>CM066983.1:62320009-63035009 GCA_033977485.1 Hydrangea macrophylla
AGCTCGAGGAGACCATCTAAGAAGGCCAAGGAACGGATGAAGGCCGAGATGCAAACCCCGAACTTGATTTTACGGGACCCCCAACGTCATCTTTCGACCACGGCTCTAGCGAGCTTGGTATGTGAAACTTTTGACAGTTCGGGACTATTTTTATGTATTGTGCTAGTTTTGTGAGCCTTAGTGTGCACCTAGAGATCATTAGAAGTCCGGTTTGTGCTCGAATGTTGATTTTGTGAATTTGGACCTTGGGTCATGAATAGTGATTTTGTGCATTGTTTTGTCATCTTTGGTATGTGCAGGTGCCGGAAGTGACATTAAAAGGCCATAGTAGCCTTGCTCATGCTTTTCTATGGTATACTCAGCTCTCGAAGGCTTTGTCCGTCTAGTTTCGAAGAGCAGCAATGATTTGGCCTATTTTTATGCTCTGGCTGAGATGGGGACACCACCAATACTCTCCACCTCCCGTTTGGTGAGATGACCATGACGCCCTTTGACTTCTCCATGATCACCGGCTTGAGGATAGGCGGGAAGCGCCTGATTCTGGACTACTTTTATGAGATCGACCCGGAGGCTGTAGAGATGTTGATTGGGGCTGTTCCCCCTAATTCGGAGAGGCACTGGTTTCCTTGTGGCTGGCTTTACCAGGCCTATGGCAGGGGGAATCATAATCTGAACAATTCCCAGCTTTTGAGGGTGTACCTTCTGTATGTCCTTGGTTGCTCAATCTTTGCGACACGAAACGACTAGGTGAGCTTGAGATTCCTTTCTTGCCTGGCAACCATTGATGAGATCCCCTCCTACGACTGGGGCGGTGCCGCCTTGGCCCATCTTTACAAGCATATGGGCGAGGTCTCTCGGGGCGATGTCAAATCGACCGGGGGATTTTGGCCAGCTTGGGAGGTATGTACCGCATCTTCTTTCATTTTTTTTCCTGGCTTTTTGATTTTTGTACTCTTTCTGATTTTTTCTTTGCATGTGCATCTTTGGAGCTTTGAGTACTTGAAGATGTTGGCTCCTTCCGCTGCGGATGAATCAGGTGAAGACGAGGATGGCATGGCTCTTGTGCCTCTGTACCAACGAGGCTTGAAATGGCGGAGGGATGTTGTTGGGGTGAAGAGTGGGGCCCACTGGATTGTTTTGCTAAGAAACTTCCTAACCGAGCTGACGGCTGCTAGTGTCGATTGGACGCCTTAGGAGCGCGTCGCCTATGCTGCCCCGGAGGAGATTCAAGCGGTCAAGCCTCTTTCCTCTTGCCAACTCTTGATGGAGAGTACCGAGTGCAAGCAGTGGTTCCTTCGTGAGCGGGTATCCCAGCAGGTGGTTGGTGGTTCCAGGTATCGCGTCCCTCATAATCCTCCTGCGATGGATGTTGGTGATCTTTCTGGTGATGCTCTGCTGGCAGCCTTGGCCGGCTCCGATGTTTGGGACCATTTTCTCTCTGAGACTGGTTACGAGGCTTACCGTGGCCGTTTCCTGATGCCCAACTTCCCACTCCTGGAGGTGAGTTCACATTATTTTTGTCTTTTATTCGTCGCCTATTTTTTTTTTTTTTTTTAATTTATTTATCTTTTCTTGACTTGTTTTAACCTACAGCTCCGCGAGATGTACAGGAGGCAGGCTCCTTTGGCTTCCGATCCTATCCCTCCTTGGGATTGGACCATTAATGTTCTAGGTGCTGATGGCACTCCCCAAGTGATGGAGGTGCCACGAGTCACATGTGGGTACCCTACTCAGCCAGCGGGCATCCTCAATGTTCCTTGGAGTTACGCTGAGGAGGGTCACACCTTGGTGGCTAGACTATGGTCCTTGGTCCTTACACAAGACCATCGGGTATGTCTCTAATTTTGCACTTTCTTAAGGTTATGAGGTTCTAACCCTAGATTTTTACACTTGACAGATTGATGGTATGCGGCAATTTACCGCCAATCAGATGGCGTCTTTGGTAAGTCTCTGACTTGACTCTGTTTCTGTACTTTTGTGGTTTCCCTACTGATTGCCTTCATTTTATTTGTGTGTGCAGTACTGGGGAGGCGGAGCTGGCTCATCGAGGACTGGTCCAAGGTGCAGGGGTGGTAGGAGGAGGCCGTCGCCGATATACACCCCGGGCGGTCCGACAGAGGACGAAGAAGAGGAGGACTGAGCCCCCCCCCCCCAAGCGGGAACTCTGTTTTATTATTTTTTCTTTTTATGTTTTCGATTGGGTTGTACTGGTGATATAACTATTTGGACAGTGTAGGACAATATGTGGAACAATTTGTAACCTTTGACAGAGTACTATGATGTTTCGCCTTTTAGGCCGGATAGCTTCCGGTTTGGAGGCGTATTTGTGTGCTTGTTGTAGTTGATAATCGTGTGATGATATATGTGCACTGTGATTGTTGGATGTTACTGTGATGGGCAGTTTTGTGATAGTGAGTGTTTATGCCTTGCAGGTGGGATAGTCCGTGAAACGGGGAGGTGCTGCCGAAATTTCGAATTTTGCTAGAGCCGTGACAGAAAATATGGTTTTATATGATCCCACTCAACTCACAGCTTGGCTGAACATCACGGATGGTGTGGAGCGGATCAATCTCTTTAGCTACGGCTTGACCGAGCTGTTCTCTCTTCACCAGATGACCCTGAACACTGAGCTCTTGCGTGCTGCTATTGCCCACTAGGACCCGGTGAACCATGTCTTCAATTTTAACGGCCTGGAGATATGCCCCCTGTTTGAGGAGTTTTGTGCTATTCTTGGCTATGATTCTGACTCTGACCTGATTCTTCCTTCCGCTGATACCCTTAGTCCTACGCGAGGCTTGGCTGAATATCTGAACTGTTCCGTCACCATTTCCCGTCGGTTGATTCAAGGTGAGGTTCTTGGCATTGCTTCCATCATTGCCCGATACGCTAGTCCTGGGAATCCCGGCGTGTATAATGCTACCCGTGGGGCCGCTTTGATATTGTGCATGACTTCGCACTTCTTGATCTCGAGTACTTCTAGCGACTTAGTGCATGTATGTCTTGGACTAAAGGTAGGTAGGAACCCCATGGCTATGGTTCTAGCTGAAACCTTGAATGGCTTGGATAATGCTTTCAACCAAGGGACTCCTCTTCTTTTTGGGGCACCTTTGGTGTTACAGGCTTGGTTATACGAGCACCTCAAACTGTGGATGGGCCGTATACCACCGGTTTACTTTTGTCGAGCCGTGCTCACCCTCACCATACGTTTGCTGACTGGGTTAACATGATGGGTGCTTTATCTGAGGCTGACATTTGCTGGATCGTGAGGCATTGGGGCCTTTATGCTGTTACTACGAGCCTTAGGGGTCACCAGAGAGTGTGGTTGATGGGTCTGAGAGAGACTTTTTTCTATCATCCTCGCCGTTTGGCCAGACAGTATGGGCAGGTTCAGGAGGTTCGCCGGGGGTTTACTGAGAGGGTCTTTGCTTCCAGGATCAGGGCTGCTACTATTGCTGCTTTCATTGATGGTTGGACTGACCGAGTAAAGGCCTACTTCTAAAGAAAATAAAAGACACAAAGATAAAAACCAGACCTGACTGATTCTGCTCATTCCTCTAAGTGTCTTTGAACATGTGTGATTGCTTTTTGAAAGACTTTTATTTCTTTGATCATTCCTGCTTATGTAATATTCAAAGTTTGTTTATTGGTGAACCTTGGTTACTTTGGGAATCCCATTTTATGCATTTTAACTTTCTAAGAAGTATTTTGTAACCGAGATTTCAATTAGATGTTGCTTTTGGTACTTGTTTGGGCATGCTAGGACGATTAGAGGCAAATGAGGCGGGTGACCGAAGTTTGCCCCTAGTTTGTGATATGTATGGTTGTGAGGCAAACGAGGTAGATGACCGACGTTTGCCCCTAGTTTAGAAGAGGTTCATGCAAACGAGGCGAGTGGCCGAAGTTTGCCCCTAGTGTGGATGGTGATTTCTGGGTTATGGTGAGGACCGCAACTTTATTCTCTCAAATGCTCATAATTTTGCCTAGGCACCAGTTAGGTGACCTAGCGAGCTCTTTTCTCTCTTTTGTTATTGCTCACTTTGGATTTAACTCTAACTTTTGCCTAGGCGTCCTTTTGGATTTTCAACCTAGCGAGCCATCCTTTTTTTTTCTTTTTTTTTTGAAAGTCTGCCTACGTACCCCCGAGTGGAGCGACCGAACCGATGTGGTTGCCTACGTATCCCCGAGTGGGAATCAGGTCGAGCGTAGTTCAAGGCAAGGCTTGAAAGAAAAAGGTTATATATTCTTTTGGTGGGTGGGGCGACCGAACTGATGGGGTTGCCTACGTATCCCTGGGTGGGAATCAGGTCGAGCGTAGTTCAGGCAAGTTTTGAAAGAAGACGGGGGTTTTGGGGGATTGGTCAAGCATAGTACTTTTTGAGGCAATCCATGTTGATTGGTTCTTTGAATTCAACACCATCGAGGTCCATGAGATAAGTTGCTCCTCCGGAAAGAATGGTCTTGATGATGTAAGGGCCGACCCATTTAGGTTTAAGCTTCCCACGAGGATCAAAGATCGGAGCTCGCAATTCCTTAAGGACGAGGTCACCCTTGGCATTCTTTCTCGGACGAACCCTTTTGTTGAAAGCACAGGCTATCCTCTTTTGATAGATTCGGACATGGTCGACCGCTGTTAGGCGCTTTTCATCTATGAGAGCCAGTTCTTCGTATCTTTCCCTCAACCAATCTGACTCTAAAATTTCACATTCTGCCATCACGCGTAGGGATGGTAGCTCTATCTCGACTGGAAGTACTAAGGAGTTGCTCCTGTGGATGTCCTTATCGACGTTCTGTACCTCCAAAGTGCGAACGATAGCTTTTCATGCCAGTCTTTGTAGGTATCGGCTGATTTCTGCAGCATGGCCTTGATATTCTTGTTTGCATCTTCGACTGCCCCATTAGTCTGTGGTCTGTACAGTGATGACTTGTGATAAGTGATTTTGTATTCCTCGAACAGATCCCTGACTTCTGCTTTGAAATGACTTCCGTTATCCGAAATAAACTCATGGGGAACTCCATAACGGCAGATGAGATTTCTTTTGATGAATTTAGCCACTTCCTTGGCCCCCAACTTGCTGTAAGATGCAGCTTCTACCCATTTTGTGAAATAGTCGATGGCCACCAAAATGTACCGATTTCCATTTGAGGCTTTTGGAACGACTTCACCGATGATATCGATTCCCCAGGTTGAGAATGGCCAAGGCGAGGTCATGCTGTATAGAAGAGACGGTGGTACATGCATTATGTTTGCATGGATCTGGCACTTGTGACACCTTCTTACGTATTCGCAACAATCTTTCTCCAAAGTTGTGTAGTAGTACCCTTATCTTATGATTTTCTTGGCCAACATGTGACCGTTCATGTACGGCCCGCATACCCCTTCGTGTATTTCCTCCATCATTCTTCTGGAGCTCTTTCCAAATAAGCAAGTCAGGTTGTGACCGTTGTATCCTTTCTTTAGCAGTTTCCCACCGCAAATGATGAATTGCGCTGCAAATCTTCGAATGGCCCTTTTGTCTTTCTCGGTAGATTCTTGGGGGTATGTCCCTTTTTCTATGAAGTTCCAAACATCCTGATACCATGGTGTTCCATTCTCTTCTTCTTCGATTGTGGCGATTATGTTGAATGAAGGCTCGTACCTCTGTTCAATCACCAAAGGCATCATCTTGACTCCCACAGGAATCTTGATCATGGAGGCTAAGGTAGCCAATGAATCTGCTAGCTGATTCTCTTCCCTGGGCAAGTAGAGGAATGTGATGTTTTTGAACTGCCTTTTGAGTTGATCGAGATGATCATGATAAGGCTTCAACCTTTCTTCTTTTACTTTCCATTCTCCTCTAGCTTGTGATATGATGAGATTTGAATCCCCGAAGACATCCAACTTCTGAACTTTCAGCTCTAAGGCTGCCTCCATCCCCAGAATGCACGCTTCGTATTCCGCGGTGTTGTTGGTGGAGTTAGGCTTTTATTTTGTCGAAAGCGGCTTGGCATGGGTCATACCATTGGAACTTTTCTCCTTTTCTCAGCAATCGGAACAAAGGATCACATGTAGTTATGAGCTTGGAAATGAAGCGGCTGATAAATTGGATTCTTCCGAGGAACCCCCTCACTTCCTTTTCATTCCGCGGTGGCATCATTTCTAGGATCGCCTTGATCTTAGAGGGGTCCACCTCTATCCCTCTTTATGTGATGAAAAAACCCAGGAGTTTACCGGAGGTCACACCGAAAGTGCATTTCTTTGGATTCAACCTCATCTTGTGTTTGCGCAACCTTTCGAAAAACTTTTTCAGCGCCACCAGGTGTCCTTCTCTGTCCTTGGACATCACGATCATGTCATCTACGTACACTTCTACTTCCTTGTGAATCATGTCGTGCAGCAATGTGGTGGCGGCTCTTTGGTAGGTAGCCCCAGCATTCTTCAGTCTGAGAGGCATTACCCTATAATAGTAGGTTCCCAAGGGGTGGTGAACGTCATTTTTTCCGGATCTTCTGGTGCCATTAGAATCTGATTATACCCTGAGAAACCATCCATGAATGACAGTAGCTCATGTCCTGCGGTGTTATCTACCAAAACATCAATGTGAGGAAGCAGGAAGTCATCCTTGGGACTAGCCATGTTTAGATCACGGAAGTCGACGCATACACGAACTTTTCCATCCTTCTTCGGGACTGGCACGATATTGGCAATCCATTCCGGATATTTGGTGACAATGATGAACCCCGCTTTGAACTATTTCTCCACTTCTTCTTTAAACTTGAGTGCACATTCCGGCCTCATGTGCCTCAGTTTTTGCTTGACAAGTTTAGAATTAGGGAGGAGGGGAATATGATGTTGGACAATATCGGGATCGACCCCAGGCATGTCCTCGTAAGACCAAGCAAAAACATCTTTGAATTCTTTTAGCAAGAGGGTTAATTCTTCTTTTTCTTCTTTATTAAGGGTTGAGCCAATTTGCACAATTTGTGGATTATCTGTTTCACCTAGGTTAATCGATAAAGTATCTTCGATTATTTCGTAAGCAGGTGGTTTTTCAATTAGTTGCTTAAGTTCAATTGGAAGATCCTCGGAAGGATCTGTGCATTCACAAGTATTAGACACAGAGGAGTAAGTAGAATCGTCTTTCATTTCATTCATGACAGGTGAAGTGATTACATTGGACAGTGGTGGGCTTACAGCAGCCGACTCTAGTACAGACTCGATAATTGGTAGTACATACTCTGGGGGAACAGGGATAGGGAGACATAGACAGATGACTCTACAGCCTGGTTGCTCAGACCCTCCTCAGTTGGCTTGATCTGATCATCTTGGCTCTTGGCCCTCTTTTCTTCCTTTTTCTCAGCGGATTCCTCCCACATTTTCTCGATGGCTTCAGTGTCTAGGTATTTCAACCAGTATTCTTCTGGGGTCTTCTCAACTTCTTCGGGATAGAACGGATCTTGATATGGGGGCCTTTCATAGTCGGCGAAGATTTCAAGCCCGGGGTGCCTTTTCCCAGTGGTTTGATGGATCCAGGGTACGGGAATCCAAAGTAGGGGAAATCATCCCCTTCTTTGATGAATTGCCCATTCAAGGTTTTGCGGTACTGTGGGAGACCTTTCACTCTTTTCCTCTATGGCCTGTGTAGCTCAGCGTCTTCTTCAGTGGGCTTGTATCCCAACCCAAAAGTGCCTTGTTGCCCTTTGAACTGAGGGAACTCACGAATTCCTTGCTGTTGTCGGCCCAATCCCATTCCCGGGAAGTAGTTCATTTTGCGGACAATGTTGACAACTGCGGAGTGGACCTCGGGGAACTTGTCTTTGCCATTGATCACGTGGACTTGTTCCATGAAGAATCCCCCGATTTCTCCTTCTTCTAGCTCAGGTATTTGGATTTCGAAAATGGGAGCGTAATTTAGGAAAGCTTCATTACCCCAACTATTACCGAGGATGATCTTTACTTCCTTCTCATGAATGTACTTGATCATTTGATGCACAGTGGATGATACGGCTTTGTTGACATGCAGCCAAGGCCTCCCAATCAACAGGTTGAACGAGGCAGGTATGTCCATGATTTGAAAAACTTCAGTGCTTACCAAAGGTCCTACCCGAATTTGTAGAGAGACAGTTCCCATCACATTCCTCCTGGTGTTATCATAGGCCCTCACGGATTACACAGATGGTGTGATGTCAAGGACATCGACTCCCAATGCGGTGGCAGTCCTTAGGGCACAAACATTTAGGGCAGAACCTGTATTAACCAGACAAAACGGTACCTGTTGTCCCTTACATCCGACAGTGATGTACAATGCTTTGTTATGTGCGGATCCCTCCGGTGGCAGGTCCTCATCAGAAAATGTAGTGATCGGGTCGGTGGTAAGTGCACCCAAGAAAGCCACCATGTCCTCCAGTGCGGCGTCAATAGGGACTTCAATTCCAGCCAGGGCATTTAACACGGCTTGCCTATGCTTGTAGGATGTTACCATGATATCCCACATCGAGAGGCGTGCTTGGGTTTTCTTTAGCTACTTTATTAACTCATTATCTTCTTCGATGATTTCATCCATCTTACCCTTCCCCTTGTCTTTAACCGGACCTTTCTCGATTGCTTCAGTAATAGGCTGCAAAGGCTGGTAGTGGCAGCCCAATCTAGTCAGATGATCAATCTCGACAGAAGTAGGCCCTTCCACAGTCCCATCTTCTTTGAACCAATCATAATCCGCTCCCACAAATGGTTTCTCCGGCTCGTCCCAGATAGAAGCATCGCTTTCATTATTGGGATCATACCATTTGAGGTCCACTACCCCTAGATCATGTTCTTCCAAGAAGAACAGGCCTTGCTCATCGTCTAGCTGTTGCTGCCACTCGTCATTCTCTCCTTCAATCAGATGAATTCCCACAGAGTTCGGGATGTCAATGAGGGGTAAGGGTCGTCCTAAGGGGGTGATGTAGGTAGCAGGATTGAAGGATACAGGGTTGGACTCGATGAGGCTGACATTTTGGTGGTTTGGTAGAGGATTTTGAGTAATATGGGGCTGCTTCGGGGGCGGCTCAATGATATTCTGGTCAATGAGGTCTTGGATATCATGGCGGAGGAACATGCAATCGTCGGTATTGTGGCCAGGGGCTTGATGGTAGGTACATCGTTTGGACATATCGCAGTTAGGCGGGGGCGGGGTATTTCGACGCTGGAGTAGTTGGAGATGGCCCTTTTTGAGGAGGCGGTCTAAGGCCGAGGACAGGGAAATTTCTAACTTGGCGAAGTTGCGAGGGGGCTTTTTCTGGAAAGGGCGATTGGAGGAATTTGCCTGGTTAGAGGGTTGGTATGGCCTAGGTGGGTATGCCATGGGTTGGCTACTAAGGGCATTGACATCCAGGGGATTCCGGGAATAGTTGGGCCTTCTTGATTGACTCAGGGGTTCTTCCTTTTTGATCTTTCCTTCTCTGATAGCGTCTTCAATTCGGGTTCCAACTTCAAACAACTCCTCAAAGGTGGAGATGGACTGGTAGAACAATTTCTCATGATAGAGCAGCTGCAGATTTCGGATTAGCATTCTCACTTGCTCCTTCTCAATTGGCCGGTGGGTCATTTGGGCTACCTTGTTCCTCCATCTGCTCAGAAATGCAGCAAAGGATTCATTGTTATTCTGCCGGGTTGTTTCCAAATCCCTGATAGTGACATCCAGCTCTTGATTGTAGGAGTAATGATCGACAAAGACTTGAACGATGTCTTCCCATGCCCGGGTTTTGGAGGCTTCCAAGGTTAGGAACCATGATAGTGCAGACTTTGCAAGAGTTTATGGGAACAACATCGCAATGTGCTCGTGGGTACAACCCATGGACTGGAAGATACTCATGCATAGCTTCACATGACTTTTCGGATTCCCAGTTCCATCAAAACGGTCGACGGCGGGCATTTTGAAGTTCTCTGGCAGTTTCAGCTTGACGGGTTCAAAAAGACCTTCCAAGTCTAGCATGTAATCCTCGATCCCTTTGCTTTTCCTCAGTACTCTTTCGAGCTTGTCAACCTTATCCATTTTCTCTTGGAGCTTCTTCTCATACGCAAATGGTGGAACCCCTTGAAGCCAGTCTTCTTCCCCGTTGTTCTCATGTAGGGGTGGTTCAAACCCAGGCGGAGGTTACGGCCGCTGTTGCTTCAAATCTTCCATGAACTTTAGAACTTGGGCTAGGCTGTCAGACTGTTGGCTTATAGTTGCTCCCAACTCGGTAACCTTATTTTCTAACTCTTCTCGATTCATGTTGAAGTAGGCTGTCAGGCTGATTCTGATCAAACGATTATCTGAACTCCTGACTCACGATGAGGATCCCGGCTGCTGACCTTGGGGATCTATACTGACCTGACAGATTTTGAGAGGACCAGATCAAATCTTGACAGTAATGACTTTGGATAGACAAAGATAGTGATGTTAACAAACGTGGACTAACTTGTGTAAGAATGATTGAGACAGCGCGTGCCAATTGACGGAAAAGGCATATGCAAATGAGACAGGCATGCGGATGTAAGCCCTAATCTACATGATGCTCCTATTTCTAACATATAGCAGTTAAACAAATAAGGTCCTAGCCATACAGAGTGTGCTAACCTTACTTTCCAGTATGACCACCGGGGAATAATAGGGATTCTCGGGATACTTTGAGAATTTTGGACAGAGTTTCTGGGAGAAACAGGGACTTTGGGTACTTTTAGGAAATTTGGATAGAGTTTCTGGGAGAAACTAGTATATTTAGGAAGATAGGACAGAGTTTCTGGGAGAAACCGGTTAATATGGTTATATCTGGGATGTTTGGATAGAGTTTCTGGGAGAAGCTGGTTAATATGGTTATATCTGGGATATCTGGACAGAGTCTCCGAGAGAAACTGGTTAATATGGTTATATCTGGGATATCTGGACAGAGTTTCTGGGAGAAACTGGTTAATATGGTGATAGTGATCATACTGTCTAGCAGGTTTTCATACTCCTATGTCTTAGGACCAACAAACAAGGTTTGCGATGTATATCTTCGTGAGCATGGAGCAAACATCCTTGTCATGGTGCCTAGGCAGGTCAGCTCGATGTGTTCACATGTGAGTGATTGCCTTGGGAATCATGAGAAAGAGGTTCTGCCTCATGCCACATAAGTGTCTACACCGCGCAGGTAATCCCGTCAGGGCATACAAGAGTTATATCACATTGTCCTATCTGAAAGGATAAATGAACAGTCCTATGAAAGGTTCTACAGGAATCTATATGCAAAGGCTGGGTTTAGTCAAAGGGGTCCGTTGACGAGAGTTCCAATATACCGTCAGGGAGACAGTACGAAGGTTTTTACTCCTTTTGATATACCTTGGAAGGTGCAGTATCAACGGTGACTTGTGCCCTGGCACAGCAAGACCTGAACAATGTCAGCGCCGCGTTTCAGACACAGTCGAAGGGGAAATGCAGAAGTGCAATGTGGTGAACCAATCACAGTAAAAAGATAATTTTAAGGATGCTTCTTATGAGTCAAACCTCTGTATTATTTTGTTTTAAAATAAATATCCCCAACAGAGTCGCCAGATTGTGGACACGCGGAATCCACCTCTTTTGTTTTGAAACTTGTTTGAAATTTGATTTGGATCAAAGAAAGAGAAAATAGGTCTATTGAAAATAGATACAGAGTCGCCACTTGGTCTTTAAGGAACCAAGAAACCTAATTTTGACTCACCCAAATGGATAAAGGGCACCGGCCCTTCATAACCAAAGAACTTGGTTCGGGGTTTTGGTACGAGAGAGGAAGGAGCCTTTGTCACGACTAAAATACCCTCAACTCGCCCCGTCTTTCGACGGGCCTCAATTGGCATCCAAATAAT
Source organism: Hydrangea macrophylla (assembly GCA_033977485.1). Lineage (NCBI taxonomy): Eukaryota > Viridiplantae > Streptophyta > Magnoliopsida > Cornales > Hydrangeaceae > Hydrangea > Hydrangea macrophylla. Next base: position 62,331,834 of record CM066983.1, read on the forward strand.
CATCTTATACTATGTATGATTCGACAATTAATACTATGATAGTATATTACATCACATAAGGAAATTTGAAATGGAAGATCTAAAGATAAGATATCATTCATAAGATCTAAGCCAAATATCATACAATGTAAAGTGAAAGATCACACAAATAAACCAAGAAAAAATCGACTAATCATATATCGAATAACCAAGACTTCCTAATCTAAAAGGGGGTGGATGAATTATTCTTGAAACAAATAAATCAAAGAAAACAAGGATGCTTAGCAAGCTAGAATGATGTATGTTAATCTTTGAGAATAGAAGATCTCTCAATCCCCGGGACGGATAAGAAAGGATGATTAGATCGAGGGAAAGCATGAACGTGTGATCATGATCGTTCCTTATAATCTTCTTAGATTAGGAGTTACAAAAATCCCAAATCTTTGCATGAATGCAATGTATGTATCTAGAATGTGCCATGGTTGTAGTGTGCTTTGTGTTCATGGATTCCTAGAATGACTTAGAAGTCTAGAATATGTATGAATGAATGAATGAAACCAATATGGGATATGTACAAATGTAGTATGAACTACTTCCTAAGATATGAACTAATTTGGAATGCATGTAAGCATCAAATCAAAGAATGAAAATTATGACCTCTTGGAATATCAACATCAAACTCATCATCAAGAACCCCCAAGATTGTTGGAGAGATTTATTTTTATTAGAACATAACTTCAATACACTTCAAGAATACCTTGGAGGTATTAAAGTTATGATCATCATCTATCAAACATGTTTTTGAGGTCAAGAGCTACTATCCATAAGGATTCACTCACCCCAAACATCATGTCATCATTAGATGATGATGAACTAGTAAGTAAATAAAGAAAATCAAAAAGAAATGAGGTAAGAAGAGATAAACAATGAATAAACAAGCAAGTAGATAATGATCAATAGATGATATTCATGAAGCATTGAACTTGTAGATTGGTGTTTCACTCATATGTAATGACATTGGACATGGAAGAAGCTTCCACTCTCTTAAATGCTCACTAAAATGGTGGTTGGGTGTATTGAATGTTGAAGTAAATGGGAGTAATGAAGTAAAACCAAAGTTTAGAACTCACTTTTGTTTTGAAAATCAAAGAAGGAAGCTTTTTTTCTTTCTATTCTAACCTTATCTCTACAACTTTCTCTCCCAAACTTTTCCTAAACTTTCATTTCACACCCCCCAAAATGAAGAGCAATAGGGGGTTTATATAGGCCAACTTGGGGTGGTTTTGGGGTTTTAGAAGTATTCCCATTGGCTCCAAATATCTGAAATCATAAAACTATGTTGTTTTGGTTTTTAATTAATCAAAATGGGACCACAAAATTAATTACAAAAATTCACTGTTCTGGAGGGGAGTGCCTCAGCGGCACTGGGCCAGTGCCGCGGTGGCACTGCTCCTTCTTCGTCCAGATAATGCTGTTTAGGCCCCCAGAGGTTCCGGTATTCGCGAAAAGGTCCTATTTCGTCCGAAATTCACAGAAAATGCATACGAACTCCAAATTGAGGTTGTGATATACCGTTGGAAAGGTAATGGAGTCTACTTTACATAAAAAAATAGTTCGGAGATAGGTCATCTTATAAATATTTGCGGTATTTGTGAAAAAAGCCGATTTGATTGCCTTTTTCGTCTTCGAAAATTCATAATAAACTCGTTTTAAATCCGAAAATTATGTGTGATATACCGTTGGAAAGCTATTGACCTCTAATATCCATGAAAAATATTTGAAAATTATTTCAGTGCCTCAGTTTCAAAGTCAAATCTTGGTCAAACTGGTCAAACCTGGGATTCCCGGGATGTTCTGGGAACCTCTGGGAGCTCCCAGGAGTTGACGTTTTCCTACGATCTTCTTTTAAAACTCATTTTAATACTTTCCGCATGATTCCGGTGAATTCGGATGATTTCGGTCAAACCTGGTCAAACCTTGGTCAAACCGGTCAACGGGGACTTTCCGGGAACTTCTGGGACTTCCGGGGGTCACTGGGAGTTGACGATTTCGTCCGATTTTTCTTTAAAACTCTTTTCATCATTTTTCTTACGACGTAGCATGTTTCCAGAACATTTGGGCCAAATCTGGGGATTTTCGGGCTTTCAGGGGCATTTTGGTCATTCTGAGCATTCTGAGAGATAGAACTGACTTCCGAGAGTCCTTTTGAGTCTTTTGTGATCATTGTGAACCACCAAGCTTTGGGTCTCCTAAATCTAATAGCCGACAAAATGGGGTGTCTACAACAGTACTTGCACACCTTTCCTATCTTCACGGTCACTCCCAAAGGCGACACTGTGTTTAGAACTACCTCAAGTACTTAGGGTACTAAACCCAATCGTCGTACAATGTTGAAGGCAATAAATGAATTTGTAGCACTAGCATCAAAAAGCACTGTAATTCGACTAATATATAATGAGAGTGTACCTTCCAAGTTCTACTGTTCTTTTTCGTCATAGCGGGCTGCCTCAGGTATGATAGCATTGAGTCAAGCTGTGCCAGTTTGACCTTAAGTAGTAGGCCCATGATAGTTTTCTCTCGGTACCTTGCAACCATTGATCATGTGCCCTCTTTTGCCACAGTTGCAGCATATAACATTAGCTTGGTTTTTGGTCCTAGGGGCTATACAATCTCAATCCATATATCCGGGGATCCCATAATTGAAACATACATCCATCCATCCATGTTGCTCCCGATAGTGATGGTTGGTACTTGTGGTGCAGGTGATGCTGCATGCTTATCCGGGGGAAAGATGGGTCCTGGATTCTTATCACTATTCCATGGGCATTTGTTTCCTCTGAAATAGGTCGGTGGTCTTCCTCTTGGTCCATTCTTGAGCTGGGGTGTCTAACTTGTCATCTGATTGTGTGTTTATGTACCAAAATGAATATTTATTGGTTAACCTCCAATCCTAACCATGGTTACAAGACATATGAATGATATGAGGTACCATAGATAACAATTCTAATATGAGTACATATCTCATCAAGTATACATTTCATCAAGTAGAGCAAACAAGTCTTCATAGATAACTTAAAAAAATTACATAGAAAGACGTACATGCTACTACTAGTTTGTGTTACATGCTTCAGTACATACTATGTACACAAAAAATGGGCTACTAGTCCTAATACAAGTAAAGCTCTAGATCCTGGGAATCATAACCCAAAAGTCCTTCATGTCTGACTCAAATGGTGGAGCATCATCCTAGATTGGAATCTCCTCAGGTGGAACCCAGTCCAAGTACAGGTCAAACTCATCAACCATCTCATCGTCATCCTCATCCTCATCCAAAGGTTCTACTTGGCATCCTGAGAGGAGGATGTCCAAATCTGGTCCTCCGCCCTCCATAACGATCATAGGATTAATAGCTTCATAGGCAGAAAAAGGGTCTAACGGTTTATAACTTAAGTATGCAGGATGATCGGTGTACACATCTTAACCTAAGGCTCTGATACCAAAAATCCCTTTCACGCCCCTGCGTAGCCAAAATCGGTAAAAATAAATTTAAAATTTCCATCTTGGACCCTAAGGCACGTGACTAGTTGCATCACCGAATTGTCCATAACCCATCAAAAATAAAAGCAACATGACTAATCATAAGATAAAGCCAACATTAACATTCACGATTATATTATAAAGGAAAAGGAAATACTAGTTCAGCTATTACAACTCGATGGATACAACATTGTCTTATGACTCCAGGGCCTTACAGGAGCTATTACAAAAGAAAGATAAAGTCTTCTAATAGTTCTTACAACCTAAAACATTTACAAGATTACAACTACTAGTCTTTTCTCTACCTAGCGTAGCCATAATCCTCCTCGGTGTATTCTTCTTCCATGCATTCCTCCTGGCCAGCATTACCACCTGTGTACTTGTTACCTGGATATGCTGGACATGGGAATGTCTAGTGACATGAACGCTATCAGCTTATGAAAGTCGAGTGAGAAAACTAAATCAAATGGAACTTATATAGCCATACACAACAAGAATACATTTACTGCTTCTATTATGTCCTTTAAAGTTCCCCCACATTCTCACCATCAACCTATAACCACTAACGTGCCCATACAGGTATTCAAAAAGAATACATCAACGCGACTAATCTCAACATCCTAACAACACTACCACATTCTACTACCAAAGCATGACACAGAATCTCAACTCTAGCCAACAACAAAAGAGAGTCTAACCCCTTTACACTAACTTTCACTTCGTCACGGAGCACCTAAGTGTTCAACTCAACCTTCACTTTGCCACGGAGAATCGAAGTGTTCTCCCTTCATTACGGAGAATCAAAGTGTTCTCACTTCATCACAAAGAATTGAAGTGTTCAACATAACCTTTACTTCGTCACAGAAAATCGAAATGGTCAACTCACTCTACCAATAAGCCTGACACAGAGTCCTAGGTTCCCAACAAACCCAACACAAAGTCCTAACATAGCCGTAACGAGTTTGACACGAGCTCACAATACTAGTCCAACACGAAGTCCTATCACTACCATACTGAGTTTGACACGAAGTCCCACTCATAGCGCTGAGTTTGACATAGAGTCCTGACTCACCATATTAGTACATCATCACACTATACCTCTCGGGCTTCTAACCTGACAACTATATTCTTCTTGCACATTCCCAGCCTCCGCGACCTGGTTTAGCTTCCCAACACTTAATACCTGCATAAGCTACTCCCAATATTACATAGCGGATACTCACGTCACTTATTTCAAGATTAGGCTCCTTACACAACCTTTGAATGCGATCACCATCATTACACTTATAATCATTCTAATCCCATAGCACATTTCCCTAAGCTCCACCCCTACATGGACTCGTTTACATGCTCATATCCTTAGTAGTACAACTAGGACATGACTAGCCAGTAATACTTACGATGGAAACTTACCCAATCACTATCAATGTGATGATCATGCCGTACAACATACTTATAGCTTGGGTATAAACCTTTAACGGTCATCACACTATATTTGTAACAACAGAAACATAGCATGTAGCTTATGGATTTATAATATGGATTTGATACCAACAAACATATCGATAAAACCCTGAGCATGCTCATCTATGCGATAGCACTACCATAGCATGAAATATTCATAACACAGGTATCGAAAAATAAGCATCATCAATCAACACAATGTATATACAATACATCATACAAGTAGCTGCATAATCTGCCATGATTAATTTAACTGTGTTGACTTAGGCATTATAAATTGCTTTATAGATCAAACTCAAAACTAGAACATTATATGTATTTGGATTATCTTTATGTATAAAAAAATCTAGCTTTATTTGGATTTTTGAGCTGCTTAAATCATTCATTTTACTTAGACATTTCTTATATTTTTGGACTACTCTATCCTAGATTTATAGCATTGTGTTGCACATTCATTTCACCTATGAAGGTGTGATTTTTAGATAGGTCTATAGAAGAGCTATTTGTAGATAAATGAGTTGGCTTTCTTCAAAAAAAATTGAGAAGGTTGTGCGATCTCGAGCTATCAGAAAAGCTATTTTTACTAAACTACGTTCTGATGAAAATTTCTGTTTCCCAGATTTTAAGATTTGTCTTGCGTGTTCCATAGAAACCTTAAAATAACACATCAAACACTTACTAAACATTACTACATACTATATTTGTTCTAAAGTGTGTTAGTAAACTCACCTAAACTTGAAATTGAGCTTGGGCTTTGGATTTAAGCTTAGGAAGCTTGAATTCAACTGCAATGGTGAAAGTTCCTTGTTCTTCTCATTCTTCTTTACTTCAAATCCTCTTGATTTTGCACCTCTTCATCTTCTAAGAACTTGCTCTAATAGTTTGTAAGTTCCTAAGGTAGTGTATGTAAATGGATGGGTGTATGTATGAAGGTATTTTCAAGGATAGAGGAATGGATGCTTGGGTTTCTTCTTATAATTCTTCTGTCTCTCTATAGAACTCATCTCCTAACTCTTTCTCCAAACATATGTGTAGATTGTAATGCATCAAAGAGGGCATAGTACATGTGTATGAGAGCTAATATCGGAGATTTGTGGTGGACATGTGTCACCTTGCATGTGTGCAAGCTAGGACACATGTCTTTGTAGTGGACCAGTGTCATAAGGGGTGGTGACATGTGGAGAGGGTGGCACATGGGCTGCCATGTGGCCGACCATCGTGGGGCCTACCTTGAAGTTTATGCCTTTTCCTCAATTTACGTGCACAAGTCCTCGTTATATGTGTCAGTCTTGATTTATGTGCAAACATGTATTATTTCTAATGTACGGGTCTGTATACGAGACTAAGTTAAGTCTAATTATGATCGAGTCAGTGCAGTGCTTATAGTCCAATTAGTAATATCATCACATCGATAGAGTCACAAAATTAAATAATATAATAATAAACCAAATACAGAAATTCAAAAAACTGATTGATTACAAGTAGAGAAAATTCTAGGTACTATATCCTTCTAGGGGACCAACTTCAATCTTCAGCATCACTATCTGAACAACGATCTTCTTGGTATTATCATAGGTTCTTACTGTCTGGACTGACAGAAGGAGATCTGACATTGATAATTGAATCCTAGTCACAGTCTTTAGTGGGCATACAATAAGAGCTGAGCCATAGTAGACAAAACAAACTAGCACTCGATTTCCCAAACAATGCATGGTGATGTATAGAGCATGATTATGTTGTGTTCCTCCGGGTGGTAAGTCTTCAATAGTTAAGGAGATAGTTGGCCTTCGAGTATTTGCGAATATCATACTTACCAGCTCTTTGGGAGATGTCTCTATGGAGATGTCAAATCCATTCAATGTGTCGACCATAGCTTGCCTATGGCCATGTGATGCCATTAGCAATCCCTAGATAGAGATTTGAGCTTGTGTCTTCTTGAGTTATTTTAGGATGGTGTCTTCTACTTCGACTGCCTTGCCCTTTCCTTTATCAGCATTCTTCACTTTTTCTGTATCCATCTCTTTGGCAGGATTTTCTAACTCAAGTGACTTATAATGGCTGCTTGAGCGAGTCAAATGATTAGCCTCATTGTCCATCCAAATTGCCTATCCAAATGGATTCTATGTCTCCTCTTTTTTATACTAGACAGAGTCATCACCATGTGGCTCTCCCCATATGTAAAGTTTGTGGATGCAGTCATCAATTGGCTTTTCGTACCACCATTCTTCATCGGTTGCCATCATCCGCATGAAATTGTGCTCTTTTAAGGGTTTGACTTTTGCTTCAATCTTTTCTACTATACGTGTTTCAAGTGGCTTCTCTTCTTCATACTAGATGGCATCATCAATGATCTTGTTGGGGTTCCACCATTCGAGGGTAAGGTGTTCATTTGTAATGTTCATTTCAAATCACTCCATTTCTCCTTCATCCTCTAGCAGCTCTTCCATATCCTTGACCTTCAAGAGGCATATTAAAATGTCTTCAGGGGTTTAGACAACCATGGGTGGTTGGTCCAAATGAGTGATGTACGCCATAGGATCATATCTTCCTACGTCAAAATCAATGAAGTTGAGATTTTGAGGAGGTGGTGCTTGTTGGTGATTTGGCAGAGCATTCTTGTTGACATTTGGCTGAGTTGGTGGAGGATTAATGATTTGCTTTTCGATAAGATCTTGGATTTCATGCTTTAATCTCCAACATCTATTCGTACTATGACCCCTATCTTGATGAAAATCACAGTATAAATCAATTTGGAAGTTTTGATGGAGCGGATTTGGCTCTGGCCTTGGATCTAGCTTCTTCAAAAGCCCCATTTCTATCATTCTGGTTAGGGCAGCAGTAAACGGCATCCCAAGCTCAATGAATTCTCTTGGTTCCTTTTCTTCCCTTAATTCTGATTGCCTCTTGTGGTGGTGGTGTTTTGATACCTATCCTTTGACTGATGAAATGGCTGTTGTAGAGGCAAAGCATTGACATTGGCTACTTGATGATAGTGGACCTCTCTGGCTATTTGTATCAGCTATTCTAAGTATCCTTTTAAATTTTTTCATCACGAATTGCATCTTCAGTTAGCGTCCCCACGTCAAACAGTTGTTTGAAAGGGGTGAGGCATTGGAATTCCAACATTTCCAAGTATTCTGGCCGTAGGTTCTTGATGATCATGCGGGCTTTTTCTTTTTGAGTGGGCCTACAAGTCATCCTAGTAGCCTTTCCCCTCCAGTGTGTAAGAATTCCCGTGAATGACTCCTTACCTTCTTATCTCGTGGTTTCCAAATCCCTTGTAGTTACATCAAATGCCTGACTATAGGAATATTGAGCCATGAAAGCTCCGACCAATGACTCCCGATCTTTAACCACAATGGATTCCAGTGTTAGGTACCATGAAAGTACAGCCCCAGACATATTTCTTTGGAATAGCAAAGGGAATAGCTCAAGCCTTATACTTATTGAGTGCAGTGTGTCGACAAACAACTTCACATGGCTCTTCGGATTCCCAGTCCCATCAAAGAATTCAATGTGCAACATCTTAAATTTTTCTAGCAGCTTCATCTTTGGTGCATCACAAAGCCCTTTAATGTCAAGCATGTACTTATCTGCCCCCTTGCTCTTTCTTATAAAGTTTCTAGCTTGTCAATCTTATCTATCTTGTCTTTGGTTTCTTGGTCTAATATAGGTGCCCCTTGCAGAACTGGCTCCCCAAACCAATCTTCTCCTTAGCGAGCAGGACAAGGTAGCAGATTATTTAACCTTTCCATCATACCCATTATGGCAGCAAACTGATCCCTATTCTAGTCCCTGTTCTGATCCAAAGTGATTTGCATAGCAGTCATTCTAGCTTCCATCTCTTTCTTGTATGTCATTTTCTCAATCCTGACAGGTTCAACCAATTTTTCCCCAAATTCTATTCTTCCCAATCTACTATTTGGAGCTCTGCCCCAGGCGGAGGGAGTATTCTTTTTGTGTCCAATTGTTTATTATAAGCGGGGGTATTTGTAAAATACAATCACGCTAAAAGAAGAAAATACATCAACTTTGTTTACAATTCCCTAGCATATCTGTAATTTGTACTACAATGCCAGTTTTTATACAATATGACTAATCTTTGATAAGTTGTGCTGTTTTAAGCTATTATTCGTGCAGATTACTATTTTGCTGGGTGCAGTAATCAATAACAGGATAAAAGGAAAGCTAGATTATAAGAAAGGCAATTTAAAGATGAAAAGTGAAGTTTGAGCGATCGATGACCCCTTAAGCGATCGAGGTTTTGATCGATCGAATATTGTTCAAGCGCTCGAGAATTCAAGAAGTTCAATTGATCGAGTACTGTTCGATCGATCGAACATGGTTTTTATCAGAACTTACACACGCAGCAGAAACATGCATTGCAACCCTAGCATTAGATTTTAGTATAAATACTCGTTATGTATATGTCCATAAGGACGTCCAACTTTGTTTTTATCAGTTTAAGAGAGAGAAATAGAGAGTTTATAGTTTTTGTAGGTTTTCTCAAGGATTATTGTTATTTTGGTTTGGTTTCTCATCAAGTAATCGCAGTTTTTTCTTTCCAGGTTCTGTTACATTATTTTATTTTTATTCTACTTTGTTATTCTCGTAGTATAATCTGTTAGGAACATAGACTTGTATGTTAGATATTGTTAAACCAATAGGTTTTGTAGTTTTCATGTGTAAATCACAACCAAATGCATCTTTAATGAACTTTTACGTTAAAAACGAATCTGTGACACTCCAGACTATGTCTGAGTAGTCCTAGGGATGGGAGATCATGATGAAACAGTGATCTCCAGCCTCTGCCATGCATCAGTTTAGAACCTGTGTTCGATCGATCAACGTTAGTTTGATCGATCTAACCATGGACACAGTCAAGCAATCGAAGACATTTCGATCGCTCGAAAGATGAGGATTCTCGATTGATCGAAAGTGCGTCGATCGATCGAGAAGTCAAATTCTTGAGAAGATCCCCTATAGTATTCCTAGACTTTCTGCTTTAGAGATTTGTTATTAAACTGTCCCCAAATGCTCAGTTTGTCAAAACAGTTTCTGAACTTAAGGTCTTAAAGCATTTTCCTTCAATATATTTTGCAAACCACCTTCAATGCTAACACCATTATAGGTGTGAGTCTTAACTATTGATTTAAACCGCTTTCATGTGTTTCAAACTAACTTTGATGATATAGCCCCGATCATAAAAGGGCTATTGATTCTTTATTCTTACAGAAATACGGGATACTATAGAGAGATGAACTCCTTTGAGCTTTAATGTAGGTGTATGGTAGATGGCTCGGTCATTGCGGATTTGTGTAATTTCAACGTTCTCCTTTTATTAAGAAACACTGTTTTTAAATATCACTTAGTTAATTAGATAATTTATAGTTTAATTGATTGCTTTTAGTAGTTGTTAATTGTGGAACTTCGTGTTCTGCACTTTATATAAATCTTGAATTTTCCTTTTTCTTTTTTAGTTTAATCTAGGTATTTAGTTTTCAACCTTCCCTGTGGGATCGACCTGGACTTAACCAGATCACTACTTGCACGATTGTTTACACTTGAACGTGGCACAAGCGCACGCAAATAATTCTCAAGTCAGTTTATTCTGCTCAAATTAAAGAATAAAGAATTAGTGTTTTAAAGAATTTTCTTTACAAAAGAATCAAGAATTACCCCTCATTTTTTACATGAGAGTGCTATCTTCAAATGTTTTCTTCTAGAAATTAATCTTGAGTTTTCAAAGGTTTCCACTTTTGTTTTTTTAAAAACTTCTTTGCTAAAGAAAAGAGTGAAAATAACCTTCTTAAGAATTTCAAAGGTGATTTTCTTTTTCATAGGGGTTCATAATGATGCTACACTCGTGAGATGTAAGCAATGCTCGTGTATGCAAATGCATGTGAATGCACCCTAATCTAGAATGAGATGCAACCTTAATCTAGCATGTCAGCACATAAGCAAGTAAGATTCCTTGAGTATTCTTACTCATCTTATTAATTTAATCATTTGTCCAAGGACTTAGGGTTTTTGAAACCATCAAGTGATAGCTCAGATTGTCAAAGAAGGGTATTTTAGCAAAAATTTCAAACATGGAGGGTGACTTTGGAAAATTTTCAAAAGGACATTTTGAGCTATCAATAATTCCGAGTGCAAATTTGTGATTTTTAAAAGGTAAGGTGGGGAATTTTTGGAACTTTCCAAAATTCAAGGCAAATTTTCAAAGTGGTGATCAACACCTTGCTTAATTTAGCAAAATGGGTTTTCAAAAGGTGATGATTTCAGAGTTTTCAAAAGCTTGGGATTTTCAAAGCAAGGTTTTACATTTTTTCAAAAAGTTTTCAAGATTTCAAAGTGATTTTTCAAAAGAAAGTTTTCAACTTTTTAAAAAAAAAAGGTTCTAAAAAATTTTCAAATTGGTCCTTGGACAATGGTCAAATGTTTGGGTGAGCATCATACTACTCTAGAGGAATCTATCCATATAGGGTTTGGTGATGAATTTGCCTAAGCATCCTCATCATCCACATAATCCCTTATGGACAATCGCAAGTAATTCATTACATTCCTAATCAAAGATCCTAATTGAAAGGTTCTATAGAAGCTATATGTAAAGGCCAGGCTTTAGTCTCAAAAAGGGTCTATTAGCAAGCTCAAAGGTGTGGGTGACCGACTCCCTGAGGGCGTGCCGTTCACACATGGACTCTATATACTACGTACGGTACGAGGCTAATGGTGACCACATGCTACCAGAGTCCCTTGATCGATGGGGAGTTTTCTCCCCAAGAACCTTCAAGGCAATGATCTCAAGTAGTCGCGGTTGTAATCTTGTAAATGCAAATGCAGTTTAAAAGAATACGTTTATTGCATTAATAACAAAGATATAGAGTAAGTTAATCACACAGAATAAGAAACCGTAGTTTCGAGTTCCAAATCCCTAGTAGAGTCGCCAGACTGTGAACTACCCCAGGAGCTATCGAGAAAGTCGCAGGGCCCTGTCAGTCTCAATTATGTCTTGGAACAAATCCAATTCAGGATACAAAGACCTAGGCCTTACTACTTTTATTCCATTTGACTAGATTTACCACCTAATTTTTATGGAATTAGGAAACCGTGAGCTGACTTGCTCAAAATGGAAGGGTACTCACCCTTCATTGCCAGAAAATGAGCTCGGGGGTCTTGGTACAAAAGGGGAAGGAGCTATATCCTTGGGCTAAAGCACCCCCTCATCGCCCTACCTTACGGTAGGCCTTGCCAATATCTTTTTTCTTAATTCATAATTGGTATTCTTTTCTCAATCATACTACTAATATATACATGGCATAAAGAGCATTTAGGTAAAATCAATCAAGAGATTAAGCTCAAATAGAAAGGGGATGTACATGTGATGCTAGAGAAGGATGGAAATACTCACAGTGGGCCGATCTGGCTCGAGATCAAATGTAAAAAAGGGAAACCTGTATAGGATGCAAAAATAACAAGAGAACTTGCATTGGGGTGACTCAAACGGAGTCGCAATGCCAATCAAAGATAAACGTGCGCTATGCAACATGCAACAACCCTAGATGATTTGTCTCTAACAAATAAGCAAATAACGGGGATTATCCTAAAGGATTTGTGTCATTGATGCAAAATGTTGTAAATCCAGCTAAATCTCTAAAGAGAAGGATAGAAGAATGTACATGACACATGGACACTAAGTCACATACGGAAGAGGCAAAATCAACCCGAGGAATTGAATCCGATCATTTGAATATCGACATAAAAATGCCATAAAACAAACCAAGCATTTCAATAGAACAAAAGAAATCCAAGCATACAAGTAAAATGCATTAGAAATGCGAGAAATAGTCATCAATTTAATTCTAGATTTGAAGACCTTACTAAAAGTACTCCAAAAGTACGTCTAAACAATGAATCAATTCAATTTCTTTTCTATATAATTCGTTCAATGAGTTAGGAAGCTTTTCCAAAAAGTGGGACCTCATTTACATGAATGGTTTGAGAGTTCTATTCATTTTAAAAGTCTTTGTCCATACTCGTCGACTGATCTTGTAAAAATCATAACTAAATTCATAAAGCATATATGTAGTCCTATTTTATGTCAAAAGAAAAGTATTTCATTGAAGTTTATGGAAAAAATAATTTTATAAACCAAGATTGATGTTAAGATTTCTGAAAACTAATTTGAAGCAAACTTCACTGTTCTGGAAGTTTAATATAAATGATTTCTACCCAGACTTGTCGACTAATCTTGCAAAAATCATGACTTAATTCAAAAAACACCTATGAGTGTCTATTTTATGTCAAAAAAAAGTTATTTCATTCAAGATTATAGGAAAAAAATACTTCCATAAGCCCATATAGAACTTAAGGTCTCTGAAAACTAAGTTGAATCAGACTCTGTTATTCTGAAAATTTAATATGATGTGACAAAAGAAAAATATGCAAAGTGGGTAAGCAAAATCACTCAAACATGTTCATTCAAGCTTTTGATTTTTCTTCTTATTATCCTAAAATGGTTCCTAACCCATGTTTTAGATTTATTACCAGGAAATCAAAGTATGATCATCTTGTACACAAGATTCATTTACAATAGAGATTTGGTAGATTCTAGGATAATCTTACTTTATTTATTCTCTCGAAAGAAAAAAAATCACTACAACAAAAATGTGCTTTGGCGACAAATAGATTTCATCGCCAAAAGTCCATTGTCGTCACCAATTTTGTCACCTTTGCCTTGTCGTCAAAGGCCCTTGGCGACAAAATTTATCTTTTGTCGCCATAGACAAAAATGGTGACGAAATAATTTTGTTGCTATTGATCACAATTTTCGTCGCCATTGATGCGCATTTTGTCCCCAAAGGAGTTGTTTTTTTTGTTGTAATTTTGCATTAGCGACAAAAAAATTTCATCGCCAATTTATCATATGCAATGGCGATGAATTATTTTTGTCGCCAATTCATTTTTAGCATATGCAATGGCAACGAAATAGTTTTGTCGTGAAATATATAAAATGGTTTGCATGTATTAGCGATGAAAATATTTCGCCGCCAATTCATTTTCATCATATGCAATAGCGACAAAATAATTTTGTCGCCAAATATATCAAAAGCAATTTAATTGTATTAGCGACGAAAAAAATTTGTCGCCAATTCATTTTCATCATTTGCAATGGCAACAAAAGAATTTTGTCGCAAAATATATAAAACCGATTTACTTGTATTAGCGACGTAAAAAAATTTCGTCGCCAATTAATTTTCATCATATGCAATAGCGACGAAATAATTTTGTCACCAAATATATATTCTAGTAAATAGAATTATTTGAATGTACTATAATCTTGTTTGCTCCTGTTTATCACAATAATTTTCAAAATCAAAAGAGACAATCATATAAAACATAAAAAGTCTTATCATTTCTGAGTAACTTCATTGAGTAGGAAAAATTGATATCGTTAATTGTTCACTTACCCAACAAAAAAACTTAAGATTAACAAAAGTATTAGCACATTGCTCACTATATAACAATTTGTTAGACTACATAACAAAAGTAACAAGATGTGTCCGACTATAAACTCATCCACCATATCTACATTATTGTTCACTACATACAAATTGTTAGTCTACATAACAAAAATTAACAAGATGTGGCAGACTATCTACCGATCCACTATATCCACACCCAATCTGCATGAAACCAGTAGAAAGCATTAGTATCTTTTAAGTTAGTGAACGAACAAAAAACATGTGAAATATAAAGTAATTATAAGTTGAGTTTTCAGCCATAAAAGATGAAACATTAAAGGAGTATTGTGATGATGTTGATGAATTAATCCTAATAGATGAATATACTAATTTAGATGATTGATAATGTACTTTCATATTATTCAGACATTAGTGGTATTTAGCCTTTTGCGAATGTGTATGTTTTATTAATTCACATCAATCAATTACAGATATTGTTTTTTATATATAAATATTGTGATTATTGCAATTGCATGTGTTACGCGATAATACGCAAAATAATATCCTTATGCATTTTGTAACTAAGTTTGGAGGTTTTTGGGAGGTCAAAACGAGTTCCAGCACTTGGAGAGCCATGAGACCAAAACTCCCACCTCATACATGACCAACTAGCCTTACAGGAACAAACGGCACGCAATTTCTACACGCGGTTTGCAAGTTACGCGATAATACGCAAAATAAAATCCTAAGACCTTTTATAACTAAGTTTTGGGGTTTTGGGTGGTCGAAAAGAATTTCAGCACTGGGAGAGTCACGAGAGAAAATCTCACTCCTCACACACGACTAACTAGACTTGCGAAATCAAACGGTATGCAATTCCTACAAACGGTTTACAAGTTACGCGATAATATGCAAAATAATATCCTTAGGCATTTTATAACAAAGTTTTGAGATTTGGGGGGTAGAAACAAGTTTCAAAACTTGGAGAGACTCGAGACAGGATCTCACACCTCATACACGTTCAACTAGACTCGTGGGAACAAACAGCGCGCAGTTCCTACATACAGTTTACAAGTTACGCGATAATACAGAAAATAATATCCTTAGGCATTTTATAACTAAGTTTTGAGGTTTTGGGGGTTCGAAACAAATTCTAGAACTCAGAGAGGCATGAGACCAAATCTCACACCTCACATATGACCAACTACACTTGCAAGAAAAAATGGCTCGCAATTCCTACAAATGGTTTGCAAGTTATGCTATAATACGCAAAATAATATCCTTAGGCCTTTTATAACTAAGTTTTGAGCTTTTATGTGGTAAAAAGAAGTTCTGAAACTTGGAGAGGCACAAGACCCTATCTTACACCTCATACAAAACCAACTAGACTTACAGAATAAATGGCACGCAATTCCTACACACGCTTTGCAAGTTACGCGATAATACGCAAAAAACATATCCTTAGGCCTTTTATAACTATGCTTTGAGGTTTTGTGGGGTCGGAACAAGTTTCGAAACTTAGAGAGGCATGAAAATGGATCTCATACCTCATACACGACCAACTAGACTTGCGGAAACAAACGATACATAATACACACGGTTTGCAAGATGCGCGATAATATGCAAAATAATATCCTTAGGCATTTTATAACTATGTTTTGAGATTTTGGGGGGTCAAAACAAGTTCTGGAGCTCGGAAAGGCACGAGACTGGAACTCAGACCTAACGCATGGCAAAATACACTAGCATGAACAAGCGGCATGCAATTCCTACAAATGGTTTGGAAGTTACGCTATAATACGCGAAATAATATCCTTAGGGCATTTTATAACTAAGTTTTGAGGTTTTGTGGGGTCGAAACAAGTTCTGAAACTCGGAGAGGCACGAGACCAAATCTCATACCTCATAAACGACCAACTAGACTTACGGGAATAAATGAAACACAATTCTACACACGGTTTGCATGTTACGCGATAATATTAAAATCCTTTTATTACAAAGTTTTGAAGTTTTAGGGGGCCAAAACAAGTTCCGACACTCAAGAGGCATGAGACCAGATCTCATACTTCACACATGACCAAATAGACTTGTTAGAACAAACGGCATGCAATTCTTACACACGATTTGCAAGTTACGCGATAATACACAAAATTATATCCTTAGACATTTTAAAACTAAATTTTGTAGTTTTGGGGGGTCGAAATGAGTTCCAGCACTCAGAGAGGCATGAGACCAGAACTCACACCCCACACACGACCAACTAAGCTTTCCTTTCTCAAATATAGGTGACCCTGTTGGTCATGGAATAGCTACCAGATCCTCTCTTAGAAACATTTGTAACAACCTAGCTTTTCTTTCTCAAATATAACCTAAAGAATTGAATAAGTCGTGCAAGATGATAGTTGGATTATGGCTATACAAGAAGAATTGAACCAATTTGAGAGAAACCAAGTTTGGACTTTAGTTCCTAGGCCTAATGATCATTCCAACATAGGAACCAAATGGGTGTTTAGGAATAAGAAGGATGAATCCGCTGTTGTAGTTAGAAATAAGGCTAGATTGGTAACCCAAGGGTACAACCAAGAAGAAGGATAGACTATGAGGACACCTATACCCCAGTAGCAAGGTTAGAAGCCATTAGAATGTTACTTGCTTTTTGCTTGCCACAAAGATTTCAAATTTTTTCAATTGGATGTCAAAAGTGCCTTTTTAAATGGTTTTATAACGGAAGAAGTCTATGTCAAGCAACCTCTCGGATTTGAAAGTTCACAATTTCCCAATCATATCTTTAAACTTTTAAAGGCTTTATATGGTTTAAAACAAGCTCCTCGTGCTTGGTATGATCGTCTTTGGAAGTATTTGCTTGATCTTGGATTTACTCGAGGAAAGATTGATACTACACTTTTTATTAAACATTTACACAATGACATTTTATTAGTTCAAATCTATATCGATGACATCCTCTTTGGTGGTACAAATGAGAAAATGTGTGAGGAATTTTCCAAATGCATGCAAGATGAATTTTAAATGAGTATAACGGGAGAATTAAATTTGTTTCTTAGATTACAAATCAAACAACATAAAGATAGCATTTTCATTTTAGTGTATGTCTTTGTGCTAGGTTCCAATCCTCACCTAGAAAGTCGCATATTGTAGCCGTTAAGTGCATTTTTAGATACATGCTAGGCAATATTGACTTAGGTTTATGATATCCTAAGAACACTCCCTTTGACCTGATTAGTTATTCGGATGCAGAATTTGCCGATTGCAAAGTGGATCACAAGAGCACAAGTGGCACATATCACTTCTTAGGACACTTCCTAGTCTCTTCGTTTAGTAAGAAACAAAATTCTGTAGCCTTGTCCACGGCGGAAGTCGAATATATACTCGTCTGTAGTTGTTGTGCACAAGTTTTCTATATGAAACAACAATTAGAAGACTTTGGACTTCACTTTGATCACATCCCTCTTAGATGCGATAACACTAGTGTGATTAGTCTCTCTAAGAATCCCATTCAACATTCTAGAACTAAGCAAATTGAGATTAGACATCATTTCATTAGAGATCATGTTCAAAAGGGCGACGTTGAACTTGTTTTCATTGATACAAAACATCAATGGGTGGATTTTTCACTAAACCTCTTCAAGAAGATCATTTTTGTATCATTTATCATGAATTAGGATGGCTAGTCAAGCCAATGTTGTGTAAATTCAAGGCTCAATCCCCCTTTCCTTTCATTTTATGCAAAAACTATTTTATTAACTTAAATTAGTCGACTGATTTCATCTGTAGTCGACCGAATCTCTATCCACTTTAACATTCTTCTAAAGTTATCAACACAGTCGACTGAATAGTCTATTCAGTCGACCGGAGGCTTCAAGTGTCAGTCGACTGACCATCACCCAGTCAACCAGTTTTTGTTATCAAAACCCCTATTCTACTTCTCATATTCCAATCGACCGATGTCCCTACACTGTCTACAGAAGTTTTGACTTAATCTACTGACAGTCGACCGAACACGTGGTCCAGTCGACCGAGTCTTTGTGTCTATAAATACTTTCTATAATTTTCTTTTAAACACTAACTCCTATCTCTCTCCAAGTGACCGAATCCTCTCTCTCTCTTCCCTGTTCTGTTTCTTCTCCTTTACAACTACAGCAACTTCCATCACCACTCCAACCTCCTAAATCTCCATTTTTGACCTTCCTTCTCTCTCTCTCTCCTCTGCTGAATGCCCCCCAAGATTCTCAAACGCAAGGAATCCGAGGGTCCCTCTACTCAGGCCACCACTCGTCTGCCTTCTCGTTGGCCTGCACCAATTCCTCCTCCTTATTTCATTGACGTTGAGAGAAGGGATATCCACATAGAATCATTTGTTCATCGGAAAGTTATCATAGGTAAAACTCTACACCCCTACTTGTCAAATGCCCATGGTTTGTGCATTGGCGCTTTGTTTGATGCCCTAGGGTGGACCCCATTTTAACCCATCTCTCAGCCCCATTACCCCACACTAGTCCATGAGTTTTTCACAAATCTCTATCCTTGACCACAACATATTTCTTTTAATTCCATGGTTCGAGGTGTAAAATTCACTGTTACTCCCGATACTATAGGTCGGATTTTTGGTATCCCAATGGGCAACATTTGCCGTTATGAGGATAATAAATGGAATACCAATTTTGGGTTTGACCCCTTGACTACCTATATGCAAATTTGTGGGAACCCCGAATTGGTTCACCCATCTAAGCCCTCCGCCTCTCAGCCCACTTTTGAGTGTCGTCTCCTCCACCATATTATTTCCTATGCTATCGTTCCTCGTGCAAGTGGTCACGATTATGTCTCTTACTTTGATGTTTTTATTCTTTGGTGTATTCTTGAGGGTAAAGAGTTAATTTACCAACTCTCTTCTGTAAACATATATGTCAGACACAAAAGAAGTCAAAATCTAGTTCCCTCCCATTTGACATGGCTCCCACTTCTATTTTTCGTCACTTAAAGGTCCCTCTTGATGATGGTGATCACCAAGAACCCATAGTTCACGAGGTCAATTCCACCACCACTATTTCTCTAATGGGCTATAAGCTCAAGGGTGACAGGTTTGTCCCCAAAGTTCCCCATCTTGCTAGTACTCTTCCTACTTCTGATACCCCAGCTCCTACCACTACCACTAATGCTACCACTATCACTACCCTATCTTCTAATATTCCCTCCACTTCCATTCCTACCTCTATCGACATTCCATCCTCTTCAGCTCCTCCATTGCTACTAACCTCTCAGAGCAGTTCTCCATCATCACTGCCTCTATTGAGTCTCTCTCCACCATCGTCACTTCTCTCCACTCTCTCTCTTTTAGAGTCTCTACTCTCTCATCTATAGTCGCTTCTCATTTTGACACCCTCCGTTCAGACATTTTGGAGGTTGGGTCTACTGTAGATGTTCTTCGCACATCCACAGCTGCTACTCAGGAGTTAATGGATCAGCACTTATCCCAGATGCAGTCCAATCTTGATGATGCTCAAGACGACATTCGTTTGATTCACAGTCGATTCCAAATTTGACTGACCTATTGATCTCTTTTGAATATAAGCTAGATGTATAGCTAGTATGGACATCTAGATAGATAGTCTTGGTTTGGGGTTAGTACAGACTTACACAATCTTTTTGTATGTATAACATCCCATTTGTATTTAAAACCATCTTTTGGATTTACACAAAATTGTTTGTTTTATCATACATCTCTTTTGTTATTTATGCCTATTTTTGTATTCTTGTTTATATGTTTTTGTGACTGTTGTTGCTGCTCATGATATTAGTATAACTTTCTGTGTACTAACTATGGGAAGATGATGATACCTTTTTATTGGTGACTTACACATTCTTTTTGTATCTATAACATCCCGTTTGTATTTAAAACCATCTTTTGGATTTACATTAAATTGTCTGTTTTATTATACATCTCTTTTGTTATTTGTGCCTATTTTTTTATTCTTGTTTATATGTTTTTGTAACTATTGTTGCTTCTCACTTTATTGGTATAACTTTCTGTGTGCTAACTGTGGGAAGATGATGATACCTTTTTATTGGTGATTCCCCCATTCTCCCCCCACCTCGTCCTTCAACTCACTCATAGAGGGGGGAGATTCTCTCTGTTCTATGTGAGTTTTGTTGATGACTATCTTTGACTCATTCATTCACATGATCTATAAAGTTCATCATTTTATCTTGATTGGACTACTACTCGTTATTAATTTTATCTCAGGCAACTAGTAGTTTGTCATCATCAAAAAGGGAGAGATTGTTAGCCCCAAGGGTTCTACCTTAAGTAATTTTGATGATTAACAAACTATAAAGTTGAGTACTTATGACTTCATAATTAGTGTGTTATCCAAACAGAGCCCTATAATGATGATGGATATTCTATGGAAGCCTTGTGGAAGATTATTTCTCTCTTGTGTAATTCTTATAGGACTTTTTGTAAAGTTAGTTAGATTGAATCTCCAAGACAAGAGCATAAAAACTTAACAAAATCTTCAAAACAAGAAAATTGTTTTTTCATAAGAAAAATAGTCGACTGTACATATTCCCCAGTCGACTGGACCCTTCTAGGTTCAGTCAACCGTAGATGTAACACAGTCGGCTGGTTTCTGCAGGAAAATTTGAGGTTCTGTAGTACTTTTGTTCCTAGTCTTTAGAAGACTTCTTCATCCTCTGATACCACCTGATCTGAATCTCCATGGGCCGATAAACCTTTGGTTGGGCAAACTTGGGATGTTCCAGCTTGTACTAAAGACCTGGCTCCGTAACTGGTGGTATCACCATCCTCAGTCCCTTGCGATCAATTTATCGATACTATTGCTCCCTGAAGATTGCTAGTAGTTATAATGTGATCTTTTTGCTCTATACTGGCAACTGTTTCACAAACTTATGACATGGATCAGTCATGATGACCGATTCCTTCTTCTTCCTTTCTTTGTATGTCTTTTTCAGATCATGGATGTCTACAACAATCTTTTTCTCTAGTCTGCTAGAGGATGCTTTCCCTGATGTTTCTAGGTCAACCTTGGTCCTTGGTTTTTAGATCCTTAAGAGATTAGGACTTTCCATGTTTGATCCCACCATAGCAAGGAAAGGATCAGCATCAACCCCGATCGGCTTGTCCGAGAATTTGAGAATGCTCTTCTCTACATTGGTCTGTGTATCATTACGAAAGATAACACAATTGATAGTTGCATAGCACCATGAATTGTGCCATTTACAAAATTCTTTGCCTTTTAGATCTTTGACCTTAGAATTTCTATGGCTGTTTACAAAATTCTTTGCCATTTACAAAATTCTTTGCCTTTTAGATCTTGGACAATAAAATGACCGATATGTTCAATCATTGATTGTTCACCATCCCCAGTAAAAAGAGTGAAATTTGGGACCATATAACCTTGTGGGATTTCTACTCGGTCAATCTGGTCAGGGTATGGCCATCTATAAGTCGACCATCCTACTCTCTTTAAAATTGGGTCATCCTCTTCATGGATAGCTTCCACCAATTGTTCCCTATTTATCGATGCAAATTGAATTAGTGGCACCACTTGTGGTGATTGTTGCTGTATGATAATGTTTTCATGCAGCCAAAATGATTGTTCTTGGGCTTCCTGAGCAGATTGTGGGGTAAACGCAGAGTTATAGTGTTGATTATAGTTTTGCTCATGATTAATTAATCGGCCATAATGGCCGAATCCAGTAGTCCGTGGCCTTGGTGTTGATTGGCCAATTTGACTACCATTACCCTGATTAGCACTCAGTCTTGCCCCCAAGACTTGTGGGGATCCAACAATTTCTTTCCCTTCGCTGGCGACAAGACCGACTTCACTATTCCTCCTTGGAGGGATAACAAACTTCTCTGGCTTAGATATATCTGAATGGCCTTGTACAGAAGCCTCTTCCCAAGTGGGAGATAAAGGAGTAGCCCCTATGTTCATGGCATTGATCTACTCAGACAAATCCATGAGAGCTTTAGCCAGAAGTTCCTAGCTATGTTAGCCAGTTTTCAAGAGCACGTGGTTCCTCTTAATTAGGAAGTAGGAATGTTTATCTCTCTTTGTGTTCCGTTTGTCCTTCTCTTTTAGAGGGGCTAACTGACATGACAGTTCGTCTGAAGAAAACTTCAGGCAGTCTTGACCTTCTTGGTCAACCAACTCATCTTCATACCCTTCACGCATGGGGTCTTCTTGGCTAACAAATGCAAAATTTTGATTTTTCTTGCGTACCATGAATTAGCACTTTAGTAACCCACTAGGCCTACCAAAAATGCTTACAACTAGTTGTAATTTGTGCTTAGGCGTGCTATAATTCACTAGGATTCAGTGTGTGATTGTGAACATGTAATTCTTGATGTGGTGAGTGAAACCAACTTTGAATCAAACAATAGTGTATAATAAACAAGAAATAAACTAACTAAAAGTCCTCAAACAATATTCAAGCCTACAAGTTTTGATAAATGCTAAGATCTAAGAAATACCTCAAACATTGCATTGGACTCCATTTTCATTGATGTAGCAGGATTACAAGTATTTGATGAATTGAAAGGTACATAAACTAATAAACTAAGAAACTAATAGGTAGAAAGTGAAATCTGAACTATTGGATGCTGCCATGGATGCTTTGGAATGCTGGTTTCGAGTTTGAGTTATGCGAGAGAGAATTCTAAGACCCTAACACTTATATTTATTGTGTTAACTCACTCTTCAACTACTCTGGATGTGCTTCCGTAATTTTCGGCCTCAATCCCAACGTCTGGATCCACGTATCTAACACTTAACCGTCACCTATCGGCCACATTTGTCCGATTTAACCCCTCTTGGATCGGACAGGTAGTGGTCTACTATCTCTATCTTGGAGCACTCCTCTCCTAGGGTGACTAATTGGACAAAGCCTCTTCCTAATCTGGACTATATTGGCACTGGGCACCATTATATCGGTCTGACGATCCATAGGCTGATTCCCATTTTTAACTTGCGTATTGTTGACATCGGTCCAAGTCTGGGGGTCCAGACTCCAGACTTAGACTATTCTTCAGCGTTGTTGGCCTTGGCCCAATCCTTTTTCATGTTAGGATTCAAGTCCACCCATCCCTAGCCCAAGTTGACCCCAATGGCCTAATAGGCTGAGTAGATTATGGTTGTTAACAGTAGTATCTCGGATTTAGTGTTGTAACGAAAACTTATTTTTTCGATACTAATGTGATTGTAACTTTGTTATGCAGTGTCAACTGAAATGAATATTTTGAGAAATAAAATATGGTTTATCATTTAAATTTTTTGGTTGCTTTTATAAAGGAAAACCAGATTTTGAACAATTTACTTTTTTTAACAGTATTTTGGATCTATTCTTGTCTTAGATTTTTCCTCATGCTTATTGAACTCAATAGTTCTTGATTTCTATGATTAATAGGAGTATTTACATACAATAGTGCTTATGTGATTGTGATGTTTACATCTTTTATAATTCATGTTTAGGAAAGATGAGTTATACTACACCCTAGTTATAGGTAGATAATTCATGTGAACCATAGATGGATTATGCTTAGATTAAACTAACGATATCCTCTTGACGATACTATTGGGCTTGTAGCTACGATAGATCATGACTATCCAAACATAGAACTTAGAATAGAAAGTTTAGACCCCCGATGCATAGTTAGTGGTGGATTTGTAATCCTAGATCTCATCTATTCATATTCAAACCAATTTTCAATTTAGCATACAAGTTAACTTAGATCTAATTCTAGACTTTATTTCCATAATTTCATAGTTTAATTCCTAGTTTAATTAGTAGTAATAATCAAATTATAAATCGATCAAACTTCTGATTTTCTTATAACTAAATAGATTAGGTTTTAGTAATTCAAGGATAAAAATTAGCAATCTCTGTGGGTTCGACCTTTACTTCCACTACTGCAAGTCTATGGAAAAGTAAAGTACACTTTTTATATCTTGATTCTGACAACATCAATTTTTGGTGCCGTTGCCGGGGATTGAAATAATTTTTGCCGTTAATTACTAGAATCGTAATTTACTTAGTTAGTAAATATTAGTATCTATTTTATTTTCTTTGTTTCTAATTTTATTTTCCAGTCGATAAAATTATCCTTGTTTGCAGATTTTAAATCATCAATTCTAGCATGTTCGAGTGGAGCAGCTATGCACGTCAACAGAGCTTACGCGGACCTGAAAAATAAATAAATTGCAATCAAATTAAAATCGCCAAGTAAATCCGTTATTTAAATTTCGCATCGAACCACTATTTCAAATCATCAATTCTAGCACGTTCGAGTGGAGGAGCTCTGCACGTCAACAGAGCTTACGCGGACCTGAAAAATAAATAAATTGCAATCAATTTAAAATCGCCAAGTAAATCCGTTATTTAAATTTCGCATCGAACCACTGTAAGTCAGGGCGCTGAGACGCAATACTTGCATTAGGGTAGGTGTGGAGTGAGCATTGCATTAGCTAGGAAACCCGGGGCACTGGGCTTGACGCGGTCATTGCATTACAGGATAATATCATGCATCATATTAGTCGTGTGTGCTAGAATGCTTGGTTATTAGCGTAGCTTATTTTTGCTTCAATTGAGTCAGTCCTTAGTTTATGTTTGGTATTCGTTCAAGTAAACCTAAATTAAATCTGCTTAATCTCGAACTTGAACGCACCCTTAGAAACCTTAGGTCGTCAACACAAGCTTCTAGAGCTCGGTTGATGTTAGACGACGAGTCCACGCCGGAACCGTCATCCTTGTTTGAATCGAAAATCCGAAGTACTCTTAATCGTCTAAGAAAAACCAGAACGATAAAAATCGAACCTATCCCAATGGCCGATTTTGGACATAACAGGAATAACGGAATTAACCAGAATAATGGGGATAATCTTAACATACCCCCACCACCTCCGTTAAAGGATTACTTTACTCCTACCGCATATACACCACCGTCGTGTATTACATTACCGGAAGTGACAGCAGCTCACTTTGAAATCAAATCGTCAACTATTGCGCTCCTTCCGTCATTTCACGACCGTGTTAAGGAAGACCCTTATAATCAAATAGGCGAATTTCAGGGTATCTGTGCGACTTTAAAAATTCAGAACTTAACAGATGATGAGTTAAAAATGTGTCTTTTCCCGTTTTCACTTAAAGATAAAGCGAAGTACTGGCTCCAATCTTTGGAGCCAAATTCAATAAGAACATGGGATGAGTTGCAGACTGCGTTTCTACAGAAATTTTTCCCCATCACTAGAACAAATCAGATTAGAAAATCAATAACTAATTTTACAATGCAAGATGACGAAACCCTTTATGATACGTGGGAACAGTTTAAAGAATTCTTACGTTCTTGCCCTCATCATCAGATACCCAAATGGCAGCTGGTGCAAGTCTTCTACGAGGGATTAATTCCCGCCGTTCGTAACACCGTCGATGCTATTTGTGCGGGGACGTTCCTCCACAAGAGTGCCGACAAAGCTTGGAAGATATTTGAAACATTAAGTGAAAACTCTATGCACCAAGCTGTATCTGTAAGACCCGAGGGACACCTTCCACCACACCCAAATAGAGAGGCTAAAGTTGTGCTTATGCGTGCTATAATTCACTAGGATTCAGTGTGTGATTGTGAACATGTAATTCTTGAAGTGGTGAATGAAATTAACTAACTTTGAATCAAACAATTGTGTATAATAAACAAGAATCAAACTAACTAAAAGTCCTCAAACAATATTCAAGCATACAAGTTTTGATAAATGCTAAGATCTAAGAAATACCTCAAACATTGCATTGGACTCCATTTTCATTTATGTAGCAGGATTACAAGTATTTGATGAGTTGAAAGGTATATAAACTAATAAACTAAGAAACTAATGGGTAGAAAGTGAAATTTGAACTATTGGATGCTGCCATAGATGCTTTGGAATGCTGGTTTCGAGTTTGAGTTATGCGAGAGAGAATTTTGAGACCCTAACACTTATATTTATTGTGTTAACTCACTCTTCAACTACTCTGGATGTGCTTCCGTAATTTTCGGCCTCAATCCCTACGTCTGGATCCATGTATCTAACACTTAACCGTCACCTATCGGCCACATTTGTCCGATTTAACCCCTCTTGGATCGGACAGGTAGTGGTCTACTATCTCTATCTTGGAGCACTCCTCTCCTAGGGTGACTAATTGGACAAAGCCTCTTCCTAATCTGGACTATATTGACACTGGGCACCATTTAGAAATATAAGGCCAAAGTAAAATTATACTAAAACTATAATTATATATTTAAATTTATTTTAGTCTTTAATTTGTATCTGAAATATATAGCATTCTATTTTCTACAATTAACCATGTTGCAACCCAGGACCAGCCCCTGAGAGCAAGCCCCCAAAGTCACCGCTTTCGGCCACCAACTTTTTTTTATTAATTATCTAAGTTTAGGGCCACGTTTAAGTCTTAAGCTTTGTATTTTTGAGTTTGGACCTTAAATAAAGAAACAAATTAGCTTAAACTTTGTCTAATAAAAAGGCCCAAACCAAACCAAACCAAACCAAAAAAGCACAAATCTTACACAAATAAAACTCTATACGAGCTTCTATAATAAAAATAAAAATAAAAAATAAACTCTACACAAGCTTAAGCCAAAACAAACCCTCTAATTTCAAAAAGGATACATACAGATTCTTACAAGTTTCAAGTATTTGAGTCTGTAAGTTGACAAAAAAAAAACAAAAAAATTAAAACAAAAAAAACAAAAAGAAAACTCGGGTGATTACAGCCTTTATATATATATATATACTTGACAAAATTCATCAATTCGGCCTTCCAACCAATTACTACATCTAAAAAAAAATCTTGAAGTCACAATTAGTTAATTTGGTAATTTAAGCTCTAGCAGAAAAAAAAAATTACTCCATTCGTCCCTTTTTTTGAGTCTTATATTCCACTTTGGGTTGCCCCAAAATAAATTTCCACTTTCCTAAATTGGTATACAATTTTTACTTACTTTTTTTTTTTTTGAGGAAGCATTTTTTTTTTTTTTTGAGGAAGTAATTTTTACTTATTTTCCAAAGCTATCTTTCTTTGAAATCTACACCAAGACAATACTAAAAAAATTATTGTAATGGTTAGGGGCAATTGTGGAAAGTAAGTATATATTTTTTTTATCCTTTTAAAAAATTGAGTTCCCAAAAGTGAAATAAAAAAAAAAAAGACAAAAGAGAGTAAATATTTTGTGAGTACATAGAATAAAAAACAAATTAGTAAGAATAGCGGGCCCCCTTTGTTGATTTCTCTTGGGCCCCCAAAAATTCAGCGACTACCTGTCGCAACATTACCAATATGCCCGGCCGGAGATCAACTTTGCACTTTAAATAATGAATAATATTTGGGACACAATTAAAATATATAATATTGGGACATAAAATATATTTTGTGTCTATCTCTCTCCTCACAGGCCACAGTGCCAGTGGATTCTACAGTACCCACTAGGACCACTAGGATAGAGATAGATACAAAATGAAGATTGTGTCCCAAGTTTGTGTCTTTTAATTGTGTCCCAAGTATTACTCTTAAATCATTAGCACCAATTAATAGGTTAGTACAGTCTTACTACGGACAAAAATTGAACAGGAATCATCCCCCCCCCCCCCCCCCCCAAAATGATTTGTATTTTTTTCAATTTGCTCCTTATTTTAAACGTATCACTAATTAAACATGCTATACTCACACTTTATTCCACACCTAACACATTTTGACCACCTTGATTTATGTGAGTCTTGATCCATATAAGACTCACATAAGACCCACTAAAATTAAAGGCCAAAATTATTTAGTCATGTGAAATTTGGTGTGATTGTAGCATTGCTCATTACTAATACCATTTTGATTTGGATTAATGTGCAATACATCTGTTTGGAACACAAATTAAAATAGCTATTTTATAATCGAGTTAGTTACCCCTGTGAAATTATAATTAACCCCAAATTCTAGGGGCAAATTTTTAAACACGCTAACTACAAGTCTACAAGGAGTGCATCTATAATAACCCAAAATTAAAATGACACTCAAACGAAACTTGCAATCGGGCTCCATTAAGGCACTAACGAGTAACGATGATATATATGTTGGGAATGTGCCCACAATCACAACAAGAAAACCACACTCACAAAGATGGAGATAAACAAAACAAGAACGACACAACCACGAAAGAAAATCAAGCAAACCAACACAACAAGATTTAAATGTGGTTCAGCCCAACAATGCCTACGCCCACGTGCAAAGGCGATCACCTCGATTAATATGAAGATTACAAGCACTCAAGACCTCACGTGTATAACTCTCCAACCAAGTTATATGACACACACAATTGCTAGAAACTAATCTCTTCCTCACTAGTTTGCAGCCCTCTCTTGTGTATGTTGAAGATTTCCAACTAATCTTATCAATCCCTTGAGTAAGCCCTATATTTATAGAGATTGTATAGTGCTAATCCTAGTTATAGTAGGATTTACCCCTATGGTAAGTCTTATATAACAAGGAATACTCTTACACACATTCCTATATAAACTATGAACTTCCACCATCAAAGGAATCCTTATTTGATAAGGAAACCACCAAATAAGGAATCCAATCATAATTAGGAAATCATTTCACTAATGGAATTTTAGGCACAATCCTAACAATCTTCACCTTGCCTCAAATTCCTTCCCATCAGTCCTCAGAGTCTTCATCTTGTAATCTTCAACTTCCACATCGATAGTGCATTACCTTTGCCATCCCCTAAGCTATTCAGCTACACCATTACTCAAGTTCACATCCCCCATGAACTTGAGATCGCCAACGTCGTCAAATACGAAACGTTCGAGCTCCACTTTGCTATTGTGGTCGTCTTCACCTTGAGTAGAAGTTGTCATCATTGAAGTTGTTGGAGCATCATCATCTATTCCCTCAATAGATTTCCCCACTGGCTTCCATACCCTCTTATTCTTCATGATATCTCCAAAATCTGTACTTCCCAACAAAACGTACAAATTTCCAACCTTCTTTCCCAAAAAAATTATACGAGCCGCTTCACCTTCATGAAGCCTCTCTTCGCGACAAACGAGCATCCTTTGGAATCCAACATTCACAAGGAAATTATGTTTCTCTTCAAACCTGGAACATGAAGCACATCTGTCAAAAGCCTTGTCAACCCATTTGAAGTCTTAATTCAAACGGTTCCAACACCCTTGATATCTCCAACTGTGTTATTTGCCATATAGACTTTTCCCTCCATCGGTTTGTAGGACGAGAACCAATTTACATGCGAACACAAGTGAGCAAAACAAGATGAATCAAGAACCCAATCCGTAGTTTTCTTCTCCTCCTCTGTAATTGTCATGAGTTCTACGACATCTTCATCTGAATGTTCCAACACGTTTGTAGCGGTACCACTATTATCTTTCTTTGCTGGGCAATCTCGCATAAAGTGACCCTTCTCTCCACAATAGTAACACTCCTTATCCTTCATAGGAGTTCTATGTCGTGCTCCTCCTCTAGAGTTCTTCTTCCCTTGCCTTGGCCTCCCTTGTGTAACAAGTGCTTGTGTATCTTCCAACTTTTCCTCTTTGTTATCCATCTTCTCGCTAGAGAATAGAGCTTTCTTCACCTGTTCCACTGTTATGGTATCTCTCCCATACAACAATGTATTGAATAATTAATTATGTGTAGATTTTACCGACGTAAGGAGAATGATAGCTTTGTCCTCGTCATCTAGTTTGAAGCCAACGTTGGATAACTCGCACAATAACTTGTTAAACTCACCTATATGGGCTTGAAGATCAACTCCTTCTTTCCGCCTAAAGGAGTACAACTCTTGCTTCAACATAAGACGGTTGGTGAAGTTCTTTCCCAAATAGAGATCCTCAAGCTTTTCCCACAAAGCTTTTGCGGAGGTCTCCCCCATGACGTCGTACACCACATCGTCCACCAAACTAAGCCGCATGGTGCTAACGGCTTTAGAGTTAATCCTCTTCCACATCTTGTCGGTCATCCCTTCCGGCTTGTTATCTTCACCGCACAATGCATCCTCTATACCTTGTTGCACAGAGGCGTCCTTCATACGCACTTGCCACATGCTGAAATTCTTCTTGCCATCGAACTTTTCTATTGCCATTCGCATATCCACAAGCGAACTATCTCCAACTGCCATGGATTCTCAACCAAGCTCTGATACTACTTGTTGGGAATGTGCCCACAACCACAACAAGAAAACCACACGCACAAAGATGGAGATAAACAAAACAAGAACGACACAACCATGAAAGAAAATCAAGAAAACCAACACAACAAGATTTAAATGTGGTTCGGCCCAACAATGTCTACGTCCACGTGCAAAGGCGATCACCTCGATTAATATGAAGATTACAAGCACTCAAGACCTCACATGTATAACTCTCCAACCAAGTTATATGACACATACAATTGCTAGAAACTAATCTCTACCTCACTAGTTTGCAGCCCTCTCTTGTGTATGTAGAAGATTTCCAACCAATCTTATCAATCCCTTGAGTAAGCCCTATATTTATAGAGATTGTATAGTCCTAATCCTAGTTGTAGTATGATTTACCCCTATGGTAAGTCTTATACAACAAGGAATACTCTTACATACATTCCTATATAAACTAGGAACTTCCACCATCAAAGGAATCCTTATTTGATAAGGAAACCACCAAATAAGGAATCCAATCATAATTAGGAAATTATTTCACTAATGGAATTTTAGGCACAATCCTAACAATATATCACAATGAATGATACAATTAACGACGGTATACAAAGTGAGAGAGAGAGAGAGAGAGTGTATGTGTGTGTCCTTAGAAGCATCAGCAAGCCATCAGTACAATATCACATCCAACAAACAAATTGTTAATATATTTTAACAATTATTCCTGTGTGGGTGTGAAGTGCGTGTGATATAGAGTGATTTGACTAGGTCTCTTCTCCCACCCTAACATTCTCTGTTAAGTGGTTCTGGTCCATGTAACACCTGTAACTTTCTGTCATTATAATATCAGCTTTTTCTAATTTCGATATTGGACCCACTATATTATTATATTCTAATGACTGTTGAAAGTTCATACCCAAACTATAAGTATTGTATGGCACGATTATTCCGTTAATAAGTGATCGGGAAAGTTTCCATCGTAAGTATATTGAGAGGAAAACGGAATGTCGGACGTATAGCGAAATATTAACGGTTATAATTGGATGATATTAATGAACTAAACTATGAAACGTGCGAACGCGTAAAATAATGATAAAACCTTCGATAACAGATTTAATGTGAATAAGGGATATTGGGCCTCGTTTCTAGTCATGTGTCTACTGGTCAAAGTTGGTTCGTGAACTTTTGTGTCGTGTTTGGATAATTCTTGCGAAGTTGGTCTCTCGATTATTCCATGGAGTCGATTGGTGAGTTATGTTTTGTTCCTTGATCTGAGGATCGGCATGACGTGTTCGGTCAAGTGCGGATGACCTGAGGATCGTCGTGACGTGTTCAATCAAGTAGTTGATTATTTTTCCGCACCCTTGGACTGAGGATCGGCATGAAGTGTTCGGTTATGTACGGGTGACCTGAGGATCGGCATAACGTGTTCGTTGAAGTGATTATTAATTTCCCGTACCCTTGGTCTGAGGATCGGCATGACGTGTTCGGTAACGTGCGGGCGACCTGAGGATCGGCATGACGTGTTCGACCAAGAGATTGTTAATGTCCCGCACACTTATGCCATTTGGGCGACATTTTGAATGCCAGTTGGGCGATAGTTTGAATGCCATTTGGGCGACAGTTAACTATTCATTGTTGAGTGTTGTTCTTTCTTGACCAGTAAATGCGTTTGGAGTTAAGTCTTCTTTCAGTCAATGTCATTGGTCAGTTCAGTTCTGGTTTAAGTTTCAGAGGGAATGATCGAGTTTAAATAAGACATGGTTTTGAGAATAAGAAAAGACGAACAAGACATAGTATCAAGAATAAGAAATGATGAATGAGATATGGTTTCGAGAAATAAGAAGAGATGAAGAATAACTTACCTTAAGTGGTGGTAACCTTAAGGGGACCCTCACTTAGCTTAACCGCTAACGGCTTTTCATGCCACTGGACCTTCCACGTCCAGCCTTTGCAGGTCCAGACGGAGCCGACTACTATCAAGATGCTGACTTTACTACTGAAGACTATGCTAGTGAAGATTACTACAAGGAAGGCTACGGTTTCGCCAGCTGAAGACTTTGGAGCTTTTCTTTTGTTATAGTTCTGTTATTATTATGTTAGTGATATAATAGTTTAGCTGGTCTTGTAATATGTTTCTTTTTGATATATTTTTGGCCTGTAATATACTACTGATGTAAGACTTGGATGTTTTAAATTTCTGCTTCCGCTGAACTTAGTCACTTTCCCATATCACATTATTGTTATAAGCATGTTTGGACAATCAGGTGACACTCACAACCAGTCACGTGTCTACGAACCCATAAAGGAAATTTATTTTTCCCTATTTTTGGTACTTCGGGGCGTGATAGGGATTTTTGGTATCAGAGCTTTAGGTTTAGACGAGCTCACTGATTGTCCTACACCTTAAGTTATGAGTCTAAGATTTACCTTGTATTAGTAATGACACTAAATTACTCCTCTTGAATGACTTTGGAGTCGAGCTTCGTTTATGATGATTTTAGAGGTTACTATAATTGCGACGGTCGTATCCAGCCTGTCGACCCTGTACTATATCGACAACGGAACTGCTAGAGGGCGAGGCATATCTTAGAGGAGGACATATGGAGAGCTATACTTACCGATACATTGCAGTATCCGGATCAAGTTCAGCTCGAGTCGATCCATGCTTCAGAGACTACAGTACTTATTCGCCAGGAGCCTATCAGCATGACTCATGACGAGGCACTATATGACGATATACTCTTCCCGATTATCATGGCCGTACCAACACTTTTATTCTCACCCGAGCCCATACCAGAGCCAAATGCCGATTCAGATCCAATGGATACAAATAGCGACGACGACATAGCGAGTGGAGAGGATTCTGCAGGCAGTGACCACTCAGCAGACGACCCATCTAATGGTGACGACACAGATTACGACGATGACGTGACAATTGAGGATAATCCGGCAAGTAACAACGACGAGCCGATCGAGGAGGTTGACCCAGTAGACGATCTTCAGAGAGCAGGAGATGATGTACACGACCATCCAGCACCACCAGTTGATTTGGACACGATGATACAGATGCCTGAGCAGAACCACGAAGCAGATCCAGCCGCCATCGAGCAGGAGGAGGAGGACCCTGAGGAGTTCTTAGAGGGCCTTAATAGATAATAAGAGAGGAAGACTTTACCTTAGATATGGTAAGGGAGTACCATAGTAAGCAGTTACATTCTTTCTTCTCATTCCACTCCTTTTGAGTAAATCGATGCCTTCTATTCTAATGGCCATTTCTTCTGAAAATGGTACCTATATATTTTGTAATGTGGCTCCGATTACAGTCAATAATTATTGTGATACACTCCTTGATAAGTAATTCATTTCCTTGATTTTTTTTAAATGCCCCAGTCAACAATTCTTGAGTATGTACCTTGATCATCTGATTTTTTTGACAAATTCTTTTGAGAACAAGTTCGATCACTAGTACTGGAAAGTCATTCTTTTGACTTATTATTCTTTGAACTTAAATCTTGAAAGCTCACTGTCTTTGAAATTATTCTAAATAAATTTGATTATCAATACTGTAAAGTCATTCTTTTTGACTTATTATCCCTTGAACAAATTCTTACAAGTTCATTTCATTTGAAATAATTCTAAATGAGTTCTCTATTCTTGTTTTTGTTAGGAACTCAAAAATGTTGTACTCTCTGTACATCTTGACCTCTTATTGTCTCTCTTAGGTGGTACCTTATTCTTTATCAGTAGGGTTTCGTTTGGATTATTTCACTTATGAAATACCTAATTCTTATTTCATTCATTGAAGGCCTTATGCCATCAGTTACTTTCATTTCCTACAAATCTTGAGATACTACGATTACTTCCATAGTGATCGGTCATCCTATTATTGTTAGATTTACATTTTATTCTTGAATGGATCACATCATTCTACTATTATACTTCTGTCTATGAGGATTTATCTATCTTTTCGGACTCGGCTTCATTTTGGGTCAATCTGTTCAATCGTTTCAATCATTGTATTCTAGCTACCAGGATTATAATGATAACCATAATGTGAAATATAACAAGTTATGATTGCTTCACATAAGGTATGATAGAAACCTTATAGACACGAACTCATACGTAGGAACAGAAGAATCTTCTCGATCTCTGCAATGGATGAATCATCTCAAACAACTGAGAACCGGTCCAGAAGGCTAAGCAACATAATACCTAAGGAGATCGATCCCACCAGTGTATTTGGAAGACTGATATAAGGCTTATGGAAGACCGCTGACGGCACAAGCACAAGTGACTATGAAACCGAGTTATTTAGACACCTCCATATCGTCCATTCAGAATCACTTTTTAGACCACTCAAGCCACAACCTGCTACACTACCAAGGTCAACCCTACTACAAGGAGCACATGAGATATTGACTTGACCCGAGGCAATGGAAGACACAAGAATAGAACATACCTTCAACAAATCAAACAACCTCCTAGACTGCTAACATCGACCACGTTTAACCACAACGAACGACT
Source organism: Hydrangea macrophylla (assembly GCA_033977485.1). Classification (NCBI taxonomy): domain Eukaryota; kingdom Viridiplantae; phylum Streptophyta; class Magnoliopsida; order Cornales; family Hydrangeaceae; genus Hydrangea; species Hydrangea macrophylla. Next base: position 62,367,033 of record CM066983.1, read on the forward strand.
CGCACCACGAACATTAGTGAAGATAAGTACTGCATTCCACCTTCAAGCCAATAATCAGATCGCATAGGGCCTACCAAGGGAAGACACCTTTCAGGTTTACAACATCGATGTTCCATCAACACGCTGAAGAAATGCATCTCTGACCCTGCGCACGTTATAAATTAAAACCATGTAAGGTTGAGTAATTATATTCACCTTTCTAATTTAACTCCTTTTGAGTAAACCCACTATTTTCTACCATTGGTTGCGTTAGATCAATTATCCTTATGATGAACCTTGGGATGTCGTTTATTGTTTCACTAATTGACAGTTATTCATTGTCCTCTCTGATTTCACTTAACAAGATTTTGGATCATTCTGATCAGTGATAAATCCAATTGTGAATTCATTTGCTTTCTAATGCTATAAGTCACCTCCTTGGACTTATCACCATGAAAATCAATTCCAATAATTCATTTATAAACCAATCATTGTAAGTCATTTGGACTTATGATCTGTTAAATCAATCTTTGTAAATTGTTTGGACTGTCAACCGGTTGACCAACTTTTGCAAGTGCGTATCCCTTGACATTATTGCGAAGGATCTCTTTGCACCCTTTGTAAATTAGACTTCATTTACTTTCATTTCACAAATTCTTCTTATTGGTAACCTTGACTTTTATCATTAAGGCTTCACCTAAATTATTGGCTCATGAAACAAGGAATTCTTATGTCCTACCTGGGAGGCCTTGCGCCTACAGTCGTTGCATTACTATGATTGTCCTACACTAATCATCTAATGGTTATTCTCAGATACTCATTCTATACATTGTGATCCTACAAGTGATTGATCACGTACCTCTTCGTTTCTAACTCAGTATATAATGAGTATTCATTTTTTTATGAATTCAACTCCTTACAAGTGAATTCAATCCTACTCCAATTACCAGTAACAACTTATATGCTTGGTATTAATTAATGCATAAAGAAATTGCTTAACGACTTGTGTCATCACCTACAATGTCAAAACTCCACGACGATTTCATGTTGACACGCCAAGGAACTAAATCACAATAACACGCATCAAAGGACGCCACGACCCCTACAAGTTATAGGAGACAATCGTGAGACCAACTAGACTTCTCAACCATCGCATCAAGAAGCTGAGAGGTAAGAATCTTGCTCGATTAAAGACGTAGAAGAAACAAACCAGTATCCCGAACAACTACTCGAATGCAGTCCACAATCATTGAGGAAAACTCTGGATACATCAAAATTCATCACAAGAGGCAAAAGAAATAATGAAAGTAAAATTAATCAGACTGCTATTCAGACACATCCAAAGCAACGTGATATCTGCGACAGCTGCGGAATATCTTGACATCACTTCAAAGAATGCAAAGCAACGAAACAGCTCACAAGTTTATAGGCGTAGTGCTTTGATTGTGGAAAGACTGGACGTGTGCACAAAGATGGTCCAGAACGAGGAATTCAGAACATGGTTCCACCACAAAGAAGGTCCCAAAAGAGAGCTTGCAGATCACCAAATCAATCTCAGCAATGAACAAGACGAAAGACCAAAGGTGCCATATTCAATGTCAGAACTATGAATTTCACTTGGCATTGTTTTAGCAAAGAAGTTTGGACGTTTGAAAGAATTTTTAAGAAGGTCTGATTAGTTAGCTAGTGGGAACCTCATAACCTTAAAATCTGAGATATTACTAGTACCTTGTACTTTCTAAGACCTAGAAAAATCTAGATTTCGAGGACGAAATCCTTTAATAGGTGGTGGAAGATGTAACACCTGTAATTTTCTGTCATTATAATATCAGCTTTTTCTAATTTCTGTATTGGACCCACTATATTATTATATTATTATTTTAATTATGTTACGGTATGGACGTGTTGTATTATTACCATATAGCCTGTAGTAACCATACCGACTCGACCATAATAAGATTTAACTTAGTCCCGTACCCGGACCTGGACATTAGAAATAATACCAGTTTGCACGTACTTCAAGACCGACACGCATACCGAGGAATTTTTGCACATAAACCGAGAAAGTGGCACACAACCCAAGGTGGGCTCACATGGCCGGCCATGTGGCAACCACATGCCACCCTCTTGGACACATGTCCACTTGTAGGACACATGTCATAGCATGTACACATGCAAATGACACCTAGCTCCTAGGATTTCTATATAACATGCACATGCACACATTAGACACTCTTAGACTCTCATGAAATGGATTTAAAATCTGAGAAAAGAAGTTGGGAGACTTGCATGTTCATGGCAAAATAGAAGAAGGTGAAGTTCATCCTTGAAGTTTGAAGATTCAAGCTTCACTAAGCATCAACCAATATTAAGCTTAAATTTCAAGCTTTAGTGAGTAAATTGTGAGTAATTGTGAGTAATCTAACTCAACTTAGAACATATATATCATGTATTAATGTTTAGTAGGAGTTTGATGTTGTTGTGTTGAAGTTTTCATGACATGCAAGACAAATCCTTAAATCTGAGAAACTGAAACATTCAGCAAAACACAGCTTAGTAAAATGAATGTTTTGTGCAGTTCAAAATTTTGAATTAAGCTAGGTTTTTTTGTGAAGCGAGCTAACTCATATATCTACAAATAACTATCCTATAGCTCAGTCTAGAAATCAATCTTTCATGGGTGAAATGCATGTACAACGCAGTGTTATAAACCTGGGAAAACAGAAACTTCCAGCAGAATGTAGTTTAGTAAAATGGATGTTTGAAGGAGCTCGAAAATGGAATTAAGCTAGGTTTTTCTGTGGTAAAAGCTAACTCATTTATCTACAAATAAACCTTTTATAGCTCAGTCTAGAAATCAGTCCTTCATTGGTGAAATGCATGTACAACGCAGTGTTATAAATCTGAGAAACTGAAACTTTCAGCAGAACATAGTTTAGTAAAATGAATCTTTTGTGAAGCTCAAAAATGAGAATTAAGCTAGGTTTTTTGTGAAGAAAACTAACTCATATATCTACAAATACCTCTTCTATAGCTCAGTCTAAAAACCCTTCCTTCATAGGTGAAAGTCACGTACAATGCAGTACTATAAATCTGGGACAGAACAGTCCGAGATATAAGAAATGTCTTGTAAAATAAATAGTTTGAGTAGCTCAAAAATGTAATTGAAGCTAGATTTTTTTGTACATGAAGATATTCCTATTATCTACAATGTTTTAGTTTTGAGTTTGATCTACAAAACAATTTATCATGCCCAAATAAATCATATTAATTCAGTCAACACAGTGAAAATGTATCTTGGCAGATTGTACAACTTTTTGTATAATGTTTTGTTTGTGCATGGTGTTGATTGTTGATACTAGTTTTTCGGTACATGTGTTGTTATGAAAGTCTCGTGCTATGGTAGTGCTATCGCGTAGATGAGTATGTTAAGGGTTTCGTCTATGTGTTTATTGGTATTAAATTCACGTTATAAATCCATGAGCTACATGCTAAGTTTTCTATAGTTATGAATATATTCTAATGACTGTTGAAAGTTCATGCCCAAACTATAAGTATATTATATGGCACGATTATTCCGTTAATAAGTGATCGGGAAAGTTTCCATCGTAAGTATATTGAGAGGAAAACGGAATGTCGGATGTATAGCAAAATATTAACGGTTATAATTGGATGATATTAATGAACTAAACTACGAAACGTGCGAACGCGTAAAATAATGATAAAACCTTCGATAACAGATTTAATGTGAATAAGGGATATTGGGCCTTGTTTCTAGTCATGTGTCTACTGGTCAAAGTTGGTTCGTGAATTTTTCTGTCGTGTTTGGATAATTCTTGCGAAGTTGGTCTCTCGATTATTCCATGGAGTCGATTGGTGAGTTATGTTTTGTTCCTTGATCTGAGGATCGGCATGACGTGTTCGGTCAAGTGCGGATGACCTGAGGATTGTCGTGACATGTTCAATCAAGTGGTTGATTATTTTTCCGCACCCTTGGACTGAGGATCGGCATGAAGTGTTCGGTTATGTACGGGTGACCTGAGGATCGGCATGACGTGTTCATCCAAGTGATTATTAATTTCCCATACCCTTGGTCTGAGGATCGACATGACGTGTTCAGTAACGTGCGGGCGACCTGAGGATCGGCATGACGTGTTCGACCAAGAGATTGTTAATGTCCCGCACACTTATGCCATTTGGGCGACATTTTGAATGCCAGTTGGGCGATAGTTTGAATGCCATTTGGGCGACAGTTAACTATTCATTGTTGAGTGTTGTTCTTTCTTGACCAGTAAATGCGTTTGAAGTTAAGTCTTCTTTCATTCAATGTCATTGGTCAGTTCAGTTCTGGGTTAAGTTTCAGAGGGAATGATCGGGTTTAAATAAGACATGGTTTTGAGAATAAGAAAAGACGAACAAGACATAGTATCAAGAATAAGAAATGATGAATGAGATATGGTTTCGAGAAATAAGAAGAGATGAAGAATAACTTACCTTAAGTGGTGGTAACCTTAAGGGGACCCTCACTTAGCTTAACCGCTAACGGCTTTTCATGACGCTGGACCTTCCACGTCCAGCCTTTGCAGGTCCAGACGGAGCCGACTACTATCAAGATGCTGACTTTACTACTGAAGACTATGCTGGTGAAGATTACTACAAGGAAGGCTACGGTTTCGCCAGCTTAAGACTTTGGAGCTTTTCTTTTGTTATAGTTTTGTTATTATTATGTTAGTGATATAATAGTTTAGCTGGTCTTGTAATATGTTTCTTTTTTATATCTTTTTGGCCTGTAATATACTACTGATGTAAGACTTGGATGTTTTAAATTTCTGCTTCAGATGAACTTAGTCACTTTCCCATATCACATTATTGTTATAAGCATGTTTGGACAATCAGGTGACATTCACAACCAGTCACGTGTCTACGAACCCATAAAGGAAATTTATTTTTCCCTATTTTTGGTACTTCGGGGCGTGACAGTCCACTTTTCCCCAACAGTCATATATATAACATACATATTAGTTTGGATGAATATATACATATATTTATATACAGTTCACTTGGTCAAAAGGGTTAAAAAAAACTGTCCACCTTTTACTCCTCTGCTAACGTCTATTTTACTTTGTATTTAACACAGTGGTAGCTATCGTTGAAAAAGTCTTGTTTTTTGAAAAAATTGTCCAGCATAGATATTGAGTTTGTCTTCTATTGTGATCATTTTTTTTTTGCAAGCATATGATGTCAAGGAGTTAGTATATGCAGGAGAAACTTTATTCAACTCGTCTCTATTTTTTATGTATTTCGTTTCTCTGTCTTAGTAAGTGTACGGGCAATACAGTGTAATCTCTGAGTTTTTTGGTGTAGTTTATTTCTGTTCAATTTAGTGCATATAAATTGGACAGAAAAATTTGTTATGTTGGGCTGTTGTATCCTGGAGGTTGACACACCATCCTGTGCACCGGTAAGAAGACTGAGGAGGCGCGAAATCAACCTTAAAGAGAGCGACCTGGTCCGCGCCTCGGCCCGTTACTGATTTGAATTTCCATTATGTTAGAACAAACGACATGCAATTCCTACACACGATTTGCAAGTTACGCGATAATATGCAAAATTATATCCTTAGGCATTTTAAAACTAAATTTTGTAGTTTTGGGGGGTCGAAATGAGTTCCAGCACTCAGAGAGGCACGAGACCAGAACTCACACCCCACACACGACCAACTAATCTTTCCTTTCTCAAATATAGGTGACCCTGGTCATGGAATAGCTACTAGATCCTCTCTTGGAAACATTTGTAACAACCTAGCTTTTCTTTCTCAAATATAACCTAAAGAATTGAATAAGTCGTGCAAGATGATAGTTGGATTATGGCTATACAAGAAGAATTGAACCAATTTGAGAGAAACCAAGTTTGGACTTTAGTTCCTAGGCCTAATGATCATTCCATCATAGGAACCAAATGGGTGTTTAGGAATAAGAAGGATGAATCCACTGTTGTAGTTAGAAATAAGGCTAGATTGGTAACCCAAGGGTACAACCAAGAAGAAGGATAGACTATGAGGACACCTATACCCCAGTAGCAAGGTTAGAAGCCATTAGAATGTTACTTGCTTTTGCTTGCCACCAAGATTTCAAATTTTTTCAATTGGATGTCAAAAGTGCCTTTTTAAATGGTTTTATAACGGAAGAAGTCTATGTCAAGCAACCTCCCGGATTTGAAAGTTCACAATTTCCCAATCATGTCTTTAAACTTTTAAAGGCTTTATATGGTTTAAAACAAGCTACTCGTGCTTGGTATGATCGTCTTTCGAAGTATTTGCTTGATATTGGATTTACTCGAGGAAAGATTGATACTACACTTTTTATTAAACATTTACACAATGACATTTTATTAGTTCAAATCTATATCGATGACATCCTCTTTGGTGGTACAAATGAGAAAATGTGTGAGGAATTTTCCAAATGCATGCAAGATGAATTTTAAATGAGTATAACGGGAGAATTAAATTTGTTTCTTGGATTACAAATCAAACAACATAGAGATAGCATTTTCATTTTAGTGTATGTCTTTGTGCTTCCAATCCTCACCTAGAAAGTCGCATATTGTAGCCGTTAAGTGCATTTTTAGATACATGCTAGGCACTATTGACTTAGGTTTATGATATCCTAAGAACACTCCCTTTGACCTGATTAGTTATTCGGATGCGGAATTTGCCGATTGCAAAGTGGATCACAAGAGCACAAGTGGCACAGATCACTTCTTAGGACACTTCCTAGTCTCTTGGTTTAGTAAGAAACAAAATTCTGTAGCCTTGTCCACGGCGGAAGTCGAATATATACTTGTCTGTAGTTGTTGTGCACAAGTTTTCTATATGAAACAACAATTAGAAGACTTTGGACTTCACTTTGATCACATCCCTCTTAGATGCGATAACACTAGTGTGATTAGTCTCTCTAAGAATCCCATTCAACATTCTAGAACTAAGCATATTGAGATTAGACATCATTTCATTAGAGATCATGTTCAAAAGGGCGACGTTGAACTTGTTTTCATTGATACAAAACATCAATGGGTGGATTTTTCACTAAACCTCTTCAAGAAGATCATTTTTATATCATTTATCATGAATTAGGGATGGCTAGTCAAGCCAATGTTGTGTAAATTCGAGGCTCAATCCCCCTTTTCCCTTCATTTTATGCAAAAACTATTTTATTAACTTAAAATACTCGACTGATTTCATCTCTAGTCGACCGAATCTCTATCCCCTTTAACATTCTTCTCAAGTTATCAACACAGTCAACTGAACAGTCTATTCAGTCGACCGGAGGCTTCAAGTGTCAGTCGACTAACCATCACCCAGTCAACCAGTTTTTGTTATCAAAACCCCTATTCTACTTCTCATATTCCAGTCGACCGATGTCCCTACACTGTCTACAGAAGGTTTTCCGTAATCTTCTGACAGTCGACCGAACACGTGGTCCAGTCGACCGAGTCTTTGTGTCTATAAATACTTTCTACAATTTTCTTTTAAACACTAACTCCTATCTCTCTCCAAGCAACCGAATCCTCTCTCTCTCTTCCCTGTTCTGTTTCTTCTCCTTTACAACTACAGCAACTTCCATCACCACTCCAACCTCCTAAATCTCCATTTTCGACCTTCCCTCTCTCTCTCCCCTCTGCTGAATGCCCCCCAAGATTCTCAAACGCAAGGAATCCGAGGGTCCCTCTACTCAGGCCACCACTCGTCTGCCTTCTCGTTCGCCTGCACCAATTCCTCCTCCTTATTTCATTGACGTTGAGAGAAGGGATATCCACATAGAATCATTTGTTCATCGGAAAGTTATCATAGGTAAAACTCTACACCCTTACTTGTCAAATGCCCATGGTTTGTGCATTGGCGCTTTGTTTGATGCCCTAGGGTGGACCCCATTTTAATCCATCTCTCAGCCCCATTACCCCACACTAGTCCATGAGTTTTTCACAAATCTCTATCCTTGACCACAACATATTTCTTTTAATTCCATGGTTCGAGGTGTAAAATTCATTGTTACTCCCGATACTATAGGTCGGATTTTTGGTATCCCAATGGGCAACATTTGCCGTTATGTGGATAATAAATGGAATACCAATTTTGTGTTTGACCCCTTGACTACCTATATGCAAATTTGTGGGAACCCCGAATTGGTTCACCCATCTAAGCCCTCCGCCTCTCAGCCCACTTTTGAGTGTCATCTCCTCCACCATATTATTTCCTATGCTATCGTTCCTCGTGCAAGTGGTCACGATTATGTCTCTTACTTTGATGTTTTTATTCTTTGGTGTATTCTTGAGGGTAAAGAGTTAATTTACCAACTCTCTTCTATAAACATATATGTGAGACACAAAAGAAGTCAAAATCTAGTTCCCTCCCGTTTGACATGGCTCCCACTTCTATTTTTCGTCACTTAAAGGTCCGCCTTGATGACGGTGATCACCAAGAACCCATAGTTCACGAGGTCTATTCCACCACCACTATTTCTCTAATGGGCTATAAGCTCAAGGGTGACAGGTTTGTCCCCAAAGTTCCCCATCTTGCTAGTACTCTTCCTACTTCTGATACCCCAGCTCCTACCACTACCACTAATGCTACCACTATCACTACCCTATCTTCTAATATTCCCTCCACTTCCATTCCTACCTCTATCGACATTCCATCCTCTTCAGCTCCTCCATTGCTACTAACCTCTCAGAGCAGTTCTCCATCATCACTGCCTCTATTGAGTCTCTCTCCACCATCGTCACTTCTCTCCACTCTCTCTCTTCTAGAGTCTCTACTCTCTCATCTATAGTCGCTTCTCATTTTGACACCCTCCGTTCAGACATTTTGGAGGTTGGGTCTACTGTAGATGTTCTTCGCACATCCACAGCTGCCACTCAGGAGTTAATGGATCAGCACTTATCCCAGATGCAGTCCAATTTTGATGATGCTCGAGACGACATTCGTTTGATTCACAGTCGATTCCAAATTTGACTGACCTAGTGATCTCTTTTGAATATAAGCTAGATGTATAGCTAGTATGGACATCTAGATAGATAGTCTTGGTTTGGGGTTAGTACAGACTTACACAATCTTTTTGTATGTATTGTTGGAAAAACAGGTTTAAATGGAAAGTTTAAACACGCAGCGGAAAAATCAAGTTATGAAACTTTATTGGCATGCCCGGATCTACTACTCGTCAATTCTACAGATGCGCACAAGAGGGGACACGAGTTATACCTTAGTGTCTTGAACCCAATTCTGATCTTCAGCTTCCAGCAGCCTCCACTAGATGATCTTCACCCTTATGACTCCTGCGGATGCCTGCCAGAAAGACTAGGGTTGGTGGGAACCCTAATGGAGAGGATAGAGAAGGTTTTGGGGCTCCAAAACAGTTTCTGCAGCTTCTGACGTTCAAAACGACGAACAACCTTTTCCAGAACGCAGCTGCCCTATTTATAGATTCCCAGAACCGACCTAGACTTCGAGCGATCGAAGTGCCTTCGATCGATCGAACATTCGATCGATCGAACCATATTCGATCGATCGAACCTGCAGACTTCAATCGATCGAGACATCTTCGATCGATCGAACCTGTCTGGACATCATCCTCAAGCATCTTTCCAAGCATCCTTGCGGAGCTAAGAGTGGGACCTCCTAGGCTCTTTATTGTTGGTTCAGACCAGTTTGTTAATCACCATGACCAAACTCTTTGATCAGCAAACTAACTAACTGGTCAGTTAAAGTTTACTCCACTATAAAACGATAACTGAACTCCAACGCAAAAGAACATATCCGAAGCGATAACTAGACTTGTATGTTGTACTAATGTCCCTCTACCGTCAGCATTCGTAATCATATTCAGGTAATCGGATAACTGTTACTGTCAACCTGAATCATGATTACTTCTTGTATTCCTTGAGTCCCATTCACCCTTCATGATTACCAAACATGTTGATAACTCTTATCAACAAGACTGCAGTACTCAGTAATCGACTTGGTGACATTCTCAAGGGAATGCTTACTCTGAAACAGAGGGTAGATTCTATCTTGACAATATATGTTCACAACCCTATGAATATGACATACCCAAGATACCCAGGTGTTGATCTTTTATAGACCTCACTGATTGGTAAGTCAAAGCAGTCATATCCACAGTCTGTGTTCATAATCGTCTCAAGATTGAGAACACGTACCTTATACAAGTTATGAGTTCCTATTGACTGTTTGACAGTCTTAAGCGTCAATAGGAAACTCAGGTCCATCAATGCACTATAAGCACTAGCATATCAACTAAGAGCTACACTCTAGTGATTGAGATTAATCACTCCATCCAATGGTAGTTAATTATGCTACAGTGTAGACTTGATGAGGTATCCAGTCTCATCATCCACTGTGACACATTCTAAGTATTAAAGAATAGTAATTCGTATCTCACTTGTGTGCATCTCATACACACACGAATTACTTACTATAATACTTAAGGATTAACAATCATCTCATGAAAAGAACATACACAATAAAATGTAAAACTGATATCCATATATTAAAATGTCAATGTCTCATACAGAAAGTAATGGTTTGAGGGCACAAACCCAACAAACTCCCACTTGCACTCATAACCATTCAGAACTACATCTAAGACCTAGACTATCTAGATGACGATCAAAGACCTTCTGTGGCAAGGCCTTTGTAAACGGATCAGCAAGATTGTCAGCTGTGGCAATCTTGGTAACAGTCACATCTCCACGTTGAACAATATCTCGGATAAGATGATATTTCCGCTCTGCGTGCTTTCCCTTTCCGTGGTTCCTTGGCTCCTTGGACTGAGCCACTGCCCCACTATTATCACAATAAAGCGTAATAGGCGACAGCGACGCTGGTACCACCTCGAGTTCCATAAGGAACTTCTTGAGCCAAACAGCTTCCTTTGCGGCTTCACAAGCAGCCACATACTCAGCTTCTGTAGTTGAGTCTGCAATGCATTTCTGCTTAATGCTCCTCCAACTGACAGCACCACCTCCCAAGGTAAAGAGATGACCGGACGTCGACTTCCTCGAATCTTTATCTGACATAAAGTCCGAGTCAGTGTATCCCACTGGAATTAACTCACTACCACCGTACATAAGCATGTAATCTTTAGTTCTTCTCAAGTACTTAAGAATGTGCTTAACGGCTGTCCAGTGCTCTGGACCCGGATTCGACTGATATCTGCTAACCATGCCAACAGCAAAGCAGATATCTGGTCTAGTGCATAACATCGCATACATGAGACTTCCCACTGCAGAAGCATAGGGAACTCCTGTCATGCGATTCCTCTCCTCCTGTGTCTTTGGACACTGGTCCTTGGAGAACGCTAAACCATGCCTGAAAGGTAACAAACCTTTCTTCGAATTATCCATTGAAAACCTAGTTAGCACCTTATCGATATAACCAGCTTGAGATAATCCCATTATCTTTCGCTTGCGATCCCGAAAGAGCTTTATCCCAAGAATATAGCTCGCCTCTCCTAGATCCTTCATATCGAAAGTACTAGCTAGCCAAACCTTGACCGTTGACAATGCCGCTACATCATTTCCAATGAGTAGAATGTCGTCAACGTAAAGCACAAGAAAAGCCACCACTTTCCCTTCACTCTTCTTGTATACACAAGGTTCATCCAGATTCTGTATGAAACCAAACGATAAGCGGTCAAATCGTATGTTCCAACTTCTGGATGCCTGCTTAAGCCCATAAATGGACTTTTGCAACTTGCATACCAAGTTATCTTTCCGACCAGCTATGAACCCTTCTGGTTGTTGCATATAGATGTCCTCCTCAAGATTGCCATTCAAGAATGCAGTCTTGACGTCCATCTGCCAGATCTCAAAATCTAGGCATGCAGCAACGGATAAGAGTATTCTGATGGACTTGAGCATGGCCACCGGCGAGAAGGTTTCCTCATAGTCAATGCCCTCCCTCTGAGTATAACCTTTCGCAACAAGCCTTGCCTTAAAGGTCTCAACCTTTCCATCAGATCCTCTTTTCCTCTTGTAGACCCACTTACAGCCAATGGGTTTAATATTGGCTGGAAGTTCTACAAGATCCCAGACCTGATTAGAATCCATAGATTCCAATTCAGCCTTCATAGCTTTAACCCAATGAGCTGAATCAACATCAGCCATTGCCTCTTCGTATGTGGTAGGATCAGATTCAGATTCTATGGAGACAGCTTCAAAAACTTCTCCTAAGAACATGTATCTATCAGGCTGGCTGATAATCCTCCCACTACGACGAGGTACTGGTGCGGAAATAGGTGAAGAAGTGGTGTTTTCCTGATTTACATCGTTATTAACTACGGGTTGGACTGAGGGCTCTCCTTCTATCTCTCTAAGATCTATCCTTCCCTTAGGTTTATGGTTCATGATATAATCATCCTCCAAGAAAATAGCATTCGTACTGACGAACACCTTCTATTCTCTTGGATCATAAAAATACCATCCATAAGTACCCTTTGGATACCCCACGAAGTAACATACTTCCGATCTAGAATCCAACTTGCTCATCTTTCCTTTTAGCACATGTGCCGGACATCCCCATATCCGGAGATGTTGCAAAGAAGGCTTGCGCCCAATCCACATCTCTCGTGGTGTCCTGGGAACAGATTTTCTTGGTACTAGATTTAGTATGTAAGCAGCGGTTTCCAAAGCATAACCCCAAAGAAATAAAGGTAACTCAGAATAACTCATCATTGACCTAGTCATGTCTAAAAGAGTCCGATTCCTTCTCTCCGCTACACCATTTTGCTGAGGCGTGCCAGGTGCAGTCAACTGTGACAGAATCCCATTCTGTACGAGGTGATCAATAAATTCATTAGAGAGGTACTCGCCACCTCGATCAGATCGAATGGCCTTGATATGTGTGCCCAATTGCTTCTCCACTTCAGCCCTAAACTCTTTGAACTTTTCAAAGGCTTCAGACTTGTGCTGCATTAGGTACACATATCCATACCTAGAGTGGTCATCAGTAAATGTTATGAAATACTCATAACCACCCCTTGCTCTAATATTTATTGGTCCACACACATCAGTATGAACTAATTCCAACAATGCATTGGTTCTATTGCCCTTTACAGGAAAGGACCTTTTGGTCATCTTACCCTCTAAACAAGACTCGCAGACTTCTATTGGTTCGAGAACCAAATCGCCTAAGACCCCTTCTTTGACTAGTCTGCCAATCCTATTTAGATTGATATGACCAAGCCTCATATGCCAAAGCTTTGTTGGATTAGTGGAAGGTCTCTTTCTTTTAGATGGTACAGTTACCACTGAGTTATTAAGTTCCATACAAGAATCTTTAGAAATATTGGGAGTAATCACATACAAACCATTTGATTTAACACCAGAACATATAAAAGAACTATTTCTTTTAATCACAACTTCAGTTCCAAAATTAAAAGAATAACCATTATTCGATAAATTAGAAACTGAAATTAAATTACGTCTCATTGAAGGGACGTAAAGTACATCTGATAAAATCAAAACTTTATTGTCTAGAAATTCTAAAACTACGACTCCTATAGCAACCGCAGAAACGGTTGCGCTAGAACCTAGAGTAAGTACGATTTCCCCATCACTGCACTTCCTGGTTGATCTGAACCCCTGCAATGAATTACAGATATGGTTAGTCGCACCAGAATCAATGCACCAAGTGTTTGAAGTATCCGTTATAAAACTTACTTCAATCACATGTGATTCAATCATACCTTGAACTCTTGTAGCTAAGAATTCTGGACAGTTCCTCTTCCAGTGGCCCTTCTCACCGCATTGGAAACACTTTCCTTTGCCTTGGCCACCCACCTTCCCTTTGCCCTTACCTTTTCCCTTAGATTTTGCAATCTTAGGGACTGGTCCAACACTTGAACCACCAGTGCTAGCCTTCTTCTTCCCTTTCTTTCCTTTCGGCATAGATCGGGAAGAGGAAGCGCTTTTCTCAACGTTTAAAACGCTGCCCCCAGGTTTGATCACCCCTTCCGCTGCCAATAAAGAGCTCATCAATTCGCTCATTGAGAAATCCATTTTATTCATATTATAATTCAGTTTAAATTGAGCGAATGATGGCGACAGCGTATTGAGGATCATATCAACTTGGGTCTGTGCATCGATGTTGGCACCTAGGGTCTCCAGCTCGTTTAAATAACCAATCATTTTCAAAACATGTTCTTTGACTGGAGTCCCTTCCGACATCTTAGCACTCATTATCTTCTGCATAGCTACCTGTCTGGCAGGCCTGCCATGCTCCCCAAACATCTTTTTCAGGGATTCGATAATGTCACTGGCGGAACTGTTCGACTGGTATTGGTGTTGTAACACATTAGCCATAGAAGCCAATATGTAACAACGAGCCATCCCATTCGACTTTTTCCATTTATCGAACTCGCGTCTAGCAGCAGCCGAAGCATTTGCAGCGGGTTCTTCGGGGCATGGGGTGGTGAGGACATATATGTGATCCTTCGCAGTTAACACGATGTCAAGATTACGTTTCCATTCAGTGTAGTTATTTCCAGTTAACTTGTTTTGAGTGAGTATGGTGGCAAGTGGACTAAATGCAGATCCAGACATTATGATTTACTGAAAAAATCAAAACAAAATAAATATGGATATCAGAATTTGACAGTTTGAAATAAAAGAATCCTTTTAAAACTCTTATTTTAAAACTAAGTCGCCGGAATATCGAAACGAAAGAATAAAGCCTCCGTGTGGTGGTCAATGTTCGATCTTTCAATTTATCATAACTTATCCGCTATGCAACTCTTGCAAAACAAGTTATGACTTCCGAACCTATTTGATCTCTAAGTTTCTGAATAATGCCCCGTGTGGGATCCCTTATCCATAGCTTAGCTAGTGTGTACCATTAACTAGGATCCAATCACAACCGTCTCAAGTAGTGCCTCCGTATGGTGGTCACCCTCTAACACGTCTGATTGATCCTTATCAAAAGAAGTTCACATCTAGTAACCAATGAGTAATGCATCCTCCGTATGGAATGATCACCCCTGGCGAGGTGACACAGAATGCATCACTCATCTTACAGTGAACCGTTAATGGAAGATCGTGGGTGTAATTAATAAGACCCTCTCCCACTAGATTTAGTAAAAAAGGATTTTGCTTTTTGAGAAAATCTGTTTCTACACACTTCCCATAAACATCTAATGTTTACTAATGTGTTGAAAATGGTTTTTGAATTTTATTTTAGAAAACTTGTTTTGCGTGCATGCAACAATGTATTGTACGCCAATCACAAACAAAGCACATAAAACAAAAAACTAAAATGAAATAAAAGACATCCAAACGATGCCTCTATCTCCAATGGCTCTATCTCCATAGAACCTGCTTTTGGTTTGATCGCCTCCAGCTCCATCTTCATGGACAACGGCTCCTTGCTCCATCTTCATGGATATTCTAATTCTATTACATTGAACCTATGCCTCTTTTGAAGCTTACAATTTATCTAGAAATAGAAACAGCAACAACAAAATAAAAGGCTAGGGAAACCGGTGCGACTTTCCTTTTCGTAGGATTGAAGTCGCAGCGCCCTTTACATATGCCTTAAAACCAAACCAAACTTAAAAAAACACACCAATCTAAAAACATTCAAACACAAAATTAAATGCTCTTGGCGCCATGGGAGATAGCGACTAATATTTTGCTGCAAAAGGTTAGTTGAACACACATCCACGCATATATATAACAAAATATAACTATTGGAACCCTTAATTGATTCACACAGCATATAAACTCTTTACATACTGAATTAGAACTCAAAACAGCATCTAACTTCTCTGTCATAGTTCGATCGATCGAAGACCGTTCGATCGCTCGAACCTTCGATCGATTGAACACTGTTCAATCGCTTGAACATTCTATTTCACAGAATGATTAAAAATTTTGCAGAATACGTTAAAATTAAACTTTTAATTTCAAAATACTTTTAAAACTGTGAAACAGAAAACCTGACAAAGAGTCTGTGTCGATCGATCGAACTCTATTCGATCGTTCGAACAACAGAAGGTTTCGATCGATCGAAACCTGTTCGATCGCTCGAGTACAGAGCGTTCGATCGATCGAGACTACTTCGATCGATCGAACCCATCTTGCATCCAATGCAATCACAGATTTGTATACTGCTGTGATAACACTGCAGAAACAGATCTGTGACGATGCAGTTTCGAAAACAGTTCTAAAATCAACATGCAAATCAAAATAGTGTTCCAAAAAACGCATCTATAGATCCAAACGAGCGTGGCTCTGATACCAATTGTTGGAAAAACAGGTTTAAATGGAAAGTTTAAACACGCAGCGGAAAAATCAAGTTATGAAACTTTATTGGCATGCCCGGATCTACTACTCGTCAATTCTACAGATGCGCACAAGAGGGGACACGAGTTATACCTTAGTGTCTTGAACCCAATTCTGATCTTCAGCTTCCAGCAGCCTCCACTAGATGATCTTCACCCTTATGACTCCTGCGGATGCCTGCCAGAAAGACTAGGGTTGGTGGGAACCCTAATGGAGAGGATAGAGAAGGTTTTGGGGCTCCAAAACAGTTTCTGCAGCTTCTGACGTTCAAAACGACGAACAACCTTTTCCAGAACGCAGCTGCCCTATTTATAGATTCCCAGAACCGACCTAGACTTCGAACGATCGAAGTGCCTTCGATCGATCGAACATTCGATCGATCGAACCATATTCGATCGATCGAACCTGCAGACTTCAATCGATCGAGACATCTTCGATCGATCGAACCTGTCTGGACATCATCCTCAAGCATCTTTCCAAGCATCCTTGCGGAGCTAAGAGTGGGACCTCCTAGGCTCTTTATTGTTGGTTCAGACCAGTTTGTTAATCACCATGACCAAACTCTTTGATCAGCAAACTAACTAACTGGTCAGTTAAAGTTTACTCCACTATAAAACGATAACTGAACTCCAACGCAAAAGAACATATCCGAAGCGATAACTAGACTTGTATGTTGTACTAATGTCCCTCTACCGTCAGCATTCGTAATCATATTCAGGTAATCGGATAACTGTTACTGTCAACCTGAATCATGATTACTTCTTGTATTCCTTGAGTCCCATTCACCCTTCATGATTACCAAACATGTTGATAACTCTTATCAACAAGACTGCAGTACTCAGTAATCGACTTGGTGACATTCTCAAGGGAATGCTTACTCTGAAACAGAGGGTAGATTCTATCTTGACAATATATGTTCACAACCCTATGAATATGACATACCCAAGATACCCAGGTGTTGATCTTTTATAGACCTCACTGATTGGTAAGTCAAAGCAGTCATATCCACAGTCTGTGTTCATAATCGTCTCAAGATTGAGAACACGTACCTTATACAAGTTATGAGTTCCTATTGACTGTTTGACAGTCTTAAGCGTCAATAGGAAACTCAGGTCCGTCAATGCACTATAAGCACTAGCATATCAACTAAGAGCTACACTCTAGTGATTGAGATTAATCACTCCATCCAATGGTAGTTAATTATGCTACAGTGTAGACTTGATGAGGTATCCAGTCTCATCATCCACTGTGACACATTCTAAGTATTAAAGAATAGTAATTCGTATCTCACTTGTGTGCATCTCATACACACACGAATTACTTACTATAATACTTAAGGATTAACAATCATCTCATGAAAAGAACATACACAATAAAATGTAAAACTGATATCCATATATTAAAATGTCAATGTCTCATACAGAAAGTAATGGTTTGAGGGCACAAACCCAACATGTATAACATCCCATTTGTATTTAAAACCATCTTTTGGATTTACACAAAATTGTTTGTTTTATCATACATCTCTTTTGTTATTTATGCCTATTTTTGTATTCTTGTTTATATGTTTTTGTGACTGTTGTTGCTGCTCATGATATTAGTATAACTTTCTGTGTACTAACTATGGGAAGATGATGATACCTTTTTATTGGTGACTTACACATTCTTTTTGTATCTATAACATCCCGTTTGTATTTAAAACCATCTTTTGGATTTACATTAAATTGTCTGTTTTATTATACATCTCTTTTGTTATTTGTGCCTATTTTTTTATTCTTGTTTATATGTTTTTGTAACTATTGTTGCTTCTCACTATATTGGTATAACTTTCTGTGTGCTAACTGTGGGAAGATGATGATACCTTTTTATTGGTGATTCCCCCATTCTCCCCCCACCCCGTCCTTCAACTCACTCATAGAGGGGGGAGATTCTCTCTGTTCTATGTGAGTTTTGTTGATGACTATCTTTGACTCATTCATTCACATGATCTATAAAGTTCATCATTTTATCTTGATTGGACTACTACTCGTTATTAATTTTATCTCAGGCAACTAGTAGTTTTTCATCATCAAAAAGGGAGAGATTGTTAGCCCCAAGGGTTCTACCTTAAGTAATTTTGATGATTAACAAACTATAAAGTTGAGTACTTATGACTTCATAATTAGTGTGTTATCCAAACAGAGCCTTATAATGATGATGGATAATCTATGGAAGCCTTGTGGAAGATTATTTCTCTATTGTGTAATTCTTATAGGACTTTTTGTAAAGTTAGTTAGATTGAATCTCCAAGACAAGAGCTTAAAAACTTAACAAAATCTTCAAAACAAGAAAATTGTTTTTTCATAAGAAAAATAGTCGACTGGACATATTCCCCAGTCGATTGGACCCTTCTAGGTTCAGTCAACCATAGATGTAACACAGTCGGCTGGTTTCTGCAGGAAAAATTGAGGTTCTGTAGTACTTTTGTTCCTAGTCTTTAGAAGACTTCTTCATCCTCTGATACCACCTGATCTGAATCTCCGTGGGCCGATAAACCTTTGGTTGGGCAAACTTGGGATGTTCCAGCTTGTACCAATGACCTGGCTCCGTAACTGGTGGTATCACCATCCTCAGTCCCTTGTGATCAATTTATCAATACTATTGCTCCCTGAAGATTGCTAGTAGTTATAATGTGATCTTTTTGCTCTATACTGGCAACTGTTTCACAAACTTATGGCATGGATCAGTCATGATGACCGATTCCTTCTTCTTCCTTTCTTTGTATGTCTTTTTCAGATCATGGATGTCTACAACAATCTTTTTCTCTAGTCTGCTGAAGGATGCTTTCCCTGATGTTTCTAGGTCAACCTTGGTCCTTGGTTTTTAGATCCTTAAAGGATTAGGACTTTCCATGTTTGATCCCACCATAGCAAGGAAAGGATCAGCATCAACCCCGATCGGCTTGTCCGAGAATTTGAGAATGCTCTTCTCTACATTGGTCTGTGTAACATTAAGAAAGATAACACAATTGATAGTTGCATAGCACCATGAATTGTTCCATTTAAAAAATTCTTTGCCTTTTAGATCTTTGACCTTAGAATTTCTATGGCTGTCACTAAGCCAAATCAGTTTTTCAGCCAACAGGGCATCAAAAATCTGATTTGCCTTAGTTACATCAAAAAAATTGTTTTTTTAACTTCAAAGGTATGTTTCTTTGTCCCCCGAATTATTGTTTCTATCGGTTGGCTTTTGCAGAGCTTTGCACATAACGGGCCATTTGCATACTAGTTTGGACATACTTACGTCTCCGACTTCTAAGTCATAATCGGTCACATGGAATTCAAAGTTGCGATCTTTGTAATAAGTTTCCTTTGAAGAATTTGTCATCTCCTATTCATTTAGGATGATTCTTTTATACCTTATAGCCCTAGTACTCAACTCAAATAGGTCTCTGAATTGCATCCCCTCAAACTTCTTTCGAAGTTCAAAATCTAAACCGATAGTGGCCATTTCGACAAATTCCTCTTTAGGAATAACCACTTTGTATTGGAACTTCAACTTCCTGAAACACCTTACAAAGTCCTCAACTGACTCCCCACTTTGCTGGTATAATCGGGAGAGGTCAGCCATTTATACTTCAGGCTTGGTCCTATAGAACTGATAGTGAAACATTTCTTCCATCTGCTACTAGTTTTGGACCGAGTCATTTGGCAGATTGACATACTATGTGAATGCCACTCTAGTCAGGGAGGTTGGAAAAAGCCTCATCCTGAAGTCATCATTGCCCTTAAGATGACCACATTGGACAATAGAATGACCGATATGTTCAATCATTGATTGTTCACCATCCCCAGTAAAAAGAGTGAAATTTGGGACCTTATAACCTTGTGGGATTTCTACTCGGTCAATTTGGTCAGGGTATGGCCATCTGTAAGTCGACCATCCCACTCTCTTTAAAATTGGGTCATCCTCTTCATGGTTAGCTTCCACCAATTGTTCCCTATTTATCGATGCAAATTGAATCAGTGGCACCACTTGTGGTGATTGTTGCTATATGATAATGTTTTCATGCAGCCAAAATGATTGTTCTTGGGCTTCCTGAGCAGATTGTGGGGTAAACGCAGAGCTATAGTGCTGATTATAGTTTTGCTCATGATTAATTAATCGGCCATAATGGCCGAATCCAGTAGTCCGTGGCCTTGGTGTTGATTGGCCAATTTGACTACCATTACCCTGATTAGCACTCAGTCTTTCCCCCAAGACTTGTGGGGATCCAACAATTTCTTTCCCTTCGCTGGCGACAAGACCGACTTCACTATTCCTCCTTGGAGGGATAACAAACTTCTCTGGCTTTGATATATCCGAATGGCCTTGTACAGAAGCCTCTTCCCAAGTGGGAGATAAAGGAGTAGCCCCTATGTTCATGGCATTGATCTACTCAGACAGATCCATGATAGCTTTAGCCAGAAGTTCCTGGCTATGTTAGCCAGTTTTCAAGAGCACGTGGTTCCTCTTGATTAGGAAGTAGGAATGTTCATCTCTCTTTGTGTTCCGTTTGTCCTTCTCTATTAGAGGGGCTAACTGACATGACAGTTCGTCTGAAGAAAACTTCAGGCAGTCTTGACCTTCTTGGTCAACCAACTCATCTTCATACCCTTCACGCATGGGGTCTTCTTGGCTAACAAATGCAAAAGTTTGATTTTTCTTGTGTACCATGAATTAGCACTTTAGTAACCCACTAGGCCTACCAAAAATGTTTACAACTAGTTGTAATTTGTGCTTAGGCGTGCTATAATTCACTAGGATTCAGTGTGTGATTGTGAACATGTAATTCTTGATGTGGTGAGTGAAACCAACTTTGAATCAAACAATAGTGTATAATAAACAAGAAATAAACTAACTAAAAGTCCTCAAACAATATTCAAGCCTACAAGTTTTGATAAATGCTAAGATCTAAGAAATACCTCAAACATTGCATTGGACTCCATTTTCATTGATGTAGCAGGATTACAAGTATTTGATGAATTGAAAGGTACATAAACTAATAAACTAAGAAACTAATAGGTAGAAAGTGAAATCTGAACTATTGGATGCTGCCATGGATGCTTTGGAATGCTGGTTTCGAGTTTGAGTTATGCGAGAGAGAATTCTGAGACCCTAACACTTATATTTATAGTGTTAACTCACTCTTCAACTACTCTGGATGTGCTTCCGTAATTTTCGGCCTCAATCCCAACGTCTGGATCCACGTATCTAACACTTAACCGTCACCTATCGGCCACATTTGTCCGATTTAACCCCTCTTGGATCGGACAGGTAGTGGTCTACTATCTCTATCTTGGAGCACTCCTCTCCTAGGGTGACTAATTGGACAAAGCCTCTTCCTAATCTGGACTATATTGACACTGGGCACCATTACATCGGTCTGACGATCCATAGGCTGATTCCCATTTTTAACTTGCGTATTGTTGACATCGGTCCAAGTCTGGGGGTCCAGACTCCAGACTTAGACTATTCTTCAGCATTGTTGGCCTTGGCCCAATCCTTTTTCATGTTAGGATTCAAGTCCACCCATCCCTAGCCCAAGTTGACCCCGATGGCCTAATAGGCTGAGTAGATTATGGTTGTTAACAGTAGTATCTCGGATTTAGTGTTGTAACGAAAACTTATTTTTTTGATACTAATGTGATTGTAACTTTGTTATGTAGTGTCAACTGAAATGAATATTTTGAGAAATAAAATCTGGTTTATCATTTAAATTCTTTGGTTGCTTTTATAAAGGAAAACCAGATTTTGAACAATTTACTTTTTTTAACAGTATTTTGGATCTATTCTTGTCTTAGATTTTTCCTCATGCTTATTGAACTCAATAGTTCTTGATTTCTATGATTAATAGGAGTATTTACATACAATAGTGCTTATGTGATTGTGATGTTTACATCTTTTATAATTCATGTTTAGGAAAGATGAGTTATACTACACCCTAGTTATAGGTAGATAATTCATGTGAACCATAGATGGATTATGCTTAGATTAAACTAACGATATCCTCTTGACGATACTATTGGGCTTGTAGCTACGATAGATCATGACTATCCAAACATAGAACTTAGAATAGAAAGTTTAGACCCCCGATGCATAGTTAGTGGTGGATTTGTAATCCTAGATCTCATCTATTCATATTCAAACCAATTTTCAATTTAGCATACAAGTTAACTTAGATCTAATTCTAGACTTTATTTCCATAATTTCATAGTTTAATTCCTAGTTTAATTAGTAGTAATAATCAAATTATAAATCGATCAAACTTCTGATTTTCTTATAACTAAATAGATTAGGTTTTAGTAATTCAAGGATAAAAATTAGCAATCTCTGTGGGTTCGACCTTTACTTCCACTACTGCAAGTCTATGGAAAAGTAAAGTACACTTTTTATATCTTGATTCTGACAACATCAATTTTTGGTGCCGTTGCCGGGGATTGAAATAATTTCTGCCGTTAATTACTAGAATCGTAATTTACTTAGTTAGTAAATATTAGTATCTATTTTATTTTCTTTGTTTCTAATTTTATTTTCCAGTCGATAAAATTATCCTTGTTTGCAGATTTTAAATCATCAATTCTAGCATGTTCGAGTGGAGCAGCTATGCACGTCAACGGAGCTTACGCGGACCTGAAAAATAAATAAATTGCAATCAAATTAAAATCGCCAAGTAAATCCGTTATTTAAATTTCGCATCGAACCACTATTTCAAATCATCAATTCTAGCACGTTCGAGTGGAGGAGCTGTGCACGTCAACAGAGCTTACGCGGACCTGAAAAATTAATAAATTGCAATCAATTTAAAATCGCCAAGTAAATCCGTTATTTAAATTTCGCATCAAACCACTGTAAGTCAGGGCGCTGAGACGCAATACTTGCATTAGGGTAGGTGTGGAGTGAGCATTGCATTAGCTAGGAAACCCGGGGCACTGGGCTTGACGCGGTCATTGCATTACAGGATAATTTCATGCATCATATTAGTCGTGTGTGCTAGCATGCTTGGTTATTAGCGTAGCTTATTTTTGCTTCAATTGAGTCAGTCCTTAGTTTATGTTTGGTATTCGTTCAAGTAAACCTAAATTAAATCCGCTTAATCTCGAACTTGAACCCACCCTTAGAAACCTTAGGTCGTCAACACAAGCTTCTAGAGCTCGGTTGATGTTAGACGACGAGTCCACGCCGGAACCGTCATCCTTGTTTGAATCGAAAATCCGAAGTACTCTTAATCGTCTAAGAAAAACCAGAACGATAAAAATCGAACATATCCCAATGGCCGATTTTGGACATAACAGGAATAACGGAATTAACCAGAATAATGGGGATAATCTTAACATACCCCCACCACCTCCGTTAAAGGATTACTTTACTCCTACCGCATATACACCACCGTCGTGTATTACATTACCGGAAGTGACAGCAGCTCACTTTGAAATCAAATCGTCAACTATTGCGCTCCTTCCGTCATTTCACGACCGTGTTAAGGAAGACCCTTATAATCATCTAGGTGAATTTCAGGGTATCTGTGCGACTTTAAAAATTCAGAACTTAACAGATGATGAGTTAAAAATGTGTCTTTTCCCGTTTTCACTTAAAGATAAAGCGAAGTACTGGCTCTAATCTTTGGAGCCAAATTCAATAAGAACATGGGATGAGTTGCAGACTGCGTTTCTACAGAAATTTTTCCCCATCACTAGAACAAATCAGATTAGAAAATCAATAACTAATTTCACAATGCAAGATGACGAAATCCTTTATGATACGTGGGAACAGTTTAAAGAATTCTTACGTTCTTGCCCTCATCATCAGATACCCAAATGGCAGCTGGTGCAAGTCTTCTACGAGGGATTAATTCCCGCCGTTCGTAACACCGTCGATGCTATTTGTGCGGGGACGTTCCTCCACAAGAGTGCCGACGAAGCTTGGAAGATATTTGAAACATTAAGTGAAAACTCTATGCACCAAGCTGTATCTGTACGACCCGAGGGACACCTTCCACCATACCCAAATAGAGAGGCTAAAGTTGTGCTTATGCGTGCTATAATTCACTAGGATTCAGTGTGTGATTGTGAACAGGTAATTCTTGAAGTGGTGAATGAAATTAACTAACTTTGAATCAAACAATTGTGTATAATAAACAAGAATCAAACTAACTAAAAGTCCTCAAACAATATTCAAGCATACAAGTTTTCATAAATGCTAAGATCTAAGAAATACCTCAAACATTGCATTGGACTCCATTTTCATTTATGTAGCAGGATTACAAGTATTTGATGAGTTGAAAGGTATATAAACTAATAAACTAAGAAACTAATGGGTAGAAAGTGAAATCTGAACTATTGGATGTTGCCATAGATGCTTTGGAATGCTGGTTTCGAGTTTGAGTTATGCGAGAGAGAATTCTGAGACCCTAACACTTATATTTATAGTGTTAACTCACTCTTCAACTACTCTGGATGTGCTTCCGTAATTTTCGGCCTCAATCCCTACGTCTGGATCCACATATCTAACACTTAACCGTCACCTATCGGCCACATTTGTCCGATTTAACCCCTCTTGGATCGGACAGGTAGTGGTCTACTATCTCTATCTTGGAGCACTCCTCTCCTAGGGTGACTAATTGGACAAAGCCTCTTCCTAATCTGGACTGTATTGACACTGGGCACCATTTAGAAATATAAGGCCAAAGTAAAATTATACTAAAACTATAATTATATATTTAAATTTATTTTAGTCTTTAATTTGTATCTGAAATATATAGCATTCTATTTTCTACAATTAACCATGTTGCAACCCAGGACCAGCCCCTGAGAGCAAGCCCACAAAGTCACCACTTTCGGCCACCAACTTTTTTTTGTTAATTATCTAAGTTTAGGGCCACGTTTAAGTCTTAAGCTTTGTATTTTTGAGTTTGGACCTTAAATAAAGAAACAAATTAGCTTAAACTTTGTCTAATAAAAAGGCCCAAACCAAACCAAACCAAAAAAGCACAAATCTTACACAAATAAAACTCTATACGAGCTTCTATAATAAAAAAAAAATAAAAAATAAACTCTACACAAGCTTAAGCCAAAACAAACCCTCTAATTTCAAAAAGGATACATACAGATTCTTACAAGTTTCAAGTATTTGAGTCTGTAAGTTGACAAAAAAAAAAACAAAAAAATTAAAACAAAAAAACAAAAAGAAAACTCGGGTGATTACAGCCTTTATATATATATATATATATACTTGACAAAATTCATCAATTCGGCCTTCCAACCAATTACTACATCTAAAAAAAATCTTGAAGTCACAATTAGTTAATTTGGTAATTTAAGCTCTAGAAGAAAAAAAAAATACTCCATTTGTCCCTTTTTTTGAGTCTTATATTCCACTTTGGGTTGCCCCAAAATTAATTTCCACTTTCCTAAATTGGTATACAATTTTTACTTACTTTTTTTTTTTTGAGAAAGCATTTTTTTTTTTTTTTGAGGAAGTAATTTTTACTTACTTTCCAAAGCTATCTTTCTTTGAAATCTACACCAAGAAAAAACTAAAAAAATTATCGTAATGGTTAGGGGCAATTGTGGAAAGTAAGTATATATTTTTTTTTATCCTTTTAAAAAATTGAGTTCCCAAAAGTGAAATAAAAAAAAAAAGACAAAAGAGAGTAAATATTTTGTAAGTACATAGAATAAAAAAAAATTAGTAAGAATAGCGGGCCCCTTTTGTTGATTTCTCTTGGGCCCCCAAAAATTCAGCGACTACCGGTCGCAACATTACCAATATGCCTGGCTGGAGATCAACTTTGCACTTTAAATGATGAATAATATTTGGGACACAATTAAAATATACAATATTGGGACATAAAATATATTTTGTGTCTATCTCTCTCTTCACAGGCCACAGTGCCAGTGGATTCCACAGTACCCACTAGGACCACTAGGATAGAGATAGATACAAAATGAAGATTGTGTCCCAAGTTTGTGTCTTTTAATTGTGTCCCAAGTATTACTCTTAAATCATTAGCACTAATTAATAGGTTAGTACAGTCTTACTACGGACAAAAATTGAACAGGAATCATCCCCCCCCCCCCCCCAAATGATTTGTATTTTTTTCAATTTGCTCCTTATTTTAAACGTATCACTAATTAAACATGCTATACTCACACTTTATTCCACACCGAACACATTTTGACCACCTTAATTTATGTGAGTCTTGATCCATATAAGACTCACATAAGACCCACTAAAATTAAGGGCCAAAATTATTTAGTCATGTGAAATTTGGTGTGATTGTAGCATTGCTCATTACTAATACCATTTTGATTTGGATTAATGTGCAATACATCTGTTTGGAACACAAATTAAAATAGCTATTTTATAATCGAGTTAGTTACCCCTGTGAAATTATAATTAACCCCAAATTCTAGGGGCAAATTTTTAAACACGCTAACTACAAGTCTACAAGGAGTGCATCTATAATAACCCAAAATTAAAATGACACTCAAACGAAACTTGCAATCGGGCTCCATTAAGGCACTAACGAGTAACGATGATATATATGTTGGGAATGTGCCCACAATCACAACAAGAAAACCACACTCACAAAGATGGAGATAAACAAAACAAGGACGACACAACCACGAAAGAAAATCAAGCAAACCAACACAACAAGATTTAAATGTGGTTCGGCCCAACAATGCCTACGTCCACGTGCAAAGGCGATCACCTCGATTAATATGAAGATTACAAGCACTCAAGACCTCACATGTATAACTCTCCAACCAAGTTATATGATACACACAATTGCTAGAAACTAATCTCTTCCTCACTAGTTTGCAGCCCTCTCTTGTGTATGTTGAAGATTTCCAACTAATCTTATCAATCCCTTGAGTAAGCCCTATATTTATAGAGATTGTATAGTCCTAATCCTAGTTGTAGTAGGATTTACCCCTATGGTAAGTCTTATATAACAAGGAATACTCTTACACACATTCCTATATAAACTATGAACTTCCACCATCAAAGGAATCCTTATTTGATAAGGAAACCACCAAATAAGGAATCCAATCATAATTAGGAAATCATTTCACTAATGGAATTTTAGGCACAATCCTAACAATCTTCACCTTGCCTCAAATTCCTTCCCATCAGTCCTCAGAGTCTTCATCTTGTAATCTTCAACTTCCACATCGATAGTGCATTACTTTTGCCATCCCCCAAGCTATTCAGCTACACCATTACTCAAGTTCACATCCCCCATGAACTTGAGATCGCCAACGTCGTCAAATACGAAACGTACGAGCTCCACTTTGCTATTGTGGTCATCTTCACCTTGAGTAGAAGTTGTCATCATTGAAGTTGTTGGAGCATCATCATCTATTCCCTCAATAGATTTCCCCACAGGTTTCCATACCCTCTTATTCTTCATGATATCTCCAAAATCTGTACTTCCCAACAAAACGTACAAATCTCCAACCTTCTTTCCCAAAAAAATTATACGAGAATCCCGCTTCACCTTCATGAAGCCTCTCTTCGCGGCAAACGAGCATCCTTTGGAATCCAACATTCACAAGGAAATTATGTTTCTCTTCAAACCTGGAACATGAAGCACATCTGTCAAAAGCCTTGTCAACCCATTTGAAGTCTTGATTCGAACGGTTCCAACACCCTTGATTTCTCCAACTGTGTTGTTCGCCATATAGACTTTTCCCTCCATCGGTTTATAGGACAAGAACCAATTTACATGCAAACACAAGTGAGCAAAACAAGCTGAATCAAGAACCCAATCTGTAGTTTTCTTCTCCTCCTCTGTAATTGTCATGAGTTCTACGACATCTTCATCCGAATGTTCCAACACGTTTGTAGCGGTACCACTATTATCTTTCTTTGCTGGGCAATCTCGCATAAACTGACCCTTCTCTCCACAATAGTAACACTCCTTATCCTTTATAGGAGTTCTATGTCATGCTCCTCCACTAGAGTTCTTCTTCCCTTGCCTTGGCCTCCCTTGTGTAACAAGTGCTTGTGTATCTTCCAACTTTTCCTCTTTGTTATCCATCTTCTCGCTAGAGAATAAAGCTTTCTTCACCTGTTCCACCGTTATGGTATCTCTCCCATACAACAATGTATTGAATAATTGATTATGGGTAGATTTTACCGACGTAAGGAGAATGATAGCTTTGTCCTCGTCATCTAGTTTGAAGCCAACGTTGGATAACTCGCACAATAACTTGTTAAACTCACCTATATGGGCTTGAAGATCAACTCCTTCTTTCCGCCTAAAGGAGTACAACTCTTGCTTCAACATAAGACGGTTGGTGAAGTTCTTCCCCAAATAGAGATCGTCAAGCTTTTCCCACAAAGCTTTTGCGGAGGTCTCCCCCATGACATCGTACACCACATCGTCCACCAAACTAAGCCGCATGGTGCTAACGGCTTTAGAGTTAATCCTCTTCCACATCTTGTCGGTCATCCTTTCTGGCTTGTTATCTTCACCGCACAATGCATCCTCTATACCTTGTTGCACCAAGGCGTCCTTCATACGCACTTGCCACATGCTGAAATTCTTCTTGCCATCGAACTTTTCTATTGCCATTCGCATATCCACAAGCGAACTATCTCCAGCTTCCATGGATTCTCAACCGAGCTCTGATACTACTTGTTGGGAATGTGCCCACAACCACAACAAGAAAACCACATGCACAAAGATGGAGATAAACAAAACAAGAACGACACAACCATGAAAGAAAATCAAGCAAACCAACACAACAAGATTTAAATGTGGTTCGACCCAACAATGTCTACGTCCACGTGCAAAGGCGATCACCTCGATTAATATGAAGATTACAAGCACTCAAGACCTCACGTGTATAACTCTCCAACCAAGTTATATGACACACACAATTGCTAGAAACTAATCTCTCCCTCACTAGTTTGCAGCCCTCTCTTGTGTATGTAGAAGATTTCCAACCAATCTTATCAATCCCTTAAGTAAGCCCTATATTTATAGAGATTGTATAGTCCTAATCCTAGTTGTAGTAGGATTTACCCCTATGGTAAGTCTTATACAACAAGGAATACTCTTACACACATTCCTATATAAACTAGGAACTTCCACCATCAAAGGAATCCTTATTTGATAAGGAAACCACCAAATAAGGAATCCAATCATAATTAGGAAATTATTTCACTAATGGAATTTTAGGCACAATCCTAACAATATATCACAATGAATGATACAATTAACGACGGTATACAAAGTGAGAGAGAGAGAGAGAAAGAGAGAGAGTGAGTGAGTGAGTGTCCTTAGAAGCTTAGACACACACACACACACACACACACACACACACACACACAGAGAGAGAGAGAGAGAGAGAGAGTGTGTGTCCTTAGAAGCATCATCAAGCCATCAGTACAATATCACATCCAACAAACAAATTGTTAATATATTTTAACAATTATTCCTGTGTGGGTGTGAAGTGCGTGTGATATAGAGTGATTTGACTAGGTCTCTTCTCACACCCTAACATTCTCTGTTAAGTGGTTCTGGTCCATGTAACACCTGTAATTTTCTGTCATTATAATATCAGCTTTTTCTAATTTCTATATTGGACCCACTATATTATTATATTCTAATGACTGTTGAAAGTTCAGACCCAAACTATAAGTATATTGTATGGCACGATTATTCCGTTAATAAGTGATCGGGAAAGTTTCCATCCTAAGTATATTGAGAGGAAAACGGAATGTCGGACGTATAGCGAAATATTAACGGTTATAATTGGATGATATTAATGAACGAAACTACGAAACGTGCGAACGCGTAAAATAATGATAAAACCTTCGATAATAGATTTAATGTGAATAAGGGATATTGGGCCTCGTTTCTAGTCATGTGTCTACTGGTCAAAGTTGGTTCGTGAACTTTTGTGTCGTGTTTGGATAATTCTTGCGAAGTTGGTCTCTCGATTATTCCATGGAGTCGATTGGTGAGTTATGTTTTGTTCCTTGATTTGAGGATCGGCATGACGTGTTCGGTCAAGTGCGGATGACCTGAGGATCGTCGTGACGTGTTCAATCAAGTGGTTGATTATTTTTCCGCACCCTTGGACTGAGGATCGGCATGAAGTGTTCGGTTATGTACGGGTGACCTGAGGATCGGCATGACGTGTTCGTCCAAGTGATTATTAATTTCCCGTACCCTTGGTCTGAGGATCGGCATGACGTGTTCGTTAACGTGCGGGCGACCTGAGGATCGGCATGACGTGTTCGACCAAGAGATTGTTAATGTCCCACACACTTATGCCATTTGGGCGACATTTTGAATGCCAGTTGGGCGATAGTTTGAATGCCATTTGGGCGACAGTTAACTATTCATTGTTGAGTGTTGTTCTTTCTTGACCAGTAAATGCGTTTGGAGTTAAGTCTTCTTTCAGTCAATGTCATTGGTCAGTTCAGTTTTGGTTTAAGTTTCAGAGGGAATGATCGGGTTTAAATAAGACATGGTATTGAGAATAAGAAAAGACGAACAAGACATAGTATCAAGAATAAGAAATGATGAATGAGATATGGTTTCGAGAAATAAGAAGAGATGAAGAATAACTTACCTTAAGTGGTGGTAACCTTAAGGGGACCCTCACTTAGCTTAATCGCTAACGGCTTTTCATGCCGCTGGACCTTCCACGTCCAGCCTTTGCAGGTCCAGACGGAGCCGACTACTATCAAGATGCTGACTTTACTACTGAAGACTATGCTGGTGAAGATTACTACAAGGAAGGCTACGGTTTCGCCAGCTGAAGACTTTGGAGCTTTTCTTTTGTTATAGTTCTGTTATTATTATGTTAGAGATATAATAGTTTAGCTGGTCTTGTAATATGTTTCTTTTTGATATCTTTTTGGCCTGTAATATACTACTGATGTAAGACTTGGATGTTTTAAATTTCTGCTTCCGCTGAACTTAGTCACTTTCCCATATCACATTATTGTTATAAGCATGTTTGGACAATCAGGTGACACTCACAACCAGTCACGTGTCTACGAACCCATAAAGGAAATTTATTTTTCCCTATTTATGGTACTTCGGGGCGTGACAGGGATTTTTGGTATCAGAGCTTTAGGTTTAGACGCGCTCACTGATTGTCCTACACCTTAAGTTATGAGCCTAAGATTTACCTTGTATTAGTAATGACACTAAGTTACTCCTCTTGAATGACTTTGGAGTCGAGCTTCGTTTATGATGATTTCAAAGGTCACTATAATTGCGACGGTCGTATCCAGCCTGTCGACCCTGTACTATATCGACAACGGAACTGCTAGAGGGCGAGGCATATCTTAGAGGAGGACATATGGAGAGCTATACTTACCGATACATTGCAGTATCCGGATCAAGTTCAGCCCGAGTCGATCCATGCTTCAGAGACTACCGTACTTATTCGCCAGGAGCCTATCAGCATGACTCATGACGAGGCACTATATGACGATATACTCTTCCCGATTATCATGGCCGCACCAACACTTTCATTCTCACCCAAGCCCATACCAGAGCCAAATGCCGATTCAGATCCAATGGATACAGATAGCGACGACGACATAGCGAGTGGAGAGGATTCTGCAGGCAGTGACCACTCAGCAGACGACCCATCTAATGGTGACGACACAGATTACGACGATGACCTGACAATTGAGGATAATCCGGCAAGTAGCAACGACGAGCCGATCGAGGAGGTTGACCCAGTAGACGATCTTCAGAGAGCAGGAGATGATGTACACGACCATCCAGCACCACCAGTTGATTTGGACACGATGATACCGATGCCTGAGCAGAACCACGAAGCAGATCCAGCTGCCATCGAGGAGGAGGAGGAGGACCCTGAGGAGTTCTTAGAGGGCCTTAATAGATAATAAGAGAGGCAGACTTTACCTTAGATATGGTAAGGGAGTACCATAGTAAGCAGTTACATCCTTTCTGCTCATTCCAATCATTTTGAGTAAATCGATGCCTTCTATTCTAATGGTCATTTCTTCTGAAAATGGTACATATACATTTTGTAAAGTGGCTCCGATTACCGTCAATAATTATTGTGATACACTCCTTGATAAGTAATTCATTTCCTTGATTTTTTTTCAAATGCCCTAGTCAACAATTCTTGAGTATGTACCTTGATCATCTGATTTTTTTGACAAATTCTTTTGAGAACAAGTTCGATCACTAGTACTGGAAAGTCATTCTTTTGACTTATTATTCTTTGAACTTAAATCTTGAAAGCTCACTGTCTTTGAAATTATTCTAAATAAATTTGATTATTAATACTGTAAAGTCATTCTTTTTGACTTATTATCCCTTGAACAAATTCTTACAAGTTCATTTCATTTGAAATAATTCTAAATGAGTTCTCTATTCTTGTTTTTGTTAGGAACTCAAAAATGTTGTACTCTTTGTACATCTTGACCTCTTATTGTCTCTCTTAGGTGGTACCTTATTCTTTATCAGTAGAGTTTCGTTTGGATTATTTCACTTATGAAATACCTAATTCTTATTTCATTCGTTGCAGGCCTTATGCCATCAGTTACTTTCATTTCCTACAAATCTTGAGATACTACGATTACTTCCATAGTAATCGGTCATCCTATTATTGTTAGATTTACATTTTATTCTTGAATGGATCACATCATTCTACTATTATACTTCTGTCTATGAGGATTCATCTATCTTTTCGAACTCGGCTTCATTTTGGGTCAATCTGTTCAATCGTTTCAATCATTGTATTCTAGCTACCAGGATTATAATGATAACCATAATGTGAAATATAACAGGTTATGATTGCTTCACATAAGGTATGATAGAAACCTTATAGACACGAACTCATACGTAGAAACAGAAGAATCTTCTCGATCTCTGCAATGGATGAATCATCTCAAACAACTGAGGACCGGTCCAGAAGGCTAAGCAACATAATACCTAAGGAGATCGATCCCACCAGTGTATTTGGAAGACTGATACAAGGCTTATGGAAGACCGCTGACGGCACAAGCACAAGTGACTATGAAACCGAGTTATTTAGACACCTCCATATCATCCATTCAGAATCACTTTTTAGACCACTCAAGCCACAACCTGCTACACTACCAAGGTCAACCCTACTACAAGGAGCACATGAGATATTGACTTAACCCGAGGCAATGGAAGACACAAGAATAGAACATACCTTCAATAAATCAAACAACCTCCTAGACTGCTGACATCGACCACGTTTAACCACAACGAACGACTCGCACCGCGAACATTAGTGAAGATAAGTACTGCATTCCACCTTCAAGCCAATAATCAGATCGCATAGGGCCTACCAAGGGAAGACACCTTTCAGGTTTACAACATCGATGTTCCATCAACACGCTGAAGAAATGCATCTCTGACCCTGCGCACGTTATAAATTAAAACCATGTAAGGTTGAGTAATTATATTCATCTTTCTAATTTAACTCCTTTTGAGTAAACCCACTATTTTCTACCATTGGTTGCGTTAGATCAATTATCCTTATGATGAACCTTGGGATGTCCTTTATTGTTTCACTAATTGACAGTTATTCATTGTCCTCTCTGATTTCACTTAACAA
Organism: Hydrangea macrophylla; assembly: GCA_033977485.1. Classification (NCBI taxonomy): domain Eukaryota; kingdom Viridiplantae; phylum Streptophyta; class Magnoliopsida; order Cornales; family Hydrangeaceae; genus Hydrangea; species Hydrangea macrophylla. The sequence continues at coordinate 62,400,983 of CM066983.1, forward strand.
GATTTTGGATCATTCTGATCAGTGATAAATCCAATTGTGAATTCATTTGCTTTCTAATGCTATAAGTCACCTCTTTGGACTTATCACCATAAAAATCGATTCCAATAATTCATTTATAAACCAATCATTGTAAGTCATTTGGACTTATGATCTGTTAAATCAATCTTTGTAAATTGTTTGGACTGTCAACCGTTTGACCAACTTTTGCAAGTGCGTATCCCTTGACATTAATGCGAAGGATCTCTTTGCACCCTTTGTAAATTAGACTTCATTTCCTTTCATTTCACAAATTCTTCTTATTGGTAACCTTGACTTTTATCATTAAGGCTTCACCTAAATTATTGGCTCATGAAATAAGGAATTCTTATGTCCTACCTGGGAGGCCTTGCGCCTACAGTCATTGCATTACTATGATTGTCCTATACTAATCATCTAATGGTTATTCTCAGATACTCATTCTATACATTGTGATCCTACAAGTGATTGATCACGTACCTCTTCGTTTCTAACTCAGTATATAATGAGTATTCATTTTTTTATGAATTCAACTCCTTACAAGTGAATTCAATCCTACTCCAATTACCAGTAACAACTTATATGCTTGGTATTAATTAATGCATAGAGAAATTTCTTAACGACTTGTGTCATCACCTACAATGTCAAAACTCCACGACGATTTCATGTTGACACGCCAAGGAACTAAATCACAATAACACGCATCAAAGGACGCCACGACCCCTACAAGTTATAGGAGACAATCGTGAGACCAACTAGACTTCTCAACCATCGCATCAAGAAGCTGAGAGGTAAGAATCTTGCTCGATTAAAGACGTAGAAGAAACAAACCAGTATCCCAAACAACTACTCGAATGCAGTCCACAATCATTAAGGAAAACTATGGATACATCAAAATTCATCACAAGAGGCAAAAGAAATAATGAAAGTAAAGTTAATCAGACTGCTATTCAGACACATCCAAAGCAACATGATATCTACGACAGCTGCGGAATATCTGGACATCACTTCAAAGAATGCAAAGCAACGAAACAGCTCACAAGTTGATAGGCGTAGTGCTTCGATTGTGGAAAGACTGGACGTGTGCACAAAGATGGTCCAGAACGAGGAATTCATAACATGGTTCCACCACAAAAAAGGTCCCAAAAGAGAGCTTGCAGATCACCAAATCAATCTCAGCAATGAACAAGACGAAAGACCAAAGATGCCATATTCAATGTCAGAACTATGAATTTCACTTGGCATTGTTTTAGCAAAGAAGTTTGGACGTTTGAAAGAATTTTTAAGAAGGTCTGATTAGTTAGCTAGTGGGAACCTCATAACCTTAAAATCTGAGATATTACTAGTACCTTGTACTTTCTAAGACCTAGAAAAATCTAGATTTCGAGGACGAAATCCTTTAATAGGTGGTGGAAGATGTAATACCTGTAATTTTCTGTCATTATAATATCAGCTTTTTCTAATTTCTGTATTGGACCCACTATATTATTATATTATTATTTTAATTATGTGACGGTATGGACGTGTTGTATTATTACCATATAGCCTGTAGTAACCATACCGACTCGACCATAATAAGATTTAACTTAGTCCCGTACCCGGACCTGGACATTAGAAATAATACTAGTTTGCACGTACTTCGAGATCGACACGCATACCGAGGAACTTTTGCACATAAACCGAGAAAGTGGCACACAACCCAAGGTGGGCTCACATGGCCGGCCATGTGGCAACCACATGCCACCCTCTTGGACACATGTCCACTTGTAGGACACATGTCATAGCATGTACACATGCAAATGACACCTAGCTCCTAGGATTTTTATATAACATGCACATGCACACATTAGACACTCTTAGACTCTCATGAAATGGATTTAAAATCTGAGAAAAGAAGTTGGGAGACTTGCATGTTCATGGCAAAATAGAAGAAGAAGAAGTTCATCCTTGAAGTTTGAAGATTCAAGCTTCACTAAGCATCAACCAATATCAAGCTTAAATTTCAAGCTTTAGTGAGTAAATTGTGAGTAATTGTGAGTAATCTAACTCAACTTAGAACATATATAGCATGTATTAATGTTAAGTAGGAGTTTGATGTTGTTGTGTTGAAGTTTTCATGACATGCAAGACAAATCCTTAAATCTGAGAAACTGAAACATTCAGCAAAACATAGCTTAGTAAAATGAATGTTTTGTGCAGTTTAAAATTTTGAATTAAGCTAGGTTTTTTTGTGAAGCGAGCTAATTCATATTTCTACAAATAACTCTTCTATAGCTCAGTCTAGAAATCAATCTTTCATGGGTGAAATGCATGTACAACACAGTGTTATAAACCCGGGAAAACAGAAACTTCCAGCAGAATGTAGTTTAGTAAAATGGATGTTTGGAGGAGCTCGAAAATGGAATTAAGCTAGGTTTTTCTGTGGTAAAAGCTAACTCATTTATCTACAAATAACTCTTTTATATCTCAGTCTAGAAATCAGTCCTTCATGGGTGAAATGCATGTACAACGCAGTGTTATAAATCTGAGAAATTGAAACTTTCAGCAGAACATAGTTTAGTAAAATGAATCTTTTGTGAAGCTCAAAAATGAGAATTAAGCTAGGTTTTTTGTGAAGAAAGCTAACTCATATATCTACAAATACCTCTTCTATAGCTCAGTCTAAAAACCCTTCCTTCATAGGTGAAAGTCACGTACAATGCAGTACTATAAATCTGGGACAGAACAGTCCGAGATATAAGAAATGTCTTGTAAAATAAATAGTTTGAGTAGCTCAAAAATGTAATTGAAGCTAGATTTTTTTGTACATGAAGATATTCCTATTATCTACAATGTTTTAGTTTTGAGTTTGATCTGCAAAGCAATTTATCATGCCCAAATAAATCATATTAATTCAGTCAACACAGTGAAAATGTATCTTGGCAGATTGTACAACTTTTTGTATAATGTTTTGTTTATGCATGGTGTTGATTGTTGATGCTAGTTTTTCGGTACATGTGTTGTTATGAAAGTCTCGTGCTATGGTAGTGCTATCGCGTAGATGAGTATGTTAAGGGTTTCGTCTATGTGTTTATTGGTATTAAATTCACGTTATAAATCCATGAGCTACATGCTATGTTTTCTATTGTTATGAATATATTCTAATGACTGTTGAAAGTTCTTACCCAAACTATAAGCATATTATATAGCACGATTATTCCGTTAATAAGTGATCGGGAAAGTTTCCATCGTAAGTATATTGAGAGGAAAACGGAATGTCGGATGTATAGCGAAATATTAACGGTTATAATTGGATGATATTAATGAACTAAACTACGAAACGTGCGAACGCGTAAAATAATGATAAAACCTTTGATAACAGATTTAATGTGAATAAGGGACATTGGGCCTCATTTCTAGTCATGTGTCTATTGGTCAAAGTTGGTTCGTGAACTTTTGTGTCGTGTTTGGATAATTCTTGCGAAGTTGGTCTCTCGATTATTCCATGGAGTCGATTGGTGAGTTATGTTTTGTTCCTTGATCTGAGAATCGGCATGACGTGTTCGGTCAAGTGCGGATGACCTGAGGATCGTCGTGACGTGTTCAATCAAGTGGTTGATTATTTTTCCGCACCCTTGGACTAAGGATCGGCATGAAGTGTTCGGTTATGTACGGGTGACCTGAGGATCGGCATGACGTGTTCGTCCAAGTGATTATTAATTTCCCGTACCCTTGGTCTGAGGATCGGCATGACGTGTTCAGTAACGTGCGGGCGACCTGAGGATCGGCATGACGTGCTCGACCAAGAGATTGTTAATGTCCCGTACACTTATGCCATTTGGGCGACATTTTGAATGCCAGTTGGGCGATAGTTTGAATGCCATTTGGGCGACAGTTAACTAATCATTGTTGAGTGTTGTTCTTTCTTGACCAGTAAATGCGTTTGGAGTTAAGTCTTCTTTCAGTCAATGTCATTGGTCAGTTCAGTTCTGGGTTAAGTTTCAGAGGGAATGATCGGGTTTAAATAAGACATGGTTTTGAGAATAAGAAAAGACGAACAAGACATAGTATCAAGAATAAGAAATGATGAATGAGATATGGTTTCGAGAAATTAGAAGAGATGAAGAATAACTTACCTTAAGTGGTGGTAACCTTAAGGGGACCCTCACTTAGCTTAACCGCTAACGACTTTTCATGCCGCTGGACCTTCCACGTCCAGCCTTTGCAGGTCCAGACGGAGCCGACTACTATCAAGATGCTGACTTTACTACTGAAGACTATGCTGGTGAAGATTACTACAAGGAAGGCTACGGTTTCGCCAGCTGAAGACTTTGGAGCTTTTCTTTTGTGATAGTTCTGTTATTATTATGTTAGTGATATAATAGTTTAGCTGGTCTTGTAATATGTTTCTTTTTTATATCTTTTTGGCCTGTAATATACTACTGATGTAAGACTTGGATGTTTTAAATTTCTGCTTCAGATGAACTTATTCACTTTCCCATATCACATTATTGTTATAAGCATGTTTGGACAATCAGGTGACACTCACAACCAGTCACGTGTCTACGAACCCATAAAGGAAATTTATTTTTTCCTATTTTTGGTACTTCGGGGCGTGACAGTCCACTTTTCCCCAACAGTCATATATATAACATATATATTAGTTTGGATGAATATATACATATATTTATATACGGTTCACTTGGTCAAAAGGGTTAAAAAAACTGTCCACCTTTTACTCCTCTGCTAACGTCTATTTTACTTTGTATTTAACACAGTGGTAGCTATCGTTGAAAAAGTCTTGTTTTTTGAAAAAATTGTCCAGCATAGATATTGAGTTTGTCTTGTATTGTGATCATTTTTTTTTTTTTTTTTGCAAGCATATGATGTCAAGGAGTTAATATATGCAGGAGAAACTTTATTCAACTCGTCTCTATTTTTTATGTATTTCGTTTCTCTGTCTTAGTAAGTGTACGGGCAATACAGTGTAATCTCTGAGTTTTTTGGTGTAGTTTATTTCTGTTCAATTTAGTGCATATAAATTGGACAGAAAAATTTGTTGTGTTGGGCTGTTGTATCCTGGAGGTTGACACACCATCCTGTGCACCGGTAAGAAAACCGAGGAGGCGTGAAATCAACCTTAAAGAGAGCGACCTGGTCCGCGCCTCGGCCCGTTACTGATTTGAATTTCCATTATCAAACCTATTTCGGCACAGATTTTCAACACAAATGCATACAAACATGGCCAGGGCCCAAGGCCATGAGTATTTGACAAACAAATTATTTGAAACAAAATAGAAAATTATTCAAGATATGTGTACAAACAGATCTGGCCAAGGCCATGAAAGCTCACACATATTACCTAAAATACTGATACAAACATTGCCAAAGCCTTTTAACATTCCTCACACAAATTACTCAAAATGTAAATAATAACACCATTATTCATCTTCTTTTTTTCTTTCAACACAATTAAAAGAAATAAATAGATAAGAGGATGGTCCATTGTGTCAATCTTTGAGATGGTGTTCATCAATGTCTTTCGTGACTTTGATTGCCAAGTCCAAATATGAATCCGGATCTGGAACGTCCTCACTGATCTTCTCGTACACCAGAGTCCATTTAATCAACCCACCAATACCATCTTCCTTTTCGATTGCTTGAAGTATGGATTTGAAATTCTTGTATTGCTTCATGACCTCACCATCAATTACATTAAACGTCATCGTTTTGTTTACATCGTCTACTGCTTCAACCGTCTCTTTTAGTGCAACTGGAGCACCTCCTTCTATAGTGTATACACCCAAAAGAAGAAAAAGGAAATCATAATTAGCCCCATGTAACTTGGTTCATAACACAAATGGATGTATTTATACGTCTGTGTGTGTAATCTGGGTAGTGTTTACAGAAACAAAAAAAAAAAAAAGAACAAAAAATTTCTATTGATTTTTTTTTTTTGGGTGGGGAGCAAGTGAATATTGTATAGAAACCAAATCCCTTATTGTGGCCGATTGGTAAGCTTCTTGGGTGTACTACTCAAGAGGTTTAGTGTCGAGTCATGGGGAGCGTGGCGACTGGAGTATTCACCCGGCGCCTCCAGGCCTCGGGGGATTAGTCGACGTGCGCGCAAGCTGGACCGGACACCCCCAATTACCAAAAAAAAAAAAAAAATTGTATAGATCAACAAAAAAAACTACACTAGCATAGAATCATACCGTGCTAAACATATGTGTTTTTACACAAAAATATATATATATATATATATATAGTTAGAGAAATACAGTGCACGAGATTCTAACGGGGTCTCGAGAGAGAAAATGCTGGCTCCAAGTGTTTTTCTAATGCCATGGTATGACAAAACCAAATATCACTATTCACAATCTTTTAGTTTGTCCTAATATCCTATAAAAAAAAATGGAGTAATATTTGGGACACAACTTTCATACAACTTTCATACAACCTCCTTAAAACTTGTGTCTCTCTCTCTTGTGTTGTCACTGGACCCCACAGTGACACAGGAGAGAGATAGACACAAGTTTTAAGGAGGTTGTATGAAAGTTGTGTCCCAAGTATTACTCAAAAAAATGTTTACACAAACATTGTGCCTAAGTGTATTTTTATGTTACAATAGGCGACATGTTGTCACTGATATATTGAATGCCTTCTAATAAGTATTGAGTGATTTGACTCATACAGTGAATCACACACTTTTTCCACACACAGTTTTAAATCCTTGTACCTTGCACTGTTTGAATTTTTTTTACACTTTTTGGTCCCCCACTTATACAGCACAGAGTACAAGCATTTAAAGCTGTGTGTGAAAAAAGTGTGGTTTACTGTGTGAGTCTAGTATTTTCCATAAGTATTACTCCGTAGATACATATTAATAAATGTTCATATACAGGGGGCAGAGGTATGGTGCCCCTCAAATTTTCCAAAATACTTTTACCCCCTATTTTATTTGTTTTCTATGCATTTGTGCCCCCTTCACTTTCCAAGTTTATTTTTTTACCCTATAAGTTTTATAAAAGATGCATAGCCACTCCTAAAAGTTTTAATTTCCCATTTTAAATTCAAAATTTTAGCTTTGATCCTTAATTTTTCAGAAATTTTTTTTTTGGGTAATCGGGGGTGTCCGAGCCAGATTGCGCGCACCTCGACTAATTCCACGAGGCCCTGGAGTCGCCGGGTAAATTTTCCAGTTGTCATGCTCTCCATGACTCGAACACTAAACCTCTTGGATAGTACACCCAAGAAGCTTACCACTCGATTGCAAGGGAAGTGGTTAATTTTTCAGAACTTTTACCCAAATAAAGATCTTATTTAATTACTCAACTAGACCAAAGTATTTGAGCCCCTTTAGATATCCATATTGAAAACGCTAAGAAATTATAAGTGAATCTAATAACAATGAAATGAAATTAGCATATGCAATTGTTATTATTATTATTATTATTATTTTGAAAAGAGTTATGGAGAGATATATTTGCCTTTGAATCATGATGCTGTAATGCCCCATGCGCTATACATGAACAACCACACCATTTTTAAAATCACAAATGGTAATATTTCTACGGAAAAAGTTGAACTGGGTGCAGGTGTGGGCCCTCTAGGATCAAATCTTGGCTCTGCCCTGTTCATATATACAAATGGATGCATATATTGGCTTTATTAAGAAGATAGAATAGAATGAGGTTTCTAAGACAAGAAGAAGAAAAAGAAGAAGTGGTGCTGTAACTAAGGCCTTAGGCCTTACCAAGTGTATAAGCCCATTCCTTGACAGAGCCTACAGTCTCCCAATCACCTTCATGAACATCGATTTTTTGTATGGCTTCAGGGCTAATATTTGGAATATGGTGTGATTGTCCTCTGAAGATATGAAAGAATTTTTCAGCAGATGACTTGATCTCTACCTCAGCCTCCAACTTTCCAATTAGAGCCATACTTACTCACTATAAAAACACTTAGAAAAAAGTGTATATTAACAATAAAAATAAATAGGAGGTACGAGTATACTATGAAATAGAGCTTATCCCTTTACATTTATATAGGAATAGGAGTGGTGGAGTACTGTTTTCATGAAAGAAAGAAAAAAAAAAGATGTCAAATATGAAATACGCTTTGGTGAGTATTTTATTTTGGGCCTTCTATTATAAATTACATCATCCATATATGATCAATTTGAGATCCATTAAAAACCGAGTGCTTGAGTGATAAAATTGATAATAGAGGGTCCAAAAAAGAATTTATAGAAACTAAAGGGTACCAATGTATAGTTTTTTTTTTTATATATATATACTTATGCGGATCCGGATTGGATACACACTCCACACACACACGCACACTCTAGCCTCAACCCAACCCCAAAGCCGAACTCTGGCCCCACAGCAAAGCCCAACAAGGGCCACTCATTCCGACAGAAGAATAACTGATAGGCAAGTCAAACCCTCTCGCTCCCTCTCCACTGGAAAGAGAGAGGCTATACCAATTGGGTTACAGAATATATTGTTGCACCCATAAGAAAACACGGAAGAAAGAAATATATTTTTTTTGCTTAATAAGAAGGAAAAAAAATAAGGAAAAGATGAAGGAACAAAAAATAGGTAGAAAAAGAAATTAAAGATTATGAATTGGCTGAAAAAGAGAGAGAGAGAGAGAGAGAGAGAGAGAGAGAGAGAGAGAGAGAGAGAGAGAGAATAGTACCTCTAACTGCCTCCAAGTTCAAATTTGGGTTTCTATTACTAATTGAAATATTTGAAATCCTCAATTTATGTACTTATGGTATTTGAGGACAATCATAAAACAGAAAAAGATTAAAGATTAAAAAAAAAATTATTTTATGGCATGAATCACGTTGAGGGCACGTGCATCCAATAATGAAAGTTAAGCACGTTTTTAGAACTTTGTAGTTGCATCAAAATTTTATTTAGAGCCTCGTATTATTAAATGCATCATTTAATACCCAGTATTAGTTCCACCAAAATTTCATTCTAGGCCCTAAAATACTAAATGCATATTTGTATTTTCAAAGCACAAGCCCTCTACATAGTCCATGCCATCATTTTTCTGGATGTAGTTAAGAATGGTAATTAAATGATAGGCATTTTCGATTGAGGGCCTTCGATATCGCAGTTGTTAGTATTGTAATAAAATGTGTTCTATGCCCTTTTGGAATTTATGATTCACTTCCATTCTATACGAATAGACTTATTTTTATTTGAAATGGAATTTTATGATTCACTTCCATTCTACACGAATAGACTTATTTTTATTTGAAATGTATATAAGTTTTACTGTTATTTGAGTATGGAGAAAACCACTAAGGACAACATTTTGGAAATAATTTTCCTTTTTATTTTTCTTATTCTTTTATACATCTGCTAATCAACTATCCTTTGCAATTCCTACTTGGTAGCCAGCTAACTTTATTTGAGGCATAAATACAAAATATAACCATGAAGTTTTGTCTGTGTCATATTTTAATCATGTAGTTTCAATTGAATATTATTTGATTCCAAATTATTATTATTTTAAATAGAAGTAATTACTATTGGTCTAAATGTGCCATTATTTCAGAAATTTTGATAGAATTCACACATTGTTGTGCACAATCACACTGATAAGCGGGTGGATAGATTAGTGGTGTTTATTTTGCTAGTAAAAAAGCGTAACAATGCATAACATGTGAGTAGATTCTATAAACTTTTTCTTACAGAATTAGATATCTAAATCACATTGCATCTAATAATTAAAAACTTCAGAAATCAAATTAATACAATTAAAACTACAAAACTAACTTCAAGGGTATACATTTTGTAATTAAGCCTTTATTAAATTTATGCCGTCCAAATCCCTGACATTCCGCATGAATCATTAGCACATAGGCCCTATATTTGTATTTCACCTGAGTAATATGTATATGCTGGGGTTGAATTTCATTTTTATATATTTTCTATTAATAATTACTCACAAGATTCACAATCATGGTTTACTATTTAAAATATGGTTCCTAATTTAAGAAATATTTTCGACCGAACCATCACTGTTTGGGTCATATTTTCTTGACCCATTACGTTTTCAACTTATTTTCAAATTCATCATTTTTCTAAAGTCGCTAGTGTAATTTGCGACTTCGCCCAAAAAATTTCTGTAGAAGTCGCTATTCCAAATCCTGTTTCTTCACTACAGCAAAGAGTCGCGATTCCAACTCACAACTTTATCTTCTTCTCCAAAATTTCACCTTCTTCCTTCCTATTCTTTGTCTCTCTCCTGTTCCTCAACACACAGATTCATTCACATAGACTCACACACACGCACATACTGAGTCACATACATTCATACACACACACACACACATGCACACATAGACTCACGCACACACTGAGTCGCACACACTGAGTCGCACACATTCACACGCACAGACACACACACACACACTGAGTCACACTCATATGCATACGCAGACTCACACACGCACATGCATGTGCATACATAATCTTCAAAACTTCACCTTCTTCCTCTCACTTATTTTTTTTTCTCTCTCTCATCTTTCCATCACACACATTCACATACACGCACAGACACACTTCACCTTCTTCCTCTCTCTCTCTCTCTCTCTCTCTCTCTCTCTCTCTCTCTCTCTCTCTCCTCTTCCCCATCACACAAACACACACACATTCACACACAAACATACACACGCGCATATGTTCCCAAGGTCTGATAATGTCACGATCGAGTTGGATTTGTGACTCTTCACTGTGGCAAAAACTTGCGAGTTGGACTAGCAACTCCTACTGTCACGACCCATCCCGCCACGGGCGGAAGTAGGACATGTGGCATGCCACTAGGCTTATCCAATTCAATTAAATAACATAGCAGTGGAATAAACATAAGTAGAAACATTGTGTAATCAACTCTTAGAGATTTAATAAAGTCATGAAGTCAGAGTTATAAAAAGTTTTCCCATTTGAGACACTTATAAATGTAAACCATTTTGAAAATAAAAATCCAGTCAATTGTTTGAAGTCCCAATCGACTGTCTTGGCAATCGCAGAGAGCATGAAATCTCAACAATCCAATCTAGTCGACTGGTCCATATCCGGTCAACTACATTTTCAGGAGGTGGTGGCAAATTCGAGTCGAATGGTACTCATCCGGTCAACTGGACTGAATCTTCCATAAAGTACAGTTTCGAAACAGCATCCAAGTCGGCTAATTCCTACATAAACACATATCATGCTCACATAATCATTTAGACATACTTTTCATAAATATTCACGAGCATGATTAACGGGCCTAAACTAGCACATGAATTTTGCCCAGATCCACAATGCCGTACTTGATATTTAAAATATAGAAATCCCCATATAACATAGGTTTAGAATTCATACCTTATGCAAAGTCCCTATAACTTTAAGGGAAGCTCTAGGTTATCGACACCGAGCTAAACATCCAATTACAAGCAAAACCTACTAGTGTTACACGTTTTACAAGAAAAACACAAAATTAAAATTTTTTAGAAAAGTTTGCCAATTAAGGCCTAAGCCATACCAAATGTAGCTCTTGCCTCGAGGATTCCAAAAATATAATTTTGGATGAAATTTGATGGACAGAAATTCGTCGTTTGGCATCATGAAGATAAAGCCAAGTAACCTTCCCTTCCAACATCCCACCCCCCCCCCCCCCCCCCCCCCCCCCCCCCTTCTCTCTCTCTCTCTCTCTCTCTCTCTCTCTCTCTTTAGATTTGGATTGAGATGAAAATGAAAATATCTCACCACTTATTATTTATAGGCTCAACTTTTCAAAATTACATTTAATTCCCACCAGTTCTCTAAACTTCCCAATATTTCCCAAAACGTCTTAAACGTCTAAGTTATCGCTTAACGACTGAAGATCTCTAAATCGTAAAAGTTTCACTACAACAAAAAATCCTTATTATGACTTTAAAAAAGAGTCATAAATACTCTTTTTTAAGCTTTTAAAATAAGTCATAACATTGCAGTCATAAATAAGTTCGAGTTTGTTAAAAAAAAGTCATAAATAATTATTACTTTTACAACAGCTCTAAAAAAATAGTCATAAAAAATGAGTGCTTTCAAATTGTTTATGACTATTTTTTAATTGATACAGTCATAAATAATCTTCAAAAAAATCATAACAGCCTTTTAAAAAAGTCATAAATAATCTTTAAAAAAGTCATAAATAGCCTTTTAAAAAAGTCATAAATAATCTTCAAAAAAGTCATAAATAACCCTTTAAAAAGTCGTAAATAATCTTCAAATTACTCATAAATAACCATTTAAAAAGTCATAAACAATCTTCAAAAAAGTCATAAATAACCTTTAAATAGTCATAAATAATATTTAAAATAGTCAAAAATAACCTTCAAAAAGTCATAAATATTCTTTTTATAATCATAAATAATCTTCAAAACAGTCATAAATAACATTTTAAAAGTCATAAATAATGACACTATTTATGACTTTAGTAGAACTATTGCTAATTTATGATTGTATTTTATGAAACAGTCATATATATTATAAAACACATTTAAAGAAAAAAAAATTTTTGTTGATAATCCAACAATCAAGATTACACAATTCAAATACATCATCAAAACATGCATGTTACAAATCAACTCAAGAACCATATTCAGATATTATCTTCCTTCCAACCAAAATTTTTCAATAATCAATCTAATAATTAGTTATGTACAAGAAAAATGTAACAGTAACCACTAAGTATGTATTAAACCAACAAACCAATAATGTATATTTAACATTGTTAAAAAAAAAATCAAATAAATAAATAAATTAATTAAAACAAGATTAGTGTCTATTTAAACTCTTCAATCTCCGCTAGTACATCAACTTATTTGCAATATCTGTTCCATGTAGTCTAATTGTGTAACACTGAAACAAAAATAAAATCAATGTATTAGATTCTATATACGAGTATATAATTTTCTTAAATTGTAAAAATATAGATTACCTGGAAAAAGGAAATAATGTTGAAATTTTCAATACTTAAATGTATTCTTGAATGAACTCAATGAACTCAAGTTGAAGTACATTTAGCTCGTGGCTTTCATATTTCACTTTTTGAGACAACTCTTTCATCTGAAAAAGTTCAGGAAAGAATGAGATGTTAAGGATGTATTCCCTCCCCCACAACAACACCACCACCACCTCCAACACATATGAAAAAAAAATTCCACAATTTATGAATCAAAGTAAAACAAGAAGAAGAGAAAATTTGGCGACACATTTACAAAGAATACTATGATAATACCTTTATCTTGATAGATTTGGATGGATTCTCCATTATCACTTTCATGAAAAGTAACATATAGTATCCACATTCATAATTTCCTGGTTGCTTTGGTCCCTATGAATAAATGTATAACAAATATTAGACAAACAATAAATTACTGCAATCACATGTCGTGGTAAAACCAACTTATCTTGGAATGAATGTTGACCTAGAATTTCTAAAACTTTCGACAGAATCTCCTCTATAAATAGAACCTCCCAAAAATTTCAAACAATGAAAACATACCCAGCAACAATTGAATAACCACAACATACATTATATCAATACATTAACCATAACATACTAAGTATAATTTAAACAGCTACCATTATATCTACCGTGTTTTTATTCAGACTTAATTACCTTTACGAATTGCCAAATTGGTTTTGGCCTTCTTTTCCCTTTGAAGTTTAAAGCCTTGAGTCCACTTCAAGAGAATATTAAAAGTTAAAATTAGATAATAAAACGTCACTTCAAGACAATATTCTCACACACAACGATTACAATACGAAAAATTATTAAAAAATTCGATGACTAAGTGTCCACAACTTTCTACGATGCAACCACAATAAGAGGTAATTAATTATAATTCAACTTCTAAACGCAAGAATAAAACACCACAAAGTATTTTATTTTATTACACCTTATGTTCACCACCTCGGCCACCCATCCATGGTCCAACCTACACATATATCCCATGTGTCTCCTAACGTAATACTAACTCCCACTCCGGTCCCAACTCCCATGGGGTATCACTGGGATTTGAGTATACACCGAAAGGCTAGTCCTTACGTTCTTGACGTCAATAAAACAATGTCTAGATACACATGAAATAGACCAACAAGCCGGGCATAAGGCTTAAAATAATGAAGAGACGGGTCATCCACGTAGTCGCCGTCTAATCACACAAGGACGGGTCATCCACGAAGTCGCCGCCTAAAATCATAAGGAGCAGTGGTGAACTCTAAGGATTTTCTATCGTTCATACATCCACGTTTTTCACAAAACTCTACTTCATAAGAGATTCATATATCTCAACTCAAATTTCCGTTAAAATTATATTAACAGCTACATGTTCACACAGATTCATAACCCACACAAAATCACACAGTCATAATTTCACAAAGCTCAACTATACATGAGAACTCATATCTTTCTATGTACAAATAAATTAATTTATATTAACGAACACGAAATCACACAAAAATATGATATAGCAAATACGCTTATTTTAACATTCATAAAACTGCTACTGTAATATGATTTTCTGCCCAAACGGTGCAAAATTGGAAAAAATACCATTAGAAGAAAGTTGTCCAGAATTGCGTTTCCTACAAGCTCTTGCGAACGGAATCATGAAAACTGTAACGTATGATTTATTAGGAAATTTCTACTAAAATCTGATCCGTGAAAATCTCAAATCCGAAAATTGAATAATTGCTCAAATGTATATCCAAGGCTCATCTATAAATCTCAAATCATAACTTCAATTATTGTAAATAAAAACCTAAATCTCATAACCCATAACCATACTAATTTAATAATCTATCCATTTAAATTTCAATCAAACGAGATTGAAAGAAAATAACAAGTTAACTCACCAATTTAAGACTTCAATGTTGATGAAGATTCGCAAAACCATATTTGGGGTTCCTCTTTTCTTCTCTTATTATCTTCTTCTTCTTCTTCTCTCTCTCTCTCTTGACTGCTATATTTTTCTCATGTCTCTCTTTTCTTTTCTTTTTGTTATCAAAACCCTAGGAGGTATATTAGTATATATGATACACCTACATATATTATAACACAAACACACAAAAGGCTAAAAATCCCGTTTTTTGTCTAGGGCCTCACAAAAAGGCTTTATATGGGCCCGAAATACATTCTAAAGCTCTAAAATGAGTGACTCAATGGGTGTACATAACCCGGGTACTTAATTTAAATGTTAAAAACACAAATTAACACATTCACGGGCCTATAATCACTACAAAAAAATAAACATCAATTCTTCAATGACTTGTTCAACTTAAGTTTTTACAACTTAACTCCACCACTTAGCTCTATAAAATTTCACACAATAATTAATGAATAAAATAAATACACACATATAAATAAATAACCATGGTTGTATACACAAAAATTTAGGTTGTCTCATTATTTTGTTTTTTTTAAATGAATATTTATATAAAAAAAAATACGGGGTGTTACATGTATACCAAGTGAAATTTCATTTAAAATTTTTATACAGCGCACATTTTCCTAATCAAGAATCTTAACTTTAAAATCTTAACATATTGTCTTTTTCACTATTTTTCCCAAAAAACAGTACTTTGATTCTAGAATTCAAATAAAAAAAGTCATAAAAATAAAGAATATTTATGACTACCCAAAAATGAAGTCATAAAAGTCTTGTTATTTATGACACTTTTCTAAATACTTATTATATATGACACTTTTCACAAACATGTCATAAAAAATCTTATTTTTTATGATAATTTTAAAAAAACTGTCATAAAAAATCTAATATGATTCTTAATAAAAATCTAAATTTGTGACACTAAAAGTAACTATCAAGTGTTAATAGTCCAATTTCAAAAAATAATTTCTTAAAAACTAGTCTCTCAAAGGTCGATTTAAGTGAAATTTCACTTAATATTCATGTAAAGATTTAGTGAAATTTCACATAATATTCGTGTATGCCAAGTAAAATTTCACAAAATATTTTTGTACAGAGGACCTTTCCCTAATCAAGAATCTTAACTTTAAAAATCTTAGCATATTGTCTTTTTTTCACTATTTTTCCCAAAACAGTACTTACGTTTGATTCTAGAATTCAAAGAAAAAGAGTCATAAAAATAAAGAATATTTATGACTACCAAAAAATGAAGTCATAAAAGTCTTATTATTTATGACTATTTTCAAAAAACTGTCATAAAAACTCTTATTATTTATGACCATCTTATTATTTATGACCATTTTCAAAAAACTGTCATAAAAACTCTTATTATTTATGACCATCTTATTATTTATGACCATTTTAAAAAAAACTGTCATAAAAAATCTTATTATTTATGACCATTTTAAAAAAAACTGTCATAAACAATCTTATTATTTATGACTAATAAAAAAAATGGTCGTAAATAAAACACCACTTACCAATCTTATGACTATATTTGCAAAAAGAGTCATATATGTTAGAAAAAAGTATTTGTTATGACTCTTTTTTTAAAATAGTCATTAGCCCAAAATAAAAAAAAAAAAAGTCATAAAAAGGGTTTTTTCTTGTAGTGTTTTTATCTAAGTTCCATTTAGGTCTGTAGTTACCTTCTGAAGACTATTTCTCTGAATTTTTAGATAACCACCTTTTATGCAACATGTCATATATGTCATCACAACAACATGCAAATTGATCTTAAACAAGATTTAACTATCAGTAAATACACTACATAAGTATATTTACTATTCACAAATACAAGATAAAGTCAAATAACATTTAAATCACATAAATGTAATTTAATGTTTCCAATGCCTTACGATAATTTGATTACCGTGTCCTCAATTGACACCTTTCGTTGACCCATGGTCAACCACTTTTATAATTATTAAACAACATTAATAATTCTCACAATTCAATTATGCATTTAAAATAGCTAGATTTTCTGCGATGGGTGTGACTACTCTCCCCTCCAAAAATAAAGTTTGTCCCCAAACTTATACCTCAAGGGTAAAAAAGATACAAGTATTCCTTCATCATCTCTTCTTCATTTTCCCACATATCCTCCTCGACTGTGTGACAACATCATAATACCTTAACCATCGGAATTGCCTCGTTCTCAATCCTTATTCCTTCCGGTCCGATATCTCTATCGGATGCCCTACATGAGTCAAGTCCTCCTGGATCTGTAATGGTTCCGATACGATGGTCTTGCTCGTCTTTATCATACACTGTTTCAACAAGACAGTGGAATATATTCTGCACATACGAAAGCTCATATGATAAGTCAAGCCGGTAAACCACTGGTCCTATCTTCTCTAAGATCTCAATGGTCCTACAAATCTTAGGCTATGATTCCCCCATTTTCTAAATCGAACAATACCTTTCGAAGATGATACTCTCAAGAACACAAAGTCACCTACTTCAAATGTCATCGGTCATTGTTTAGAGTTGACATAACTCTTAAGTCACTCCTGGATTAGCTTCACCTTCTCGGTAGTTAACTAAACTATCTCAGGTCCTAACAACCTTCTTTTCCCAACTTTGCTCCAATAAACTGGTGAATGACACTTACATACACACAAGGCTTTATACGATGTCATAACAATACTCGACTGAAAACCATTTTGTAGGCATATTCGACTAATGGTAAGTGCTTCTCCCAATCGCTGCCAAAGTTTGAAGCGCACAACCTCAGCATATCATCTAAAGTTTGGATCATTCGTTTAGACTGTCCATTAGTTTGAGGTTAAAAAGCGATACTAAAACTCAACTTGGTACCCATAGCCTTTTGTAAACTTACCCAAAATCTCGATGTAAAACTTCATGATCTTATAAAATCTTTACTGGAACCCCATTTGGTCTCACAATCTCTTTCATATACAACTCCGCTAGCTTGGATGGCTTAGTCGTCTTGATCAATAGGAAACAAGGTGACTTCGTCAGTCTATCAACTATAACTCAAACTTGTCGCTCTTGTTAGGCGATTATGGAAATTCAGAAACAAAATCCAACGTGACCTCACCCAATTTCCACTCTGACACAGGCAATGGCTATAGTAGTCCCACGGGTACTTGTCTCTCTGCCTTCACTTGTTGGAGTACCGAACATTCGAAAACAAACTTGGCAATTTTTCGCTTCATACCTCTCCACCAAAAATTTTCTCACAAGGTCCAGTACATCTTGTTACTTCTCAGATGGACTGAATATTTTGTACTATGTGCTTCCTCTAAGATCCTCTCTTTCAACTCCTTTAAATTTGTCACACACAAACGATTTCCAAGCATCCACACTCTTTGCTCGAAGGTAAAGTTGGGTCGCTTTCCTAAAGGTATCTCGTCTCTCGTTCTACACAAGTAGTAGTCACTGAACTGTTCTGCCTCAATCTTGTCAATAATGTCTGGGTGAGCTATGATTGCCATCATTAAACCACAATATGTCCCCGGATTTACAACTAAGTCCAATTGCTCATCTCTTTTACTAAATCTTTTTTTTGGTTAGCTCATCAGCTAAGTTCCCCGTCATCTTCTGGCTTAATGTGTCAGCTACTTCATTAGCTTTTCCTGGGTGATACTGGATTGAAAGATCGTAATCCTTCATCAATCTAAGCATATTCTTTGTCTTATGTTTAAATCTCGTTGTGTGAATAGGTATTTCGAGCTCTTGTGGTCCATGAAGATCTCACACTTCTTACCATACAAGTAGTGCCTCCAAATCTTCAGAGCATAAATCACCATAACCAATTCAAGGTAGTGAGTCAGATTGTTAATCTCGTGTAGTTACAACTGTCTTAACATGTAGGCAATCACCTTGCCACTTTGTATAAGAACACACCCCGAGCCCCGATGCGATGCATCACTATAAATTATGAAGCCTTTGATTCTTGACGGAATCTTCAAGATAGGTGCTTTTGTCAAATGCTGCTTTAACGATTGGAAACTATTTTCACATTCTGAAACACCACTCGAATACAATACCCTTCCTCATTAACTTTCATCATAGGCAATGAAATCCTTGAGAAATTCTCAAAGAAACGACGATAGTATCTAGCTAGTCCTCAAAAACTTCAGATTTCAGACACTGATGTCGGCCTCTACTAATTAGCTACAACTTCTACCTTGTGAGGGTCAATTGAAACGCTGTCCTTGTCAATTATATGACCAAGAAAACCAGTGCTAGTAAATCAAAATTCACACTTCTTTAACTTCCCAAATAGTTGTTTTTCTTGCAGCCTCTAAAGTATAAGAGTCAATTTTTTCTTGTGTTCTTCTGCATTCGGTGAATAGATAAGAATGTCGTTGTTGAATACAATCACAAATTCATCTAATTAGTCCTTGTAGATTTGATTCATAAGTTCCATGAACGCAGTTGGTGCATTGGTAACCCCAAATGGCATTACTTGCAACTCGTAGTGTCCGTTGTGCATTCTGAAAGCTATCTTCTCAACGTCTTCAACCTTTACTTTCAATTGATGATAACTTGATCTCAAATCTATCTTTAAAAACACTTATGCTCCATGAAGTTAATCGAATAAGTCATTGATTCTGGGCAACGGGTACTTATTCTTGATTGTCAACTTGTTCTATTCCCGATAGTTGACATACATACGCATTGTCCTTTCTTTTATCTTCATAAATAACACTGGAGCTCCCCATGACAATACACTTGGTCGAATGAAACCTTTATATAGTAGTTCTTGTAATTGGATATTTAATTCCTTCAATTCTACGGGTGCCATTCGATACATTGCTTTCGATGTAGGTCGGGATTCCAGTATTACGTCAATGGTGAACTCAATCTCCCTCTCAGTAAGAATATATGCCAAGTCATCAGAAAATACATATGGGTACTTTCGTACTATTGGAATGTGTTTTACATTTAATTTAGTTACCAACGTGTCAGTCATTGTACACAGAAACCCTAACATCCCTTTCTCAGCAACTTTTCTGCTTGGATAGCTGATATCAAATAACGTGGCAGTGTAACCCCTAATCCCTAGAAAACAAAAGTTCCCATGAACTGGTGATCAAAAAATTACTTCTTTCCATTTGAAATCTATTATGGCTTGGTTAAGAGATAACCAATCCATTCATAATATCACGTAAAAATGGTTCATGACTAATGGTAAAAGGTCTCACTTAGTTTGATCTCACAGTCCTTGTATATTATAGACGTTACTATCGGCTTGCTAAGATGTAACATGACAGATAATTCATATCCTAATGGCGTAGGCCTAACATTCAAATGTTCAACAAAATGATACAACATAAATGAATGAGTAGATCCCGAATCAACAAGTATGCGTGCTGGATGCGAACATATAGGTACCATATTTGAGACCACTGTATCTGTAGTAGCCACATCTCCAGGGTTCAATCAAAATGACTTTCCTTGTCGTTGCTCTGTCCCTTGTCTGCTATCGCCGGACTGTCTAGCCTCAAACGGCTAGAAGCCACAAAACTAGCCCCTTGTTGTGGACGCTTCCTCAGACAATCCTTGGATTCATGCCCGAACAACCCACAATCATAACACTTGCCTCACAAAATAGGTGTAGAATTAGCACTACCTACTCCTTGGTTCCTGTTCTGGGGGTTCGTCATGAAACATTAACCTATGTGTGGTTGGTTATAAAATGAACATATCGATATATTACTTGCCGTTCTCCCCTTGTCCGCGGAAATTAGAACTAGAGCCTCTCGTGAAAGGCCTCTCAGAAGATCCACCCTGGTTCTGATCACCACCGTCATGGTTCCTCTTTCCTTGTTCATTCTGTCTTGCTCTTTCCACCCCTCCCTCTGCGACGAGTGCTGTTTGGTTGTACTCCTCCAATAGTTGGATGTTCATACATTTCCACCCTCAAATAGATGTTCTCTCTTAATTCCTCATCGTACTTCTTTGCTCTGTTTTCCTTCGTTAGTACGGAACCCTTTTCGACCTTAACAATGCATTGTACTTCAAAGTGTATCCTGTTAGAGTCATGTCTCCTTGTTGGAGATTATCAAACTCTCTCTTTTTCGCGTTGTAAGTGGCTCTCAGAAAGAATTGATGGTTGAATTCCGCCCAGAACCCTTCCCAATTTATCAGTGCCCCTTGGTTTAAAATATTTACCCACCAATTCTATGCTTCACCCTTAATCATATCACTCGTGTTCTTGATTTTCTGTGTATCAGACATCGTAATAGATCTGAAAATCCTTTCCATGTCTATTGCCCAATGCTCCGCTAGTGTTGTGTTAGATTCCCATGAAACTCCACCGATTTCTTCCACCTGAATTGTTCTGACATGGATCGCTTAGGTGCAAGGTATAACGGCTACTGGTACAACATCAACTGGAGGTAATGGAGGTAGCACTACAAGAAAAAATGCTATTTATGTCACTTTTAAAATTGTATTTATGTCACTTTTATTTCAAGTGACATAATCATTTCTTGCATGAGCTCTTTATGTCACTTTTTAGCATTTATGTCACTTTTTTAGTATTTATGTCAGTTTTTAAAAGAGTGACATAAATACTTGATTATTTATGTCATTATTTGAAAAAAGTGACATAATAATAGAGCATTTATGTCATTTTTTAAAAAAGTAATATAAATAATAATGTTTTTATGTCACTTTTGAAAAACTGACATAAATAAAAATGCGGTGGCATTTTTGTAAATAAATCATTTAATTATTATGTCAATTTACTAAAAAGTGACATAAATAATATAAATAGTATAAACTTTATGTAATTTAAAAAAAATGACATAAAAAGTTTGGCGCTTGAAAATTTACTGCCAAACCTATCTTTACTCCCAAACATCGTTCTCCATCCCAAACCCACATAACCCTTTCATCCAAGATCTCTCTGTCGCACCTCTCCCTCCACCACCACGTCGCCGCCGCCGCTGCCTCCTCCTCTCAGCCGCCACTGCCTCCAAGATCTCTCCTCCTCTCCAGGTTTCTCTCTCTCTGTGTGTGTTCATAGACATCAGATACATATATGAGCCGATGAGCTCTCTCTCTCTATATATATAGTATCTATGTAAGTGGGGCTATTGGTGTTGTATTCAAACATGTTAGAGTTAGGATTATTTCTAGATTTGGGGGGTTTTGATGTTATATTCAAACGGGTCTTGACACTTTGGTGAATCTGATTTAGCCATTTATGGTTGATCTACTTATCGGTCTCTTTGATTTTTTTTAAATAAATTTATTTTTTTGGCAGAGGAAGGGAGGATTCCATTCTCTGTATTGTAAGTTAACTTTACAAGTCACTTCTGATCAGATTCATTCCTTTGTAAGTCAATCTCTTTGACTTACTTCTGCATTTGAGTTGATTTAGAATCATGGACATTGCTCACTGTCCACCAATTGTTTTTTTTTTTTTCCTCTTTAGCTGCCAACTGTAAGGTCCTTTGATTGGTTGGAAAGGAAAGAAAACAACAGAGGTTTTTTTTTTTACCTTCTCTGTCTTAAAGGTTGCTCTTGGTTTCTCTATTTTTTCCTTCTCATTTGTTACTCTGCATATTCTTCCAATTTAATAGCATGTTAATTAGCTGTAATGAGATACACAGTAGTTGTTTCCACACTATTGTTCAAAATGATGTGAATGATATAACGAAGCCTGTGATGATTGAAAGATTTCGATGAAGAGGATGAGAAAATATAGAAAACCAACTCATATATTCAATTATGGGTTTTTCTAATGATAATCTGAAAGGGTTTATATTGGCTCTCTTATCAAGTGGGTTCATTGGAGCAAGTTTCATCATCAAGAAGAAAGGGCTTAAAAGAACAGCTACTACTTCTGGTGTTAGATTTGGTGGAATTCCCATCTCAATTTCTCTTCATTTTGCCTGAATTTGAGTTTTGTCATCTGGGTTTTTGATTTACTCAAATGGGTAGGTCTATGATTTTCTTTATATTTTGTAGGTGTTGGTGTGTATTCATATCTTTTGGAGCTTCTTTGGTGGTTGGGAATGATCATGAGTAAGTTTTTCTATTCAATTGTAATAATTTGAATGACATGGGTTGTACTTAATTCCTTTTTTAATTTAGTGTTTTTTTTTTTTGCATGTTCTTATGATTGTGTCATCATATAAAGCTATTATTATTATTTTTGTTTGAGTTTGACGTAGGGTTGAAGATGGCTTTGGCCTTCGGTGAATAAAATTCTAGAACAGAGAGAACAATTGTAATTATGATGTGTTTTGTGCCTTCCACTGACTATTTGTACAATCTCTCTTACTATACAATTTCTGATATAGTGATTGTTGGAGAGGTTGCAAATTTTGTTACATATGCATTTGCCTCCACAGCTCTTGTTACCCCCTCTTGGGGCATCGAGTATCATAGTTGAGTAATTTATCTTAGAACAAAAAATACATATAATCCATATCATCTTCCAATTTAATGTTGGTTTCTCCTTAATTTTAGAAACAGTACTTCTGTGGTGTCCTTGTATATTTAGAGTTCATGGCTATGCGTATCAAAAAAAGGAAAAAAAAATATGCATGGCTATGGATGGGCTGGGAATTTTTATGCTTTTGAAATCTTGTTTGAATTTTCTCCACTTAGTTTTGCAGGTAACGAGCTATGATTTGTGCATCACTAACCACATTACACAAGATATAGTGTCTTTCTGACATCAATCTCTAAGTATATGTTCTCAAGCGTCGCTGGAAATTTTTGTAGTACTTAATATCAAAGTCAAATATCGAACTCATTTCCTTTTTTGGGCAATCAATTATTGTTCCCACTCAACGGTATCACTATCTATTCAATATGTTCTATGATTTAACGTCTATGCACTTAATGTTCACTTCCTCTTGCATATAAGCAATAAGAAGGTTACTTTTCCTTTTATGATAACTAGACCCCAAGGCTCTGTTTGGGAATACATACAAAATGTGGCTCGATTCAATCGCATTATCATTTCCTACTTTTTTTTTTTGGTTAACCACCAACATTATGTTGGTGTGACAAAGACGTAACTGGATCTGAACCTTCTCAAACAACCTCTAAAACTTGATTTTTTGTGACCAAAAAAATGCTATGTTGTATATTACTAATTATCTTATTTTAGTACTTTATGGGATTATTTTCTTTTTTTCTTTTCCTTCAAAATGATGCAGGTTACTAAAAAAAACATAAGAATTTGAAAGAAGAGCTTGCTTCTGCTGGGATTGGTGCTCAAGGGGTGA
This sequence comes from Hydrangea macrophylla, assembly GCA_033977485.1. Taxonomy (NCBI): domain Eukaryota; kingdom Viridiplantae; phylum Streptophyta; class Magnoliopsida; order Cornales; family Hydrangeaceae; genus Hydrangea; species Hydrangea macrophylla. Next base: position 62,425,184 of record CM066983.1, read on the forward strand.
AATACAGAAAACCAAGGCCCACAAACCCAAAGCCTTTCAGGCTAAGAACTGATGTAAGAAAGCAAATTTTTCCATGACTTGTTTTTAAGAGGAACATAATCTTGATGGTGTTATCTGAAAAAAAAAAAAAAAAACTAGTTGTTTTTAGGAAAGAGGCCTTGGGAGATACAGATCTGAGAGTAGCTGATACTTGCAGGTGAAAATATCTTATTTCCTTCAAGTTAGTATATGTCAAGCAAATTCACATTTTCTAGCAACACATACATTCGAATGATACCGAAAATATTTTAGGAATCAAAATCAATCCAAGACTCCCTTACATATTTTTTAAGTCTTCTCCAACAAAAATGATATAGATAGTTCCTAGAACATACATGATCGCTGATAACAAATAGTTTGGAATATGAACTCTGCACATTCTTCAACACAAAATTTAGATTGAAGATAAACCTGGTATCAGATTGCTAGATTTGAACCCTCTTCAAAAGATGTCCTACTTGTTTTGAAATGTCAATATTCATGATATCATATTAATATGAACACACAAAATTGAGACTGTTAAAAATGAGTGACTAAAGAAATTAACCATTTCATATCATAATTGGAAGAAAAAAAATCCTGGTGGTGGCTATGATAACACTCTCATACATCATAATTTTTTTTGAAACATCCCAAAAACCAAGTTGCCTCAAAGAACTAACCACTTTGCAATCACTAATCAGCATCATTCACTTAAAAAGGAAACAAAGAGAAAACTAAAAAAGATACAGCTGAAACAACAAAAAAGAACATATACCACAAATTGGTAACTAATGGGTGTCCACAATGAACCAAAGCACCAACTGTTTCTATTAATCCCAGCAGCCTCAAGACTTGCACCACTTAGCCCATGTTCAAGGTTAAACAGTCTAGATCTTCTCATCCTCCAAGAAGCATCAACCAAATAGTTCTGGTCAATTCAAAACTCATATAAAGTCACATATATCAAGTGTAAGTTTTGGTCAATTCAGAAGTCATTTGCAACACAACATAAAAAGAGCAACTCAATAATATAGGACTTCAAATAGATCTAAGCAGGAAGATAATATAGAGAATAAACAATGTGAAACATCAGGATCAGAACTTATCTATTTATTCTTTTTCCCATAATATTAGAGTGAACCAAACAAAGAGCAAATAGATGAACCGAACAGAGCCTTAGAGAGAACCATATCTTCTTAACATTTTATTTTTCATAGTGCTTTTCAATCTGCTATCTTTTTTTCCTTGTTAAACCATTTTTAAAATGTTTTCAGTGTTTGCTATACCTTTCCCTCAACTAAATCCATGAACCAAAATCAGGTCTATATTAAATTACAGAAATGTATTTAGAAGCAATGCCAAATGAACTCACAAGATTGTAGGATCACAGTTGAATAAGGCCATGGCCAGCTTGAATTATAGCTACAGTCTGGTAAATTACGATAAAGAAGATACTAAATTATAGGATCAAAACAAAAAAAGTTACTCAAAATCCCTAGAAAACAACAATTCCTTACCTGACATTTATCTTGAATGCCTAATTCAACCTAGTCAATCCAGAAAATAGACTCATGTGTGGCTCCCATTAAGTTGTTCTTGGACTTGAGAAAGCTTGTGAGTCTCGACATAAAAACCTATAAACAAAAAAATAAAAATAAAAACCTCATTAGAGCTGAAATCGCATGAATCACCTCCAATAAAAGAGAAATCTAAAGATTAGAAAAATTGTAAATAATGCTTACATAGAATACATAAAATTGTGTGAAACAACACCTTAGTAACCAAATAGAAATGAAATCCAGGAGGTTAAAAAAATTTTGAAGTTGGGCATGAAACCAAGAGAGAGAGAGAGAGAGAGAGAGAGAGAGAGAGAGAAAGATTTGAAAAGAGTAGATGTGTGTGCACATCTGAGGCAGTTAGCAAAAGAACTATGCTCAAACATGAAGCCCTAAAATGAAATTTCAAATACTCACCCGAAGGAGAAAATCAAATAATTAGAAGCCCTAAATTAAAGGCCCTGCAAATAGAGTAATGTTGGTCAGTGGGGGTGATGGAGTACGGTTGCAGATCTGAGGCAGTTAGCAAAAGAATAATGCTCAAACATGAAGCCCTAAAATGAAATTTCAAATACTCACCCGAAGGAGAAAATCAAATAATTAGAAGCCCTAAATTAAAGGCCCTGCAAATAGAGTAATGTTGGTCAGTGGGGGTGATGGAGTACGGTTCTGGTCGTAATGGTGGTCTATGCCAGAGGTGGTGGTGGAGTTCTCGTTTGGAGTGGGGGTGGGGTTCTCGGTTGGAGTGGAGTTTGTGTGTGTGTGTATAAGAGCAAGCGAGAGAGAGAGAGAGAGAGAGAGAGAGAGAGAGAGAGAGAGATGAGTGGGTGAGAGAGAGGCTTAGAGAGAAGAAAGGAGAGTTCCAAGAGGAGGAAGGCGCGAAAGAGGGAGAAATTTGAAATTGTTTTCAGTTCACAGACTGATTATTGATTAGTGTGATTTGATCCGTATTGGGGTGGGGTGGGGTGGGGTGGGGTGGGGTGGGGTGGGGTAGGGGTGGGGGAGGGTGAGAGAGAGAGAGAGAAAGAGAGAGAGAGAGAGAGAGAGTAGGCAGGTCAAACTTTATCCTTAGTTACTGTGAGAGTCATAGAGGGAAGAGAATAGATGGGATCGTATGGCCTAAAACTATCTAAGTTAACGGACGGTTCAGATCCTTTTTAAGCCAAAAAGGTTGAGCAAGGATATTATATAGATGCCTAACCATGCATTAAAGCACATGCCACAGCTCCCAAAACATCCCCTCCACGTTCCGTGGCATATAGCCATGCTCGGGCAGCATGTGCACAATACACGCATATAAGACATATCCGTGCACACTAATTTTTAGAACTTTGGCATGTGCTTTTTTCTAGGCATATCACTTAAAATGCTTTAAAATGTCTATGCTTCAGTTTTCATAGTTTGTGCACATGTTTAGCACATTGTTTTGTATACCTTCTTGTGTACGTGTACGTGAAAAATGTGCACTGACTTTTTGGACCCCTTTTACGTGCTTTTTTCCGTGCATATGTGTTGAAATATATTCATATGCCTAATCGTGCAATAAAAGCACAAGCCGCAGCTCTCAAAGCATCCACAGCACGTTCCGTGGAATGTAGCCACACTCGGGTAGCACGTGTACAGCACGAGCATATGAGACCCTCTCCGTGCACACTATTTTTCAGAACTTTGACAAGTACTTTTTTTCTGGCATATCACTTAAAATGCATTAAAATGTCTATGCTCCAGTTTTCATAGTTTGTGCACATGTTTAGCACACTGTTTTGTATACCTTTTTGTGTACATGCACGTGAAAAATGTGAACTGACTTTTTGGACCCCTTTTACGTGCTTTTTTTTCGTGCATATATACTAAAATATAGTCATATGCCTACCCATGCATTAAAAGCACGAGCCGCAGCTCCCAAAACATCCCCGGCACGTTCTGTGGCACGTAGTCGCGCTCGGGCAACATGCAGATACGAGACCCTCTCCGTGCACACTAATTTTAAGAACTTTGATGCGTGCTTTTTTTTTTTTTCGGGCATATCACATAAAATGCATTTTGGTCTCTCAAAACCCCAAAACTTAGTTTTACTCTTTCATTATTTTATATATACAACTAATTAATGAAAACTTTTTTCTTTTTTGTGGGTACAAAGTTTCACATTTTGATGGGAAGTTCTAACAAACAAAACCTTTGTTGCGATTTTTTTTTGTTGCTTTCATAGTTTTTTTTAGTACTTTTTGATGAATATAACATGTATATGTTATTAGTTTAGCACTTAACATGGATCGATTGTATATATTTTTTGTTCATTCCAATTAATTGGTTGATATTGAGATGAATCGATGAAATTTAGTGGCTGAAATAGATCAATGAGTTGGATGTAATTTTGTACAGGGTGTCATTGTATGTACAGGGTGGTATTGAATTAGTATTATTGAAAACATTTATGTCGTTTTTAAAAAAATGACATAACTAATTACACATTTTTTGTCACTTTTATCAAGTATTTATGTCACTTTTATAAAGTATTTATGTCACTTTTAAAATTTTTATGTCACTTTTAACGTATTTATGTCACTTTTTATTAACATGTGTTTTGATTTTATGAAACATTTATGTTACTTTTATAAACCATTTATGTCACTTTTAAAAACATTCATGTCGCCCCCATTTATGTCACTTTTTACTAGAAAAAAGTGTCATAAATACCTATTTATGTTTAAGTGACCTAAAAAGTCTTTTTCTTTATAGTGTAGTCGCTCGATTAAAGTTCTTACCAAGTTTCCGACCAAATCTGACAATTGGTTTATACGTGCATGTGGTGATTGATCTCGGTCATCGCTCATAACTCTCAACCTGTCATTCACAATGCATAAATACTATGCATGCATGACAATAATTATAATTAAGTATGTTTAACAACATCACATATACATCAAAAATTTTCACTATGTGTGGATGCATTCAATAATATACGTCGTATCAGTCAACACACCACTCGATGTCGGACGTTCCCAAAGTTTTGATACCAATTGCTTTGATACCAATTATTATCACGACCCATCCTGCCACGGGTGTAAATAGAACATGTTGCATGCCACCGAGGCTTATCCAATTCAATTAAATAACATAGCAGTGAAATAAAAATAAGTTGAAGCAGTGAGTAATTAACTTCTAGAGATTCATTAAAGTCATAAAGTCAGAGTTATAATTTTTTTTCCCATTTGAGACACTTATAAATGCAAACCAATTTGAAAATGGAAATCCAGTAGACTGTTCCAAGTCCTAGTCAACTGCTTTAGCAATTGCAAAGAGCATGAAATCTCAGCAAACTAATCCAGTCGACAAGTTCATATCCAATCGACTACATTTTTAGGAGGTGGTGTCAAATCCCAGTCGACTAGTACTCATCTGGTCGACTGAACTGAATCCTCCAAAAAGTCCAGTTTTGAAACATCCAGTCGACTGTGTGGAGCAATGCAGTCGACTGCTTTAAGAAAAGCAAAACTTTATTTCATCTTACCAACGAATCCAGTCTACTACTTCCTAAACCAGTCGACTGTTTTTGAAACCAATCAACTACTTCCTAAACTAGTCGAATGTTTTCCGGACTGCAGAACCTTCTGCAGAAAACCTTGTTTCTAAAGTACCAATTCACAACCAGAGGCTAACTACACAAACCAAACTCATTCCAAATTAGTCTTAACTGTATTACAACATCCCCAAAACATAATAACAAGAGGTTCTAATTACATATTTATTATAACCATTCTGTTTGGGTCCTTAATTACGTTTTGAAAACTATTTCCGTGAAATTTCTAGATAACCTACCTTTTATGCAATGTGTCATATATGTCATCACTACAACGTCCAAAATGATCTTAAACAATATCAAACTAACAGTAAATACACTGCACATGTATGTTTACTATTCACAAATACCAGATAAAGTCAAATAACATTTAAATCACATAAATGTCATTTAATCATTCGAATACCTTATTATTATTTGATTACTGCGTCCTCAACTGACACCTTCCGTTGACCCACGATTAACCACTTTTACAAGTATTAAACAACGTTAATAATTTTTATAATTCAATTATGCATTTAAAATAGCTAGATTTTCTGGGACGGGTGTGACACCTACATAAATTTTTGGGGGCGAATTGCACTAGCGATTTTAGAAAGTGATGGGTTTTGGAACTCAATTGAAAACGTGACGAGTCAAAGGAATATGACCCAAATAGTGATGGTTTGGGTAAAAAATTCCCTAATTTAAGTTCCGAATATCTTTTTAGTCCTAGAATTAGATAATTTTAATTTGAGCTTGACTCACACAACTCATGGTTTCTTCAACTGACCACCATGCCAAGACACGAATTAAAAAAGTTTCACCAAATTATCTTCCAATTGATTTTCAACATTAACAAGTACAAATACTACTCTGTGCCTAAAAAGATAAAGAAAAAAAAAGGATTAAAATATTACTGAAGGAAGAGGTGAGACATAATTCCAAAAAAAAAAATGAAATTTGATTGCAATGCAAAGAGTAAAATCAACTCTCTCTCTCTCTCTCTCTCTCTCTCTCTCTCTCTCTCTCTGTATATATACATGTATTTGTTTGCTTGTAGTTTTGCGCGGGCGTGCCAGAGCCAAATAGGCTCGGTGTGTATATACATCCTAATTTCCTATCTGCTTGAGTGAGTGATACTCAAGGCTTTAGATCTGACTTCTAAATGATGATTGTGTGTGATGAGTAGGAAAGTACCCTCATCAAAAATCTTTTGGTAGTGTTGAAGCGCATAAGCCAAATAGTGCAAGAGTTTACTAGGTAAACAATCACAAACAATTAATAAAATACAGACATTTTATTAAATGTTTGGAGAATAAAACATACAACCAAAAAACAATATCAGAATAGGCTTTGATTTGTCTAAAGACTGAAAAACAGTTAAGAAAATAACAAAAAGGACAGACCTATTTGCTATGAATGATGTGGATGCTAAGAAACAAAGGCTTGAATACTTTGAATGCTGTGAAAGAAGGCTATGAGTGATGTTTTTTGAGATGATGCAGAGTGCCTTTTATGATTGGCCTGCCTCTATATTAATAGTGGCCTCTAATAGTTCTGATAAGGCAAGGACTTCCTTAACTGGCACTCCAAGCAAATGATTGATTGTAGAATCCTTCCTAATCCCAAATTCTTGCCTTATCCCGAATTTTGATTGAATCAATCCCGATATTTTAGGGATTAGCCTTCTATATCTAACTGGACATGATCAGATCCATTTCCCAAACGGACTCTGCCTCCTCAAATTCAGGGTGACATCACCATGACAACTAAAAGGGGGACCGCCTTCTCCTTATGCCCATCGAACTTGTTATAACTTTACCAGACTCATGCAACCTCCACTTTTCACGCTTTTCGACTTCCATGCCCGATGATGTCTCACGAATGCTCAGTGATCAATCGGGCTCACGCAACCAGCCTTTACCATTTATTCCTTAGCTAGTGTCCGATGGTCATGCACGCTACTAATATCATCCATCGGTCTCTGATCCTTATCAATGACCATTTATACAAGCATGTGCCCAATCGGAATTATCCATGCTTAGCCTCCTAATTGGGCTCCCACATTTGCTATCATTCATTTATTTCAATGACAGTGCCCGATTAGTCAGCAAATGACCTATTTCACCTATCGGGCTCTACCAAACCGGGACAACAACCTTGTCTTTCTGAACAACGTGATATTCTCTCCTTAAGCTCGATGTGTCTTTGTAATCTCTAGGTCGGCTACTCCTAGACATACTTCAGGCCAACCATCCTCAAGCCCACTTTAACACTCCATTCGGGCTCAAGGACCTTTGGTAGTTTTTGGGTGCAAACAATTGCCTTCCAAAAGGTCACATCAAACTTCCCGCCTTCATTGATGTGATATTTTGAATTTGAAACTACCACGTGCCCACCATGCAGAGACTATCTGATCTTTGGGAATCCCACTAGTCACTCCACATTTAATGCTGCACGTATAAAGTGATGGGATTTCAAAATCTCTTCACTTTTCCTTCACTTGCATTTCTCTCTCTAGAACCAGCAGCAAACCAGAGCTTATCTCTCTCAAACTCCATTCTTTCCGGTGAACAAACCTTCCCACCACCTGCAAGAAATGGCTCCTTAGACCGCTCCGGCGACGTCTTCTAAAGGCAAGAAAGCTTTTCTAGATGCTACTCCTCCCCAAAACCGATACAAAGAGGTGAGGGTACTAGCTAAAACCCATGCTTCAGAGATTTCTACCAAAAGCCTTACCCATTACAGTACTTCTGACGGTACCCCGACGGTGCCTGGCCTTGGTACGGCATTTTACGATGATCCTCCGGTGGCCTTCAACCCCTACTTTTTGCCGGTGGAGAATGAATCATTCCTCCAGCTTCCTCTTAATTGGAGCAAAGTCTAGACCACTACTCACCCCATTAGGGGCTGGCCCACTCCTGCTGTAGATTGGGACAAATGGGTAACCAGGGTATCGGCCTCTAAGGCCGATGTTTGGAAGCGAACGAGCATCTTTGAGGCTATCATGCTCAGCTGGTCTAAATTGGAAATGGACCGACCTCTCTTCTTCTCCGCCTTGCTTTTCTGGTCTTCTTCTTGTAATTGGTTTCTTTTCCATTGTGGCCCGATGGCTCCAACCATAAAAGACATCAGTTACTTGCTCGGGCTCCACCCTCATGGATAAGAGGTTATCCCCGGTCTAGACGTCGGAATGGCTAGTTTCTCCTAACCCCAATAAGAATCGATCAGAGATGGAGGCGTGCCTTATCGGTTGATTATAGCTTTCGGCAATTTTCTGACTGCTTGTATGGGCAAGGGAGGGTCTAAGGTGACCGATGCTGAACACACTGCCTTTCTCATCTACTGGTTGAACAAGTATCTCTTCTGCTCAGCCAGTCAGGCCATAACAAAGGAGTATACCACTCTTACTTTAGCCTTAGCCTCCAGTAAACATCTATCCCTCACCAATGTTGTCTGGGTGCATCTGGTCCGCGGTTTAACTGATTTTGTCCAATCAGGCTTCAGCGCAGGAGCGAGCCCGATCGGGATTCTTCAACTTTGGCTGTATTCAGACTTCCAACAATTCAGGCTGACTGCCCGCTAACTGGCTACTGTTCTTATTTTTGCTATCCACTTTATGGATGTTACTCCCTCTTTCCACTCCTTCGAGGAGTGTTTTTCATTCTTTTACGAGGAATGTGCCAATCGGGCTACCCCTCTCTTCACACCCTTTTCTTCCCTTCACTTTCCCATATTTCTACAACTTCCCAACAACCCCACTAACTGGGGCCCGGGCACCCAGTCTTCTTATAATGAAATCTTCTCTAGCTACTTGGTAGCGAGAGACATTATCTTTAGCCCAAGTATACCTTCTGCTAACAACAAATGTGATGTGGAGTATTACTTTGCACCACTTTATGCCCGTCAGTTCGAGCTTTCTCAAATGGTGCCCGTTCCACTGGCCATAACCTTGAATGTTGACTGGGTAGAGCGTAGACTCATTGTGAATAATGGGCTGGTGAGAAAGATCAAGGAACGATCGGACAACATGAAAGTAGCGTTCAAGTTTACTCCTTTCTGAGTCCGTCCCGTTGCATCTGAGGAGTTGACCAAATGATGGTCCGATTGGGCTTCCCAAATATTCAAGGGCACCACTACTGGGGTGCTGCTTTAAGTTGCCACGTCACTGGTCACAGAGGCTGATGTATCTATAGTTACAACTATGCCAGCTCAACAAAAATAGGTGGCAAAATGGCCAGCCCGCAAGCAAGCACTAGGTTAAGGACCAATAAAGAAAATGAAACAGACATCAACCTTAACTACTTAAGTATTACTCTACTCCTCCTGGCTTTGTACTGTCCGATTAACCCCATCCACCCTTTTAATCCCCTTCTATTATCATTCCTACTTGTGGACGAGGATTCCAGAAAAGATATTGCACTGACTAGGCATGGCTCGCAGCTGCAAATAGCCCTACCTTCAAGCCTTCCCACAAATCTTCCATCATCCCCTGAATGGGAAGCAATCCTTCTTAAACGGGCCACCAAGACGGTGGTCCCTCTGAGGATTGTACCGCCTCTCACTCCATCGGACGGAGATGATGACGATGATCCCACGGAAGGATCTGTGCCTGAACAGGTAGTGCTCTTTTCCAGCAGTGAAGACTTGCTAGGGGCGATTCAGCTGTAGAGACGAATGGAGAGGAAGTTGATCAGACGGTCTACCTGGCGGTAGAAAGAGGTGAAGATCTTTTGACTGGCCAGGTGGATCCTTCGGTTGCTATGGGATTGGCCTTTGAGCATATAGAAGAAATAATCATGGTTGATCCCAATTCTTCTATTCCTGAGGGTCCTTCAGCGTCAAGTGGTGAGGAAAGTGCTCTGGCTTATACCTCAGCCATTACAGAGGCCGTTCAATCTATTGCAAGTGTGAGCATTGGGACCTCAATAGAGGAACCCACTATAGCACCTCCTCCTGAGCTGAGCCAGCAATTAGCCCAGTCGTTTGCCTCCCAACCGAGCAGCGAATCCATCATTCCTCCTGACGTATCGGTCTCCTCCTCATCACTTGCCCAAGTACTTAGCGTTTACTTGGGCTCCTTTCTTCAGTCTTTGACTAAAACTAACCTTTTTAACTTTGAATTCTTTGAACAGGCCGTTCCTCTAGGTCCATAGCCATTCATCTCTTTTAAAAAAAAATTCAGTGGCCTGGACCTTAGGGCGTTTGACTTGGGTCCTCTTCAAACCTAAGTTGTCTCTCCTACTAGCATTCAACGGTCGAAGGATCTCCTTCTTGGACTGGTTACCCAAGTCTTACCTAGCCTCCCACCCGCTATTAATGTGGATGCTGCCCTGAGCGCACTTTCGGCAGATCGTTCACTGCCAGACGGGCAGCTTTCTCTAATACGGGAGATACAAGAAAGACTACCAAGCTGCTGTCTCTTGGAGCGATTGGCCTCAACTATTCAGGCCGAAGCTAAAGTTCATCTTGGTGCTCGACAGAAAGCAGTACAGTTTCTCCAGGCTACCAAGATCAAGTATGAAGCTTGAAAGGCATCTCGAGCCCAAGTGATTGCTCGAGACACCTGGCTGCAGGCTCGCATCGCTACTCTCAAGGCACAACTAGAACAATGCAAGATCGAAGTCATCACAAATGATGCTACACTAGTAAAGGTGGATGGGGTCCTAGCCTATCTTAGAGGAGACGCTCAGAAGTGTAGTGACCAGTTATAAGCTAGTCTTCCAATTTCCCGTGCCAGGTCCCAAAGACTTAACAAGGCCAAACAAGATCAGGCTGGGGCTCAGAAGACCTGGGAGGACCTGAGGGCAAAACTTAGGAATTTTGAATCGGATTAGAAGCTGATTTCTCTTTTATACTTGTATTTTTTTTTGTATTGAACACTTGTAGTAAGCTGTTGTAGACACCTCGATTTTGACCAAACATCGAATTAAGGAGAGTGTTACCTCCAAGTCCAATGATGACAACGTTCGAACAAACCTAGGACTTCCAAAGATGATTCAAGCTCTTCAAAAGACTCTCTAACCTAAACAAGGCAAAAAGGGAAAAGAAAAAGAAGATGGAGGCACAACGGCACTCGACCTCTTTCACGGAAGTCACGGGCTGCCGTTGCAAATTTTAGTAAGTGCCGCAAAAAATAAATTTGTACAAAAAAAATGGCAGTCCCTGGAGTTGTCCGCGGCATTCATTGAGTGATGCATCGGCATTCAGTGAATGCCACAACGGCAATCACTGAGTGTCATCCTGGCATTCAGTGAGTGTCGTTTCCATCTCCATTGAGTGTTACATTTTGTAATAGACAGCTGTAAGACGGCACGTTTTGTACTATCAAAAGGACGCCTGAATTAGGGTTTTCAGTCCTGAAATGACTGAAATGCCCCTTTGAAATTGTCTATAAATAGAGGATGAATATTCACTTATAGGGGTTGAGATTTTCTTTAAATCTAGAGGTTATATAAGTGTTCTTCTTGCCTTAATTTTTATAATTAGGAGTGAGTTTAAAATAGTTTAAAGAAAGAGTTGTGTGAATTAGTGTAGAAGAGCTTGATTAGTCTTTGGAAGTTCTCCAAAATCACCAAGTTGAGGATACTTTTGAGATAAACTCTAGAATAATTAGTCTTTGTCTAAATTTAATTATAGTATGCATTGAGTTCTTTAGTTTCCTTTATTCATTTTGTGTTCATCCCTTGGATTCATAAGACTTTCAATATCTTACTTGAATCTCTTGGCTTGAAATCCCTTAATCTCCTTGTAATCTTGTGATTCATAAGGGGACTAAGGTTGATACTAGAATATTTAACATAATGGACTTAAACCTATTTTCATGGTTTGAGGTTTGTTATGATTAAGTTTCATGAAGTTCTTCTATACTTCTTTGAAATTTACAAATATGAATATATATAGTCTCGAATGACCACCAAATGGTAGGAGAATTAGCTTTAGACAAGCCCAATTCTATGGCTTACTTGTCTAAGTTGATAATAAAGTGAATTAACCTAATGAGTAGTGAGTTCACAATCTGTTTTTGATCATAGATTTTTAGCCGAACATCGAAGCATTGGAATGGAGTGAAACTAATGGCAAAGTGTTTATAACTTAAAGTTCTACCACTACAATTTTTGTTTTAAAGTAGTTTCATTTTTGGGTGGTTTGATCAAGGGTTTTGTGGAACAACCATAATCTGTCTAGAGTTTCAGAATAGTAACACTCTTTTGAAATAAGCAAATCAAAACCTTAATCAAGCACTTTTGACCCAAAATAAATTTTTCTAAGTAGGTTGTGTTAGGAAGATACCCTAAAAAGAACAAAGAATTTTTTTATTTTTTTGCTATTTTTAGAAAATCGTGCAAGAACTCTGAACAGAGGGTTGTAGAATCCTGAGTGATGTCTAGTTTTTGTACAATTCTCGAAGATCTAACCGTTGAAACTTTGATTTCTTTTTTGGGCTGAAAAGACACACAGAGGCATCTTGTGTCCAAAATTCACCAAGATCAAACCATAGGAACCATGCTTTTTATTTCTTTGAAGTTGTGATATGCTCTCAGCAATTTCCAAAATTCTGCAACAATTTTGATCAATCTTATAAATAATGGCTTAGATGATATTTTCATGAGTTAAGGTTTAAACTATGTTTCAATAACGATTAGTTAAGCTTGAATTTAAAGTTTAAGTGACCTAAATCAATAAGTACTTCATGATTTCTCCTCGTTTATGTTTACATTCATCCATGTGACTTGACATTCATAATTAGGATTCGTTTGCTTTAGGTTAATTACATTTGATAGGTTTAGGTTAGATGCCTAGGATCATTATTTAATTTTACGTGCTATATATCATGTGGACTAACCCTTGTTTCGTAGCGCTGATGAGGTATGACTTTTTGACTCTCCCCTAGCTTAACTTTCCTTTAATTTTATTGATTTTATGACCTCATGCGCGACACATTAGAATTAGGATCTTGCCTTATGTGAATACATGTGATTAGAGACTCTTTTCTAGGATTTTCTTTCAATTGTATGCATTGCACGTTTAATATCGCTGTCGGATCCCCGGTAAGTTCTCTTATTCCCTGTTGCATATCATGTTGCTTGATACTTGAATTATGTGATTTTTGAATGATATTTTACCACTTGCAATCTTACACCCTTTAGACATGCTTTTGTAATGTATATTTATACATATGTATTAGTTGAGGGCACATTTAAATTAATAATTCGATTAAGAGGATGTTAAGTAAAGGCCTATCGCGAGATAGGATGAGAAGGGATGTTTTAGTCCGATGGACTCCTTCCCTTCTCATTCCATAATCCCCGGACCCAGTTAATCTTTGGTTTCGCAAAAAGTTTAGTTGCTTTAAAAAAGGTTTCTTAATTTCCCCTTTAAAAATTAAGTGGCAACTCATTTGTTTTGAATTTGAAATTTTAAAAGAATTTTATAAGAAAAGCTGTGGGTAAAGGAGAAAGATTGCGATATCCACAGCTGTGCCTTTCTATTATTTAACATAATTGAGGATTTTTGATGATTCGTTCTCAGGCTCATAATTGATAAGTTGATCATACTCTAACCCTAGATTCGGTCTATATTCCAAATCAATAGTTTCCCACAAAGTAGGATAATAAGACTTTAAATATTGACTATTTATTAGTCTGGCATGGACCGTTCCATTCATATTGCACAGTCTGTATGCTCCACCTCTCTTGAGTTAGTGAAGGATGAAGGGATCCTCCCAATTGACCGACCATTTGCCATATCAGTTGTCCTTGTCTCCAATAGGTAAGACGGCCTTCCAAACCAAATCCTCTGTGTAGAAAGATTTTTCTTTCACTCTCTTGTTGTATGCTTGGGCTGCACGCAGCTTTGTACTTTTAATGAGTCCAAGGTTGTTATCCTTATTTCATCAATCCTTCGAATTCAGCTATCATAGCCTCAGTGTACTCAGCGGGCTCAAGCTGATTTTGCGATGCCCACCGAGCTGATCGCACTATAACTTCCATAGGTAGCATAGCGTCATGCCTGTTGGTCAGCATGAATGTAGTGACCCCAGTACTGGACCTTTTAGATGTCCTATCGACCCATAGTGCTTCGGACAAGAGCTTATCCCATTCTCATGGATTTTCATTGATCATCTTCTCAATGATCCCTTTGAGGATCTTGTTTGTTGACTCAGACTGTCCATTGGCCTGAGCATAGATGGTAATCCCTCTACTTTCTGCAAAGGTTGCAGTCTCTGTTCCTGTAAACATAGATCCTTGATCGGCCGTAATGGTTTCTGGCAGGCAAAACTGGTATATTATGTGTTCCTCAATAAATTTAATCATAGTAGCTTGAGTCACCGTTCTGCATGGTATTGTTTTAGCACACTTGGTAAAGTAGTTCGTAGCTAATATAATAAAACAATGCTGGCCCAATGAAGGTGGGAGAACCTTGCCAATCAAATCCATGGCCATCCTTTGAACGGCCATCGCTATATAATAGGTTGGAGTTCTTTGGATGGCACTCTTTGAATCTAGCCATGCTTTTGACAAGCCTGGCACCCTTTAGCATAGCTAATGCAGTCCTTCAACATGCCCATCTAGTAATAATTATATCTTCATAAAAGCCACTTCATCTTAGTACCGGCCTGATGAGCTCCACAAATTCCTCTAAGCACTTCGGCCATTACCTGTATGACTTATTTCTTCCTGAGGCATTTTAAGATCACATCATCACCGATAGGCTTCTTGAATAGTTCTTATTGAATAGTTCTCCATCAAGCACAACAAATCGGACTGTGAATAGTCTGACATTATGGTCCACCCTAACATTTAGGTGTCTTAGGTAATCGATGATAGGGATTCTCCAATCATCATCCTCTATTAAGACTGAATTGAGTATACCAACCTCTTTTTCCCACTGATGGCAATAATTGGACTTTACACCGTGATGGCTTGATCTTCCAAACCCTTTCTGGTTGACGAGGCCGATACCATTTTTGCTAGCTTATTAGCCTCTGTATTTGTTGACCTGGGATATAACTCACAGTTATATCATCAAATGAATCCATAAGTTGAGTCGCCACTGAGTGAAACAGGCAGAGTTCCCAACTCTTTATTTGGAATTTACCTGATATTTGTTCGATCACCAACCTTGAGTCCCCTTTTATGTGTACGGATGATGCCCCCATTTCAAGGAGTATCTCAAGTATGATAATAAATGCTTCGTATTTGGCCTGATTGTTGGTACATTTGAAATTAAGCCGAAATGACATCATTATCTTTTTATATTTAGGTGATACAATGACCTCTCCTGGCCCAGCATCTTCTACATTCTTAGAACCATCAAAGACTAATGTCCATGGTACCAAGGACTTATTTAGTACGTTAGGTGCTATTGACAGATCTCCCAGATCAGTAGGATCTGGGTGATCGGCCAGAATTGACCGATTGCTGTGATCAGCAATGAATGGCAAATTCCATCAATGCCAAGGTCCATTTCCCAATTCGGCCTCGCATAATAGGTCTTGACAACATATATTTAATCACATCAATTTGACATATGATATAAGTAGAAACAGGAAGCATATATGTTCTTAATTTTTGTGATGAAAAATACAATGCCAAGCATAATTTCTCAATCGGCGCATAGCACTGCTCGATTGGAGTTAAAATCCTACTCAAGTAATAAATGGCTTGCACATTAGCTTGCTCGTTGTCCTGAGCTAGCAAACTTCCTATTGAGCAATCAGAGGCAGATATATACAATTTAATGTACCTACCCTTCTTAGGTGGCATTAACACTAGAGGAGTAGACAAGTATTGTTTTATCCTTTCAAAGGCTTGTTTGTGGATTCCCACTTGAATTCTTCATCGGTCTTGATCTTCAATAGTGCGGTCCATACTTGAGTCTTTCCTGTATAATTGGATATAAACCTTCTCAGAAAATTAATCTGCCCGAGTAGCCTCTATAACTCTTTCTTATTGGCTGGGGGCTTGGCCGCTTGGATAGCCTGAGCCTTGTTCTTGTCTATCTCTATCCCTCATTGGTGCACCAAGAAATCCAAAACATTCCCTGTTGAAACACCGAATGCACACTTAAGGGAATTCATTTTCAACTTGTGAGCCCGAATTCTTTCAAAGGCTTTCTCCAAATCCTTTAAATGATCGGTAGTGTCACAAGATTTCACCACCACATCATCGATGTAAAGCTCCTTGAATCTTCTAATCATGTTATAGAAGATTGAATTTATTGCCCGTTGATAGGTGGCTCCCACATTCTTCAGTCCGAAAGGCATGACAATCTATTCAAAGATTCCAATTGCCCCCGGGAATCGAAAAGCTATCTTTGAGACATCCTTCTCGGCGATCTCAATTTGATTGTACCCTAAATGATCGTCCATAAATGACAAGATCTTGTGCTTGGCGGTCAAATCAATGAGCTAATCAACAAGAGGCATTGGGTATTCATATTTTGGGGTAGCCAAGTTTAAGTTTCTGAAGTCGATGCATACTCGGAGCTTTCCATTTTTCTTTTCCACATTTGAGACCTATTTTACATATCTAGCAGTCTGAATAAAACCAATGCCCAGGAGTCTCTCAATTTCTTCCTTCACCTTTAGAGTAACCTCTGGTGACATGCGCCGAGGTAGCTGTTTGAACGGCCTGAACCCCGATTTAATTGGCAGTCGGTGTTCTACCAGTTCCCTAGATAGCCCTAGCATCTCATTATAGTCCCAAGCAAAGCAATCTTTGTACTTATGTAAGATGGCTATCATCTCGGCCTGAAAGTGTAGTTCTAGTACCTGACTTACATAAGTAGGCTTGTGCTCTCCTTCATTGCCTAGGTTGATTTCCAATAGTGGATCTTGAACATCGACCTTTAGATCATCCAGCTTTGTTGTGGCTGTTTTTAGTTCATCCACCTGGATCTCTTCCTCCTTTGGCGTTTCTTCATCATAGATACAATCGGTCAGGTTAATCATAACATCAATTGGGTTAATCTCTAATCTTCTATCGGCCAGATATGCACACCATCTGGCCATGCTGACCTTTAAGGCCAGCTGTCTATAAATCTCAATTGATTGCAGATTCATTAATCACGTCTTCTTTTTTGAGTTCAACCGACCTGACTTCTTCTGTCCGATTGAGTTGAGGGCATCACTTCAGATTCTTTTTAATGAATGTTGCTGCGTTTGGTTTAACCATCTTTCCACATCCTAGAAACTTCATAGGTCTGATGTCATCTTCATATAACAATACATCGACTATTTGAATACGTGCCACAAATGGCTTCATATCAGGCCCCACCACCTCTGCCTCATCTCCCTTCCAAAAAATCAGTAACTGATGCAAAGTAGAGGGGATACAGTAGTTGGGGTATGTCCAATATCGGCCCAACAACGCGTTGTAAGCGGCCGATGTTTCAATAATGAAGAAAGTAGTCATTGTTGTCTTGCTTCCTATTGTCAGCTCCAAGGGCAGGATGCCTTTGATCCTTGAAGGTGCCCCCGTAAAACTCTATACATTCATTTCGGTTAGGATTAACTCTGACTTAGACTTCTGCAGCACCCTTAGCATTATTTGGGGCATAATATTGATGGTGGATCCCCCATCAATGGGAATCCTATTCATAGGAACTCCTTCAATGTGCCCTTTCATATACAACGGCTTTAAGTGTTGGGACATTTGATATGTCGATCTTTCAAAAACCACTTTAATGGGACCTCTTGGATTTTGCCCTTCCTCAGTTTGTTGCTCTTTCGATCTTAAGATGATTATCTTCGGTCGATTGGACTATTGCTTGGTTGCATCTGCGTTCTTACTTGTGGCTTCCACCACCTTTGGCTTGATGGCTTCTCCTCTACTCTAGAATATGTCTTCTATAGTGGCCGATTCTTTGGTCAGACCTTCTATCACATCTCTTTCCTTGGTCGTTGGCTGGTCTGCCTTGGCCATGAAGGACATAGGCAAGGTAAAAATCATATTTGACATCAGACTCACAGGGATAGTCCCGAATTGGATTGACTTTGTGTCCAAATTTGAAAATTCATTATCGGACACGATGTCCGTGGCGTTTGTCTTGGGCTTACACTCCTCTTTTAGCTTTTCCAGCCTAAAAATTTCCTTCAGGCGCTCCGTGGTTTGCATCGTTCCTTCACCCACTTTCTTATCAAAAATGGATTCATCTTCTAATAGATGTCCTTAGGAATCGGACAATACGGGTGTGATGTGCTTGGGGGAACTGTGAGCCTGATTCTCCCACTATTTTCATTCTCGTTATGCATGTGCGTGTTTATATCTTCTTTTATGAGATTTGTTGTATTTGGGTGCTGACGAAAATTTTGGGTGTTCATCCCTGTACCACTTTCTTTTGTCTACTCTGGGTGGTAGTACCATCCTTGGATGTATGTCCGAGGTTGGGCCTTTTCCCTGCACATCTGGTTTGGAAAATGTCCGATGGCGTCTTATCTCCAACCATCCTGAGTCTCAGGGGCCGGTCTGGTGGGCTAGTAATGACTTGGGTTTCCACTCTGGCTTGCCTTGGCTTTGCTTCGGTAGTGACAGCCTCTCGTGCACGGACATTCTCGGGCTGTGCCCTCTATGCTCGTCCATCCTAGGCCTCTTGCTTGGGCTGGAGGCCACCTTCCTGGCATCGACCATACATCTTGGGCATAGGCCTTGTTCTATCAGATCAAGTTGGTGTCGTAAGTTAGTTATCAAGCTGTTAGTAGTTGATCTGGCCATTTCGACTTCGGCCTTGCATTCTTTTTCCTTACACTTCTGATACGTTTTCTGGAGCTTGTGAAATGTCACCTGCGGTCCCTCGGTGGCCAAAATGGCAGTCTGTTTTCCTTTTCTTGGTCTTGGCAATTCCTCCTTATCGGTCAGGTCCACCTTTGCCCTTGGCCTAGTCAGCTTGGTCAAATCGGGTGTCACCATGCTAGCACCGATGATTTGAGGGAATGGATTTGCATCAACCCCTATGGCTTTGTTTGAGAATTTGAACACTCCCTTCTCTACGTTCTCCTGTATCACATTGCGAAAAACAATGCATTATTAGTAGAATGTTTCCAGGAATTATGCCATTTACAATATTCTTTATTTTTTCTATCATCGGTCCTATGGATCTGATGACCATCACACAGCTTAATCACTTTATCGGCCGGTAAGGCATCGAAAATCTGATTAGCCATAGTTATATCAAACAAGTAGTTTTTTCCCACCTTAAATGCCATCTTTTTGCAGTGGCATTATTGTTGATGGGCTTGTTTAAGGTATTACATACAATCGGCCGTTTATAGACTAACTCGGCCATGTCGATCTTTGGCTCGAGGTCATAAGTGGACCTCGTAACTAGGATCTTTATAGTACATTCCCTTGGATGAGTTCTTTTTCTCCTGCTCATCCAAGAGGATACGCTTGGAGCGAGCAGCCCACATGGCCAGCTCGAATAAATCACGAAAGTCAGTCCCTTCAAACATCTTACGAAGTTCAAAGGACATTCCCCCCATAGCCATCTTAACGTATTCTTCTTCAGGTAAGACCACCTTGCACCTATATTTTGCCTTTCAGAAATGGGCTATGTAAGTCACAATGATCTCTCCTACTAACTGTAGCATCCTGGATAAATTTTCCAGTGATGTTTCGAGCTCAGTCCTATAGAACTGGCCATGAAATTATTCTTCCATCTCTTGCCAATCTCGCTTGGAGTTGGTTGGAAGATTTACGTACCATAAGAAAGCTACCCCTGTGAGGGAGTTGGGGAACAGCCTTAGTTTTAATGGGTCGCTGCTCCCCATGTGGCTGCATTGTACTATAAAACGGCCAATATGTTCTACCGAGGACTATTCACTTTTCCCCGAAAATAGAGTGAAATTTGGAACCTTGTATCCATGGGGAAAGTTGACCTGGTTAATATCAAGTGGATATGGTTGTCTGTATGTCAGCCTTTCCATCCTTCTCATGAATGGGCCATACTTTTCATGTATGGCCGCCAGCAGCTCCTCCCTGTTGATTAGTTGTAGAGCGACGGGCTGAGCTACCACCACAGGGGGCGTTATTGGATGAGGTAATTGGTGTTGATTGTTATTGGCCTGATGATTCCAACAAACACTATTAGTTCTTTGCCCCCTAGCAGCATGGACAGGGGATACTGTTGTTAGGAAACTGCTTTCCCAGAATCCGTTGACAGTGCGTATAAGTTGGTACTGCAAAAAAATTTCATGAAATCTATAATAACCCTACAAGGGCGGAACTAGGGTTACCTTGAACTGCAAAATTGGATTGCTGTAGTAGACGAATCGAGAACACGGGCTCGATAACAACTCACGATCTTCTACCGTATTCCTTTGCTGCCAGAATATCGAACTGAGTGTGGGCTCTTTCGAAATCCTTTTAGTTTTTTGCTCTTCCCTCTTTACGTTCTATTTTCTATTCCCAGTTATAACACTCTCTTTGATTGCTATGACGATTCAATCCTGATCACATTGATCCGACAAAGATGTGTTCGTCAGGAGGATCAAACGATCTCCGATTTACTTGAATTTTTAACAGCAGCTCCGTCTCGACGTCAGGAACGTTGTGTAAAAAATTCAGCAACTTTCGATCAGTATCGAGCAGTCCGAAGCTCTTTTAGTGAGCGTTGTCCGACGCTAGCGATCTACACTCCTATGTCTCTTGAATACTCACAGAGACTAGGGTTTGGTGGAAACCCTTCTAGAAGAAAGCTAGGAGGTCAAGGGAAGCTTAGAATATAAAATCATGCAACCTGAGAGAAGAGCCAAGGCAGCATATATATAGGCTACGATAGGGACCATAAGAAGTCAATAAGGAATAGGCTTCCTTATGGAATTAGGAAACCCTAATTCGAACTGAATCAGATTCCTATTTCCATAAATTATAATTCATACCACTAAAGAATTATAATTGCACTCCTACCCTTATCTCAAAATATATTTTGAGCTCCATGTTATTAAATGCTTATTATCTCCCCATGTTAAGATTACAGATATCCATTAATTAAATATAATTACTGACAATCATATTTAATTAATTTCTTAAAATTCCTTGAGATCCTCTACTTAACTTATCTGATATGTCGGATACAAAATCCACCTGCAGGGTTTGACATAATCAAATCTTATAAGCTTTCTCAAGGGGATATCATCAATCCCAAAATTGAGACATGGATTCCATCATTAATTAATAAACACCACACAATTAATATTGCCACCCAATCCAATGAGATATTGACCCATTTAAGGATCTCACCCTTTTATGGATCAAAGTGTAAATATCAAATGTACGTGTCTACAAATTAACTTAGGATTTAGAGCATAAGCACTCATAATAGCCATGAGGTATTAATTATCTTATAAGTCAGTATAAAGATAATTACCCCAAGTCAGTCCCGTTTAATACACAAAGTGTACCAGCATAGTGAGTTGAAACTATACCGTTTCCCGTAGTCAAGACAAACCTACTACAACACCATGCTGCAGTCCTACCGATGGTGTGTCCAATCCCATCTAAGACTGTAAACCAAAATCTTACATTCTATAATATCTGATGGCTTGATCTTCCGTGTGTAAGCCGAACTCTACACACCAAACCACCTACTATATAGAATGAGAGACACACATGCATAATATTAAATAAATAATATAATACAAACATTGCCCACACAGATTCTCATAAAAAATGGATTAACTGATTTTATTAAATGAATAATAAATCAACTACATAAAGCATGGCTTTTAGTATATATCCCTAACAATCTCCCACTTAGACTCAAAGCCATGAAGTGACACACCTCACTCCAACTAATGGCTCTACCTCCTAGGGTAAACACATATCCTGAGGTAGACTTTCTGGAATCCCTATCTGACATGAAATCAGAATCTGTGTACCCAATGGATACAAGACTGTCTGCTTGGTAAACTAACATATAGTCTCGAGTCCTTTTCAGGTACTTGAGAATATTTTTCACCGCAGTCCAATGTTCTTGCCCTGGATTAGACTGATATCTACTAACCATGCCAACAGCAAAGCAGATGTCAGGTCTAGTACATAGCATAGCATACATTAGGCTTCCTACTGCCGAGGCATAAGGAACTGCCTTCATCTTCTCTATCTCATCAGGTGTCTTAGGAAACTGATCCTTAGATAGAGTAATTCCATGTCTGAAGGGAAGGAATTCCTTCTTGGAATCTTGCATGCTAAACCTTGTAAGAATATTGTCAATATAAGTGCCTTGTGACAAGCCCAACATCCTATTCTTGCGATCTCGCAAAAGCTTGATCCCTAGGATGTGACCGGCTTCTCCCAAGTCCTTCATATCGAATTGATTGGATAACCATACCTTTACAGAAGATAATACCCCCACATCGTTTCCGATTAGCAAGATATCATCCACATATAGTACTAAGAACACCACCACTCTTCCATCATGTTTCTTGTACACACAAGATTCATCCGCACATTGATCAAAACCAAAAGACTTGATTGCTTGATCAAAACGGATATTCCAAGACCTAGATGCCTGCTTAAGTCCATAAATGGACTTCTTAAGCTTGCACAACATGTGTTCTTGGCCCTTCGCAATGAACCCGTCTGGTTGCATCATATAGATGCACTCGTCAAGATTTCCATTTAGAAATGCTGTCTTGACATCCATTTGCCAAATTTCATAATCGAAATGTGTAGCAATGGATAAGAGAATCCGGATAGACTTCAGCATTGCCACCGGCGAAAAAGTTTCCTCATAATCGATTCCTTCTTTTTGAGTGAACCCTTTCGCAACAAGCCTTGCTTTAAAGGTTTCCACCTTACCGTCTGCTCCTCTCTTCTTCTTATAGATCCACTTACATCCAATGGGTTTTATTTCATTAGGTGGTTCTACAAGATCCCAGACTTGATTGGAGTACATGGACTCCATTTCAGACTTCATAGCCTTTTGCCAAAGATCTGCATCTTTATCTTGGAGTGCTTCATTGTAGTTACAGGGGTCGGTACCTTGTTCGTCAGGGACCCGGTCTTATGACTCTCCCAAGAACATGTACCGGTCAGGTTGAATAATAACCCTCCCACTACGACGAGGCACAACCCGTGTCTGTGTATCACTGATATTTTGTTGTGAAGATTCTGAACCTAATACACCATTATCTACACGTTGTACTGGTTCGGGAACCTGCGTGTTAATGGTTGGTTCGGGATCTACACGAGTTTCGATAATCCTCCCACTACGACGTGGTAATGGAATATCGATAACTCTTCCTTGTGGTGTTTCTTCTCGTACCATTGGTATCGAAGAAGTATATGTCGGTGTCTTTCCTCTCATTTCCTCTAGAACAATACGGCTTCTGGGCTTGTGGTCCATAACATAGTCCTCTTCTAAGAATGTGGCATTGGTGCTAACAATAACCTTCTGATCCTTAGGACTATAAAATAGACCACCTTTAGTTCCTCTTGGATACCCAATAAAGAAACATACTTCTGTTCTTGATTCCAACTTTTCTGCGTTCCCTTTCAGCACATGTGCTGGACTACCCCAGATCCGAACATGCCGCAGACTAGGCTTTCACCCAGTCCACAATTCTGTGGGAGTAGTAGGTACTGACTTAGATGGTACCAAGTTTAGAATGTATGCGGCTGTCTCTAATGCGTGTCCCCAAAAGGAAATTGGTAAATCCGAATAACTCATCATAGATCTTACCATGTCCATAAGAGTCCTGTTCCTTCTTTCTGCCACACCGTTCTGCTGAGGCATACGGGGTGCAGACAATTGGGATGTAATCCCTTGCTCCAATAAGTATTCCCTAAACTCTCCCAAGAGGTACTCTCCACCACGATCAGATCGTAGTGTCTTGATACATTTATTTAGACGCTTCTCCGTTTCAGCCTTGAAGTCTTTGAATTTCTCAAAGCATTCAGACTTACGCCGCATCAAGTAAATGTACCCATACCTTGAGTAATCATCGATGAAAGTGACAAAGTACTCAGATCCCCCTCTTGCTTGGACAGTCATAGGACCACACAAATCAGAGTGAACCAATTCCAACGGCTCTTTAGCTCGATAGCCCTTGGCTGAGAACGGCCTCTTGGTCATTTTACCTTCCAAGCAGGATTCACAGACTGGAAGTGCCTCCACTTCCAATGAGCCTAATGGCCCATTTTGAACCAGTCTTTGAATCCTTTTCAAATTAATATGACCAAGGCGTAAGTGCCAAAGATGCGTTTGGTTCATCCTCGAAGGTTCTTTTCTCTTAAACGGCAAACTATTTGTGTTATTCAATTCATTAAGTTGCAGCATAGGAGAGATAGGATTTATAATATAAAGATCATCCACCAATTGACCAGAACAAATAAAACGTTTATTTTCTTTAATAACTACTACTTTATTAAAATGAACTGAATATCCATTCTTTACTAAACTAGAAACTGAAACTAAATTCCTTCTAATAGAAGGTACATAAAAGCAATTTCTTAATATTAAAATTCTATCTCTACCAAAACTAAGATGTAGATCTCCTACTGCAACTGCTGCTACTCTCGTAGCATTTCCCATATATAGATAAATCTCTCCATCACTGAGCTGCCTGGTTCCCTGGAACCCCTGCAAAGAATTGCATACATGATCAGTGGATCCCGTATCTACACACCAGGTACCGGTAGATCGGACCGCTAAACACGATTCAACAACTAGTAAATGAGATCTACCTTGATTGTTCTGTTTGGCGAGATAAACTGGACATTGCTTCTTCCAGTGTCCTGGCTGCTTGCAAACAAAACATTTGCCTTTAGGCTTTCCCTATTGTCCTCGTGGCCTTTGGATTGACGGAGGACCCGCGGCCTTCTTTTGAGCCTTTTTCATTTTCTTCTTGCCTTTTGGCTTTGAAGTAGAACCTTTCTCAAACACAAGAGCACTCCCTGACTTTCTGTTGAGACCCTCAGCTGCCTGAAGTTCTTTAAGCAGCTCTGCCAAGGTATATTTAAATTTATTCATGTTGTAATTGAGGCGGAATTGCTTAAAAGACTCTGGCAGTGACTGGAGTATGATATCGACCTGGGTTTCCCCGTCAATTTCAGCTCCAAGGATCTCTAGTTCATTAAGAAGAGATATCATCTTAAGAACATGATCCCTTACAGGCGTCCCCTCAGCCATGGTTGTGTTCATCAAGTCTTTTATAGCAACCTGCCTAGCAGCACGACTTTGATCCCCGAACATCTCTCGGAGGCTCTCCATCATGTCATAGGCACTGGTCATTGACTGATGCTGATGTTGCAGAACATTTGACATGGATGCCAAAATGTAACACCGCGCCATCTCATCAGCCTTGACCCATTTCTTGTGAGCCTGGTTTCCTCAGCGGTTGCCCCCTCACCAGGTTGCTCAGGACATACTTGAGTAAGCACAAACTTGTACTCTTCAGCAGTTAACACAATATCCAAATTCCTTTTCCAGTCTATATAGTTTGGTCCAGTAAGTTTGTTTTCTTTAAGTATAACAGCAAGTGGATTGAAAGTACCCATTTAAAAGCCTGAGAATCACACAACATAAATAATTATGTTTGGGGAAAAATTACTATGGATTCGATTTGAAAATATTGGTTCCCTCTACCATATTTGAAAGGAATCCGCCAGCAACCTGATACACCGCGAATAGTATGACTCGATGGGAAGCCATATACTATCCATCATTTGTTCAGATAGACAATTGCCTTTTAATTTTACTATCCAGGCAATGTACTTTGCCTAATAAAATTAAACTGCTGACTTGCTTTGGTCCTATAAATAATAACAGTGACTCAGATGGAGAGGATATTATTATTTATAGCTAAGTGTATACCATCACTTAATTCTAGGTCAAGAGTTCTGTGAGGAACACCTCTGATGGAGAGGTGACCCACACCAACAATCACCCAAAACATTCTTTTAAAGAAGTTTATACTGATGATTCCACGATCAACTACGTCCGATAGGGAGGATGACACTAGAGCCATCACACAAAATTAATCATATCATCTACAAACCAGTGATGGGGACCATAGGATTTATACTTGATAAATTCCCTCTCCCACTTAGAATTTAAAAAAAATGAGGGTTATAATTTTTTAGAAAAACTTTTTAATTTAATTAATAAAAAATGATGGAATACTTGACAAGGATTAATTCATCCTTACTTGTGAAACCCACATGTGTAGATAATAAAATCATTCTATTCTCATGATTTTAGAAAATAAGTACTTATGTTTTCAAATTATGGAATTAGTTTTATTTCTAAATACACATGTAGTTGTCCATCAATTTAAATTAATATAAATTAAACATGCAGCTAGACATCTAAAATAGGTCTAGGAACAATTATCTATGTTGTCCTATTCATTAAACATGAAACAATAATAATCATTCAATCACACATAAATAAGGAAACCACAATAAAATAGGAATCCCACTATTATGGTCAAGCAGCAACTCTTGTGAAGAAATCTTCATTGAACCCGATCAACTCTATGTCGCAACTACGCAACTGCCTTCCAGAACTGTTTTCTAAAATAGCCTCCAGAAATTGCCTCTAGATTGCTTTCTGAAACTGCTTGTAAACTATCTTCACGAACTGTCTTCACGGATTTACTTGAGACATATTACACAAACCCTATGCCTCCATAAAGGAGTTCACATGCTATTTCTTTGCAGTAAATTAACCACACATCAATAAAGCGTGGGATCCAATACACACAAATCCTATGCCTCCATAAAGGAGTTCACATGCTATATTAAACAGCAAAATTAACCACGGATAAAACCATCGTGGGATCCAATCACACAAAATCAGTGACCATAATAGTGGAATAAGAACGCTGCAAAACAAGGGTTAGCACAGCTCTACGTTCTATCCATCCATCAAAACACGCATAAGATCTGTTTTATTGGACAACATGGTTGCCTCCAACCTATACGCAGAATCAACGTTGCTCTGATACCACTGTTAGGAAACTGCTTTCCCAGAATCCATTGACAGTGCGTATAAGTTGGTACTGCAAAAAAATTTCATGAAATCTATAATAACCCTACAAGGGCGGAACTAGGGTTACCTTGAACTGTAAAATTGGATTGCTGTAGTAGACGAATCGAGAACACGGGCTCGATAACAGCTCACGATCTTCTACCGTATTCCTTTGCTGCCAGAATATCGAACTGAGTGTGGGCTCTTTCGAAATCCTTTTAGTTTTTTGCTCTTCCCTCTTTACGTTCTATTTTCTATTCCCAGTTATAACACTCTCTTTGATTGCTATGACGATTCAATCCTGATCACATTGATCCGACAAAGATGTGTTCGTCAGGAGGATCAAACAATCTCCGATTTACTTGAATTTTTAACAGCAGCTCCGTTTCGACGTCAGGAACGTTGTGTAAAAAATTCAGCAACTTTCGATCAGTATCGAGCAGTCCGAAGCTCTTTTAGTGAGTGTTGTCCGACGCTAGCGATCTACACTCCTATGTCTCTTGAATACTCACAGAGACTAGGGTTTGGTGGAAACCCTTCTAGAAGAAAGCTAGGAGGTCAAGGGAAGCTTAGAATATAAAATCATGCAACCTGAGAGAAGAGCCAAGGCAGCATATATATAGGCTACGATAGGGACCATAAGAAGTCAATAAGGAATAGGCTTCCTTATGGAATTAGGAAACCCTAATTCGAACTGAATCAGATTCCTATTTCCATAAATTATAATTCATACCACTAAAGAATTATAATTGCACTCCTACCCTTATCTCAAAATATATTTTGAGCTCCATGTTATTAAATGCTTATTATCTCCCCATGTTAAGATTACAGATATCCATTAATTAAATATAATTACTGACAATCATATTTAATTAATTTCTTAAAATTCCTTGAGATCCTCTACTTAACTTATCTGATATGTCGGATACAAAATCCACCTGCAGGGTTTGACATAATCAAATCTTATAAGCTTTCTCAAGGGGATATCATCAATCCCAAAATTGAGACATGGATTCCATCATTAATTAATAAACACCACACAATTAATATTGCCACCCAATCCAATGAGATATTGACCCATTTAAGGATCTCACCCTTTTATGGATCAAAGTGTAAATATCAAATGTACGTGTCTACAAATTAACTTAGGATTTAGAGCATAAGCACTCATAATAGCCATGAGGTATTAATTATCTTATAAGTCAGTATAAAGATAATTACCCCAAGTCAGTCCCGTTTAATACACAAAGTGTACCAGCATAGTGAGTTGAAACTATACCGTTTCCCGTAGTCAAGACAAACCTACTACAACACCATGCTGCAGTCCTACCGATGGTGTGTCCAATCCCATCTAAGACTGTAAACCAAAATCTTACATTCTATAATATCTGATGGCTTGATCTTCCGTGTGTAAGCCGAACTCTACACACCAAACCACCTACTATATAGAATGAGAGACACACATGCATAATATTAAATAAATAATATAATACAAACATTGCCCACACAGATTCTCATAAAAAATGGATTAACTGATTTTATTAAATGAATAATAAATCAACTACATAAAGCATGGCTTTTAGTATATATCCCTAACAACTGTGTGGCCGATTATTTCAACGTTACGACCATTAAGTTGAAGGGTCACTGGTGTTGCTGATCCTATGGGATCGGTGACCTCTTTGTTGCCCGATTCCCCTCCTTGTAGGTCGGGATGCATATTTAACCCATTCTGTCCTCGTAGATTCGGGATGACATAAACATGATCTTTCTTTTTATCAGCCCATCCAGACGAGCCGATGTGTTCTTTAGGGCTTTCTGGAGTTAGCTTTTCCACCAGCATAGTGAGAATTTTGGACAAGCCTGATATCTCTGAGGCCATGACCATCTAACTTATCGTGCGTGATCCTAGTAGACGAGACGAGGTCAATCTGACCCCGATGTATTTCGGCTATCTGACCGATTAACTCCTTGAAGTTACCCATTGAACCTATCAAGGCATTATAGTCTCGCCTCATAGGTTCAACGGTCATTCTCAAGAACTTTGAAATTGCCTCTAGAGTCACGCCACTATCGTGTGGGGAGCGACTGGTACTCTCTTCGGCAGTTGGGTCAACGACAGGATCGTCATGTCCGTTCTATCCATTTTTCTTTAGAGGCATAACTTAGCACTATGGGTCCCACCGGGCATGCCAAAAATGTTTGCTTGTAGTTTTGCGCGGGCGTGCCAGAGCCAAACATGTTTAGTGTGTATGTGCAAACTAATTTTATATCTGCGTGAGTGACTGCGGACAAGCGGAATCGACCTTCCACTTCTTATTTTTTTGATATTGATTGAAGAAATGAAAAGAGAGATCTGTTGAAAATAGATACCGATTCGCCACTTGGTCTTTAAGGAACCAAAAATCCTAATTTGACTGACCTAAATGAATAAAGGGCACCGGCCCTTTATAACCAAAGAACTTGGCTCGGGGTTTTGTTACGAGAGAGGAAGGAACCTTTGTCACGACTAAAACACCCTCAACTTGCCCCGTCTCTCGACGAGCCTCAATTAGCATCCAAATAATCATCTTGTACTATGTTTGGTTCGACAATTAATATTTATGACAGGTATATTACATTGAATAAGAATCTTGAAATGGAAGATCAAAAGATAAGATATCATTCATAAGTTCTAAGCCAAATATCACACAATGTAAAGTGAAAGATCACACAAATAAACCTATGAAAAATCGTCTAATCATATATCAAGTAATCAAGTTTTCCTAGTCTAGAAGGGGGACATGAATTGTTCTTGAAACTAATAATCAAAGAAATCAAAACATGCTTAGCAAGCTAGAATGATGCATGTTAATTTTTTAGAAAGGAAGACCTCTCAATCCACGGGACGGATAAGAAAGGATGATTAGATCGAGGGGAAGCATGGACGTATGATCCAACCCATTCCTTATAATCTTCTTAGATTAGGAGTCACAAAAGCCCCAAATCTTGCATGGATGGAATGTATGATCCTAGAATGTGCAAAGGTTGTAGTGTGTTTGTGCACATGGATTTTTCTAAAGTGACTTAGAAGACTAAAATATGTATGAATGCATGAAGGATGTTATTATAGGATGTGCGTAAATGTAGTATAAACTACTTCCTAAGAGATGAGCTAATTTGGAATGCATGTATGCATCAAATCAAAGAAAAGAACTCAAAACATGCTTGCTGTGAATAGTGGGCAGAATAGTGAGTTGATTTTGTAAAAATGAAAAAGTGGGGTTAGAAATGTTTTTAGTGCATGATTTTTTTTTATGGAGATCATCCTTATTGTGTCTAGAACACATACCAAAAAGCCAAACTTCAATAACTATTATAGATTGAGAGAAATCATATAAAAAAAGAGAGGTTGTTTAGAAACAGAGTTCGTACTGTTGACTGAAATGTTGAAAAATCTTAGAAAATGAAAACAAACATATAGAGGCCCATGTTATGCAGAAAGTTCCCTAAGACACTGAAGTGCAAGGAAAAAATGATTTGGGACTACTTCTTTTGGAAAATTTTTCTGAAAAACAAGTTGAAATCATCCAAGATGCTGTGATAGCAAAAACAGAATGTCTGGAAGGAATGTTTAGGTCAAAATGGAACCCTTCCAAGTGTTTTCAAGCCAAGCCAAAAATCTT
Organism: Hydrangea macrophylla; assembly: GCA_033977485.1. NCBI lineage: Eukaryota > Viridiplantae > Streptophyta > Magnoliopsida > Cornales > Hydrangeaceae > Hydrangea > Hydrangea macrophylla. The sequence goes on from CM066983.1 coordinate 62,455,966, forward strand.
GGGTATTCTATAATGAGTTAGCAAGACTTTCCAAGTGGTCTTGTAATCACCCTTTGAGTATTGAGTTCTAGAGAAATCTTTGAACTTAGATCATTCACTGTTTTGAAGATTTTGATAAAACAAGGCTTGTTTCTTGGAATCCAAATGTTGGGGTTTTAGAGGGGTTTTGAAATAGGAGTTTTAAAAGCATATTTTCAGTACAAAAAGGGGATTAAGACCACTTAAGAAATCAACATCAAACTCATCATCAAGAACTTCTAATATTGTTTGCACAAACATAGTTTGGTTTGAGAATATGATTTCAATAATACATATGAATGTATTGAAGTTAGAATCATCATCCATCAAACATGTCTTTGAGGTTAAGAGCTACTATCCATAAGGATTCACTCTCCTCAAACAACATGTTATCTAGATGATAAACATGTTAGTAATCAAAGAAAAATAAAAAAGAAATGAGGTGAGAAGAGATGAACATAATGTGTAAACAATAAAATAAGCAATCAATAGATGATGATCATTGAGATATTGGACTTGTAACTTGGTGTTTCACTCATACATATTGACATTTGGACATAGAAGTAGCTTCCTAACTCAAGATTGCTCAAGAATGGTGGTTAGGGAGGGTTTGGATGTGAAGTATATAGAAGGATAATGGAAGAACTTGAGTTTAGAACTCACTTTTTATAGAAAATTAGTGGAACAAGCTCCATTTCTGACTTCTAACTTAAGCATATCTGTCATTTTCTCTACAACTTTTCCAAGCTTTGCACTTGCCCCCCCCCCCCCCCCAAAAAAAAAAATGAAGAGCAAAGGGGAGTTTATATAGGCCAATTTGGGGAGGTTTTGGAATTTAGAAAGTGCTCCCATTGGTCCCAAACAACTGTGAACAAGAAACTACGTCGTTTTGGCTTTCAATTATTTAATTTGGACCCCCAAAATAAATTACAAAAATGGCTTCAGTGGGGGTTGATTGCTGCCGATGCATTGGCCATGTGCTGCCACGGCAGTGGCCCAATGCCACCGCGGCATTGCTCCTCAGATGCCCAAAAACTTGTATTTAGGCCCCCAGAGGTTCCGGTATTCACGAAAAGGCCCTATTTCGTCCGAAATTCATAGAAAATGCATGCGAACTCCAAATTGAGCTTGTGATATACCGTTGGAAATGTAATGGAGTCTACTTTACATAAAAAAAATTCAGAGTCAGATCACTTTGAAAAGTTTTGCGGTATGCGCGATAAAAGCCAATTTGATCGCCTTTTTCACATTCAGAAATTCATAATAAATTCGTTTTAAATTCAGAAATCATGTACGATATACCGTTGGAAAGCTATTGACCTCTAGTATCTATGAAAAATGTTTGAAAAATGATACGGCACTCGGATTTTAAAGTCAACTTTTAGGTCAAATCGGTCAAACTTAGGATTTCCAAGAACTTTTGAGAAATTCTGAGAGATCCCAGGAGCTGGCGTTTTCGACCAATTTTCTTTTAAACTCATTTTAGTAATTTCTACATGATCTAGAATGATCTCGGAACTTTTCGGCGAATTTGGATGATTTCGGTCAAACCCTGGTCAAACCTAGGTTAAATCAGTCAACGGGACTTTCTGGGAACTTTCGGGACTTCTAAGGGTCTCTAGGAGCTGATGATTTCATCTGATTTTGCTTCAAAACTGATTTTATCACTTTTCTTATGACGTAGCATGTTTCCAGAACTTTTGGTCCAAATTTGGGAGTTTTTGGTCTTTTAGGGGTATTTTGGTCATTCTGAGCATTTTGAGAGATAGAACTAACTTCCAGGAGTTCTTTTTGAGTCTTTTTCAATCATTGTGAACCACCAAGCTATGGTTCAGCTAAATCTGATAGCCGACAAAATAGGGTGTCTACAGTGAGTGATACTCAAGGTTTTAGATCTGACTTCTAAAAGATGATTGTGTGTGACGAGTAGGAAAGTACCCTCATAAAAAATTCTTTGGCAGTACTGAAGCGAACGAGCTAAATAGTGCAAGAGTTTACTAGATAAACAATCCCAAATGATTAATAAAATACAGAAATTTTATTAAAAGTTTGGAGAATAAAACATACAAACAAAGAACAAGATCAAAACATGCTCTAATTTGTCCAAAGAATGAAAAACAGTTGAGAAAATAACAAAAAGGACAAACCTATTTGCTATGGATGCTGTGTATGCTAAGAAACAAAGGCTTGAATACTTTGAATGCTATGAAAGAACGCTATGAGTGCTGTTTTTCGAGATGACGCGGAGTGCCTTTGCATGGTTGGCCTGCCTCTATATTTATAGCGGCCTCTAATAGTTTTGATAAGGCAAGGACTTTCCTTAACTTGCACTCCAAGTAGATGATTGATTGTGGAATCCTTCCTAATCCCAAATTCTTGCCTTATCCCGAATTTTGATTGAATCAATCCCAATATTTAAGGAATTAGCCTTCCTTATCTAGTTGGACGTGATTAGATTCCTTTCCCAAACGGACTCTACCTCCTCAAATTCAGGGTGGCATCACTATGACATCTAAAAGGGGGATCGCCTTCTCCTTATGCCCATTGGACTTGTTATAACTTTACCAAACTCGTGTAACCTCCATTTGTCATGCTTTCTGACTTCCATGCCCGATGATGTCTTACGAATGCTCATTGATCAACCGGGCTCATGCAACCGGCCTTTACCGTTTATTCCTTGGCTAGTGTCCATTCGTCGGGCTCCAATCCATATCAATGCCCATTTATACAAGCATGGTGCCCGATCGGCATTATCCATGCTTAGCCTCCTAATCGGGATCCCACATTTGCTATCATTCATTTAATTCAATGACAGTGCCCGATTGGTCAACACATGACCTATTTCACCTATCGGGCTCTACCAAACTGGGACAACAACCTTGTCTTTCTAAACCGCGTGATATTCCCTCCTTGAGCCCGATGGGTCTTTGCAATTTCTGGACCGGGTACTCTTAGACATGCTTCGGGCCTGCCATTCTCAAGCCCACTTCAACACTCCATTCGGGCTCAAGGACCTTTGGCAGTTTTTGAGTGCAAACGGTACGTAAATATTGTCTGTATATGTGTGGAGACTAAACAAAAGTGTTTTGTGAAATAATGAAAGCCACAAAACATCTTAAACCTTTTTCGAGTTTTAGATGAAACTCATAATGATAGAGTGATCATAGTGGCCATTGCACGGCCACCAATAATTTTTTTTTCTATATATGCTACAATAGGAAACCGTTACTGAAAGAGATAATCAAGGGCGGATTTAGAAAATCAATTAAGGGGGGGCTTGATATATGAGGGTTCGGGAGCAGCGCCTCCGAATTTTTTTTTTTTGAACTTATATATACATATTTTGGACTTTTTTACGCATATTTTAGACATATTTATACATTTTTTGTATATATTTTGGACCTTTTTATACATATTTTATAATTAATACAAAAACTAAAGAGAAAGGGGACTTGTATTATAATGTTGGGAGGGCTTAGTAGGTAATTTTCATAACTAGGGGGGCTTGAATGGAATTTCAGGGGGCTCGAATGTAAAATATTTTTACTCATAGGGTAAATTTTGTAATTTTTAAAAATTTTGGGGGGGCTCCTTGCCCTTTAATACATCCGCCACTGGAGATAATAAATGAAATGAATGATATCTTTTTGTAGTGATAACTCAAATACTGCTATAGATTAGGCTCTTAGATGTTGGGTTTGTGAAGTCTGATTCACTCTCTTGTATTTTAGTATTTTTCAGTGTAATTTTAGCGGGATATATTTTCCCTTTCTTTGTGCAGCTGCAGTTGTTGAGAGGGGCACTTTTTTTAGAGAAATTGTGTAACCCTTATTCTTTAATTATAGTGAATTGGTTTGAGAGGCTATGGATGTTGGCAATCTTGCCGAACCACAGAGTATACCATGTGTTATATTTTCTCTGTTTCGTTCTTATTTCTGTGTGTGTTTGCATTGTGTGTGTTACACGTTATATTCACAACACTAGATTCAAATATGTGGCCAATAAAATTGTAGATCATAAAATTATTCAACTGCTTATTAATATTCTCAAGGCACTAAGAAAGAGTCATTACCTTAATTTAATGGAGTAGTGGATATATTTTATGCATGTTTTTAATAATCAATGATCAAGATTTTGCTTTTATTTGGATTTTTTTGGGTGATTTTCTTAAAAGTAAATTTTAGCCTGGAGCATTATTGAGGACTTTCCTACTAATGACAGTAATGATAAGATCTTCCGAGCGGGTCATTGCCTTATTAGTGGTTTTGGTGTCTTCTTCAAAGGATTTGCTCATAGTTAGATTTGGATATACTAATTTATTAATCGAAGCATATATAGCTGTCGTTATATACAATTTTTATTTTCGTAACGACAGAGACACCTAAACAAATCATCGATCTAAAAATGAGTTCACTTGAGTTGAGAATTAAAACTCTTCATTATTAACAAAACAAAATGACAAAAACTCAGATGTAATTTCATAAGTGATGATTAAGTTTCAGTCCAATTTTTGTATAGAATTTAAAAGTCAGTCTATTACTTTTTTTTCCAATTAAAAAAGATCAAATTTTTTTTTGTAAAAATAAAAAAAAAATTTCAAATTTATATAATATTTTAGAGCAACTCTTCAGAATGCAAAGAGCAACTCATTTCAAAAGTCGAATGAAAGTATTCACAACGTTGGGAGCAATCATTACAATGTTTTACTGTAAGTTTCAAAGTTGTGTAGACTAAAACACAAAATAACCATTTAAAAGTTTATTTATTAATTTTTTAATTTTGTTGATGACTTTTTTTATTTTATTTTTTAAATTACTATCGATAATTTTTAAATTTTAAAAAGTAGTAGACTGATTTTTAAATTTTATAAAAAAAATTTGACTGAAATGTAAATATTCTATTTCAAAATTGTCATTAGTACATCAACATGCGAGATAAACAAATCCGGTATACTTAGCATTTTTCATTTTATTTACAAGGCTACTAAACAAGTTTGGTGTATATAAATTGGTGTGCTTAGCATTACGAAACGGGTGTTTGGGAAGGCAAAAGATCGTCAGTAGTTCATAAGTGAACTTCTTGTATGAATTCAAGTGTTTTTGGTGCTAATATATTGTAACTTTGTGATAAAATGTTGCATCATTTAAAAAAAAAAAAAAATCAGAAGTAAGGTAATTTTTCCAAAAGCTAAGTGGTTTCAAAGTTACAATTAATTTGTGCCAAATAGAGTAATGTATACTTCCCAAATCTTCATCCCAAACCTCTATTCCAAATGACGTAGTAGTGTGATTAGTGAATTTTGATTGGCGAGTGTTAAAGTGAATCACAACAGTCCTACTACCACATCACTGCTATATTATTCGGGATAAAAATTTGAGATGAAAATTTGAAAAACATAACATTAAAGGTTAAAATATTGTAACTTGGGATGTATAGAACATCCTAAACAAGTAAAATGTATCATAAAAGATTCCATTTTATACACCATGAAAAGGGTCAACTTCTTATGACACATTGCTAAATTGAATACAAAATCTATAATGGTCCGCTTTAGATACCTGCAACTATTCGTGAGTCATAGACTTATCCATATACATCGGATAACCACGATCTTTTTTGTGTAATGTCGTGCTTTTTAAATTTTGTATTTAAAATAGTTCTCAAATTTATTTGTGGAATCACCTTCAATAATAGTAAAACTATTTAATTTTAATTGGAGAATGTTTAAGCGATCCTACCATCGCCGACTCTATATAAAGTGAGGTCAAGAAGAAAAAATTATAAACGAGATGTTAATCAATATTGAGAAATTTTGTGAGAAAATCTTTCATAATAGATTATTTGAGTTTAACCGTTTTAGATTTGATTGCTGGATCAAAATGGATGTTTCAAGACATAGATCCCTGTTTAAGTACTGCTGATGAAAGAGAAATTCGGATTGGTCAAACGGTTTTATGTGAGGAGCTAATGAATCTACAGAAATTGATGATTGAGAATTACCCAACTGTTGAGGAGATTGATGGAGATTTTGGTTCTGCTGCTTCTAGCTCTTTTGGAGGCCCTGCTCATTCCTTTGGTGTTTTGTTTGCTTTTCTTGTGTTTCTTTGTATCAGAGTAAGGTGTTGGATGTTGGTTTTTGGGTTGGTTGGTTTTTGGCCCTGTGCCTTTCTTTTAATAAAATATGTTGCTTAGTCAAAAATAAAAAATGAAAATCCCTGTTTAATGACATATATATATATATATATATATAATTTGACTTTTTAAGTTTATACAACATGTGCTTCTGGACTACGAATCCATCTGGTTGCACCATATATATATATATATATATATATGTTGATGCATTTGTCAGGATTTTTTTAGGGCCTGTTTGGTTGTCCCTTTAAATTGAATGGTTTTATTTAAATTTTGTATAAAAGTTAAAGGCAAAATTCATCACCATGAATGAATCCATTTACAAATATGGGAGATTTCACCATATATCTTCTTATGAGGCAATTTGTTCATTTTTCTAGAATGCCAAAATTCATGATTGCAAGCATCATTTTCGAGACGAGCATCCGTTTTCTAAATGAAACCATTCAAGCTCTTCATCTTTTTATATAAAATTATGTACGGAAACATGAATAGAATTATTTATTCAAGGACAACAAAACAGGCCCTTAAGGAATGCGGCGTCCACTTGCTAAATTTGGAAATCAAAATGAAGAATTAGTTATGTGAATTAAAAAAATTTCTGTAGAAGTACCCTTTACTAAAATAAAAAGTAGGTTGGACCATAAATAAACAAAAAAAAAAGTTTATTTTATAGGACCTTTGACTAAAACTCCATATTTAGTGGCATGATACATCTAATTTAAGAATAAATTTTAATTATTCAAAACTTTTTAATAAAATTTGTTAGGAATTAGATAGCTTCCACTCATGGTTTTGAAAACCGGACCAGACCGGCCGGTTCGACCGTCGACCATCACCTTTCCGGTCCGGTTTGACTCGGTAACTGTTACTCGCACCAAAATTGCCCAGAACCGGTGAGAACCGTTCAGAAACTGTTCAGAACCGTTCAAAACCGTTCAAAACTGTGGAAGTTCTCTAATTCCTAACAAATTTTATAAAAAAGTTTTATTTTTGTTTATCCTTTTTTATTAACAAACTTTTTTATCCGTTCATAACCAAAAGGATAAACTTTTTTATTAACCGTTCGGCAAAAAGGGTTGAAAGAAAAATAAATAAATAAATAAAAGGATAAATAAAAAATAAACCAAAAAAAAAAAAGTAATTGATGGGAACAAGGACGAACCATAATGAGTTAGTAAACTTGCATAGTTGCATTTAACAAAAAAAGTGTCGAGAAAAAACACAGAGTTGAAAAAACTTTTTTCGGCACTTTTTCCTATTGTCCTGATGGTTTTTCCTGTTGTCGCGATGGTTGGGTAACCGACCAAGAAAAAATGGGTGGTAAATACTTTCCGGCGGTTGAGTAAACGGCCGAAAGATTTTTTGACGGCGCCGTTGCCAAACCAATGCATAAATTCCATGCCAATTTGCCAAACAATAAAGAAAAGAAGCATAAAATATATATAAATGTAACAAAAGTTAACATAAACTATCCTTTGATCTAATATATAGATAAAAATACAGCAAAATTTAAACTGATTTTTATCTTCAATCTAGAACAACCCTCATATATTTCGTGCATCATCACTCATGATCTAGAAGAAAGAAAACGAAAGTCAGATGTCGGTAATTGTAAATTGTTAGTCATTAAATCAAATGATACATAAAACAGTAATACAAAATTTAGTACATCAGTCCCATACCACACTGGTGCCATATACAAATTTCATGTGACCACACAATGTAGCAACATGCGCAATGGTCATTAGGATGTGGTGTGCTCTAACTGTGGCAAGACTGGTCACATCAGCCAACGTTATCGTGCACCCAAAGGAGGAAGCTATGGTCAATAGGGACATGCCCAACTGAACGCAATCATTCCCGAGGCCACAGGATATGAAGAAGGTAGTTATGATGGAAGTGGGTACAAAGGAACCCAATATGAAGAACAGCCAGAGCAGCAAGTCATGGAAGGTGCTTTAACACTTTACAATCATTGTGTGAAAATCTTATTTGACACGGGTACCACACACTATTTTATTATTACCAAAATTCTTCCAAATGTACAGATATTACCTCAAAAGTTAGATGTAGCATTGAATGCTGTCTCACCATTAGGGGCTACTGTCACACTAAAACATGTAAGCAAGAATTGCCCAGTACACCTAAAGAATCGGATTCTTCCAGCTAATTTGGTTGTACTAACAATGAAGGAATTTGATGTGATATTAGGAATCGACTGGCTCACTAAGTATCATGCTAAGTTGGACTGTGTTAAGTAGAGTATTAATTTTTGGTACCTGGAGTTCAGGCTTTTGAATTCTAGTGTAACCCTCTGAGTGATACTTTCCTCACCAATTGTCTAGCTAACATCAAGGCTGTCAGTGTAGAAGTGGTTATCTGATCGATGCTGATCTTGTAAAAATCAAGATATAAAATTATGCTTAATTTTCAAAAGATTTGTAGTGTGAAGTAAAGGTCGAACCCACAGAGATTGAATACTACGCACTTTAATTTTTAAAACCTAAATTTAGTTAATTAAGAAAAACGGATTTTGGATTTAATTTGAATTAAACTAATAATAATAAAAGTAAATCTAAATTATGAAAGCAATTAAATATTTATTTTTACAATAAGTTTAAGGAACCTAGGATTGCAAATCCACCACTAGCTTCATAATAATGGTATTTACGAATTACTTTAGCTTATTAAGTTGGATGATAATGGGGAATTGTAGCTACAAGCCCAATTCCTCCGTCAAGAAAATAACTATGGTTCAAGCACCAATATAATCCATCTTCTCTTAGCACGAATTATCCCACACTAAACTAGGGTTGTGGTATAATCCGTCTAATCTACGCATGGACTATTCGGATACTTGAGAGCACAATTCAATTTAAGCACCATTACATGTAAATAATCTAAACAAGCACAGTAAGCATAGATCATTGAGCACACTACCATCAAAATAGATCTAAGACTAGGGTAAACTTTGAAAGTAAGATTTAATCAATAAAAGCACGATTTATTTTTAAAAATCCTCGAAACATGTAACTGTCATCCATACATAATAAAACTAAAACAAAAACATAAAATGCACCCTATTACTTGGCTAGGGTTTCATTAAAACCCTAGATCTTGAGTTTAGTTAGCCATAGAATTGATGAACAGCAAGAGGTTGATGGAGGAGGCCATGGGAATCGTTGGTCTTCTTCTTCTTCTCCTTGCTTTCCTCTCTTCAATGGCTGAAGTTTTTTTTTTATTATATTATGGCTGTGTATTGTGTGTATAACAATTGCCAACCCCCAAGAATTAAATTATAATTGAGTATTTATAGATTTAGAGCAAGTTTGGAAGCTTTCCTAACCTAATTTGCACTAAAATTGTTGTATTTAGCTTTCCAGACGTAATTAGGTAGTTTCATTCGCGTAGGAGTCTTCAGTACACTGATATAGAGGTCGTGCGAGCAGGCCGTGTGAGCGCGATATTGGGATGTCGCGCGAGCGATTTCCTGGGTTTCGCGCGAGCGGGCCGCGCGCGCGATGTGATTTTTTCAGCTTCTTTTCTTCTGCTTTTTTACCCCATTTAGCTTGGAATACTTACTTTTCTCCAAATCGTGACAGAAAATAGAAAACGAAGTTAAAATATACAAAAATAGGATAAAAAAGTACTAACAACTGTGAATTTAGGCATTTAATTAGGATTTGTTCTCTCCCAATCAAATACCTATAGTCTTAGACTTTGAGGATGTTTTTCAGGATATCTTTGGGTTACCACCTAAGAGAAAGATTGATTTCTGCATTGATCTAGTGCCTGGCTCTATCCCAATATCCAAAGTACCTTGCATAATAGCTCCTACAGAAATGCTGGAACTAACGAAACAAGTTCAAGAACTTGAAGATCTGGGATTTATACATCTGAGTACATCACCCTGGGGAGCACCAGTGTTATTCGTAAAGAAGAAGGACAAATCGCTTCAAATGTGCATTAACTATAGAGAGTTAAATAAAGTCACCATCACGAACAAGTATCCTCTACTTTGAATAGATGATCTGTTTGATCAATTACAATGAGCTACGATCTTTTTCAAGATGGATCTACGATCAGGATGCCATCAGTTACTCGTATAACCCGAGGATGTACCAAAGATAGCTTTTAGAATAAGGTACGGTCACTATATGTTTGTGGTAATGTCATTTGGATTAACAAATGCCCCGGCAGTGTTCACAGATCTGATGAACAGAGTGTTCAGGCCTTACTTGGATCAATCCATCATAGTCTTCATTGATGACATCTTGATCTATTCAAAGACCAAGGAAGAACATGAACAACACTTGCGAATCGCAAAGCATAGGCTTCAGAGTCATCACTTATATGCAAAGTTCAGTAAGTGTGAGTTTTGGCTACAAGAGGTAAAATTTCTAGGGCATGAGGTCTCACAACAAGGAATTGTCGTGGATTCATTAAAGACTGATGTTGTTTCAAATTAGACTCGACCAGCCGATTCTACAAAAGTCAGAAGTTTTGTTGGATTCGCGGATTACTATCAGAGATTCGTAGAAGGATTTTTGAAGATAGTAGCTCCTCTGACTGGTTTGACTAAGAAGGATGTAAAGTTCGAATGGAATGATAAGCATGAGCAGGCTTTTCAGGATTTGAAAGAAAGACTCACCACAACATCAGTATTAGTAATGCTAAGAGATGGCGAGAAGTTCTCTATTTTTAGTGATGCATCGTATTAAGGGTTGGGATGTGTATTTATGCAAGACGACAAGGTTATTGCTTATGGTTCGAGATAGTTGAAGTTAAATGAATTGAACTACCCAACTTATGATATAGAATTGATAGTAGTAGTATTTGCTCTTAAGATCTGGAGACACTATCTATATAAAGAGAAGTTTGATTTATTCTTTGATCACAAGAGTCTAAAGTATTTGTTTACCCAAAAAGAGTTGAATTTGAGGCAACGCTATGGATGAATTGATTAAGGACTATGACTTTAAATTAGAATACCACCCTGGCAAAGCTAATGTAGTCGTAGATGCCTTAAGTCGAAAACCTCGAGGAATAGTTGCATCTCTAATGGTTAGAGAATGGAAAGCCTTGGAAACTATAGCTGAATTCGATGTTCAGATTTCTACAAAGGGTGAGGGACATCACTTTGGATGTCTTTTAGTGCAACCGACACTTATCAGTCATATTTTGGAAGCTAGACAAAGAGACACCGATCTTCAACTATGGTTTCAAAAGATGTCAACAAAGGACCCAGGGGAATGGAAAATTGGTACCGATGGAGCACTCTAGTGCAGAAATAGACTATGTGTGACCAACACGAATGATTTAAGGAAGGATATTCTCGAAGAAGCTCATAGGTCAAGATTGACAATTCATCCAGGAGGAACTAAAATGTATAAGGTTCTGAAGAAAAATTTCTACTACGAAGGGATGAAAAGGGATGTAGCCGAGTTTGTGTCTAAGTGTTTGACTTGTTAATAAATGAAAGCTGAACATCAAAGACCCTTAGGACTTCTGCAACCCCTACATGTTCTTGGTTGAAAGTGGGAACACATCACCATGCTCTAGGTTTAACGAAGTCTGCCCACTTCATCTCTTATAGTATGACTTATCCAATGGAGAAGATGAGTAGGATATACATTTAACAAGTTGTACAACTACACGAGTACCAGTGTCTGTCGTATCTGATCATAATTCACGGTTTATTTCAAGATTCTTGGAAAGTCTTCAAGAAGCTTTGGGAACTTATTGAGTTTGAGTACTTTTTCATCAATAGACGATGGACAGACTGAATGCACCAATCAGGTTATGGAGGATATACTCAGGTTATGTGTTATAGACTTTGAAAGTTCATGGGAAACACATCTTCCATTAATCGAATTTGCTTACAACAACAGTTACCATTCAAGCATTAGAATGGCTCCGTTCAAAGCATTGTATGGACAACCATGTCGATCCCCACTCTGTTGGGTAGAAATTGGAGATAAAGAACTATTAGGGCCAGACTTGGTTAGAGAAACCAATGTGAAGATAACATACAAGCTTACAAAACTCTCTCACAGTAACTCTCTATTTGGATTTCTCAAGCATCTCTTCTCCAACAGCTCTCTCTCACTCTCAGATATACATACACACACATACAAGCCCCCATTTTCCATTGATACATTAATCTCTAGCACAAGCACACATATACATTCTGGAAATCAAACAAAAGAAGAATAGTATATCATAGCAGAATATAACATCACAATAGCTTAAGGGAAACCATTGCCATTGAGTTCAAAGCCTGAGCTTATATTATAGAATTTCCGTCTTTGTTCGGCAAGTCTCATAGCTCTATCTAACGCTCAGTGAGTTTCTCGAACTTGCTTATAATGTAATATTAGTCATTGCGAACAAGCCAGGGCATCAATTTTAGAGATATATGTACATATGCATATATTTAGTTTTGAAGGTACAAAAATGCTGGTCTAACCAAACTTAACCAAAATGATTTCAGTAAATTGAGAATGACAGACTATAGTCCTAGTAACTTCTATTTCAAATATTAGACCTTAAATTGTAATAGTTACGACGTACGGCGAAACCACAATTTTTTACGTCTCTCGGATTTTCATCAATAAGTAGAGATACATTAGGAATTGTCAAACAGAACATACATATTCATAATCTATGCGGAAAAATGAAGAGACCGATATATTATACTTGCTGTATCATTCAGATTTGTAGAACTCGTATATACTCTGCAACTGTATAGTCCTGAGGAAGACGACAACCCAGGACCGGTCATGAAAGATACCCAGGACCGGTCCCGTCCCTCTGTGATAGAATGATCTATTTCACTTGGCAGTTTTCCAGTTTCACTGAATAGTGCTTTCACTGCATGTTAATTCCATTCTTGATTAGTTAAGTCATTAATGTAATTAACGAAATACCCCCCTTTTGGATTCAATAAAATTACTTTTAAAAATCAATTCCTGATAGATAAAAGTCAACTTTTCCTCCAATGGCAAAATTACCGCTTTTTGCACAGTGTATGATATTGAGACATTATTTTTACTAGGTTCCCTTCCTTTTAAAAAATCTTAAAAATCATATTTAATATATGGGGACCTTGATGAACTATTCGCAGGACTTTTACACTCTTGAATCAGAAATCTTATTTTTGACTATACTTAACCGTTTTGGCCATTCTGGGTCGACGACTGACTTTTATGGACTAAGTTGTTTAATTCGTAATAATCATGTTTTTAAATACCTTTGATACCATATTAAGGAAAAGTAAGAACCGCTCTGTTATCTTCTATAAGATAAATGTGAAAGAGAAACATTTAAATCATGACGCTCTAATATCTTCACAAGAGAATAAATCGTACACCGCTCTGATACCCTTATATAAAAGAGAATAGGAATATGTTACACATTTGCATAGTCGAGTTAGTATAAGTTAACATGCATGGTGTGTGATGGTGAGATTGGAAAAGTCAAGAGATGATGTCTTGGTTGTGATAACCTTAATTATCCCAGGCCACGTGAGATACGGTAGGTTAATTAAAAGGATTGAGCCCAGGCCAGTTTTGATACGGTAGGCCAGTCAGAGTCATGTGATAGGCTTAATTATTCTAGGCCACTGCAAATACGGTAGATTACTTAAGAGGGCTAAACCCAGGCCACTTTTGATACGGTAGGTCAGTCTGGTGGTAGCTGTAAATTATTCTAGGCCGCTTCAGATATAGTAGATTAATTAAAGTATTCCACAGGTTATTGTAACCTTGAATGTATAGGTACCTCCAGGCCGCCCTAAATACAGTAGAGTAGACATATCGATAGACCTTCTAAACTAATGGCATTGTGCCGGATGATTCTAGGTGAACCGAATGAGTTAAGAGATTGGGATCGAGATAAAAGAGTCAGTGAGATGAGATGGTTTCATTGTTCATGCACGGTCTTAAATATTCATTTCCTAACTATTACTAATTGATATAATACGATGACTAGAATAATAGATTAACCGTAGTCTAAGTTACTAAACATTTATGATAACAGTTGATGTACTTTTATATACATTACTTGTGTGTTCGTTATACTCAGTCGATTTTCATTAGCTGATGATTTTATTCTGTCCTGGACATCCAAAATGTTCAGGAAATGGTTATGCAGGGCAATATGATTAGCCAGCTTGAAAGCCTACAACGTTACTTTTATAATTTAATAAAGTGTAATAGGGATATAGATAATGTTTTTAATTTGAAAATGGTAGTTGTGCCTTAAGGATATGTTATTTATGGACAATTTAATATTATTCAAAGTTGCAATAGTATTTATATTATCTTCCTTATTGCTTTATATACTCTACTTTCTGGTACAAGTTAAGCTAACTACAGGACAAGCGATCCATCAACTGTCATGACCTACGGGTCAAAAATGAAAATGAAATTTTTTTTTCCTTATTTTGCTACGCTGGGGTGTGACAAACACTTACATCATAGGGATCTCAAAACTTTAGGACCAGATGGTGTGGGACATTTTGTAAGCAAAAGTATCAACTTGGGGCTCTAATATAAAAAATCTTGTCACACCCTTAAATCGCAAAAATAGAGAACACAAAATTCTTTTTGGGTCTGAAGGCCATGACTAGTCAAGTCCCTAAATTATCCACACCACATGATTCTAACGAATAAATAATAAAGGGAACAACAATAGAAACCAAACTGATCATAATATAACATCACTCAAGTTATTTCAACTTCAACTAGAAGTAGAAATAAACTTAAGTCGTAGGGTAACTAAATGCCCGATTACAAAACATAATAATAAAGTCTAAAAAAACAGGAATAGAACAAGGAAACGTAGTCATTACCATACTACAGTACAAGGAAAAATGATATTTATGTCACTTTTAAAATTATATTTATGTCACTTTTATTTCAAGTGACATAATTAATTTTTGCATGTGCTTTTTATGTCACTTTTTAAGTATTTATGTAAATTTTTTAAAAAATGACATAAATACAGTATTATTTATGTAACTTTTTTATAAACTGACATAAATAATAAACTATTTGTCTCTTTTTAAAAAAGCGACATAAATAAAAACGCGAGGTGGCAATTTTGTAAATAAAGCAATTTTTATGTCGTTTTTAATAAAAGTGACAAATAAAAATGCGGTGGCAATTTTGTAAATAAAATGTTTATTTTGTATGTCGTTTTTAGTAAAAATGACATAAATAAGTTAGATATTTCAATATTAAAGCTTTTAAAACCTCGAGCGCGAAATTGAAAAGCCAAAAGTCCCCTCTCTCTCTCCTACTAGAAAAAGGAAGAGACATAAAAAAACCACTATTCCTTAAATTTTGCTAACTCTAGTCCAGATCTCTCATTTAGTTCTTATCGAAATTCTAGCGCCGTCCGCACATTTTAGAAGGCTTAAGTCTATGAATTTGTGTATTCGCATCGAACTTGCAATCCGTAAATCGGAATTGCGTACCGTTTCTTCCTACAAGTCTATTTCGGTGAGTATGGAGTTTAGGTTCTGGTCCTGTGTCATTCCGAATGCCGAAACCTATTTTGGGCTCTCAAAACTCTAAAAACTTAGTTTTAGAAGGCACAAGTCTATGAATTTGGGTATTCACGTCTAACTTAAAATTCGTGAATCAAAATTGCATGCTGTTTCTTCCTACAAGTCTATTTAGGTGAGTATGAAGTATAGGTTCCGATCTTGTGTCATTCCAAGTGCCAAAACCTATTTTGGTCTCTCAAAACCCCAAAACTTAGTTTTAGAAGGCTAGAGATCCATGAATTTGCATATTCGCGTTTAACTTGTAATCCATGAATGGAATTGCATGCCATTTCTTCCTACAAGTCTATTTAGGTGAGTGGGAAGTGTAGGTTCCAATCTCATGTCGTTCCAAGTGTGTAACCCATTTTGGTCTCCAAAAGCCCAAAACTTAGTTTTAGAAGGTCTAAGTCTTTGAATTTGCGTACTCGCATCTATCTAACAATCCGTCTTTTATTATTTTATATATATAACTAATTAATGAAAGCTTTTACTTTTTTTGTAGATACAAAGTTTCACATTTTCATGGGAGGTTCTAACAAGCGAAAATACTCTTTTGTTGGGCTAATTTATTTTGTTGCTTCCTTAATTTTGTTAGTAGTTTTTGATGAATACAACATGTATATGTTATTAGTTTAGTGCTCGTACGTGGATCAATTATATATATTTTTGTTGATTACAACTGGCTGATATTGAGATGAATCGATGAAATTTATTAGTTGGAATAGATTATTAAGTAGGATTTAATTTTGTACAGGGTGGTATTGTTTGTATAAGGTGGTATTGTTTATACAAGGTGTTATTGAATCATTATTATTTAGAACATTTATGTCGTTCTTAAGAAACATTGACATAGCTAATTGCACATTTATGTCACTTTACAAAGTATTTATGTCACTTTTAAGACTTTAATGTAATATTTTTGTTTTGTATTTATGTTACTTTTTTGCTTTTATGTCACTTTAAGATAAAAGTGACATACCTAAAATGATGTTCATGTCACTTTTAAGTATTTATGTCACTTTTTTTTATTAACATAATGTTTTAGTTTTATGAAACATTTATTTCACTTTTATAAAACATTTATGTCACTTTTTACTGGAAAAAAAATGACATAAATACCTATTTATCGAGTTTAATTTCATTCTAAATGACAAACTAATCTTAATACTTACGTCATAGGGATCCCAAAACTCTAGGATCAGATGGTGTGGGAGATTTTGTGAGCGAAAGTATCAACCTAGGTCTCTGATACAAAAAATCCTGTCATGCCCTAGAACAACAAGAATAGAGACAATAAAATTCTTTTATCGGTCTTTAGGCCATGACTGGTGAAGTCACTGAATTGTCCACACCACACAATTCTAAGGAATGAATAATAAAGGGAACAACAATAGAAATCAAACTAATCATAATATAACATCACTCAAGTTATTACAACTTCAAACAGAAAATAGAAATAAACTAAAGTCGTAGGGCAACTAAATGCCAGATTACAAAACATAATAACAATGTCTGAAAAATAGGAATAGAATTATAGTCTATTCTACTCCTCAGCTGGCATAAACGTAGATCATCAACATACTAGTAGTCCTCCCTAGCATATCCGTCCTTGGTAGGGCCACCTCTTTGTAATTGTCCTCTGGATAGTAGCCATCATCGTAGGGTTTGTCACCAGCATGGTCAGAGACAGGGGAGACTGGACGGGTAATGTCTAGGCAAAAAAGTTTGTCAACTTATTGAAAGCTAAGTGAGAAGAAAACTAACAAGGTACCAAAAACATAAAGTAATCACTAGCTTATGAAAGGACATAAGATACAGTTCTATAATAGTATCTTTACGTATTCAATGCATTTGTTAGCTGATTCTACTTCTTATTATACGAGAACCTATCATAACCGACCAATTAATGAACATACTTAATAGTATTACTCCTGGATACACCAGTACAATGTCCACCTCTTTTAAGAACATATTCACAGTCCACCGAATGTCATGGATACCACGCCAGTCCATCCTCCGCTTTTAAGAAGATATGCACAGTCCACCGTATGTCAGTGATTTAACGCTTCGAGCAAAGACATATCAATTCTATTACCACAACTTAGTGATGTCTAATGGTAATCCTGGTCCACCGCTTGAAGGACGTATGATTAAATTGCTAGTTATCTTAGAGCTAATTGGTTCGGTCCATCACTTTTAAGAATATATGAACACTCCACCGCTTTTAAGGACATATGTTGACCAATGCTCATTTTTGTAAGAATCCCAGAACTTACCAAACCTACTTATCATTGTACTAATACTGATGCATGGCATTCCTTTGTGGCCTTACTACTCTCATTGAAATGAATAGATATCAAACTCATTCAAGACCGACATGTTATCTAAAGTCATAATATTAATCATTTACTATTAATCATACTATTCTTTGATGTCACATGATTTTCTTCATTACCAAATCATCGTATATAGAAGGTATAAAATGACATCTGAACAATAGAACAATCCATATAATAACTAACAGAAAATATCCATATTCTGTAACTTTCAATCGATTAGGACATAGGTCCAATCGATTATGATAAAAGTAGTAATAATCGATTGGAGAACAATCTAATTATTGGATCACAATCAATACCAATCGATTGCAAACTTTTGCAGTCGAATGGAAGTTATCCCGTGTCAATCAATTAGACAAAAGCTCAATCAATTGAGTCAAGGTCATTGGCAATTGATTGGGAAAAGTCCGAATCAATTGGGACTTCGTTTTCTCTAGAGAGACTGGTAGTTCAAAACTTAAACATTCGGGGGTTGTTTTGCTACATCTTTCCTTCTTAAAAAACATGTAAAACGACATATATGATATAAGGGATCAAGTGAGATTGAAACTCACCGAAGATGTGTGTATGTGTATGGGTGGCTATGGAGCTTCAAAGCTCAAGCTCTCTCTCTCTCTATCCCTCTCTCTCTCACTCTCTCTCTGTCTCTCTGTCTCTCTCCTCTTTGTCTCTCCTTCTCTTCTCTCTTCTTCTTCTTCTTCTATTCATCTTCTTTCTCTGCTTCTCTTTTTCTTCTCCTTCTCTGCCCAGGGAAGTGTGTGGTTTATATATATAATTAGAGTATGTACATCACTCTGTCTCTGTCTCTTTCTCTCTCTAAGAATCTGCCAAACAACCCTAAGGCTTGAAATGAACCCATATATATTGAAAATATAAATGCCACACATCAAAACCCTAAGCAAACTTGGAGACCAAGTTCAGCTCCTGACCAATTGATTGGACTCAGATATTTATGAAGGCGATCACTTGGGAAAGAGGGAATTAATTAGTTATGTCGGTAAGAGGTAAATCTATTGGGAAAGGGGCAATTGATTGGAATGCCAAAGTTGGCAATCGATTCGGAAAGGTTTCAATCAATTGGGACACTAAATTTATCAACCAATGGGTACGGTTCATACCTATAATCAAGGAACAATATAAAGTCTCATACATTATATATACTTATACGAAAAATACAGGGTTTCAATAAAATTGGCCTTTCGTTCCCAAAATGCAACCTCTAGCAAAATTTTCTCGAACGTGGGGTTCTAGAAGGCGAATAGAATCAAAACCTCGGGTATCGACTCTGATTTGTAGGTGGTGAATGGGAGTTGTCACCTTCTTACCCTCTCCCTGATCACTACCGATTCTTCAACCAGCGCCCCGAACGGTATTCCCACTCGGGGAGAAGTCTCGGCCACCACCACGCAGGGAGCTGAAGTCCTGGCGGGTTTGGGACGGTTCGTAATCCCGTGCTGGATTCGCCTCAGCAGGCGTTCGCTGCCCAAGGCTTCCGCAACAAGCCTTTTTCCATGTGCCACTGCCAACTGGGCGACAGCAGCAGCGACCTGCCTCTCCCTCAGCTGCTCTAAATTCCTCTTTGGGGCCATTTCTACAAAAGAAAAGCAGCCACGAAGTCAGTAATCAGAGCAACAAGACACAGGAGGATAACTAAAATTAAGTTGCTGATCAAACTCTTACCTGGGATGATTGCGGGAAGGATAGGGGCCTCAGTAGGGTGTTCTTGTTGGTGATCGCCTCTCTGATCTCCCGAGCAGGTTAGAATGTCCCAAATATTGACAGGATGGTCCGCCAAGCTTCTAATTCTCTCTTGGCACTCCCCGAGAATACTAGGTGGGCTAGATGACCCCGCTACCACACAAAAATGTAACACAGTTAGTCTCAAAGCAAAGTAAAGGAAATGAACGGAAAGTTACTGCACTAACTTACCCCTTAGCTCTCTCGCCCAAGAAGTCCTCATTTGGATCCTCGGGGCCCGCTCATAGAGTCCAAGGGTGGATACTTGGAAGAATCTGTTCTTCCAACCCTTCTTGTTGCTTGGGCAGTTCATTATGATCTTTCTCCCCTGCCGAGCCCCAAGGGAGAAGAACCTGGTCTCCCCATGAACGGGAATCGGTCGGTGCATCCAGAGAAACTCCTGGACGGTATGATCATACCCAAAAACTTAGGGCCAAACGGAGATGGACCTCTTGGGAAATCCCCAACCATTCGGGGCCAGCTAACCCGGGGCGATCCCCAAGTATATAAGGACGTACCGGGCAACTGGATGGAGGGGAACGCAGAACCCAGCCATGAAGATGTCCTCATATAAGGTGGTAAAACCCCGCTGGTAGATTTGGGCTCCGCCGACGTTCTCGGCGAGTGAACAAAAATCGTGAAGGCTATACCTATCCTTAATACGGCCGAGATCCTCAGTACCCAGGGTGGACGGGATGAACTCACTGGCGAAGGCTACCTCGCGGTCGGGTTCCCCTGGTGTTTCATCACCCGAACCCCAGGAAACGGAAGCAACGGGGGCTCCGTGGTCCGACTCATCGTCGGTAGACGGATTGGGATTCTACCTTCGCTATGGTGATCGGAGGGGGACGTGGACGGTAGACTCAGACTGGTGTCCGGCGTCTCTGACCCGACTACTCATCCTCCGACCGGGAAGATGAGTCAAAACCAGAGTGACACATCCTTGTGGTTTCGGTGACTGAGCCAGGAAGAAGAGGATGACCGAGGTATGGGTCAGGAACTCCGAGTCTGAGGTACAAAGGAGGCAGGGTTATCAACCTGAAGGGAAAAAAGTATATGGTCTTAAATACAAGGTGGCACTCGGTTAGAGCTACCCGGGGATGGCCCGCTCGGTTTAACCTATCTAACGTACCTCCCAACTTGAAGAAAGAGCAAGTTCCAATCCCGTTCTAACCTACGAGGATTCGCCCTCTCCAGCCTCGCTCAGAAAAGAAGAGAAAAAGGAAAAGAAAGAGTATGATGCTGAAACTGAAAAGGGAACACTTATAAAGATTATAACAGAAGAAGAGCTCGGGTAGCTTTACCGGACACTTTTTCTACTCTCAAACCGCTCGGTATCTCTATCAATTGGCAGCAGGAATCCCAGAAATGAACAAGTGTTCTTTACATAGGAAGCGCGGATGGTCCAGATCGAGTTAGATCTAACGGCCAGGAAATTTTCCCGCCTAAACCTGCCGACAAATGTCACCTTGGGCACGTGTAGCATCGCCTCAAAAGGCACGCGCATTAAATGCTTGATGAGACGGTTCGGTTATCACGCAACTGCTCAATTACTTTTATACCGGCCTCGGTGGATCCTAACCAGGCCAACCAGCAATTGACACATGGTAGAAGTTGGTCCCGGGCCCACATAGACACATATCGATCATAACCCCGGAAGACCAGCCCGATCAGTCGCGACCTGGGTAGCAACCCGGGGCCATTTCTCGAACGGTTTTCAGTTAGAGGAAGTCTTAATTTTCAAACCTCATCCGATAGAGCATCCCCTTAGTTTGGAAAATGGGGGGCAGCTGTTATGTACAAAAATATCTTGTCAAAGTCAGGCCTCGCCACCTCAGCAAAGAGAAGCCAAGTCATCTTGAATTTAGACTGACCACACAGCCAGCCCGGGCTGTTATGTAAAACCGCCCGGTTTGGTCGTAAGTTCGGTCGTTCTTTCTATATGGGCCCTGACACGAATAAAAAGTTGTGCGCTCTTGTGCAACACCCAAGTGTACGTGATCATGCAAGTAATACTGGATAAGTCCAGGTCGATCCCACAGGGAAGGAATAGGAATAATATCTACTAAGTTATGACCTAAAGAAAAGGAAAAGAAAATAAGAATGTTGGGAGTGGATGTTCTAACGAATCCTAATTAATTGAAGTAAACTAAATAATAAACAAAGCATAAATAAACATAATAATTAAACAACTAAATTAAAGGTGTTGGAAACACGTGAATCCACATTGATCCTAACCATCTACCATGCATACTCATTAATGTTCTATGGAGTTCATTCCTCTTTAGCATTCCATATTTTTCTAAAGATAAAGAATCAATAGCCCTCTCATGACCGGGACTACATCACCACAAGTGATTTAAAATACTTGGAAGACGGCTTAAAACAATGGTTATTACTTGCACTCTAAATGGTGTTAGCATTTAAAGTGGTTTTCAAAAGTAATTGAAGAAAATAGCCTTAAGGCTTTAAGTTCTAAAAACTGTTGTGACAAACTGTGCTTATAGGGACAATTTGATGACAGATTTCTAAAACAGAAAGTCATGGAATACTTAAAAGAATCATCTCAGGAATTAACATGTTCGATCGATCAAAGCGCTCTCGATCGATCGGACAACATCATCCTTCAATCGATTGAAATGTCTTCGATCGCTTGACTATGGCTCTGGTTCAAACGATCGAAATACCTTCGATCGATCGAGCCCAGGTTTTCCATATCATACATGGAAGAGGCTAAGAATCAATATTTCATCACATATTTCCAACGTCTAAACTACGAAAACATAATAAAACTAGTGCAAAAACAGTAACCTAAAGTAATCATAGCATATAAACTAATAACAATCAATAACAAGGATTTGAAATGAAAAACCTGGATATAATCTGAAATAAACTTGAAATAAACATGAAATCCACTTGAATCTTCAATAATCTTCAATATATTAATGAAAAAGAGGAAGAAAAAGATGAATCTAACCTAATCTAACCCTAAAACTATCCTAAACTGCTGTTTTCTGTGTTCTGGAGCGTCCTCCCTTCGTCTGGTGACAAAATGACTTATATATAGGGTTGTTGCAGAGTTTATGCAGCTTTTGAGGGAAAATAAAGTTTGATCGATCGAGCTGAGTTCGAGCGATCGAACTCTCAATCGACTGAACTCTGCTTAAGGGCTTGAACTCCTCAGATTTTGATAGCTCTGTGCACCGATGGTAGGATGGCAATAACTTTTCACTCGGACCTCGGATTGACCTCCCGTTTGCGGCCACGCAACCGTAACTCAAAGATCTACATTTTTTAATTCAAGGAAAATATTCCAAATTTGAAGTCTTCATTGTCAAAATTGGCATTTTCTCAGCTGCTTCTGTTGTTCTCTTCACCAGAATCACTTTTCTTTAGCTTCACTTCATTAATTTACATTCTAATACCTATAAAACATTGCTTAGACATATGTTTTAGCATTAACACAATAAAAAGAACATTGCTACTAGAATACACCTAAATGTAGGGACTTTAGGGATAAAAGTACGCATAAAGGTCCATGTAATACGCTATGAATATGCACTTTTTACCTCGAATCAGGCCCCACGGTGGGCGCGCCCCCAGTAGGCGTGATTACTTGGTCCGCAAGCCTCTAGGCAGTTTCCTATCCCAATTAAAAGATTAAATGGAAGGAGTAGGCAGTTTCCTAAACCACTTAGGAAACATCCCTAAATTCATGTAAATCAGCCTGTAAATAGATTGGGCTTCCTAATCTATAAACTTACCTTGTACGGGCGGTCTCTTGCACCTATAAAAGAGGAAACCTGCCCCTATTGAAAGGGGGCATTCTAACCAAAAGAATAACATATAATTCTCATTCATACGCATACACCCGGCCGGTTTTACTGGTAGTGCCACCCAACTGTTGGCTCACTAGGCCCACCGGTAATCTGCTAGTGAAGCATACTGACACTACCGTGAACGTAGGTCACCTCGTTAACTGGACCGAACCACATACAAACTTTTGTGTCCCCGTATCTCTCTTTGAATTTCTCTTACCAATTTGTGACATCATCATAATATATATAAATATATATATTTTTGAATAGCAATAAAATTTCAATAAAAAGGAGAGAACGTCCAACCAAACTAAACCTGAAAAAAGACATCTAGCCCCAAAAGATATCAGACCCCTCTCAAAACAGGACCAACAAGAGACCTGATCCAACCAAGAGGGATATCATATCATATTGAATTACACATTCTCAAAAAAAAAAAAAAAAAAAAAAAATTAGAAACCTATGATTTGCCCTTAGATATCCATTTAATATGGATTTGGTCCAGTCGTTTTTCTTGGAATTAAAATCAATCCTTTATATCACTAAAACTCAGAATTTAGTCCTTTTCCCTAAATCTATCCACAATTTAGGGATGAAATTGCCCTGATATACATATACTAGGTATTGCCCGTGCCCGAGGGCACTACCCAAAGATAAAAAATAAACAATTTATAACTCTAAAATGAAGAGTAAAACTACTTTTACTCTACAACTGTATAATGTGCACAAAAACTATTATACAAAAACAACGCGTGCTTTCAGCCAATATCTAACTTCACCTGACTTAGGCACTCGAGACAATTCCACTTGATGCAACAGGATGGAAACGTTAACGACTCATAGGCCAAGCAAAAAAAAAAAAAAGAAAGAAAAGAAAAGAAAAAAAATAGGGTTTTTCCTTAGTCTTAATTGTAACGTAAAATCAGTTTTTAACTCAAACCACAATTAAACTACATTAATCATATCATAACTTGTACAAACTTATAATAGCTAAAGAGATCTGGAATAATATTGCCTAAAAAGGAATTGAAGTGTACAAAGTATTAATTCGCTAGTTTATTACACTTGAAGTCATATACAAAAAGAAGAAGGAAAAAATGCCATTTTGAATTCATAAATTTCCCAAACAATGTGTTCTCACATGGTGTCTTTCAATTGAACTACACTTTGAATACAATCTGCGTACATTTAACAATCTGAGACAACATAAACTATCAAAATCACTCAACTAAACAGCAATAATAATGATAACATTGAATAACAATAATAATGATAACATTCACTCAACTAAACAACAAGCTTCATCTTTCAAGCTAAATTCCAAATTATTCCCAAACACTTCTAAGCCAATGCTCAAGAAACAAACTAATCTAGGGGTAAAAAATAATTGACTAATATGTATAACGAAAAAACTACATTATGTTGGCACTTGAGAGTTGTCCATGAATGAATAAAAATGGTAGAAATATTAGAATTGGTCCTTCAATAGGCATTTATTATAAGTTTGGTCTTATTGATAGTGCATGTATGAAAATAGATCCCCAAATGAATAGTTGAGTTAGAAATTAGTCATTTCCCCAATATTTTTGAATAATTTTTGACGTGAATACCCTTGTATTTATTATCATCAGTAATTAATATAAAATATAATATCTTTAATGTTTTTGTTATTGTAACCGTCACTTTGTGGATGAGCCCCATTAATTGTTACGTGATTAAATCAATATACTCCTAAATTTCAGCTTAGTGGATCAAATCCCCATTACTTTTGAACTTTTAATTGTCTATGCTAAATTTCAGCAATGTAAAGTGATTATTTTTTATTTGATATCCCCTTATTTTGAATTCTTTGAATTGCACATTATCATGTGAAGATTCGATTGATCTTCCAATCTGCAGTGTATCTGGATTTGCATGCAGTGGTGGTTAATTTCGGTGTTGTATCTGGATTTACATACACATCTCATTTTTTATGTATCGATTTGTATGCTTTGTGCATGTAGTAGTTTATTTTGTGGTTATTTCTGTACATTATAATATGAGAGTTTTAGCTCATTTTTATGATTATCAGTGATTTGGTGGTCAATAGGTGTGAATTTACATAACATAAGATAGGACATGAGAAGGCTTGTCCATATCAACTACTCACATTCTCTCTCTCTCTCTCTCTCTCTCTCTCTCTCTCTCTCTCTCTCTCTCTCTCTCTCCTCAGTGTGAATTTGAGCAGTGAAGGTAGTTTTGAATTTTCAAGGTGAGAAATTTTGAGTATTTTGTATATTTGAATTGTGTGGGGGGTGTGAGAAATTTTAAGTTTTTTTTTTGGGTGAGAAATTGTATTATTGTACTTCCATCAAAATTCTAGATCTGAGAATTTCTCACCAAAATAGACAAAAATTTTCACTTATAGTCAGTGATTCAGTTAAAGTGAGAAATTTCACATTATTGTTGGAAGTGAGAATTTCTCACAATATTATATAGAATTTCGTATTATGTTATATTGAGGAATTTCTCACTCTGTGATGTATTTTAAAGTGAGAAATTTCTCACTTTTCTTTCTCTCTCTCGCATAATATTGTTATGTTAATTCTCACTCTTCTCTCTCTTATATATATATATTATATGTGTTTTGAATTTCAAATTTTAGATTTATTATATATATATATATAGAGAGAGAGAGAGAGTTATATGGGTTTTAAATTTAAAAACCCTTAATTGTAGGAGTGGGGGTATTTTGGTCCTCAAAATAGGTGAGGGACTGATTTCTAAGTTGACTTATA
This sequence comes from Hydrangea macrophylla, assembly GCA_033977485.1. Taxonomy (NCBI): domain Eukaryota; kingdom Viridiplantae; phylum Streptophyta; class Magnoliopsida; order Cornales; family Hydrangeaceae; genus Hydrangea; species Hydrangea macrophylla. The sequence continues at coordinate 62,482,346 of CM066983.1, forward strand.
GAATGGATCGATTTTTAGAAAATGACACATTAAAGGACTGAAATCTAACGGACCCTAAAAATGGTATCATTTAGGCGGATTTAGTCACTTGTTCGTTAAACATTGCTAGAAAAAAGAGGATCAACCATTTTACTATCCATCGATATATAGCCACTGCAATATCTTCTGCAACTATCTTTATATGCCTAGTGATCTGTTAACAATTAACCCTGTATTATGTTTGATCCCTCTAACATTATCAATCAATAACCAAAAGAGAGATATTCTACATAAACTAATCTTGAAGGACCATGTTTCTCAGGTAGCCAAGTAGAGAAGATTTCTTTGGCCTCTCCCAAATGTAGAATGAATCCCAAAATCTTTCCCACTAACCAATCACCATGAATTGTCAATTGGGAATCCAAAGAGAACCTGAACTCACCACTCACCTTTCTTCTCATACTAACAATAACAAAATCAAAAGAAAGAAAGGAATTACAAGGTAGTATTTGGATCCAACCCCGTATGAGTTACCAAAAGATTATTCGTGACCATATAAATGCATCAAAATTTAGTGCTTGATCTAAATATTATTACTGAAGCTTGGGACTAATAAAAATCCCTTTCACTTCGATAGTTAAAAAAATGAGAGAGAGGGAGAGAGAGAGAGAGAGAGAGAGAGAGAGAGAGAGAGAGAGAGATAGTGTGTGTGTCTTGAACCTGAAGTTTAGAATGTGCTGAAAATGAGAAGTTTAATGATCGAAAAGCAGAATTGTAGTTAAAAAAATGAAAAGAAGAAATGTACCTAAACCAAACATGCTTGAGAGAGAGAGAGAGGGGGGGGGGGGGGGGGGGAGAGAATCAGTTGAACTTACGGTTTTTCCTGTTGAACATTCTTTCGAACTTCTATCGCATACCCTACTTCAATACATAGCAGTAACCATGATAGAGTAAGAGAATTAGTTGCAATTCTAATTAATCAATGCTATAAACAAACAAACAACATTAGGGAATATACCAACCAAATGACATATAAAACTGCATAAAGTGGAGAAAAACCTCATCGAATACCTCGAAGAATAGGCCTTAAGAATTTGCAAGAAAAAACAATCAGTTAAAGGGTATAATGAGTAACTAAGAACCTAAAAATTAGAAATCTTACATTTTTAGGGGTACATGAGTGGAAAATTTGCAACAATGATCAGGTCATACAAAGGTTGTATTTGCATTCAGATTAAAGTCATAAGAACGAAATAGCAAAGCACATTTTATTTAGATTAAGAGAACATTGTTCACTTGGGTACTAAAAAAATAAATTTAAATTGAAGTACAATTGTAATGCGATTGAAAAATAAGAAGAAAAAAAAAACTGCAATTTGCTCACATGAAACAGGTGAATAAGAAATTTTTTCACAGTAACAAATTGACTACATATCTGGGCATCCATGCCCTTTCACTTTCATACCAAATGCAGCCTCACATATTCCGTGGAAGAAAAAAGCAAGCACCAAGATCAGCTTGAAACATTAAGGCACAGTTGGGTTTAGTAATTTAGTGAGTGGGGAAAAAACATTGAGGAAAACATTTTATATTCTTTAGTTAAACACTCTTTTGAACCAAAGGAAAAAAAGGTTTAACCAAAATACCTTGACTGAAAGTTGTCACCATAACATATATTAAAAAAAATGTGGACCTAAAAAGTCATCGCGTGTGAAAATTAGAAAGATAAAAATAAGCATTAAAATCTTAGAAACTATTACCATTCCATTTGGAAATGGTCAAGGGAGAGATTTAAGTGTAGATATATCTATAAATATATATAGAGAGAAGTACATTTACTATATCACCCAAATATTACACCCCAACATAGAGAGAGAGAGAGAGAGAGAGAGAGAGAGAGAGAGAGGGCAAAAAAAAATCCTGATTGTGTTGATTGAAATAATAGCATTTATGTTAGATTGGGATTTTTGTGAGAGATAATTAGGAGATAGATTGGGAAAAATAATAAAAGGGAAAGTAAAAGTGTGGGTAATAAATGGGATCTGACTCCTTTAATTCATATGATATCTCTAAATTTGGGAGCAAAATTTTGGAAGAGAAAATTACGAAATCAATGGAAACCATAAATCTAAATTAAGGAAACAATAATACACAGAGAGTGAAATTAGAGAATAGATAGAGAGGGAGAGAAGAGGTTCAAAATATTGATTGTGTTGACCGAAATCAAAGCTTTTATTGACCGAGATTTTAATGAGAGATAATTAGAAGACATATATCATGGCATTAAATTAGGAAAATAATAATTGAGGGCAAATTTGAAAGGAAAAAAATATGAAATGAATGAAATCAAAGAAAATCAAAATATGAAAATCAACGAACAAAGAATCATCGGTGTGCTCACTTAATATACTAAAATGGTCACTAAACTAAAATGTCATATGAAAACCTTGAATATACTAAAATCGTCACTAAACTAAAATGTCAATAAAAAAACAATGCAAATTTTGTTTCTGAAATGAAAGAGAAATTGAGGTGCAAACATTGTAATTCAAAAATTGACAATGAATAGAGCCGTTATGAAAATTAATAAACAAAAACTGAAGAGCCAAAAGTTAAACCCCTCAAGAATGCAAGAATAGACAAATGCATGACTAAACGGATCAAGCAATATTCCAAAATCAAAAACTCTACGGACCACAGATCAATCAAATGACAATGAAGCAACTTCTAATTTCTTTTTGGCAAGACAATGAAGCAAATTTGAAATGAGAACATTGTGAAAACACATACCTATTATGAAGAAAGATAAAAAATAAAAAATACACATAGGCACAAAGATTACCGAGAAACAAACAAACCCTATATTCTCACAGGTCGATCAAAATGAAGTAAATTTGGAAATGACAAACTTAACACCAATTTATGGTGAGAGTAGTTTCTGCTATCTGCCACTCCTTTGCTCGACAGATAAATGATTAACCCGAAACCTTGACAACACAAAGTTCCAATAAACATAGAATGGATTGACTGAAATACACATGAAAGAGCACCCAAAAACAGAGGTTGAACACTCAAAAAATGATTATACACATAAATAGTTATTCACAGAAATTGAAATCCACATGAAAGCCACCCAAAAATAGAGGAAAAAAAATCACCCCCATGAAAGACCACCCAAAAATTGATCGCTTACCACATTTCTCGGACAGCAATTTTTTCTTCACGGACAACACAATGTTTGTAGAAGGCGCTGGGGATCTAGACCACGAAACTAGAGAGAGAGAGAGAGAGAGAGAGAGAGAGACTCGGCAAATCTGGACCACCAATTCTGTGGATGCTTACTCGACCAGAGAAAGGGGAAGGTGGTGGGGGTATCTCTGGATCAGAAAACTGGAGGAGAGAGAGCGAGAGAGAGGGAGAGAGAGAGTGACGATCTGAGGAAGGGGGTGGAGAACTGGAGGGGAAAGAGAGAGAGAGAGATAGAGAGAGAGAGAGAGAGATATTGGTGGGGCAGTGTTTATGTCGTGACAGAGAGAGAAATGAGAGTAAAGAGAGGTTGGGGGAAAGTGTACAGCGTAGATAGATCTAGTCAGCATCCTAGTCATACAAATCTTATCCTAGTCATATTCCTAATGTGTCCTAGTCACACAGTTCTGCAATATAATATAGATATATGCACATATATATATCACCAGCACAAAAAATTGCATGTGAAAGGTAGATATGTAAGCGATATCCATGGAGATCATGAGTAAGGGATAATGATCCCTTAAATCAAGCATTTTCCTTTTTTTTAATCCACAACTATATTTGGGTGGCTTATTTTGATGTTTGAATAAATATTTGAAGGAAGATATGTACTTACCTTCTAAGGCTTAGTTTGGCCCCCATTTTGGTGCTTCTCCTTTTTCAAAGCACAATTTCGTGCTAATTCATTTGGTATAGAATGGAGCTTTTAAAAGCTCAAAGTTGCTTTATGGTTTCATGATTTTTTTAAGAGTTATGTGTCACTCGAACAAATTATCAAACAACCTAATACGAGTAATAAATTTCATAAGCTACTTTTAAAAAGCCACGTGAGGGCCAAACTAAGCCAAAATGATATGAGTGTGGTCCCTGAAATCGTGGAATTTCCTAAATTACTGGTGACCACATTTTAGAATTTCTTAAATATGTTTTATGTACTATTTTGTATTGATTATCAAATTCATGAGAAATTTCTCACTTTGTATGGTGAGAAATTTCTCATCACTTTGTATTGTTTACCAAATTCGTGTGAAATTTCTCACTTTGTATCGTGAGACATTACTCACTCTGTGAGAGTTTGCTATCATTCAATAATTTTTTGTTAATTATTACCAATTGTGTGAGAAATCTAGGTGTGTGATGATTGTTGGAGATTCCTATAATGGAGGAGTATTAAATCTGCTAAGGCAACTAAATGGAATGACATGCTAACTAAATGTTTAGTTACATGTATGGTAATAGATATATATATATATATGTACGTGATGTACATCCCTTAAAAAGTGGCAATTTTCTTATTGTGTTCAATATCTTTGATGTGTGATTTCCTTAATTTGACCAACAATCAGTCATTTTTGATATTCAATTGGATTTGGATGAACATATAATGGCGAAGTGCGAAATTTCACACTTTGATCGAGAAATTTCTCACTCAAGTTCAGAAATTTCTCATGACAATATGTGAATTTTATCACATTTTTTATATATGATTCCTCTGATTTTGTCAAACCCTGGAGCAGAAAAAATAGAGAAAAATAAATTTCCTTTTTGGGACCATAGGGAATGACAAGTGAAAGTCACTAAATATCCACACCATGCAGTACTAGTCCACAAGATAAACAGGAACAGTAAACAACTGAAATATAATAACAGTATCACTATAGAGTGTAGTCCATAGGATCACAACAGGTCTAGAGACAGAATATGCCTAAGTACCCGTTAACTAAAACAAAACAGAGTCTAACAGAAAGAACTAAATATAACTATCTTCAGATCTTCAGCTGGCGTAAGGATAGTCATCAGCATAATACACTTCTCCGGTATAACCATCATCAGTGGGGCCACCCTCTGCATATTCCAACCCTGGGTTGTAACCATCATCGTAAGTTCCAATACCTACATTGTTAAGGACGGGAAGTCTTGACGGGGAATGTCCTGGCAATTAAAGGCCGTCAGCTTACTGAAAGTTAAGTAATAACTAACTAACATAGTCTCATAGAAATAACGTAATTGATATTAATAATCTATTTCTTCATCTTTTATTCAGACACATCACTAATCGATTCTCATCATCTTCTTACTCTAAGACTAACTGTACCCATCTTATCTGATTACCATGAACTGCTCATATCATCACGACATACTAGTGTTCTTGTTCACCGCTTTTAAGAACTCTCACTGTTCACCGCTTTTAAGAACTCTTGCGAACACAATACATCACTCTCATATAACGACTAGTCTATGGACGCACCAATACTCCTGTTCACAATCAATATGTATTCGTACTCTTGTTCACCGCCTTTAAGAACTATTACTGTTCACCGCTTTTAAGAACACTTGAGAGTGCAATACATCACGCTCACATCCCAAACAGATGTGTTCACCACTGATCTCTAGTACTGATAATACTTGTACTGACGGTCACCAATACCTCACTAAACACCAGGATTAACCAATGTTTGATACCGACATAACTCAAACTTTATCTCGTTATTGCGTCATATTAATACTAGCATTCCAAACCCGACTATGTTTCTCACCACATTATCTCAATCTCATTATCGTATCCCATTACTTCCATAATTCATAATAACACATAATAGAAACATGCAACAACAACTAAATAGTTACGCATTAAGAATTATAAACTTAAAGGAACACATCCATGTTTTTCTATGTTAGATTGGTTGAAGTTATCTCAATCGCTTGAAGAAAGTGATGTTCGATCGATCGAAGTCTTCTCGATCGATTGAAGTCAAGGTGGTCTCAATCGTTTGAAATCATTTCGATCGATTGAGACTCAGGGTTATTCGATCAATTGAACTCAGTTCGATCGCTCGAACTTTATCTTTCCCAGATTCTGCAGTGAACGTACAGAATTTGGTAGGGTGTGTTTGGGTCCTTATTAAACATATAAAACTTGTAAAACCCTATAACTAAGTTACTGAGTGAGATTGGAACTCACCGAACATTGTAAAGGATGCGTTTGGCTAAGCTTTAGCTTCTGAGCTTTAATGGCCTATTTCTTTCTCCTCTGCCTCCTTCTCTTTTCTTCTTCTTCTCCTTCTGCTTGTCTTTTCCTATATCTGACTGTATATATATATCTAAGGTGTGTATATATGTATGGATATGGATGTGTGCATATATATATATAAATAACACAAGCACACAATACTCTCTAGCTCTCTCAAGTCTCTTGGTTCAGCAAACACACTCAGTCACACGAGCATAATGTATATATAGGGGAGGATGGGGTGTAGGTGGTTGGTTTTGCGGGAAAACTAGAATTTCAAGTGATTATACTCTCGATCGATCGAACGTCCTTTGATCATTCAAGATCAGATCGGTCAGGTTTGATCGATTGAAGAAAGTTTGATCGATTTATGTGGGGACCACGTCATAAATTCAGATCAGTAGGGTTTCGATCGACTGAACAAGGTTCGATCGCTTGAACTTTGAAATGCTCGATCACTCTAATGAACTTTGATCGATCGAAGGTTAAATTTCACTTATGATCAAGGGAAGTAAATAGAAACCTTGTGCATAAATACTTATCGAAAATACTGGGTATTACATCATCCACCACTCAACAAAAGATTTCATCCTCGAAATCAGAACACTACAAGAAAACAGGCCTTTTGTGACGAACGTTTTTGTGATGGACTCAAATTCGTCCCAAAAAAAGCTATTGTGACGGTTTCTGTAACGGAAATATGTCCGTCACAATTAATATTTTTTCGTGACGGAAATGTACCTATCCATCACAAATAAATTTTTTTTTTGTGATGGAAACGTACCTATCCGTCACAAATATATTTTATTCATGACGGTAATGTACATATCCGTCAGAAATATATTAGGTTAGGAAAAAAAAAAGAAAAAGAAAAAGAAAAAGAAAAAGAGAGAAAACGTGTAGCTCTAAATCTAAATTCATTTTCCCTCTTCAATCACTCCACATATCCCACCCATTGCCCTCTCTCGCATGTTGTCCTCTCTCTCTCTCTCTCTCTCTCTCTCTCTCTCTCTCTTACCCTACCGAACATGCCACTGCCGATGATGCCTCCATCGATGATGCAGCCGCAGCCCTGAACCAACCTCTGTCTATGTATGTATTCTTTGTAGCCTGAACCAATTTCTCTCTATCTGTGAATTTTTTATGTTAATGTTTTGGGGAAATCTAATTGGATCTATGTTTTGGGGAAATCTTACAGCTCTGTGCCATTTCTTGTGACCACCAAAGGCTTGGCCTGAAGTGAACTCCGAGCCACATACTGATCTCATTCTCAACTTTCAGGTATTTATATATATATATATTATATGTATATATTACAACTCATACTCTACCATCTTTTTATATGTGGTCTCCCCTCCCGTACATTCAACAACCCTTATAACTGCAGAGCAAATGTGCCATAATTATTTGTACAGTACTGGTTTGTATATCCACTCCCCTATATTCATTGACATGTTCCCCTTTTTCCTCCCAAGCCATATGCTGGTAGGCCAGTGTAGAGATCTAGAGACAGAGAGTGTGTGTTACCAAAGTGATATGGATTTATGCCATTGAAAGATAGTGAAAGTCAAAGCAACAATAGTGTTTAGGTATTTGAGAAGATACATTTGAATTTAATAGAGATTAGTAACATTGCGTTACTTTTATAGCATATTTGAGATAGATTTTTTCCGAAGCCAACAATTATTCATAAGTGATTCGTGACTTAGAAATTAGTTTTTTCACATTTTTTAAAAAAATCTGAATACCTTTTAAATCTAAATAATGTGGCTCTAATTTGTAGTATCCAAATTATTAACTTTTTTCTTCAGATATGAGTTAATTGTGGGATCTGAGTTAATTGTGGGATCATCATCAAAGAGAGTTATTTATGTGCTGTATTTGTTATACTCTCAGTATACTCTACACAAGAATGGCTAACTAGTAACTATGTACCTACCTATGCCATCACTTGAAACAAAATGGCAACTACTCAATTTGGTAGTAGGGGATGGAGTGATGAAGTCATTCCAAACAAAGTGTAATTGTTGCTAATGCTAACCCTCCTTGTGGTGTTATGTATCTTTTTTTTATTTTTTATTTTTTTATTTATGTTTTTATTTTTATTTGGATCAAGTCCTTGTGTTGTTCAGATCCATGTTTTCTCATATGAAAATAGTGGAAGTTTTAACACTTCAATTCCAAAACAAAGTATATCCCTCGGTTCTACATGGTACATAATCTCACCCTAAGACTGTTTGGCTAACATGAACTGGTTTTCTTGTTCACAAAAAAAATTAGTTCTCAAGAGGTCGGTGTTTGTGTAGCTTCTTTTTTAAATACATAGGAGCTTGTGCATGATTGCAAAACTTCCCAAAAAGAGTATGTAGATTAACTTTTTTCTTCTTCTTCTTTTTTTATTTATTATTTCTTTCTTTCTTTCTTTCTTTTTATCCTTTTTTTTTAATTTTAATTTTAAAGTTTTATTTCATCCATTTCTATAGTCACCTTCCCTTGAAACCCCACTAGTTCATCAAAATTGTTTTTTTTTTTTTTTGTCAATGTAAGTCCCACTATGGTTTTCTTGTCACTAGTTCCTCTTAAAATCCTTATAAAAATGGGCATTTGGTTACTTGACTGGATTATATAGCCTTTATCTTGGATTGTGATTAGCCTTTATACTTCATTAAAAAGCAATTGTCTACTTCCATAGCACTACTTAAGAGTAAATCAACTTTTCTTTTAATATATATATCCATGTTAAGGACACCCTTTTGGATTGATCCAAAGTACTAATTAGGTTTATTCAACAAGCATACTATATAGAGTTCTTTATTACATAATCCATGACAAAAGTATTTGATATGCATTAATAGAAGACTAGACCAAAAAAAATCACTTAGGCTCCTACTCTAGCTCAAGCACAATTTCAGACCACACCCAAATCTATAAACACATTTGCAGCTCAAATAATTAGAATTATCAATTGTGTGTTTGTAATATATATAGTGTAATTTGTGTATCTAATTTGCAAATGGGAAATTCTAGAGATTAAGAAGTGGTTTGTTAGTTGTTACAAATCCATAAAAGAGAGGAAACTGAAAAGTGGCGGAAATCTTCATGAGAGAGAATGGAATCTAATCTCTCTCTCTTTCTTTCTTTCTCTCTCTCTCTCTCTCTCTCTCTCTCTCTCTCTCTCTCTCTCACACACACACACACACACACACACACATACATACACACACACACATACACGCGCACACAAGCATCTAATCTGATCTCTCAGTATTGATCTACCTCTAACAGTGTTCTGATGTAGGCAAAACAACACTGTGGTCTGACTATGTTGACGTACAAATCAAAACAACACTGTAGGACACCTTGTTTTTATTAATAGTTTTGAGAAACTGATATTGTATAAATACATGGGTCTCTTGTAAGCGAAACAAAAAGTATGTCAAAGAGGGTGAAGTTAAAATAAGAGGACCTTGTTTCAACTCCTACTATTAGTAATTTCCCTATAGTAAGCAAAACAAAAAGTACATCAAAACATTTTTATCTATGCTTATCTATGTGAATAGTGGCCTTGTTTTTTCTCATTTAGGATCAATATCTTCAGCTTGTAGAGGTCTCTCATTCCTGCAGATCATTAAATCTTTCATTGCTCAAGTTGGCTCATTGTGATTCTTGTTATGTGATAAGAGTTCAAGAAAGTATACATGGATGATAGAAGTTGGATTGGTTTACCTAGGAATTCAGCGGCATTTTTTAATGGGCTTGATGACTTTTTAAAGTTTTCATATGCCAATAAGTGTCCTGACTTGGATATTTATTATCCATGTAAAGTGTGTGCCAATCGTTATTATGAACCACAAAATGTTGTGAGAGAACATATAATCTTAGAGGGATTTCTTGAAAGGTATAAGAAATGGACTTATCATGGAAAATCACATATTTTGTTACATCAAAATCGAGAGCAAGAGCAGATTGACATGTCAATGAGTTCAGATATTAGAGATGAAATGGAAGAAATGGTACACGAGGCAATGGGAATTCCAAATATGGATAATATGGTGGGGCCTAATGAATAAACTTCAAAAATTTTGAAACTCATGCAAGATGCACAGATTGAGTTGTATCCAGATTGTAAAAAGTTCACGAAACTCTCGTTTGTTGTCCGACTTTTGCACATGAAAGTTCTTTGTGGATGGACGGACAAGTCTGTCAGGATGTTGTTGGAATTGTTAAATGAGGCATTTTCGGAGAATATAAAATTGCCAAAAAATTTCTATGAAGCCAATAAGATAGTTTCTAACATGGGTTTTAATTACAAGACATGGGATGCATGCCCCAATAGTTGTATGTTGTTTCACAACGAGGCAGAAAAACTTGATAATTGTGAGTTTTGCGGTGAATCAAGATACAATAAATTCAATGACCATTCAAAGGATGGTAAAAAAATACCAGAAAAACAAGTACGGTATTTTCAATTAAAGCCTAGATTGTAGAGCCTTTATGTCGTCTAAGACTGCTTCACTTATGAAATGGCATACAGAGTCATGTCCAAGTGATGGTGTGCAGAGGCATCCTACAGACTCTCTTGCGTGGAAAACTTTTGATGAAAGAAACCTTATTTTTGCTAGTGATAGTCGAAATGTCAGGCTTGGGTTAGCATCAGATGGATTCAATCTGTTCATGTCAATGCTTATTTGTGGTCCAAAAGGACCTTGTAATAAGATTGATATATATCTTCAGCCACTAATTGAGGAGTTGAAGGAATTGTGGGATGAGGGAGTACAAACTTATGATGCATCAACCAACTAGATGTTCAGGTTGCATGCAGCATTGTTGTGGACAATCAATGACTTTCCTGCATATGCTAACTTATATGTATGGAGCGTAAGAGGTGAATTTTGTGGTCCTTATTGTAACAAGAACACTCGTCCTACATGGCTGAAACATGGTGGTAAGTATTGTTACATGAGTCATCGTCGCTTCTTAAAACCATCATATAAATTTCGAAAAGGCAGAGTGTCTTTTGATGGTTGTCGGGAATATGGAGATACGCCCAAAAGGTTTCAGGATCAGATTTATTGCAATAGTTGAGTGACATTGAAATGGAAACAGAGTATAAGAAGGATGATATTATCAAAAAAATGAAAAGAGAGGAGGCTCAGAAACAAAAAACAAATGTAGATGTTGAAGGGCCTTCAACTCAGAGGAGAGACAATTGGAGGAAAAATAGTATCTTTTTTGAACTTCCGTATTGGGAGTTCAACCTCATTCATCATAATCTTGATGTGATGCATATTGAGAAGAACGTGTGCAATAATGTACAATTCACATCGTTAGGCATTCCAGGAAAATCCAAGGATAACTTGAAGGCTCGGAAGGATCTTGAAGAAATGAGACTTAGGAAACCCCTGCACCCTCAGCCACAAGGGTCAAGAAAGGTGTACTTACCTCCCGCTTGCTTTACGATGGATAAGAACGATAAAGATATCTTTTGTAGTGTACTGAAGGGTGTCAAAGTTCCAGATGGTTATTCTTCTAATATTTCAAGGTGCGTGCATTTGAAAGAGAGAAGTATATAAGGTCTAAAAAGTCACGACAGTCATATTCTAATGCAACAACAACTTCCTCTAGCGTTCAGAGGGCATTGCCTAAGAATGTGGTTGAAGCCTTAATCGAGTTAACTAATTTCTTTAGATAGTTATGCTCCAAAGTGAACACGGCATCCAATTTAGAGAAAATTCAAGATCACATTGCCATTACACTTTGTATTCTTGAGAAGATCTTTCCACCAGCCTTTTTTGACATAATGGAGCACTTGCCTATACATTTAGCAGACGAGGCATTAATTGCCTGGGCAATTCAATTTCGATGGACGTACCCTATAGAGTGGTATCAATGTATTTCAAGTAATTAACATATGTGTTGTTGGCCTATTTCGTCACAAAGACTATTTATTTCGTCACACAGACTATTTATTTCGTCACAAACACTATTTATTTCGTCACAATATTTAAAATTTTGTCACAAACATTATTTATTCAGTCACAAATACTATTTTTCCAAATTGGTCACAAACAGCATTTGTGACTGTTTCTGGTCGACACAAAAAAAGTGCCTCAAATCAAATGTGACACTACTATTTGTGTCGCACACTAATCCGTCACAAATATTATCTGTGACGGTTTTGGTCTACACAAATAAACCATCACAAATAATAGTTATATGTGACACTATTTTTTGTGTCATACACAAATCCGACACAAAATCCGTCACAAATACTTTTTTATGACTGTCACAGACTTTTTGTGACGCTTTTAACTTGTGTCGGGCACAAATCCGTCACAAAAGGTGCAATTCCGTCACAAATACTTTTTGTGACGGAATTGCACCTTTTCTGTGATGGATTTTCTTCTCGCGGAAATGAAAACAATACAGAGCGAGATGCAGCAAGAACTAACAGTTCTACTAAACAACACATATCAATCAAACATACAATCCATAGCGAAAGTACTGCTCGGATATATATCAAAAGATGTACCGCATAGTACACACAAGTCAAACTGTGTACGACATGGGATAAAACAAAACACAGTGATAAGGTCAACTATTACAATACTACTACTAAGGATAACATCTATATAAAGATATGGTTAAACAACTATCTCTCAAGCTCCCAAAAATCTAGTGGACAACATGTCCTGATATAAACTAATAAAAACTAAACCCCTTAGATCCTGACTCAAAAATCGTCAGCGTCTGATCCTGCTGCTGGTGCCTCATCCTCAGGTGCAATATCCATCTCCATAGATAGATCGGCCTCTGCTGGTGCAGCAAGTCCTCCAACTACTACTCCTATATCCCAATCCTCGACAACCATATCGTCCACCTCCATCTCCTCTACATCAAATGTTGGCTCGGCAACATTGGCGATCAACTCAGCAAAATCCCCAACTAGGGCCATAGCCTCTGCTAATGTAACTCCTCCTATCGGAACTCCAACTGGCTATGCAACCATCGCTGCTACCCACTCGGCCGCCATATTGACAATGGCTGCCATATGTAATACAGTTCCTACTAATCGAACACAGGGTATCTCAGGTGCTATAATTTCCTCTAGCTCGACTACAACATCCTCTATACCCTCACCTCCTACTATGTCATCCCCTCTAGCCATAACATCCTCATAGCCTAAATCTGGGTCCTCCTCTGGCTCCTCGTCATCCTCGACAGGGTCAATGTCCTCAGCGGGATCCTCCTCTGGGTCCTCCTCTGGGTCAGCATCAACCATCGGTTTAGCTTCTGGTGACTCTGGCTCCTCAGGCTGCTCCTATGGCTCTGGAATGGGTACCTCAAGTAATGGTGATGGTGGTGCTACTGTAAGTACTACCTCAATAGGACCTCTAAGAATTGGTCGAAGCTCAATAGCGCCCATCTCCAGCTTACTCTGGATCAAACGTAGAATCTCGTGGTAAATATCCCTACCAATCCTCGCTGAGTGGTAAGCATCCATACGCATCTCTGTAGGGTGGGTCTTCCCGGTCACATAAAGTGCCTTCCACATGTCCTCCTCTAGGTATCTACTAGCTGTCTAGTGTATGCGGTCATAATAAAACTCCGGATCAGTTGGCTCTACGGCATCCCCATGAATCATGTGTCCTCCATATGCATCGGTAACAAACGTATGGAACTCTGGATCCATAATGCTAACCTGCAAGGGAAGACTAACTATCGTCAGATGGACGAACTTATCTTAGAACTCATATCTTATCTCAAAGATTGTAAAACACTAGGACCAGATGGTGTGGAACCATTACTAAACGAAAGTATCACAACCTAGGTCTCTAATACAAAAAATCCTATCACGCCCCGGAGCAGCAAAAATAGAGAAAAATAAATTTCCTTTTTGGGTCCATAGGGAATGACAAGTGAAAGTAACTAAATATCCAAACCACACAATACTAGTCTACAAAATAAACAGGAACAGTGAACAACTGAAATATAATAATAGTATCACTATTACAACTATCATACTGTAGTCCATAGGATCACAACAAGTTTGGAGACAATTGATTCGAGGTGAAAAGTGCATGTTTATAGCGTAATACATGGTCCTTTATGCATACTTTTATCCCCAAAGTCCCTACAGTTAGGTGCATTCTAATAACAATGTTCTTTTTATTGTGTTAATGCTAAAATATATGTTTTTGCAGTGTTTTATAGGTATTAGGATGTAAATCAATGACATGGAGCTAAAGAAAAGTGATTCTGGTGGATAGAACAACGGAAGTAGCTGAGAAAACTCCAATTTTGACAATGACGACTTCAGATTTGGAATATTTTCCTTGAAATACAAAATGTAGATATTTGAGTTACGGTCGCGTGGCCGCAAACGGGATGTCAATCCGAGGTCCGAGTAAAACGTTATGGCCTTTCTCCCATCGGTGTGCAAAGCTATCAAAATCAGAAGCGTTCAAGCGATTGAGGAGAGTTCAATCGATTGAACCTTCAATCGATCGAACTAAGCTCGATCGATCGAACCTCATATTCACCCAAAAGTTGCGTAAACTCTACGGGAAACCTATATATAAGTCGTTTGGACGCCAGACGAACGGAGGACGCTCCAGAACACAGAAAACAGCAGTTTTAGGGTAGTTTTAAGGTTAGATTAGGTGTAGATTAGGTTAGATTCAAGTTTTCTTCCTCCTTTTCCATTGTTAAACTTAAGATTGATGTTGATTACAAGTTATATTCATATTATCTTCAGGTTTTTCTTCTCCTTTTTCTTTATTTGATTGTTTGTTGCTTTAGATGTTAATGATTGCTAGGTTTTGTTATTTCTGTATTAGTTAATCATGTTTCCGTAGTTTAGACGTTGGGAATATGTGATGAAATATTGATTCCCAGCCTCTGCCATGCAATCTTTAGAAACCTTGGGCTCGATCGATCGAAGCTATTTCGATCGATCGAACCAGAGCCATAGTCAAGCGATCGAAGGCATTTCGATCGATTGAAGGATGAGGCAGTCCGATCGATCGAGAGCGCTTCGATCGATCGAACATGTTAAATCTTGAGATGATTCTTTTAAATATTCCATGACTTTCTGTTTTAGAAATCTGTCATCAAATTGTCCCTATAAGCTCAGTTTGTCACAACAGTTTTTAGAACTTAAAGCCTTAAGGCCTTTTCTTCAATGACTTTTGAAAACCACTTTGAATGCTAACACCATTTAGAGTGCAAGTAATTACCATTGTTTTAAACTGTCTTTTAAGTATTTTAAATCACTTGTGATGATGTAGTCCCGGTCATGAAAGGGCTATTGATTCTTTATCTTTAGAAAAATACGGAATGCTGAAGAGAAATGAACTCCATAGAACGTTAATGAGTATGCATGGTAGATGGTTATTATTTAGTTTAATTTAATTAATTAGGATTTGTTAGTACACCTCCAATCATTCATTCTTATTTTCTTTTTCTTTAGGTTATAACTTAATAGACATTCTCCCTATTCCTTCCCTGTGGGATCGACCTGGACTTATCCAGTATTACTTGCACGATCACCTACACTTGGGTTTTGCACAAGAGCGCACAACTATTTAGTCGTGTCAAGTTATTGGCGCCGTTGTCGGGTAAGGCAACTAGGTTAGGATTTTACTAAGTTATCTCCATTTTTTTTTCTTTTTCTTAAAAAAAATAAAAAATTTAATAAATAATTATATAATACAAATAAAAATTGTTAGACTTTTTCTCTCACAAGTAAATAAATAAAAATTTCATTGTTTAAAAATTTTGAGTGAACATGTCTTATCCATATTACCATCCATACAACACAAATGCCACCAATAGGTACACATTTGAAAATCAAAATAATTATCCCCCAAGTTGGCAAGCACCCACATATGACGTAGATTATCAACTTGAGTGCTACCAACCACCACAATGGGAAAACAATAGTTGTAGTCCCCCATATTATCAAACGTATCAAGAACCTCCATATGAAGAGTTCTCTCAACCGCAATGGGGATATAACCAAAATGATAATGTAGGATATAGTAGTAGTTCCCACGATTACCAAACATACCAAGACTTTCCCTTTGGCGAGTCTTGTCCACAAACTCAATGGGAAGGGGACTATTACCAACAACAATGGGGCAAAACTTCATATAGTAATAATGAGGAGAATAACCAAGTTGAGGATAATGGTATATTAAAATTACTACTCACTGAAATGAAAAGGCTAGATAGTGCACTTGATAAATTAGGAACTAGATATGCATATGCTAGCCAACCTTTAGAAGACTATACCAGTCCTTCAACATTACAGCTCGAATTTCAAGACACTAACAATGGAATGGAATTAGAGGACAATGACGGGTTTATACCGAATGAGGTTAACAACTCACTTAAGAAAGTCATAACCCAACATGAACTCCAAAACCAAACCATTAAGCATGAAGTTGTAGAATCATCTTCTCCTCAATATACAATCCCAGACATCAACTCCTTCACTACCTTGATAAAATTGCACAATCTCTTTATCCAAAGCACCTCAACAGATGATATATATAGTGAGGAGAGTTACAAGGATGAGAATGAGGATTTAAAAGATAATGACAGTTTATGTGATTGCACGCAACTAGGAAAGGAGGAGTTACCTGTTGACTCTACCCCTACCTTTGATAGTGATCCTAGGGAGGATATAATTGAAACTTCTAAATCCTGTTTAGATTCATGTGATATTCATGAACCCTCACCTCTTTTGGCCGAAGAGGTGGTGTCACCAAGTTGCCCATCACCTATCCTCTTTATTAATCAAAGCTCTCATCCCGAGTGTGAAAGTTATGTGTACCCCAATATTGAACAAAATAAATGTGTTGTGGAAGAGTATGGTAAAGATTCTAGAACATGTTTTTCACAAAATTTTAACTTTCAAAACTCTTTGAGAGAGGACTTAAAAACTATTTGGCCCACATTAGATGATCTTAAACTTCAACAAGAAGCTAGTAATCTCCTAGACTGCTTGACCTTCTTGAATAATGCTGACATTGAGGCCCAAATTGATAGCTTCATCCAAGTTCAGTCCAAATCAATGTACATAGAACAAAAATCCAATTCCTATGATCATATCTCCATAGATTTTGTTCTAGAACAAGAGGAGGGTAGTAAAGCTCCATTAGAACATCACTTAGACCTTGCCCCTTTTATTGAACCATGGCCTCCGCCTGTTTTTGATTATAAAAAAATAGAGGCTGTTATAGAAAATACCAACACCAAAGATCTTTCCTTGAGTGTAATTCCTAAAAAGTGTGGTAATCCCCTTATAACTGTCCCCAATAACTTTGGAAGCCATTGGTTTTGCATCATCTCCTCTGACCTTGAGCCTGACATTAGTTGCGGGGACTTGCAATTTTATGAGGATTACTACATTCTTTTCCCTGTTAAATTATTTCACTGGGAGGATCCTCAAAAATTTCGATTATTACTGTATGATAAAAATCTTGATTAACCGAATTTATTTACTGAGTAGTTCTATTATATTCTATTTTTTCTTGTTGCTACTAATGATTTTGCATGTAACTTGAAAAAAAAATGTATTTGGATATTAACGCCTCGAGGTAACATCCTTCCTTCTCTCGATTTACTTTACATGTCCATATGCTTAGTTTAGAACATTGAGGACAATGTTTAGTTTTAGTTGGGGGGGTGAGTCATTGCATGCCTCGTTTATTTCTTTTTATACTTTCGTGTCAATACACCTGCTTAGCAACATGTAACTCAGTAAACAAAAAAAATTGCAAAATTTTTAAAAAATTTAATATATATTTTTAAATATAATAAAATAGTTCTTGTATTTCTCTCATAGTTAATGTAGTTAGTTATGATGCATTAATGTTATTTTCTGCATGTTATTAGTATGTGATACGCAATGATAGTTTCTTTACTATCTTAGTTATAGTATGTTTTATGCTTTTTAATCTTCAAACAACTTTAAGCACGTTGTGACAACCTTGTACATAGCTAAAATGGATTAGTAAGCATAGCTAGGTGTCTTGAGAGATTGTAGTGGAGAATAATAACCCAAGTGAGCTTTTTGAGCCATTCTTTGTTTTTGAGGGTTATAAAATTACTCTTACTTTTTGAAAAGCGTATTAATTCGTTGTAAGTCTCATTTTTCTTCTTCATTTTGACTGATCACTAGAAGAGAACGTTCAGGATTTACCAAATTTAGAGCTCTTGAATTTACTAAAATGAATAATCCTATGAACTTAGAAGATGATTTAGGCCATCTTTTGACCATACATGCATAATACAGCTTTGGCATATCTCCATGATATTCCTTTATTTCACCCTTTGAGCCTTACTATAATTGCCTTGTCTACACAATCCTAAAGTCAATACCTAACTCCAAATTAGGAGTTCAAACCTCAGTTCTTCATTTAGGAGTGATTGGAATGTGTTATCTTGACAAGAAGTTTGGTTGTGTGAATAAGGGAATGTTGGCAAAAGAAAAAAAAAGGCATGAAAAAAAAGAAAAAAAAGTGTCAATGGTTGTTACAAAAGAAAAAAAAATAATAAGACAAAGAAGAGTGTGAAAAAACAAAGAAAAAGAAAAAAAAAATAAAAGAAAAGAAGAAAAGAAAAAGACAAGAGAGGGATTGGAGATGTGGGGAAGTTTGAAAAGTTGTAGTAGACATTCCAATCACATCCTTGGACCCAATTGAAAATCACGAGCTCTTTATTCTTTCACCTAACGCCTCTTTTTTAAAGTCCTAATGATTTTAAGTAATTAGATTTGAAGTTAAGGTAATGAGAGAGTTCTCCACGGCATCTCGCTCTTCTAGTGAAAAGTATCCATTCATGAGACTTTGTGCACTATAAAATTTCCGTTTTTCTATTTAGATATGAGAAGCATTAGATTCCAATTACATTTACTCTTTATAGCTTCCATATCATGAGTGATAATTATTACACCTAATTCAGAGTGATTTCATCTTGAGAGTGTAATTCTGGTGAGAGTTGAGTCAAAATGAACGTCTTGATAGTATCTTAGGTTATGCAAGCTTTGAAATTGAAGTTTTGTATTTTGGTTGTCCATTTATACACACACTTGAAGATTAATAGTTATGGAACATTCTAATGACTTTGATAGTAGATTAACTGTAATGTGTGTGTTGCATTGCTATGGCATACTAGAGAGTTTATGAGATTGTTGAGCTTAACTATATTGCTAACTGAGAGGAAAAATATTTCTTGAAAACATTTAAATGAGAACCATTACCATAAACATGAACTTTGTGGGTAGATTCACTGCAAACCCTCACGAGACAATACTCGTCCACTAGGGGGAACCTAGGGGTTTAAAGGCTTGTTGCATACGCTAAATGCAATCGCGATTCTTGCAAAAGTGAGTTAAGGTTTTTACTTTTTTTTTTTTTAAATTTTTAGAGTTAAATAAGCACTGTTGTAGTTCGCTTCATTGCTAAGGACTAGCAACGAGCTAGTTGGGGGTGTGATTCGAGGTGAAAAGTGCATGTTTATAGCGTAATACATGGTCCTTTATGCATACTTTTATTCCCAAAGTCCCTACAGTTAGGTGCATTCTAATAACAATGTTCTTTTTATTGTGTTAATGCTAAAATATATGTTTTTGCATTGTTTTATAGGTATTAAGATGTAAATCAATGAAGTGGAGCTAAAGAAAAGTGATTCTGGTGGATCGAACAACGGAAGCAGCTGAGAAAACGCCAATTTTGACAATGAAGACTTGAGATTAGGAATATTTTCTTAGAAATACAAAATGTAGATCTTTGAGTTATGGTCGCGTGGCCGCAAACGGGAGGTCAATCTGAGGTCCGAGTGAAACGTTATGGCCATTCTCCCATTGGTGTGCAGAGCTATCAAAATCAGAAGAGTTCAAGCGATTGAGGAGAGTTCAATAGATCGAACCTTCGATCGATTGAACTAAGCTTGATCGATCGAACCTCATATTCACCCAAAAGTTGCGTAAACTATGCGGGAACCCTATATATAAGTCGTTTTGACGCCAGACGAAGGGAGGACGCTCCAGAACGCAGAAAACAACAGTTTTAGGGTAGTTTTAGGGTTAGATTAGGTGTAGATTAGGTTAGATTCAAGTTTTCTTCCTCCTTTTCCATTGTTAAACTCAAGATTGATGTTGATTACAAGTTATATTCATATTATCTTCAGGTTTTTCTTCTCCTTTTTCTTTATTTGATTGTTTATTGCTTTAGATGTTAATGATTGCTAGGTTTTGTTATTTCTGTATTAGTTAATCATGTTCCCGTAGTTTAGAAGTTGGGAATATGTGATGAAATATTGATTCCCAGCCTCTGCCATGCAATCTTTAGAAACCTTGGGCTCGATCGATCGAAGGTATTTCGATCGATCGAACCAGAGCCATAGTCAAGCGATCGAAGGCATTTCGATCGATTGAAGGATGAGGCAGTCCGATCGATCGAGAGCGCTTCGATCGATCGAACATGTTAAATCTTGAGATGATTCGTTTAAGTACTCCATGACTTTCTGTTTTAGAAATCTGTCATCAAATTGTCGCTATAAGCTCAATTTGTCACAACAGTTTTTAGAATTTAAAGCCTTAAAGCCTTTTCTTCAATGACTTTTGAAAACCACTTTGAATGCTAACACCATTTAGAGTGCAAGTAATTACCATTGTTTTAAACCGTCTTTCAAGTATTTTAAATCACTTGTGATGATGTAGTCCCGGTCATGAAAGGGCTATTGATTCTTTATCTTTAGAAAAATACGGAATGCTGAAGAGAAATGAACTCCATAGAACGTTAATGAGTATGCATGGTAGATGGTTATGATCAATGTGGATTCTCATGTTTCCAACACCTTTAGTTTATCTGTTTAATTAGTTATGTTTATATAAGCTTTAGTTTATTATTTAGTTTAATTTAATTAATTAGGATTTGTTAGTACACCTCCAATCATTCATTCTTATTTTCTTTTTCTTTAGGTTATAACTTAGTAGACATTCTCCCTATTCGTTCCCTGTGGGATCGACCTGGACTTATCCAGTATTACTTGCACGATCACCTACACTTGGGTGTTGCACAAGAGCGCACAACTATTTAGTCGTGTCAACAACATATGCCCAAGTACCCATTAACTAAAACAAAACAGAGTCTAACAGAAATAACTAAATATAACTATCTTCAGATATTCAACTGGCGTAAGGATAGTCATTAGCATAATACCTTTCTCTAGTATAACTGTCATCAGTAGGGCCACCCTCTGCATATTCCAATCCCGGGTGTCTAACCATCATCGTAAGTTCCAATACCTACATTGTTAAGGACGGGAAGTCTGGACGGGGAATGTCCAGGCAATTAAAGGCCGTCAGCTTACTGAAAGCTGAGTAAGAACTAACTAACACAGTCTCATAGACATAACGTAATTACCAGTCATGCACAATATAAAGCAATGATATTAATAATATATCTCTTCCTCTTTTATTCAGACACATCACTAATTGATTCTCATCATCTTCTAACTCTAAGACTGACTGTACCCGTCTTATCTGATTACCATGAACTGGTTATATCATCACGACATACTAGTGTTCTTGTTCACCGCTTTTAAGAACTCTTACTATTCACCGCTTTTAAGAACTCTTACGAACACCATACATCGCTCTCATATAACGACTAGTCTATGGACGCACCAATACTCCTGTTCACAATCAATATGTATTCGTACTCTTGTTCACCGCTTTTAAGAACTCTTACTGTTCACCGCTTTTAAGAATGCTTGCGAGTACAATACATCATGCTCACATCACACACAGATATTTTCACCAGTGATCTCTGGTACTGACAATACTTGTACTGACGGTCACCAATACCTCACTAAACATAAGGATTAACAAATGTTACCTACCGACATAACTCAAACTTTATCTCGTTATTGCGCGTATTAATACTAACGTTCTGAACCCGACTATGTTTCTCACCACATTATCTCAATCTCATTATCATATCCCATTAACTTCGTAATTCATAATAACGCATAATAGAAATATGAAACAACAACTAAATAGTTACGCATTATGAATTATAAACTTAAAGGAACACATCCATGTTCTGCTATGTTTGATCGATTAAAGTCATCTCAATCACTTGAAGAAAGTGATGTTCAATCTATCGAAGTCTTCTCGATTGATTGAAGTCAAGGTGGTCTCGAACGATTGAAGTCATTCGATCGATTGAGACTCAGGGTTATTCGATCGATTGAACTCAGTTCAATCGCTCGAACTTCGTCTTTCCCAGATTCTGCAGTGAATGTGTAGAATTTGGTAGGGTATGTTTGGGTCCTTGTTAAATATACAAAACTTATAAAACCTTACAACTAAGTTACTGAGTGAGATTGAAACTCACCAAACGTCGTTAAGGGCGCGTTTGGCTAAGCTTTAGCTTCTGAGCTTTAATGGCCTCTTTCTCTCTGCTCTGCCTCCTTCTCTTTCCTTCTTCTTCTTCTTCTTCTTCTACTTGTCTTTCCCTGTCTCTTACTGTATATATCTATAGGTGTGTGTATATATGTATGGATATGGATGTGTGTGTATATACGTAAATAACACAAGCACACAATTCCCTCTAGCTCTCTCAAGTCTCTTGGTTCAGCAAACACACTCAGTACATGAGCACAATGTATATATAGGGGAGGATGGAGTGTAGGTGGCTGGTTTTGTGGGAACACTCGAATTTCAAATTATTACACTCTCGATCGATCGAACGTCCTTCGATCGCTCGATATCAAATCAGTCAGGTTTGATCGATTGAAGAAAGTTTGATCGATTAAAGTGGCAACTACGTCATAAATTCAGGTCAGTAGGTTTCGATCGATTGAACAAGGTTTGATCGCTTGAATATTGAAATGCTCGATAGCTCTAACGAACTTCGATCGATCGAAGGTTAAATTTCACATATGATCAAGAGAAGTAAATCGAATCTCTGTGCATAAATACTTATCGAAAATACAGGGTATTACTGATTTGGTCAACATTCATTCATTTTTTATGTTCAATTAGATTTGGATGAACATATCATGGAATGCAAAAAATGAAAAAGGGTGGCTCTAATGGACTATATATTAAGAATCCCAAAAAATGAATTTGCTGAATTGAAAAAAAAATTAGTCGTGAAAACTCTAAATTTCTCAGGAAAAACGATCGAAATGGAAAATAAAAAATAAATAAATTTAGTCCATTATATCCACCATATTATATGCATATAGTTATATGGGTTTTAAATTTTTAAACCCTGTTTAAGGGAGTAAATCTTATATGTATACATATATTTAATATACATATATATATAAAGTCAGGCTCCAGTGCGCATTGGTAAGCACACTGGGCGAAGCCTAAGAAACCGCGGGTTAGTTGGCGGCAGGACGGGGCGCAAGTCAGCGAGGCTGCCCGCGGTTTTTTTAGGCTTAAAAAATCAGTGCACACTAGAGCTTGACTGTATATATATAGATGTTTATATCAATCTTTTCATAACCGGACCGTTCATCGAACCAGAAAAAATGGTCGGGTCACGGGTTAGCGGTTCAACCGTAGGCTGAACTAGAATCAAACCGTGAAATCATAATTACATATTTTATAAATATTTTTATTAAAGAGTAGTTATTATATTTCTTTAAAAAAAATGCATAAAAGAAATTTTAATTTTATACACTTTTTTTTTTCTTTCTTTTAATTCTAGACTTCCATAGTCAATGTTATTTATTTTACATACACCATGTGACCAAACAGACCTTAAGAGTCAAGATATATATTGTTTTTTTAATGTCACTTGGTTAATCATGTCCTCAGTTCACACTAACTAAGGATATTTTCATCAGTGTGGTCATAGCAGACTCATAGACTCATAATCACAAAGAAAAAAGTACACTCTTGCTCTTATTTTTTCAGTCTTGAGCAGCATGTAAAAGAAGCTTTGTCTGAAAATGAGAATAAAAAACTGAGTATAGCCTACTCATGGCCTAGTTTTTCCCACATATAGAGCTTTATCGTGATTTTAATGACAAATACTAAGTTTCACGACCGCTTCACCCACAAAAATCGTCACCGATTCTCCGATTATCCAGTTTAATCGGTTCACCCACCGGTTTTGGTCGGTTCTTGTTCTAATAACGGTTACCGAGTCAATCCGGACCGGATAGCCGACCAGTCGATCGACGGTTAAACCGATCGAACCGGCCGGTCCAGTCCGGTTTTTAAAACATTGGTTTATATAAAGATTGATATAGGGGTATTTTGGTCCTCAAAATAGGTGAGATACTAATTCTTAAATTATATTACACTAGAGACTAATTTCTAAAAAGGGTGGCTTTAACTATATATTAAGTATCCCAAGAAAAATAGGAGAGGGATAGAGGAATGATTAGGAAAGTTAGAAAGTTTGTGCTATTAAAGGACAATT
Source organism: Hydrangea macrophylla (assembly GCA_033977485.1). Taxonomy (NCBI): domain Eukaryota; kingdom Viridiplantae; phylum Streptophyta; class Magnoliopsida; order Cornales; family Hydrangeaceae; genus Hydrangea; species Hydrangea macrophylla. The sequence goes on from CM066983.1 coordinate 62,507,042, forward strand.
GTAGAAATAAATATGAAAATAAAATGAGAGAAATGAAAAAAGAAAAAAGAAAATGCCACGTGGTGCAATGTAGAGAGGCTTTTAGCCTTGAGCTTTAGATATATCTAATAGATCTAATAGATTTGATCCAGTTTATCTCACTACCTCCATGCGGAAGAATCTCAAATATTTTACCAGTTGTACCACAATAACGATATCTACACCGATCACTCTACAACAGCAATAATTTATGGTACCACTGATCACAAGCAAGCATATGTTATTGTAACTCGTAAGGGGGGAAGATGGTGTGCGGTTGCACTAGTTATAAAAACAGAAATGATGTTTTTTTATTTGGGGATGCATAGATATCCATTAGAGGAAGCTGCCCCGGTTACAGCTTCTTCCAAATCTTTATTACATCATTAATAATATGATAATATTTCCAAAAGATTTGTTCTTTTGTCTTAGGCCTTGAGGAGGAGGTAGGCGTCAATCTCTTTAGTCATATGAGCCGCCATGTCCAGATATTTAGTTGGTTCTGGTATAATCCTCATTTTTTTTCTCATATTCCACTGTCCATTTTACCAAACTGCCCTCATGACCCTTCGTACTAACTTGAACGGTGGACTTGAAGACATTGTAGTACTTAATTATATCTCCATGAGAAACGTTGAATGTCACTGATTTGTTATGCTCGTCTATGGCTTCCACAGTCTCTTTGATACATTCACAATTCCCTAACATAGTCATATATATACTGCGAATTAGTGTCCTACGTATATACTGCTAATTTTATAGAAGAATCATAAGTGTAACGTATTTTCCATTGATGTAGGACATGAACAAAAAGATATTTAGGGCCAATTAAGACAGACCACGCCAAAATAGCTCAACTAATATTATGAATTATCCTCCATTTTTTTGTTTTATTGTAAGAGAAACATTTCATTTCATAAACAGCTGATTTTAAAAGAAACCAATATAAATATTAGAAAAAAGAACAAAACATAAAAAAAAAAAAAATAAGCACAACAAACAGCTTCCATTTTAGCTGGATGTGTATTAAGGATATTTATTATTCTTATTATTTTATTTTATAAAATTTTTATCTGCTAAAGAAAACTGTCTACTTATCATAGAGAAGTGTGATAATTGAGGATAAAGTCGATTTCAATTGGGTACAATTATGGAAAATTGATTTCCTGGGTCGTAAGTGATATAAATCAAAACCGGTGACGCTAACTATAATATAAATTTAGGCGAAAGTTCCTAGAATTAACTGTTAAGAATTTAAAGTTCAATTTGATTCTTAATTTATTAAAAAATTCCTTAAAGGTTGAGTTAAGTGAAATTTCACTTAATATTTATGTACGGATACAGTAATATTTCACTTAATATTTATGTATGCCAAGTGAAACTTCATTTGAACTGTCAATAGTCTAATAAAAAATCATACCTGGCACCACCGGCACCTACTTCACCTGAGGCCTGTATGAAGGATCTTTTCCTAATAAGAATCTTAATTATACTTAGTTCTTAAAGATCTTGTCATAATATCCACTTTCACTAATTACCCCCTATAATAGAAATTTATATATATATATATATATATAAAAACAAAAGAGATCAAATATGACTTGGATAGACTAATTGTATGACTACGACGAATTTGATGATGACTAGGATGGTTATTAGGACGAATAAAATAGTTGACTAAGATGGTTATAATGGTTGTGAATTGTGATTGGGTCCGGTTGTAATTGTTTTAGAATAAATGCATATATAAAAGTCAGTATACAAGTTCTTTTTATCAAATTTATTAATGAGCGTTTTCACGAGTCTGCTCACGAGTCTTGATTAAACGTGTTCACGAGCTCCTTCGATCCAAACCGAGCCTAGCTTTTATCTAGCCGAACCGTGAACCCTTGTTAAGCGGCTCAACTCATCTGCACGGCTACACCCCTAGTGATTGCCATGTCCTTAGAAAAAAAAAACAAGAAAAAAGAAAAAAAAAAAAAAAAAAGAAAAAAAAAAAGAAAGAGTAATACTTGAGACACAATCATTCAAACAACTTTTTTACACAGTCAAATAAATATATCTCTCTTGTATCTATTTCTCTCATGTAATGTCACTGAACCTCACAGTGACACTGAAGTGACACATGAGAGACAGACACATTTATTGAGTTATGTAAAAAAACTTGCATGAATAACTATGTCACAAGTATTGCTTAAAAAAAATCTAATGAATTGGAGTAGGAGTGATGATTGCCATTTCCCGAGATAAAAGAGATCTAAATTATAGAAGGAATGACTAATCACGTGAATGCCATATCCCTCCCCCAAGATTAAACTCTTTAACTATAAAAATTTCTTAAAAAAAAAAACCCTAAGGCCACCTCCAGCCTCTCTCTCTCTCTAAGGCCACCTCCAGCCTCTCTCTCTCTCTCTGCTGCAACCACCCACGGCAACTAGATCCAGTACTACCGCAGCCCCTTAATCTCTCTGTCTCCCATTCTCCTTTAGGGGCAGATTGCAATTTTCATTAAAAGACTGGGCAGAATTTTGTTTTTTTTTTTCCTAAACTGAATTGCAATTAGCCTTGTTTTATTTGAACTTTGATAGTTTGATGAGATTATTAGCCTCAAAATTTTGCTCAATTTCAATTGTTTGGTGTCATTCTCAAGTTGAGTTCCTTATTGGATGAATGTCACTATAATTGAAATTATTGCGTAGCGCCTTTAGGCGCGAACAATGTGTCAATGTCTAGTATATATATGTATATATATATATTGTAGGACGCTGAAATGTATTTAAAACATCTAGACAACACTTGCCTTAGCGTTCACAAAGGATTGACCATTGCACCGAAGATTTCCCCAAAAAGTACAAGCGTGGAAATTTCAAGAAACAACTTAAACCCAAAAATTCTATACATCAAAAACACCAACAAAATGTGACTATGTGAATTAATTTTTTGAGTTGATTTGAGTAAGGTTGGTGTTACCTACCTATATCATAAGTCCAGAGCTTGACCGAGCCTACAGTTTTCCAATCACCTTCAATCACTTGAATACTTTTTACTTTTTCAGGGCAGATTTCTGGCAGAAGGTATGCTTTGCTGGCAAAGATGTCAAAATATTTAACTGCAGGGGACTTGATCTCTGTTTGGCGCTCCACTTTAGAAATTTGAGCCATTTTTTTTTTCTTTTTTTCCTTTCAGTAACTAAGAGCAAGATAAGTTAAATGCAAAAAAGCATTGTGGATCCTTTGCCTTAAATGGGAAAAAAAAAAAAGAAGCGAAAATCATTCTTGATGGGAATAATGGACCACCAGCAGACTAAGAACAATAATGTGATTGATGATAGCTTGTTTTTGCTTTCATTAAATTAAAATGGGCTAATTAATCATGGGTGATGCTATTGTATCATTAAACCATGACACTCTATGGTGGAGTGTACCACTCTTAAAGCATATGGTACCATGCATATGTCATGCATTCCATATATGGTACCACATACTTTAAAAGTGGTACCATATAGTGCTTTAGTTCAATAATGGAGTTTCGGATAGTAATCCATCATCACGAAGTATGTCTTTTATGTACCAAAAAAAGTAGGTTATTTGAAGAAAAAAAAGGGTAAATTATGTAAAGACCCCCTCTACTATCACCGGTTTTCACTTATACCACCTGATCTTTTTTTTTTTTAACACACTGACCCCCTCATGTATACTAGTTTGACACTAACACCCCTTTCGTTTCTTGAGCCATCAAAAAGTTGACGTTTATGCTGTCACATGAGAACAATCATTGCTATATGACTTTTTTACCCCTGGGCATTCAAGCTGGTGAGAATAGTGATATAACCTCTGTATTATCTACCTCCTCTTCACCTACCAAAGAACCAAGAGATGAAGAGCCCAAAACCAAATCAAAAATCCCAAAAGTTGTTAAATTGAAAACACAGTGGGAAAGAGAGTGTGAAATAGTTGTTTAATTGAAGAAATTTCCAATTCTACAAGTAAAGTTAGTGAGTTGGTTCAAATTGTGCTGATTTAGAAAGAGATGATCAAAGGTATGTAACTACTAACTACACAATGTTTTGTTTTAAATCATGTATATGGATATGTATGTACATGTATAGAAACACTTGCACACTGTTTGTGCTGCTGCTTTTTTTTTTTTTTTTTTGGTATGTTTACCAAATAGTCAATACTCTAGATTGTGAAAAGAGGAAGAAGAAATTTTCATAACCCTTTTCAGTTCATTGATTTTGAAATCACAAAACTACAAAGAACCCTAGATTGTGTATGCTTGATTTCGAAATCTCAAAACCCTACACATTTTTGGAATCAAAACGGCAAGAAGGAAAAACCCCTTTGCCGAATATTTTTGGTATCTCGAAGCCCTAAAAATTTCGAGAATAGAATAGAAAACTTACAGATCGACTATATTTCTGTAACCTTTAAGCTTGACAAATGATTTCGGACCTCCACAACAAACGATCCAAGGGATTAACGTGATGATTTGGTGAAAAAATTAAGGGTTTTTTTTTTTAGCCATTTCTGAGAGAGGTTCATCGAAAAATATGGGGTTTACACCGGAAAGAAGGTTCGCCGTGAATAGGAAGCCGAAAACAACCATGGAGGCGGAGGAAGAGGCGGCAGGTTCTTCCCCAAACAGTGCAGCGTCGTCGTTTCAGATGGATTTCTGCAGTTGGTGGTAACATTAATACTAATAAGAGAGATTTTCAGGCTGCAGGCAATGATGTCGTGGAGTTTGAGAGAGGCTCATCGAGAGCCAGCGACGAGGACGAGAATGGTCCGAAGAAACTGAGACTGTAAAAGGATCAGTCGGCTTATCTTGAAGGAGCTTCAAAGAACACAACACTTTAAATCTTGTAAGTTTATTTTTAGAGAGACAGAGATGAGGGAGAGAGAGAGAAAAAAAAATTCTAGAGAGAGAAAGAATGGGCCATTTAGTTTTGTTTATTTATTTATTTATTTTATTATCGTCCTTTAGCTTTATGTACTGATGGGTTATGTTTTTTTAATGGTGTAGAAACAAATGAGGGCAAGTAGGTAATTTCTTGAATTCTGGCACTTACGTTAGTTAATTTGGCCCCTCAAATACATGAGGTGGTCAGTATGTTAAAAAAAAAAAGATCAAGGGGTATAAGTGAAAACCGGTGATAGTAGAGGGGGTGTTCACATAATTTACCCAAAAAAATTAATGCTATATGAAAAACAAATGCACGAAGTTATCAATAATATTATCTTAAGAAGTATTCTCATTTTTCTCAATCAACTGATTCAAGATGATGAACTTTTGTAATACCCTGAATTTTTTGAGAGTATTAATAAATAAACTTTGTTTCTATGTACTTATATAAATTTTTCTTTTCATTGGTGAGGTTTAGTTATCAATCGATTGCCTTTGTTCCCAATCCATGGACATTTTTTGATACCAATCGATTGACATATTCCCAATCGATTGCCATTATACTGACTAAAAGTAATGATGTGGCAACATCCCAATCGATTGCCATCTTTTTCAATCGATTGCCTTCAAATATCTGTTGTCAATCGATTGACTTATGCCCCAATCGATTGGCATAAGCTGAGACAAGTTTTCTTCTTTACTTGAGAATTAAACGTGTGGCACTCTCACAACTCTATATATATGAGTCCATTCATATATCTATACCTATTTCTATAGATATACACCCACACACACTCACTGCCTTGGGCAGAGAAGAAGAAGAACCAGGAAGAGAGAAAGAAGGAGAAGAGAAAAGGAGGAGAACAGAGAGAGAGCTAGACAGAGAAGAAAGAGAGAGAGAGCTTGAGTTTCCAAGCTCACACAAGCCGAACATACCCTTGGTGAGTTCCTAACTCACTTGGTCCCTTTATGTGATGTTTTTACAAGTTATTATGAAGCTTAGATGTGTTAAATACATGATTTTTACGTTGATATATGTTATTTTTACAATCTACTGGTGAAGAGGAAGTACCAATCGATTGGCATAATTACCAATCGATTGCCATCAGTCTGGACCCAACCCGATTGGATAGAATTCCAATCGATTGAATCGATTGACATTGTTTCAGACCCAATCGATTGCCATGATTCTCAATCGATTTTTTTATCCCAATCGATTGGACCTTATACCAATCGATTGGTATGAGCAGAACATGGATTCTTTTGCCTGTTTATTATATAAGAGGTTCGATTGTTCGTTTTTCGATTTGGATTTCTGTTATGCGATTCTGGGTGAATCTGGGAAAATGTGACAACATAGATAAGTATGATTAAGAATAATGGATTAATAAAAGGATGTGAGATATTATGCGGTTCATGTATAAGTTCGGTATCCGTTTCTTTTAATCAGAGTAGTCAGGCCACATGGGGAATTTGTCATGTGTCGATATTAGAATGTAACTCAGGTAGGTTTGGTAAGTTCTGGGAATGGTACGTGGACGAACGTTTGATTATGATATGCTCTTAAAAGCCGGTGAACGGAAAAATGTTCTTAAAAGGCGGTGAGCTGGAAAGTATGGTAGCTGACACTGAGTCGTGGCAATAGATGATATGCCTTGTTCGAAACGTTATGTCCTGAAATGCGGTGAACAGGATACATTGTTCTTAAAAGCTGGGGACGGACTGACGTGGAGTCCATGATATGCGGTGAGCAGGATATATTGCTCTTAAAAGCGATGGACAGAATAAGGGTGTATCCCTAGAGTTAAATGATTGAGTTTGTTCCATTCAGTCAGGATATGTTAATATCGATCTTTGAGTAACAAGACGATAAGGGTTGGTTTACGAGGTTGAATAAACGAACAAGATATAATTATTATTATAGTAAAACGTTAACTCGTGTTTTCATAAGCTTGTGTTTACTTCAGATAACTGGTACCTTGTTAGTTTATACACACTCAGCTCTCAATAAGCTGACGACCTTTATTGCCTGGACTTTCCCTAGTCTAGACTATCGTGTACCTCATTTTATAGGTGACGAAGTCTACAACAATAGTTCCTATCCAGGAGAAGAATACACCGAGGGTGTCCCCACTGATGATGGTTATACTAGGGAGGACTATAACGCTAATATTTACGCCAGCTGAAGACCTGGAGATAGTTTATATTATTTCTGCTTAGTTGTTTTGTTATATTTGATACTTGGGCATATGTTGCTTCCAGACCTTATATTCTTCCGTTGTAGCTTTACTGCTGTAATAACTCTGATGTTTGTTAATATAATAGGTTTCATTTATATTACTGTGGGTTGTTCTTGTTGTGGACTAGTACTGTGTGGTGTGGATCATTTGTGACTTTCACCAGTCATTCCCTATGGACCTATAAAGGAAATTATTTTTCTCTATTTATGCTATTCCGGGGCGTGACAACTTTGAATTAAAATTCCCAAAAAATGTGAGCAGGATGGAATAAAATATGAGCATGTTTGAGCTATCAGTAGCTGCTAATAACCATTCGGCAATTAAGCACCTTCAAATGCTGAAATTGAACGATTGTGCGCAAAAGATTTATTAAAATTTTTTTAAAAAAATTCCAAGCAGGACTAACTAGGGTTATAGTATCATGTTGAGCAAAATGAAGAAAAATGATTCAAAAAATTCACCCTAAGTAATTTGGATCGAGAGTTAGTTGTGGTTCGTAACAAACGGGCCATTTGTTCGCCAAGTGATTAAGATAGCTCACCTTGATGGATGCCAAAAGGCAAAGAACCAAAATTTGAAAGAAAGAATATAATACAGGATGAAGAATGTTTTGGTTCGTAAATTTGGTTTTCTAATGTTTTGCCAGTTACACATGTAATTGTATATAGTACCATCGACCACTAGCTAGCTAGCTATCACATCATATGGTCATTACAATTTTAGATTTTCAAAGTCTTTAAAAATTTTATGGTTGTTCCCCATATTTCGCATATAGTGGTTTGAAGAGTAAACTAAATTAGTAAAAGACAAACCAATTTCTTCATAACTCTTTTTGGTGGAAAAAAAAGGGGGTTCCACTACAACAGATTTGACTTTTGTGGAGCGCAAAGTGCATCACAAATAATCAAAACGCTTATTTGTGATACGATGATGCGTCACAATTGGCTTCACAAAATCCTTAGTCGCAAATAATCATTTATGGCATGGTCAACACGTCACAAACAACACTATCATTTGTCACGCAATAGTGCGTCACAAATAATAGCTGACAGTGTCACAAATAAGCTGCCATGAATAATAAATATACGCACGACAAATACGAGTATTATTTGTGACCGTATACATGTCACAAATAGTGACTGTTTGTGACGTGTATATGCGCCACAAATACTGAATAACTTCAATTATTTATTATTGTTTGTGACGCATAGTAAACGTCACAAATACAAATTGTCAGTTTCAGAATGTTATTTGTGACACATCTATATGTGTCACAAATACTCTGTTATAGTATTTGCGACACATTAAAATGCGCCACAAATGGTACATGGAAATTAATTTTTTTTTTCCTAATTTGATAAATTTACGTGTTATATACCTGCGATAATACCAATATTTCAAAAACACAACTACGATACGCATGCACAAGATATAAACATTGACATATAATTTAGGGATCAAGTCCAACATCAAAATAAAAAGTCTAACATCCAAAATACTAATCCATATACAAACAGAAAATTAAGTTTAAGTTTGTTCCAATATAACACTAATATTCAACACATACAACATCTGAAATAAAAAAAAACATATCCAACATCTTCCACCATCAAATGTAACTTCAAACCTGAAATGTGAAAAAAAAAAAAAAAAAAAAAAAAAAAAACAAATAAATAAATAAATTACATTTTAGCCAATTCAAGAAGAATTATAAAATGAAAAACTCAAAAGCCATATTTATTTTGAAGTCTAACTAGGTAAATGAAAAAAATAACTTGTGACATGTAATTCAGATATACGCTTTTTTTAATTGCTTTTCTTGCTAGTTTCATTTATAAAACAATAATCTGGAATGCATTCAGAATATACATTTATAAGGCTTGAATACTTGAAGCTAATTCAGTACGTTAGACATTAATTTTGGAGAAAGTTAGAAAATTTGAATCAACAGGACATTTATGAGTTTAAAATGGGTAAATATAAAAATTTAGAGGGGGCACCAATGCCTATAATACAAAATACATAAGTTAAAAAAATATATTCGAAAAGTTGAGAAGGGGCACGTGCGCCCCACTTGTTCCTATGGTAGCTTTGTCCCTGCATGTGGTACAACCATTAATGCAATTGGGAACTAACATGAAAAAAACTAGGGGTGTTTAAGAAAGCTGAAAACCGACCAAACACCGATTGGTCGATTTATTAAAAGAATGCACAAGATTAACCGATTGAAAACCAACCGATGCCACCTAGCTAAACCGACCAACCGAAATTAAAAAGTCAGTTTTAAAACCAAAAAAACAAAAATAAATAAATAAATAAATAAACATGACCAAATCCGAGAACTCCCCTGACAAATTAAAAACTCAAATAAGATATGAGCTTATCAGGTTACGAATCTTCTTTTGCTTGCTGATGTGAATGCCCACAACCACACACACACACCCACCCCCAATGATGTGGGGACTCAGAAAGATTCAAAGTATTTATACAACTGGGGAATCAAAGTGGGCAAAGAGAATAGAAATTATTGTTCTTTTCAGAAAATTCCCCATCTTGAAAATAAGAGAACTAGTTTACAGGTGACAACGATCACCCAAATTCTTCTGCATACTCACTTTTTTTTGGTTTAATTTTTCTCTTCTTTACTTTTCTTTTCTTTATTTTATTATTATTTTATTTTTTTGGTGCTTTTTTTTAACACTTACCCATAGCCACAGGCTTGTAAGATGCTAATGTCCATTTTCATTGTGGATATCCAAAAAGAACTTTTATCTCAGATTCTTTCACTACCGGACCTTAAAGAAGAGCAAAAAATAACAACACACATGAAAATCTAAGATTGTTTATTCTAAACAAAATGGGCTACTTACATATTACCCCTTTGGTTAACTGCATTCACTTTACCCCTCTATATATGGTTCAAAAAGTTGACAGTTAACCTACTTGTGGCTTTGGACTAAAATCAAACTACTAATATTTCTCTCAAAATAGCCCCCCCATGAGAATCAAGTGTTAAAATTAGACTCACATAGGAGAGTCTAACCATCAGAATAAACCCCATATAGGCAGTTAATCCCAAAATTAGCTCCACAAATGGGTTAAGTGTTAAAATTTAACTCACACAGGTGGGTCAAATGACAACATTATCCACCTAGAGGGCATTAATCCCAAAATTAACCTCACTAAGGGGGTTAAGTGTTAAAATTTTTGGCAAATTTTAGAATTTTCATTAATATATTTTGAGAAAAATCTTAACAGTTTCACTATAATCAAAAACCATTGGGGGGGGGGGGGGTAAATGTTCACTTTTGAAGCACAGGGATAAAGTGAAACTGAACCAAACCACAAGAGCATAGAATGAAATTAACCAAACAAAAATGAGGAGTATTTTGCACGAGTTAGAGTAAGTCTCGTGATACAATGGCCGATAAGTTAGTCATATATGGTGCCTCACACCACGTCTCATGATAACAAAGTGTGGCACTCCAATTAATTTGTCTCGTGATAACATAGTGTAACACACCAATCTTATTTAGTTTTTTTGTTAAAACTAACATGCAGTTTTATACATTTTAAGTTTTAAGATATCCTAATCACTGAATGTAATCTATTTCAGTGCTTCAAACACTATTTTTAGTATTGCAAACTCGATCGCTTAAAATTTCAGTGCTTAAAATTCAACGCTTAATTTTTGAAACTTAATTTTCAGTTTCATCAAATGGGCTCTTAGTTAATTTTTTTCCCTTGAGGACCGTTATCGATGTACTCTATAATCTTCCATTTCCGCTTCTTAGTATAGAGAAAATCTCAATAACTCTATAAATGTAGCTCCAGTTTTCAAGACCACCACATAAACTTTGGACATTTCTTTTGTGTGAAAAAGCTTCAATTTGTTGCTTGTTAAATTTAGTAATTTTTTTGCAATTTCTTGAATAAATTTTTTTTTGAAAAATTATAAAAGGTTGGTTGCCAAACGGACTCTACTTTTTCAATAATCTCAAATAATTGGCTAACAAATTGGTACCAACTTTTTTTTTAATGATCTATCTTCACTCAATCCTTAGAAATTTGACAAAACCCACCTACAGTCTATCTCTTTTCCTAGATCATCGAAATTCCGTTTTGGAAACTGAAATCGTCGAGCTGCTTGAGCGAACACGATGGTTCTATACAAGAATGAGGTTTCCTAATCTGATTGGGAGAGCATATAATTAGGATAATTTCCAAACATGATTGGTTTCCTAATTGCATAGGAATACTTGTAAGAGAAGTTTCTTGGTGGAGAAGACTTACCATGTGGGTAATTAAACTACTTCTACTAGGATTAGGCAATTGTATTCTATATAAATAGCAACCTATGGTGAGAATTATAATTGTTAAGAGAACTTGAATCTAGAGAGAATTTAAGAGAGAACACAGAGAATAATTGGGAGTGTGTGAGGCATCTACTTTGGGGGTTTGTTTTCTTTAATCAATAAAAAGTTGTCGTTCTTCGTGTGTGTGTGTGTGTATTAGAGGGGGGTTAAACCACATTGAAAATCTAGTATGTCTTTTCTTTGATTTTTTTTCTCCTTTCATGTGTGTTACTATTTGATTGTTTTCGTGGTCTTGGGCACAACACAAACCATCTCCAATAAACAAGTTATTTTAGTTTTTCAAACAAAATAGCTAGCCAGGTGGCCTTTTTAATCAGCTCCAGCTGGCTTGTCATCTAGCCAGCTACTTTAACTTTTCTGCAATAGGCTAACTAATGAGTCCATATATTTTCTCTTTGAACCTGATCAATTGATGGATTTTCTTCCAATATCAATTAGCGCAAGTCTCAACCATACAAAATGAAATGAAATTTTGTGCAAATTCAACTTTAAAGAGTAGATAACTAAAATAAATTTTAGCTAAAGAATCTAGCCAAAATTAATATAGAAAAATTAGGCTAAGATCCTTAAGATTGAGTTAATAAGCCCAAAAGGACAACCCAATATACCTCCAGTCCAAAGGTCCTCCCATTTTGCTCTTTTTTGGCAAAAGTCTCTCAGTTTTTAATTTCATGTTTGGAGACAAAATTTCCCCTGTCGCCGTCGATGCTATGCCATCGATCTGCATCTTTGTTCATCACCATCTCTGATCTCTACCATCATCTTCTGTATATCATCGATCTCCATGGATGTACTTATGTTTACTTAGTTGTGAAAAAAGGGAGGCTTGTATAAATGTGTATGTGTAGGGGGTTGTGCGTGTGTGCATATATATATATATATATATTTTGCTCAGCAAAGGATCAAATTTATTAAAACAAAACCCATGAAAGGGACATTTTACACTATTGAGTTGGAGCATCCAACCCAATACTAATTGGCAATGGGTAGAGTAGCCCTATTTCCTTTTATATTTAGTAGCAAGGTTTTAAATTCCCGATGTGGGATTAAAATCTCAACACGCCCTCGTAGGTGTGGCATGATTGAGAGCCAACACGTGGAGCACACATGCATATTGCTTATTGAGTTAGGGTAACGTGGACGTCGTGGAGCACATGTAGCCAACTGTGCCTGGCAATAACCAGCTCTGATACCATGTTGAATTGGAGCATCCAACCCAAACCAATTGGCAATAGGTGAAGTAGCCCCATGATCATATATATTGAGTAGCAAGGCTTTAAATTTTTAATGTGGGATTGTAATCTAAACATACACCAACATCGGAGAGCAATACCCAAACAAGCAGAACAGCCAAAAGGAAGTCTTAACAACACAAACAACCAAAACCAAAACCACACCCAAAGAGAGAAAGATAAACCACTCAAGACAACCCCAAAAAGGGAAGACAAACCCACAAAAAAACCTTAACAAAAACAACGAAAAACATTAGCCAAAGCCAATGAAGCTACAAAAACCAACCAACAGAGAAAATCCAAAAGACACCACCAAAAAACAAGATCCACAAGAAGCCACTATTGGGAATTTTGAATGATAAATTAGCTTTTAATTGAATGGATTATTTGGTCATGCCAAATAGACCCTTAGTCGAATGGATATCACGATTGATGAACAGTCTCCTTTCGAAAGGTTGTGACTGTTGAATAGTCTTCTATAGTCTATATATATGGGTCTTGTTCATTCATTTAGGGAGAGAAAAATTAGTTAGTTTCATCATTTATTAATGTATACATATAGAGTATATGTCAGTGGCCGAGAGAGTGCAAATACAAGTATGGTTTGCTGGAACCTTATTATTAATTTGAAGTGCTTCTATAGTAAGGGGGAGATCGTTGTATTCTAGGCAAAAAATGGCACAAATTCGTGAGCACCAATGCTGGGCATAATTGTCTTATAACATAGTGTCCACACTAGACTTGATCTAATATTCTGTATTGCATCTATATCAGGTCATGTTTTATTTTACAATATTTATTATTACTTTTAGATTTTAGAGTTTTACAGATTTATACATCCCAATATATTTTGGATAACAGCCACCACAGTGCAACAAACAAAGATCCAATCAAACTCAAAACCATCAAAGTAAGAGGAATATCCCCCAAGATAAAACAAGACAACCAACTGCTAAAAAGCCGACAAAACTGCACTGCATCAACAAACAAAACACTCTGAGCAAGCAGAAAAGGTTCCAAACACCAAACAAGAAATTGACAATAACTCCAACAGAGAGGCCACCAATTGATCTTCCTAGATCCAGAATCGGCTCGGTCCTACACCCCAGTTCAATAAATTTATCAAGAATATCCTCTTAATTTCTTCAAAAGATAACCCAATTGCCTTCCCTAATTCCTACATAACTTTAGTGTCCAGGAAAATCACCCTATTATGATTTTAGAATCCATCCTCGAAAATAGAACCAATAGTCCGAGCTTCCAACAAGTTACAAACCTTTTCCATAGATAATGTAGGGATGATTACAGAGACCGATTTAGAGGACTTATTTGCCTTACATTTAGTTGTAATATTCCATTTAGCTCATTCAGGAAAGCATTCCAATATAAGATCAATCATTTTCTGTCTCCCAACTCTTTTTTTCAGTCTTCAAGATTCAATATGTTCAACATTAAGATTGAAATCATCCCCCTCAATATTTGTTTCCCACACAGAGATATCATCATCAGACCCATGTTTTGAAGGACAATCACCATCAAAGATGTCATATCTAGGTGGAAGAAGGAACTCGTCATTCTAATGGACAATTTTGATGAGCCAGTTCTAAAGCCAAGACCAGTTCTCCTCTTCCAGAGTTAAGAACGTCATCATCTTCAAATAAGAGTAGAAAGACCCTATCTGAGATGCCTCTTAGCTCAATATTAAAGATTCCTTCCCTGATGAAACAGTCCTTTAAATAATTTCCATCAACCCTCTCCGGGGAAAAGCTCACAACATTCTTCTTAAGAATCTTGATAATTTTACCATTCACCAAGCCCAACATGATTTACAGTGTTTTCTATTTTGGGGTTCTCTTTTTTGTGAAACCCATTATAACTACTGTAAAATTGTCAGATCATGCCTATATGAATCATAATCCCCCTTAACATTAGAAAAGTTAGCACCTCTATCAAACCTAGCCATATTAACCCCCCAACTGATGATCAAGGAGGCACACCCTATTGAAAGTACGAATTGCATCTTCAGCTACTCTTTTATCCTTATATCTAACATAACCGAATTTCTACCAAGTTTCCTTCTTTTGGAAAGGATGAAGACCTCTTCTACCTTACTGCATGTCTCAAAAATCCCAAATAATCATTTCGAATCTACTTTAAATTGAATATTGTTCAAAAATACAGAATATACAGCTCTTGAGTCAGCCAACAAAACTACTGAACAATCCAATCTCAAAATGCACTAAGAAGATATATACCACATACACCAAATTGACAACAGAGCACCAGGATGGCCTAGATAGTAAGTAATTAGAGTATCAAGAGCAAAAGCCCCCAAATTAAAAATCAAACAACCAAAACAACCAATACCAATATCTTAAGTATAATAAAAACCAAGCTGAAAACAAAATCAAAACAACCTTAAAATACTAGAGCATCTCATCATTGATCAACACTGAACCAAGAGCACCAACACCATCGAATTTGAGAAAAAGACAAGAGGAAACATCACAAAGTGAGGGATGGGGTGGCACTCAAGGGAGAGGCAACGACTAAGGGATGCACTTCTTTATAGATCTATATTTATATATCTGTGTATCTATATATAGATCTATATATGGTTATTCTTTGGGCTTCGTGTGTATAGATATACAAATATATACATGTTCATATATATATATATGTATATGTAAGAGTAGTACTATGTTAAGATCGTGTACTACATTTATATTTCTATGAGTTATACTATGTGTACTTTTGTACTTCTACCTTCCTAGTTTAGGGTCTAGGTTGCCTATATAGAGGCCTCTATTATTGTACATTTTATGTGTGAAATATAGAATCTTCTTACCTTATTTCATGGTATCAGAGCCAAATACCTCCTGGTGATCTCTCCACTAATCTAGCATTGCCTTCGATCCCATCAGTGTCTCCATTGCTATAGTTACCTTCATCACCAACCAAACAGGCCTCTATACTGTCCAAAAGCCATCACCGAATCATCCAACCAAACAGGCCCTCTTTACTGTCCAAAGACCATCACTGGTCCACGCCACCATCACCACACCATCATCACCAATCATCCAACCAAACAGACCCCATCACTGGTGCACGCCATCATCACCAATCATCCAACCAAACATACCCCATCACTAGTCCACACCATCATCATGCATCATCAACCTATTTTAAGCATCCTATTCTATCCAATCTCAAACCCAGACCATTGAATCATGATACCATTGAATCATCCTATTTTGAAATTTTGTTCACCATCACCATTTAATCATCTTCACCACTCATTCCACCATTCTTTCTTTTTCCTGAATCTATCCTTTCTTCGAAGCCCTCTTTCTTTTCCCTTGCCTCGCAGCCATGCCCTGGTGAGTCTGCGTTTCTTTTTCAGTTTCTCATTAATTCGACCCGAGAACAGGCTCAGACCAAGACCTGACCCGACCCGACCCGACCCGTGACCCAGTTCTTCCTATTATAGTCGATGTCAGCCCTAGTCTTCGATTCAAGGCTTGTTTGATCTTTCATTTGATTCAGTCTATATTTTACGAGGTTCTTTACAAGTCGGATTGGTTCCTACCTAATTTGGACCTTCTGGATCCATTTCTAGCCTCTATTTGACCAGCTTCTAATTGTATCGCCCTGGTTTTTCTCTATTCAAGCCATTTTTTTTATATATTATGAACTGTCTTGACTCCTCTCATCCTATTACTATCACCATGGGTGGACTCTATTATATCGTTTGGGCTTAATCCATGTCTAGTTTCTTCAAAGGCCATAAACATGGAGATATCTCACTGGTAACATCATGGAGCAAGTTGAAGCCACGGGAGAAGATGTAACCAAGTTTGCCGAATGACTTAAAGATTGGGATAGTAAGAACCATCAAATCATCACATGGATCTGTAACACTAGTGTTAACTCTATTAGTCTCTAATTTGGAAGGTTTTCACTGCCAAATCACTTTGGGAGTTTTTGTAACACCGTTACACCACCACATATTTGGCTCATTGGTACCAACTTTTGAGCACTCTACACCGAATGAAGTAGCAACCTGTCAATCTATCAACTAGTTTCTCTTTGAGATGCATTATGTCTGGGACTAGTTAACTCCTTTTGTACCTATCCTGATTGTGAAAGTTTTGTTATTTTCTTAATGGCTCTCACTAATGACTTTGAACATGTCCGAGCATCACTTCTACATCACAGTCCTCTACCAACTTTGGAATAAGCCATATCCAAACTTCTATCTGAGGAAATATGTCTGGCCCCTTCTAAGAATCCCTCGAATCCATCTATAGATGTTATTCTGGCTAAACCCAAGGTCACATAATTCAAACCCGAAGGTAATCAGTCTAGAACGTTTAAAAGGTGGTACAATTACTATCAGAAGAATGGTCATACTACTTTGGACTACTCAGTTCACATTTGTCAATACTGTCATATCAAAGCACCTGGACATCTTCAACACGAGTGTCTCCAAAATCCATCCAGACACTCTCAGGGCAATGTATCCTGAGGTGGAACTTCCAAGATTGTTGCCATCCCTACTGACAATTCTTCATCCGATACTTCTGCCAACTGTTACTCTACTGCTCATCTTGAGGATCTTCTTAAAGAAATTCTAGCTGAATCTGGTAATCCACCCTCTACTGCCATGTCAGTTACTCCAGGTATCTCATCTTAGTTTTTTGATTCAGCCTGCTGCAATCATATGACCTCTGATTCTATTCTCTTTCATTCTAAATCTCCAACATCTATCACCCCAATCGTCTACACTACTGATGGTTCCTACATGACTGGTAGCCATATAGGAACAATATCTACATTATCCACTTCACTTCCTAATACTTATCTAATTCCCAAAGTAACTTTTAATCATATATCGGTTGGTCAACTCTGTGAATTTAGTCTCATTATCATATTTTCTACCTCTGGTTGTTGTGTGTATAGGATCCAAAGACGGGACAGACTCTTGGGATAGGCTGTAAGGTTGGATGACTATTTGAGCTTATCAACCTACATAAACTGTCCTACATATCTGCTCCAGTTCAGACAACACTAGCCACTTCAGCCTCCACTGTCCCATCCTTCAATCTCTGGCATACGCATTTGGGTCATACTTTAATTGGTCATTTAAAGTCCTTAGTATCTAGTGGTCTTTTAGGGAATGTCAATAATCAACATTTTGATTGTCTTTCTTGTCAACTAGCCAAGAAAACGACATTGTCATTTAACAAAAGTGAATCTGTTTCATATGCTCCTTTTGACTTAGTTCATTCTGATGTCTGGGGTCCATATCCCATTGCTACTATGGTAGGATCCAAATACTATGTTATCTTTGTGGATGATTATTCCCGCTACACTTGGTTGTTTCTTATGACAATCAAAATAACATAGTATTTGGATAATGCTGCAGAATATATAGATTTCAATGCTCTTTCATTCCTTCGCCAACATGGAACCCTACCTCATCGTTCTTATCCAGGCACCACCCAACAAAACGGGTATGCCAAGCGCAAGCACCAATATATTCTCAACATTGTTCGTGCTCTCCTCATTGATGCCTCTTGTCCAAAAAGATTTTGGGGTGAAGCAACCCTCACAAGCATCCATACTATGAATTTTGTTCCTTCTCCCATAATAAACAACCAGACACCCTACGAGCATTTATATGGTTTTACCCCTGACTACAATAATCTCAAGGTTTTTGGTTGTGCATGCTTTGTATTACTTCAACCACATGAGCACACAAAACTTGAATCTAAGACCCATCTATGATGTTTTCTAGGGTATGGTATTGAACACTAGGGTTACAGGTTCTGGGATCCCCTCTCGAAACGTCTTCGTGTGTACGTCCTGTCATGTGGTCTTTTGGGAACATAAGATGTTCTCTTCTCTATCCCAATTTTATCTAGCTCCTTCCAATACACCGCGTTTCTTTACCAATGCCAATACTGAGATTCCACTTAACTCAGCTACTCCTTCCACTTCCTCAGATCCATTACCTCTTCCACCAGCTGCATCTGCCTTATCTGAGTTATCCACTTTGCCCTCTCCTGAGCAGTCTAGTTCATCTGAGAAATTTACACCAACACCTGATTGTCATAGTGACAAGGTAAGAACACCTTATATTCATCTTCGTGATTATGTTCTCTCTACTATTCTCTCTCAACATGAGCCTCAATCTTATCGCGAAGCTAGTTCTAACCCTCTTTGGCAGAAAGCTATGGATGATGAATTACAGGCACTGGAGTAGAACCACATATGGGACTTGGTGGATTTACCTAGTAGAAAAGCATGCTATGGGTTCTAAGTGGGTTTACAAAATTAAAACTTACTCCGATGGACCTGTAGAATGCTATAAAGCTTGATTGGTAGCCAAGGGATTCACATAAGAATATGGGATTGACTAAGAAGAGACTTTTGCCCCAATTGCTCGTCTTACCTCAGTCCGCAGTCTTATAGTTGTGGCTGCTGTTTGCCGGTTGGAATTATTTCAAATGGATGTAAAGACCACTTTTCTCAATGGTGACCTAACAGAAGAAGTCTACATGCGTCCTCTCCCTGGATATCAGCATTTTCCTTAATAGGTTTGTAGACATTGTCGGGCACTCTATAGTCTTAAGCAGGCCCCCCGAGCATGGTTTGCCAAATTTAGTACTATTGTTGGTGAATTTGGATTTATCTCCAGCTCCTATGATTCCGTTCTTTTTATCCAAAAGATAGATCAGGGAACTATTCTTCTACTTCTTTATGTAGATGTCATGGTTATCACTGGTGATGACTTGTCTGGTATCTCAGATCTCAAGAACCACCTCAGTTAATATGTCAAAATAAAAGACCTCGAGAAACTTAGTTAATTTTTAGGTCTTGAGATCACTTCTACCTCTGATGAATACTATCTCTCTTAAGCCAAGTACTCTTTCGACATTCTTGTAAGACAGGACTGACAGACAGTAAGTCCAGTCCTACTCCTCTTGAGCCCAATGCTAAATTTTTGGGTCTTGAGATCACTTCTACCTCTGATGAATACTATCTCTCTTAAGCCAAGTACTCTTCTGATATTCTTGTAAAGGCAGGACTGACAGACAGCAAGTCCAGTCCTACTCCTCTTGAGCCCAATGCTAAATTCACACCTCTAGATGGTATTCTTCTTGATAATCCCACATTGTATCGCCAGTTGGTTAGGAGTTTGGTTTATCTCATAGTTACTAGGCCTGACATTGCTTATGTTGTTCATATTGTCAGCCAGTTTCTCTCTGCTCCCCGCTCATCTCATAAGGCAGATGTCCTTAGCATACTCCGATACATCAAAGGTACCATGTTTCAGGGTTTATACTTTTTTTTGACTCTACACTTGATCTCCATGCGTATTCAGATACAAACTAGGCAGGAGATCCCATTGATCGACGATCGATGATTGGGTATTGCATCTTTCATAGCACATCTCTTATCTCCTAGGGAAGCAAGAAATACACTACCATCGCTCGCTCAAGCACTTAAGCTGAGTATCGTGCCCTAGCTGATGCCACTTAGGAACTCATTTGGCTTCGATGGTTACTTTAAGACATGGGTGTTACTCACTCCGCAGCTACTACTATATTCTGTGACAATCAAAGTGCTATACAGATTGCCCACAATGATGTATTTCATGAACGCACAAAATATATTGAGATTGACTATCATTTTGTGCGTCACCATCTTACGTGTGGCACTATAAGGCTTATCTTTGTACCCTCCATTGATCAAACAACTGATGGTTTTACGAAAGCTCATCCTCTAGGTTTTCTTTAAGATTTGATTTCCAAATTCATGCTTGTTTCTATTATTCCACCTTGAGTTTGAGGGGGAGTGTTAGAGTAGTACTATGTTAAGAGCGTATACTGCATTTACATTTCTATGAGTTATACTATGTGTACTACTGTACCTCTACCTTCCTAGTTTAGGGTATAGGTTGCCTATATAGAGGCCTCTATTATTGTACATTTTATAGTATGAAATATACAATCTTCTTACTTTCTTTCAGTATATATAGATATGTACACGTATATATATATGTGTGTGTGTATGTCTATATATAGATTTATACCTTCTTCTTCTTCTTCTTCTTTTCACTTTTGCTGATTTTGATATCTGAAAATATGTATTTTGCTGATGCTTGGAAATGCTTTTGAAAATGTCTTTTTGGGTGTGCTAAAAATGTCTTTAAACTTTTCTTTTCTACTTCTTCTATTCTCATTTTAGATTTTGATGTTTGAAAATGTTTACTGATTGATTACACTCGAAAATGTCTCTGAAATCATTCTTTGTTTTTGTGATGCTCCAGCATGTCTCGAATATGTCTGTTGGGTGATTTTCAAAATGTCTCTGAAAATCAAACATTTTTTTATTTATGCTAAAAAAAATGCCTGTGAAAATTTATTTTGAAATCACAAAATGTCTCTTAAATTTCAGAGACATTCATTGAAAATATCTCTAAAATTTTCACATTTAAAGATATGTTGTTCATTGGTTGTTGATTGAGTGTGTTTGGATACTTTTGGAGGTGTGTAGGTGTTGTTTGATTGTTACTTGATTAGCTTCTTCTTCTCCTTTCTTTTTGGTGGCTATAAGTATGAGAATCTAGAGAATTAATTGAACTATTTCTCAAACTTTAGACGCAATTCTGAAATTCGAAAAGACATTTCGGAGCATTCCCTTTTTGCTGATTTTGATGTGTGAAAATGTCTATTTTGGTGATGCTCGAAAAATGTATCTAAAAATTTCTCTTAAGTCACAAACTATGCCTAAAAATCTCAAACTTTCACTGTTATACTCGAGGATGTCTCTTAAGTCACAAAATGTCTATAAACTTTAAGAGGCATTCTTTGAATATGTCTATAAAATTTTCAGGTTCAAACACTTACATGAACAACAAATTAAGTTTGAAATTTCAAAAGATATCTCTAAAATTTCAGAGCCATTTGTGAGATTTTCTAAAATGATTTTGAAATCTATTCAAAGACATTTTCTAAAATGCATGGTTTACTTCTTGTGTTTTCAAATGGTTTGCTTGTTATGTTTATTAGTTTTTTGGAATAATTATTTGAATAAAATATTTATACAGTTATGAGATGATGACTCTAAATTTTGCAAATTCTAACCTATGTCTCCATAGTCTCAAGTGTTTCTTTGTTTTTTGCTTGAAGGTTGCAATGTATATTCCAAGGGTGTTGCTCATTAAATATGGCATTACACTCGTGTTTTGAAGGTTTTAGAGACATGAGATGTAATGATTTGACTGAGTTTGTTTGTATGGGATGGAAAAAAATTGAAAGAGGATAGGATTTGTTTTTTGCATTTCATTCTCAGAACTTCAAAAGGTTTGCTTGAGAATCATGAAAATTTTCATATTATGATTTCGTTGTGCATTTGAAAGCACAATAAGTAGATTTGTAAGAAGCCGTTGTGATCGACGACTTTTTTATTTTAATGAATACATCATTATTTTTGTTCTATTTTTGTTTTTCACTTTTTTTGTGGCATTGTGAATGTGTTGATGAATGCTAATTTAAATTTGCCATTAGTTTTGCTTTTCTTTGTGGAAATAAGAGACTGTCCCTGAATTGATTATAAAAATGTCTCAGATATTAAGATTGTTGTTAGCATAGTAGTTTTTTGCGAATAATGATGTGGTTGATGGATAAGATGTGGACGAAGCATAGAGTAACAATGTGCCATTGTGAATGTGCTTCATGAATACAGATTAAAATTTGGTAGTTTTGCATGTCATTTGTTTTGTTTTTGTAGAAATAAGAGAATCTCCCTGAATTTTGCAGAAAATGTTTTTGAACTTTTGAGATTCTCGTTGGAGTAAGTTTCTAAGGACATTCTCTAAAATGTCTCTAACACTTCAATGGAATTCTCATTAGAGTCGATTCCAGAGATATTCTCTAAAATGTCTCTGAACATTTGTTTGCATTCTTATTGGAGTTAGATTTCCATAGACATTCTTTGAAATGTCGCTGAAATTTTAGTGGCACTCTCATTAGAGTCAAATTCCCAAGACATTCTCTTAAATGTCTCTAAAATGTTACTGGATTCAATGCAGACACCATAATCATTTGACTTTCTCTGTGTTTCATGAATTCAAACATGTCAAAAAAATCTAGAGACATTCTCTGCTGAAATTGTCACACCTGCCCAGAAAAATCATTTGTTTTAAAATGCATAATCAAATTGTTGAGAATTATTAATGTTGGTTAATATTTGAGATGATATTGACTGTGGGTCAACGGCGAGTGTCAATTGAGGACACGAGAATATGGAATTTCACGAGGCATTGACATAGTTAAATTGCATTTATGTGACTTAAATGCTATTTGATAATTTCTAGTATATGTGAATAGTAGATTATACCTATTGGGTATGGTTTGTGATAATTTTGATCTTGATTTAAATCACTTTGAATGTCATAGTGAGAACGTAAGTGACATGTTGCATAAAAGGTATATTATCTCGAGATTCCACAAAAATAGTTTTCAGAACGTAATTACAACGACAAACGAGACTCAGTCGAAAACTTTCATAATTTATAGTTTTCACTCGTGAAGTACTGAATTAGACGTATAAGACGTTTTGAGGGATAATTAGAAGTTTTGGAAATTCGCCGGGAGATAAACATAATTTCTTAAAGATTTGCCTATATACTCCAAGATATTTTCATAATATCTTCAACATCAAATTGGGGCTTAGGAGTTTTGGGTGGCAAAGAGCTTTAAGAGACAAATCAACGGACTTCTGCCCATTTAATTTCAAGCACATTTCATATTTAAACTCCTTGAGATAAGAGCTACGTTTTGATGTCTTTAGGCCTCGTTTGACAACTTTTTAAGAAAATCCTAATATTGGAATTTTTGGGAAAACCATGTATAACTTATAGGAATCGTGTATAATCGGAGATCTGACGTTTAGTCGGGCCTCTAGTTAATCCTTTAAATTTATAGGGCGATCGCTCGAGGTGTAGTGACCTGGAAAATATTAAAATTTTTAATTTCATTTTCGTCAGAGAAAATACCAATTTTGGAAATTTTACAGTATTAATTTTTACCTGTGTGGGTGCAACATCATGTGAGCTCAACCACATGAGATAGACTCCCATGTGGAACTTGGAGCCAAAGAAAAACTTGTGCACTGTGTGTGCGTGTGTATGCTGCTTGTGTGAGTAAAGCTTGTGCTTTACAATGCTTGGAGGCAAAGCATAGTAACTTCTATAAATGATCACCCAACCTCCCATCAAAAATTCAAGCAACTCTCTGCCTCTCTCTTTTCTCTACTATCTGTCTCTCATTCGGATTATATATATGTAGAGAGATATATATAGATAGTTACACATATATACACTCACAAACATGTACATATTCATGGAGGTTGATATCAAAGCTTTGGGTATTGGATTTCTTTTCATACCTTTCTATAATTGAAATGGGTAAGGTTCCTACACCATTTTTTTTAGTTGGATTTCAGTTCATATATACTCACACACATAGAAATATATATTCAGTGAGTAATTGAAATCAAACTTGATTTCATATTTGGGAATTCTCTGTAATTCTCTGTAAAATCAATTTGGTAAAACTTTCTTTTGTAATTTTGTTGATAATTCAGTTTGTAATTCAATTTGTATAAACTGATGATATAGATATAAATATATGTATATAGATATATATATAGAATTACATATCGTTAAGGGCCCAAAAATAGCGAGTAGAAAAACAGTCACAGAAATTTGATTTCTTTATATAAATTGAAAGGTCTCGATCCCACGAGGCTCCATTTCGAATTTTAGAAGCTAATTCGCAACGGTTGCGATGAACGGGTGAATTAAAGTTTTGTCGCCTTTCGGATTTTTGATAAAATCGAGAGCTATGTTTTAATTCATGAAAATCTGATTTCATATTTGAAATCTATGCGGAAAAAGGAAGAGATTCATATATTGGAAGTCCTATTGGATTAAGTTTTCAAACTCGGTAAAATTTAGCCTTTAATTTCAAAACAGGGGAAAAAGAAGGAAGAAGACGACACTGTGACATCTCGCGCGCGCGACCCGCGCGAGCGAGGGATCGCGCGAGCGGCCCGCGCATGCGAACCGGCTATTTTTTAAAATTGTTTTAAAATAAACACGTGGCCATTCTGAACATATTTCGCGCGAGCGAACAGCGTGAGCGAGGTCCCGCGCGAGTAACCCGCGCGCGCGACCTCGGGCAGTTTGTTGAAAGCTCATGTTTTCTTATACTTGAGCCAGTTTTGAGCTCAGGGACCTTGTACCCTATGCTTTAAGAGTTGTACCTCACTTTAATAGTAGTTATACTTGTGCTTAGAGGTGTTGTACCTCACTAATATACGTGCATTATTGTATATCGAGATTTGTAACAGATTGAGCAGTTCCGGTTTCTATTCTGATTAATTATTCAGTCAATCCTCGGTGAACGGTAGTTCCGTATAACCCTCAATAAAGTTGTATAACATGTTAACAGTGTACTTACATGTTACATGAATTGATTAGCTATAATGCTTTGAGTGTTTACTTAAGCTGTGATGCTATAAGTGTTTACTTGAATTGCTGTATCTTATGTGTCTACTTGGATGGTTCAGCATGTCTATTGTGTTGCTTTAATCGATAGTATATGTTGATACGTAATTTATGAAATTTTGAATATGTCTGGATGCTTAGAGCTCGCATATGTCATGACATTTCATAAGCATGAGCATGAACACAAAAAATCACGAAAATGGTTTTGGGATGAAAGACCTTGGAGGCTTTCGATTTTGAAAAAGGAAGATCTTAGAGACTTCCAGGTTTTGAAAAGGGAAGACCTTACAGGCTTTCGTGCATAAAACCCTCTAGGAGGGATTTTGTTTTGAAAAGTTAGAAATCCCGGATTTGTGGGTAGGCGTGTGAGATGGGTACCACTAGGAACTCGAATTGCGGGATGTGCTGCAAGAAACCCTCGTAACGTTGAAGGCTAGACCTCCATGTAATTCGTAAGGCCCAAAGTCCCGCACGTTTGAGGCTAGGCCTACGTGGACGGGAAGCCCATGGTCCGGGTAATGATATTGACGATCGAGGGTGAGTGTTTGAAAATGCACGAAAAGTGATTTTCATACATGACATTGGCATTCATTGCACTCACGCATGTTATATAACAGATGTTATTGTGCGGTTATATGACTATACGAGCCTTTTTGGCTTATGGACTATCAAACCTTTCCTTTTCAGGTGATATAGATAAGAGTAAGGCTCCCGAGATCTGATGAACTTCGCTTTGTTTGAAGGTTAAGTTATGGGATTTTAATTTAATTGTTGGTTCAAAGAGCATGTTATGATTTAATTGGACAAGTGTTAGTCCACCTTCTTTTAAATAGCATGATAGCTTAACTCTGATTTTTCGTTGCTTATCTTGAAAATGATTTGTTTCAAGAAAGGATAGTTTTCAAATGAAAACCCGATTTTTGTGTTATTAATGTTTTCCAAATGATGAATATAATTTTCAAGCCCGGAGTAGAGTTTACTCGTGAAGATTCCGTTTAGGGAAGAAATTGTAAGATCATGATACTTTGTATTAATAAAAACCTTGGGTTTTTAATTGTTTTCTAACGTTTGAGAAAAAGGAAATAAATCATTGTATTACCTTTCAACATGTGAAACCAAGTTTGAGTTTCTATTTAAAGATTGCATTTCTGAAGTTTGAGAAGGAGATTGATAAATGTTTATCAAATCTATATATTTTCCGCTACACGGTTGTTCATTTAATGAACCGATAAATAAATTTCTGTTAATGTCTTTTAAATTGACAAGCAAAGCTTTTCAAAAGACTAGTTTAATGCTTCCGCGATTGTTTTAATCATATCTGTGAGTCTTTAAAGATTTTGATTTCCTATCAAGGATTTTCAAAAAGGCTATTCCATGCTTCCACAGTAACTCTCAGAGTCTAGGACTCGAGGCATTGTAAAATGGTATCAAAGCTTTGAGGTTTCAAAGTTTAAGTGTTTCAGAGCTTTGGACTTTAAATTATTTTAAAGTTTAAACGTTTGATTTTCTAAAGAGAAAGTTTTCAGGTAAACTTCGGGTCTAGGACTCGGAGCATTACAAGTACGTTTAGTCCTTCCGCTCTTGTCTATTATTTTATTTTAGGGTAAATTGCATTTTGCACCCTCAAACTATACCATATTTTGCACTTTGGTCCCTAAACTATTATTTTTCGCATTTTGGTCCCTTAAATATCATTTTGTGGCAGTTTGACCCCTCCGTTACTTTTAGTGACGAAAAAAGTCACTTTTTAGTCACACCAAAAGTGACGCTGAAAGTGACGGAGGGGGCAAACTGCCACAAAATCATAGTTGAGGGACCAAAATGCGAAAAATAATAGTTTAAGGACCAAAGTGCAAAACAAGGTATAGTTTGAGGGTGCAAAATGCAATTTACCCTTTATTTTATTAGCACCCCCTAGCCCGCGGTACTCGTGCCGGGGCGGGGCGGGGCGGGGCGGGGCGCTACACGAGGTATGAATTCTAGATCTGTGTTTTATAAGAAATTTACATGTTTCACATATCGGACTAGATATTTTTGATCCGGGCGAAATTCATGTATAAATTAGGCCCATTATTTATGCACATAAAAATGTGGTAAATACACATATGAATGTTTATGTGTGCATGCTATGTGTCTACTTGGGTCAAAGGGTGTGCAATTCCATCTAGGGTAAGCTCCTCGAAGTTTGAGGATTCTGATATCGATAGTTGCTGTGCCTGGCATTGAGAAATCCCCAGCCAGGGCACTAGGTGCGTGGTAGAGGAAGGCCTTTCACGACATCAATCTCATTTACTGGATGAAAACGTGCCTCTCTACCTAGAGACTAATTGATGTGTCTAGATGTTTTAAAACAAAAATTGTCATATAAGTATATTTTTAGAATTGTGCACTCAGCATATACCTGAGCAGTGGAGCTCTACTCCATTGCAGGTGATAAGAAGAGAGGAAAGAAGAAACGTGAAGAGTGAGGCCGATGGGATGACAGGATCGCTCTTGTATATGTTTTTGTTTCCATTCCAAATGTTGTAATAAAGATTTGGAGAAGTTGAAACCATGTATTTAGTTAGAATCTTGGAATGGATTTGTACTTATTGCAACCTGTAGTAAGACTTCTGTAATAATGTTTTGAATCGTTGAAATAGAGTAGTGAATGTGTTGGAATTAGGTTGGAGAATCGTAGATTGAAAATCTGTAGAATGCTTAGCAAACTGAGGGAAAACTGGCAGTCAACTGGAGGCCTGTTTTGAACCAGCTACTACTCTAAAATATTGAAAAGCAATTGACTGGGTCCCCAACGCAGTCGACTGGATCATTGAGTTGAAATGTTATTTTTCTTTCTATGAAAGAAACAGTCGACTGGGCGAAAACCACAGTTGACTAGATTGTGGTTTCAAAATGGAAATTTCTAATTCAGTCGACGGGAAGATACTAGTCGACTGGAAAATTAATACCACAGTCGACTGGGTCCCCCGACACAGTCAACTGGTTGAACTGCAGAGATTTTGGGCTCTCTGTAATTTACAATTCTAGTCAACTGGACCTATGTTCAGTCGACTGGATTGGCTGCTGAAATTTTAGGCTCTCTGTATCTTGCATTTCCAGTCGACCGGACCTCTGTTCAGTCGACTGGATTGCTGGTTTCAAATGGGGTATTTCTTTTAGTGTTTTCAAATGCAAAAAACTTTTTGTAACTCTGAATTTCATGGATTTTACTTATGTTTTTTGCTACTATTTACTTTATTTGAATTGGATGAGTCTTGATGGCATACCAAGTGTCCTATTTTCGCCCGTACAGGATTGGTCGTGACAGAAATAAACAAACAGAATTGTCTCTAAATTTTGCAGAGAACTTTTCATAGAAATTATGATAATGAAAAACAAAAACATAGGATGTCTTGATAACATGTTGTTTATTTGTGTAACGAATGTATAACAAATTGTTTCTAATATTAAAAATATATACAATTGTACCTATATCATGAATTCATGTCTAAAAAATTCAGAGATATTCTCTACAGAATCACACAGTCATAAATGTCTCTACAAATTTCAAACACATTTCAAACAATTAGTGAGAATGAAGAAAACAAATACATGCAGAGGACGTCTCTGTATAACATATTATGGATTTGAAAAATGTTTCGCCACAATCACCATATCCATTCAAAACATCAATAAAAAGCAATTCATTGCAACAAGAAATTAGAACTACACTTTGTATTTAATAAGCAAGAAGGTAATTACAAATGCCTTCTATTCTATACCATATTTAATAGCTCAATTACATTTTCATTTTCATTTTCTTCATCTTCTTTCCGTTTTCTTATCTTCTTGGTTATTATTATCGGTATGCATGCTTCTATTTTCTTTACCTATATAGTGTGGCTCCAATTCTTTATGTTTTCTTCTTTACTTGTTCAATCTGTTGCTTTCTTGCAATGGCTACATCACAAGATGATCCCCAAGCATACATATATAAGAAATATCTCTGAATATCATAAAGCATACATAAGAAGTCATTTTGAAAAATAGCATAAGAATTAAAGCATACATAAAAATGTATTTAAAAATAACTTAAGAATATCACATGGATACATAAAAAAAAATATAGCTTAAAAGTGCATAAAAAATGTTTCTTAAAATGGATAAGAGTCACAAGTACACATGAGAAATGTCTCGGAAATTTGCATCACTGTCACAAGCATTCACAATAAATCTCTTTGAAATTTTCTAACAATCCCTAGCATAAGAATCAATATTTGTGAAGTCTGGATAAGAATCAAAATCAAACAAAAATAAATGTCTTAAAAAATTGCATAACAATTAAAGCATAAGAATGATAACCATATACAAGAAATGTCTTTGAAAATTGCATAACAATAACAAGCGTCATATTCATAAGCATGCACGACAAATGTGTCTGAAAATTGCATAACAATAACAAGCATGAACAAGAAAGTCTCTGAAAACTGCATAACGATCAGAAGCATAAGAATCACAATCATATGGAAAGAAATGTCTCTAAAAATTATATAACAATCACACACATAAGAATAACAATCATACATATGGATGAAATGTATTCACAAAATTGCATAGTTTTAACATGGATAAGGATAACAAGCATATGTTGCATGCATAATAAATGTCTGTGAAAATTGCATAAGAATCACAATCTAATATATGAAATGTTTCTCAAAAATTGTGTAATAATTTAAAGTATACAAAATTAGTGTCTTTAAAAAATCGTATGAGAATCACAAGCATAAGATTTACAAACACACACAACAAAATGCCTTTGGAAATTTGCATAGCACATCACAAACATGTATGATAAGAAATGTCTCTAAAATTTTGCATAACATTCACAACCATCTATAAAAAATATCTCTAAAAATTTGTAAGAAGCCCAAGCGTTAGATATCACAAGCATTCATAACTCTGAGAATTTGCAATATAACCACAAACATACAGGATAAGAAATGTCTCTGAAATTTACAAAACAATCACTATCATAGCTTTAAAAAATGTCACTAAAACTTGCACAAGAAGTCGAATCATTCAAATCACAAGAATGCACAAGAAATGTTTTGAATAATAATTTTTCGCATTAGAATCCCCAGCATGCATAAAAATCTCTCTGGAAATTAACATAATAATCTCAAGCATACGAATACAAACTATATGTATGAAATGTCTCTGAAAAATTTTAGTAATGTAACAAGTATAAGAATGATGACAAGTCTATTTTTAAAAAAATCTGCTTAACTATCCCAAGCATAAGTATCACAAGTGTGAGAATACTAAGCACATATCATAAATGTCTCTAAAAAATTTCCATAACAATCATAATCTAGGAACTGAAATGATATATAAGAGATACTTATCATTTAGAGATATTCTTCTGAAACTTAAAAGTTGTAGGAAATGCTTGTCAAAATTTAGGAATATCATATAAGCCCTATGAATAATATCTCTTGTTATTTGACATCCACCTTCTCTCTCGCGAACACACACAAAACCTATGCAATTTCAATCTCGATCAATAGTCACATAACTCTCCTTCTCTCTCCCCAATTGCATACAATCTCCAATACTTTTCTTCGTCATACTTATAAGCTTAGGGCCTGTTTGGTTGTCCCTTTAAATTGAATGGTTCCATTCAAATTTTGTAAAGAAGTTAAAGGCAAAATTCATCACCATGAATGAATCCATTTACAAATAAGAGAGATTTCACCATATTTCTTCTTATGAGGCAATTTGTTCATTTTTCTAGAATGCCAAAATTCATGATTGCAAGCATCATTTTTGATACGAGCATCCGTTTTCTAAATGAAACCATTCAAGCTCTTTATCTTTTTATATAAAATTGTGTACAGAAATTGTAGTGACCCGGAATTTTAAAACAAATATTAAGATTTATTATTTCTTTTTCGTCAAAGAAAAATACCAGATTTGGGATATTAGCAATGTAACTTTTACCTGTGTGTGTGCATCATCGCGTGAGCTCAGCACACACAAGTATTTCCCTTGTTGAACTTGGTGCCAAAGTTAACAGTTTGTAAAACTTATGCAGTGTGTGCATGTGAGCAGTGTGTGTGTAGGTGGCTTAGGCTTGAAGCCTCTTGGAGGCCAAGCAATCTTATTGCTATATATGAGCACACACACCCTTCATAACTTAAACTCTCAGTCTCTCAATTCTCCAATGTCCCTCCCTCTCGGCATATATATATATATATATGTGTATGTGCAGAATATATATAGATAGTTATATATATATATTCAAGGAATCAAAGCTTGGATTATTGTTTTGGGAATTCAATGCTATTATCAG
Source organism: Hydrangea macrophylla (assembly GCA_033977485.1). Taxonomy (NCBI): domain Eukaryota; kingdom Viridiplantae; phylum Streptophyta; class Magnoliopsida; order Cornales; family Hydrangeaceae; genus Hydrangea; species Hydrangea macrophylla. The sequence continues at coordinate 62,538,730 of CM066983.1, forward strand.
TAAATTCATTTGGGTAAGTTTCTGTAAATTCATGATTTTAATTTCAGGTTATTTAAACTGTTAGTGTAGATTATATATATAGAGAGTTACATATATACTCAAACCTACATATAATTACATTCAAGAAATTTGACAATTAAGCTTTGGGTTTTGGAATTCTTTATATCTTTCTGAAATTTGGAAGTTGGGTAAGATTTCTACATCAATTTTAATTTGGTTTCAGTTTACTTTAGACTTTGTAGAAATTGATATATATATATATATATAACTTTGTATATATATCGTTGAGGGTCTGAAATTAGCGAGCAGAAAAACTGTGACAGAAATTTGATTTCTATATATCAAATGAAAGGTCTCGATCCCACAAGGCTCCCTTTCGAATTTCAAAAGCTGATTCATAGCGATTGCGACGAACGGTCGAAGTAAAGTTTTGTCACCATTTGGTTTTTCGATAAAATCAGGAGCTGTGTTTTGATTCTTGAAAAACTGATTTCATATTTGAAATCTAAGCGGAAAAAGGAAGAGATCCATATATTGAAAGTCCTGTTTTGGTTAAGTTTTCAAACTGGGTAAAATTTATCCTTTAATTTCAAAACAGGGGAAGAAAAGAGGAAGAAGACGACTCTGTGACATCTCGCGCGCGCGACCTGCGCGAGCGAGAGGTCGCGCGAACGGCCCGCGCGCGCGACCAGGAAATTTTTGAAAAAAAAAACTGTTTTTAAATGACCACGTGGCTTTACTGAACGCATTCTGCGCGAGCGAGGTCCCGCACGCGCGACCTCAGGCAGTCTAGTGAAAACTCTTATTTTCTTATACTTGAGTCAGATTTGAGCTAAGGGACCTTGTACCCTATGCTTTAAGAGTTGTACTTTACTTTAATAGTAGTTGTACTTGTGCTTAAAGGTGTTGTACCTCACTGATATACGCGCATTATTGTATATCGAGATTTGTAACAGATTGAGCAGTTCCAGTTTCTGTTCTGATTAAATTATTCAGACTATCCTCGGTGAACGGTAGTTCCGTATAACCCTCAATAAAGTTGTATAACATGTTAACAGTGTACTTATAGGTTTACATGAACTGTGATGCTTTAAGTGTTTACTTGAGTTGCTATACCTTAAGTGTTTACTCGAGTTGCTATGCTTACGTGTTTACCTGGGTGATTTTAGCATGTCTATTGTGTTGCTTTAATCGATAGCATGTTTTGATATGTAATTTATGAAATGTTGAATATGTCTGGATGCTTAGAGCTCGCATATGTCATATCATTTCATAAGCATGAGCATGAACACGAAAATCACGAAAATGATTTTTGGGATGAAAGACCTTAGAGGCTTTCAATTTTTGAAAAAGGGAAGACCTTAGAGGCTTCCAGATTTTAAAAAGGGAAGACCTTAGAGGCTTCCATGCATAAAACCCTCTAGGAGGGATTTTGTTTTGAAAGATAGAAATCCCAGATTTGTGGGTAGGCGTGTGAGATGGGTACCACTAGGAACTCGAATTGCGGGATGTGCTGCAAGAAACCCCCGTAACGGTAAAGGCTAGGCCTCCGTGTAATTCGTAAGGCCCAAAGTCCCACACGTTTGAGGCTAGGCCTACGTGGACGGGAAGCCCATGGTCCGGGTAATGATATTGACGATCGAGGGTGAGTGTTTGAAAATGCACGAAAAGTGATTTTCATACATGACATTGGTATTCATTGCACTAATGCATGTTATATAACAGATGTTATTGTGCGATTATATGACTATACGAGCCTTTTTGGCTTATGGACTATCAAACCTTTCCTTTTCAGGTGATATAGATAAGGGTAAGGCTCTCGAGATTTGATGAACTTCCGCTTTGTTTGGAGGTCGGGTTTATGGGATTTTATTTTAATGTTGGTTGAAAGAGCATGTTATGATTTAATTGGACAAGTGTTAGTCCACCTGCTTTTAAATAGCATGATAGCTTAACTCTGATTTTCCGTTGCTTATCTTAAAAACGATTTGTTTCAAGAAAGGATAGTTTTCAAATAAAAACCCGATTTCTGTGTTATTGATGTTTTCCAAATGATGAATATAATTTTCAAGCCCGGAGTAGAGTTTACCCGTGAAGATCCCGTTTAGGGAAGAAATTGCGAGATCATGATACTTTGTATTCTTAAAAACCTTGGGTTTTTATTTTAACAGTTTCTAACGTTTGAGAAAAAAAAGAAATAAATCATTGTATTACCTTTCAACATGTGAAACCAAGTTTGAGTTTCTATTTAAAGATTGTATTCTAAAGTTTGAGACGGAGATTTGATAAATGTTTATCAAATCTATATATTTTCCGCTGCACTATTGTTCATTTGATAAACCGATAAAGAATTTCTGTTAATGTCTTTTAAATTGACAAGCAAAGATTTTCAAAAGACTAATTGAATGCTTCCGCTATAGTTTTACTCAGATCCGTGTGTCTTTAAAGATTTTGTTTCCCATCAAAGATTAAAAAGGCTATTCTATGCTTCAGCAGTAACCCTTGGAGTCTGGGACTCGGGGCGTTGTATAATGATATCAAAGTTTTGAGGTTTCAAAGTTTAAATATTTCAGAGCTTCCGAGTTTAAATAATTTTAAAGTTTAAACGTTTGATTTTCTAAAGAGAATGTTTTCAGGTAAGCTTCGGGTCTATGACTCGAAGCATTACAAGTACGTTCAGTCCTTCCGTTCTTGGTTATTATATAACTATTTTATATTACATTAGCACCCCCTCGCCCGCGGGAACCGTGCCGGGACGGGGCGGGGCGCTACAAATGGTATCAGAGAATAACCGGGTCGAATACTTTGGACGTTGGGTTATGTGCTCGCCTTTATAAGTCTTATCAACATGTTATACATGTTAGTTGATAACCGACATATGATTTGATATGTGTTAACCTGTTACCTTATAACTTGTGATGTGCTATTTAAAGTTTTAACTGCACGTATCTTTGAAAAGATGAATTGATCATGCCTACTTGCCTGATGGACTATGTGATATAACATGCTACATTGTTTAAGATGCTTACATGCTTACATGTTGAGTTAAACGACAAACATGCTAGAAATATTTCTATCTACGAATATGTTTATGCCGTTATGCATACCCGTGAGACGTGTACACCATTGTGTTATACCCATGAGTGCGGCTTGAATTAAATTCTTGTGTAAAATGGGTAGTCAGAGACTGTGTGTAGTTCCTATGCCCTCCTGTTTCGAGAGTTAGGTTGTAGGTAACTTCTTGACTTTTGGGGTAGTCTCTCCTTTGGGTTACACTTCGGTACTCCCTATTGCTTGGGAATTCTTTTGAACAGTTGAATTCACTCATTTATGAGCTAGGTATGTTTGCCTTTACGGATTCTTGGCGTTGATTTTGATGACTGGTTATGTCAGTGGAGCTTCTTGGTGTGGCTATCTTTCTGTGTAAGTTCACGCGGTTTTCTGAACGAGAGTATCATTCTGTGATCATATCATTTTGTGATCATGTCTTTCTATGGGATCTTTGAGATTATTATATCAACCCTTAATTGTTTGAGAAATGTCATCAGAAGAAATGTATAGGGAGCATCGTAATAAGCAGTTATATGTTCTGTGAGTACAGGAATTTGAGATAGTACGTGAGGTGGAATATATAGTGCATTTGCTATTTTGCCTGGACTTGGTCCTGGTAAGTATTTCGTGGTTCACAAAAGTAGGACATTAACCTCTGCTTCGAACTTGAGTTATGTGTTGTGACGTGAGTACATGGAATATGAGTTGAGTATATCGGGGACCGACAATAGCGTCGTTGGAGATATTAATCATGTTAGATTAGTATATTTATGTGGATATTGGACGGTTGAGGAATCTCTCAACCTATCTTACGATATTATCGTACGATGTGATTTTGCGGTATTTCTTTATGACTTCCTTTACGGTTTATGGTATATAGATGAGGAATCTTTCATCTTGTATTACGGTGTATTCTAATACGGTACTATTCTGGCTTATTCTAATACGGTGTATATGGGACGGTTGAGGAATCTCTCAACCTATTTGACAATATTATCTCAAGATGTATTCTATTTACGGTGTATATGGGATGGTTGAGGAATCTCTCAACCTATTTACGGTGATATCATGTTATGGCATATATGGAGCGGTTGAGGAATCTCTCAACTTGTAATATGGTAGATGTTGGACTCTGAGAATTGAATCTCGTTTCAAATTTTGAGGAATGCTATTTGAGGATAAGATACTAGGCTTCACAGATACTAGGCTTCTGTGAAAATTGCTTCAAAGGAGATGAAGCATTATGACCTACTTTGAATAAGGTTCTTGCGATCCGACATTTCAGAAAGCTCGTGAATGAATATCCGTGTTATAAAAAGTAATGTGAAACATTCCTTGGATTGCGTTGCGATTACCTTGGTTATCAAATTGACCTTACTTGAATTTCGTGGACGAAATTCTTTTAAAGGGGGTAGAGTGTAGTGACCCGGAATTTTAAAACAAATATTAAGATTTATTATTTCTTTTTCGTCAAAGAAAAATACCAGATTTGGGATATTAGCAGTGTAACTTTTACCTGTGTGTGTGCGTCATCGTGTGAGCTCAGCACACACAAGTATTTCCCTTGTTGAACTTGGTGCCAAAGTTAACAGTTTGTAAAACTTGTGCAGTGTGTGCATGTGAGCAGTGTGTGTGTAGGGGGCTTAGGCTTGAAGCCTCTTGGAGGCCAAGCAATCTTATTGCTATATATGAGCACACACACCCTTCATAACTTAAACTCTCAGTCTCTCAATTCTCCAATGTCCCTCCCTCTCGGCATATATATATATGTGTATGTGCAGAATATATATAGATAGTTATATATATATATTCAAGGAATCAAAGCTTGGATTATTGTTTTGGGAACTCAATGCTATTATCAGTAAATTCATTTGGGTAAGTTTCTGTAAATTCATGATTTTAATTTCAGGTTATTTAAAATGTTAGTGTAGATTATATATAGAGAGAGTTACATATATACTCAAACCTACATATAATTACATTCAAGAAATTTGACAATCAAGCTTTGGGTTTTGGAATTCATTATATCTTTCTAAAATTTGGAAGTTGGGTAAGATTTCTACATCAATTTTAATTTGGTTTCATTTTACTTTAGACTTTGTAGAAATTGATATATATATATATAACTTTGTATATATATCATTGAGGGTCTGAAATTCGTGAGCAGAAAAACTGTGACAGAAATTTGATTTCTATATATCCAATGAAAGGTCTCGATCCCATGAGGCTTCCTTTCGAATTTCAAAAGCTAATTCATAGCGGTTGCGAAGAAGGTCGAATTAAAGTTTTGTCACCATTTGATTTTTCGATAAAATCAGGAGCTGTGTTTTGATTCTTGAAAAACTGATTTCATATTTGAAATCTATGCGGAAAAAAGAAGAGATCCATATATTGGAAGTCCTGTTTTGGTTAAGTTTTCAAACTGGGTAAAATTTAGCCTTTAATTTCAAAACAGGGGAAGAAAAGAGGAAGAAGACGACTCTGTGACATCTCGCGCGCGCGACCCGCGCGAGCGAGAGGTCGCGCGAACGGCCCGCGCGCGCGACCAGGCAATTTTTGAAAAAAAAAAAAATTTGTTTTTAAATGACCACGTGGCTTTACTGAACGCATTCAGCGCGAGCGAACCGCGCGAGGGGGCCGCGCGAGCGAGCGGCCCGCGCGCGCGACCTCAGACAGTCTAGTGAAAACTCTTATTTTCTTATACTTGAGTCAGATTTGAGCTAAGGGACCTTGTACCCTATGCTTTAAGAGTTGTACTTTACTTTAATAGTAGTTGTACTTGTGCTTAAAGGTGTTGTACCTCACTAATATACGCACATTATTGTATATCGAGATTTGTAACAGATTGAGCAGTTCCAGTTTCTGTTCTGATTAAATTATTCAGACTATCCTCGGTGAACGGTAGTTCCGTATAACCCTCAATAAAGTTGTATAACATGTTAACAGTGTACTTATAGGTTTACATGAACTGTGATGCTTTAAGTGTTTACTTGAGCTGCTATACCTTAAGTGTTTACTCGAGTTGCTATCCTTTCGTGTTTACCTGGGTGATTTCAGCATGTCTATTGTGTTGCTTTAATCGATAGCATGTTTTGATATTTAATTTATGAAATGTTGAATATATCTGGATGCTTAGAGCTCGCATATGTCATATCATTTCATAAGCATGAGCATGAACACGAAAATCACGAAAATGATTTTTGGGATGAAAGACCTTAGAGGCTTTCAATTTTTGAAAAGGGAAGACCTTAGAGGCTTCCAGATTTTTAAAAGGGAAGACCTTAGAGGCTTCCATGCATAAAACCCTCTAGGAGGGATTTTGTTTTGAAAGATAGAAATCCCGGATTTGTGGGTAGGCGTGTGAGATGGGTACCACTAGGAACTCGAATTGTGGGATGTGCTGCAAGAAACCCCCATAACGGTAAAGACTTGGCCTCCGTGTAATTCGTAAGGCCCAAAGTCCCGCACGTTTGAGGCTAGGCCTACGTGGACGGGAAGCCCATGGTCCGGGTAATGATATTGACGATCGAGGGTGAGTGTTTGAAAATGCACGAAAAGTGATTTTCATATATGACATTGGCATTCATTGCACTCATACATGTTATATAACAGATGTTATTGTGCGGTTATATGACTATACGAGCCTTTTTGACTTATGGACTATCAAACCTTTCCTTTTCAGGTGATATAGATAAGGGTAAGGCTCTCGAGATTTGATGAACTTCCGCTTTGTTTGGAGGTCGGGTTTATGGAATTTTATTTTAATGTTGGTTCAAAGAGCATGTTATGATTTAATTGGACAAGTGTTAGTCCACCTGCTTTTAAATAGCATGATAGCTTAACTCTGATTTTCCGTTGCTTATCTTAAAAACGATTTGTTTCAAGAAAGGATAGTTTTCAAATGAAAACCCGATTTCTGTGTTATTAATGTTTTCCAAATGATGAATATAATTTTCAAGCCCGGAGTAGAGTTTACCCGTGAAGATCCCGTTTAGGGAAGAGATTGCGAGATCATGATACTTTGTATTCTTAAAAACCTTGGATTTTTATTTTAAGAGTTTCTAACGTTTGAGAAAAAAAAGAAATAAATCATTGTATTACCTTTCAACATGTGAAACCAAGTTTGAGTTTCTATTTAAAGATTGTATTCTAAAGTTTGAGAAGGAGATTTGATAAATATTTATCAAATCTATATATTTTCCGCTGCACTATTGTTCATTTGATAAACCGATAAAGAATTTCTGTTAATGTCTTTTAAATTGACAAGCAAAGATTTTCAAAAGACTAATTGAATGCTTCCGCTATAGTTTTACTCAGATCCGTGAGTCTTTAAAGATTTTGTTTCCCATCAAAGATTAAAAAGGCTATTCTATGCTTCTGCAGTAACCCTTGGAGTCTGGGACTCGGGGCGTTGTATAATGGTATCAAAGTTTTGAGGTTTCAAAGTTTAAATATTTCAGAGCTTCCGAGTTTAAATAATTTTAAAGTTTAAACGTTTGATTTTCTAAAGAGAATGTTTTCAGGTAAGCTTCGGGTCTATGACTCGAAGCATTACAAGTATGTTCAATCTTTCCGTTCTTGGTTATTATATAACTATTTTATATTACATTAGCATCCCCTCGCCCGCGGGAAACGTGCCGGGACGGGACGGGGCGCTACAGAAATATGTATAGAATTATTTCATTCACGGACAACCAAACAGGCCCTTAAACTTTCAGATCTACTTATATATTTAGATCGACTATATGTATTGTATCAGATGGTCCGCATAGTGAACGACGGCAGGGAAGGGAGACAATGGAGGGAGATTTTGGTACAGGGAGCTGTCGGCATTGCAGACATGCGGGGTAGAGTTCTTGGTTGCTCATTGTGCTCCTTGCTGGAGGGACTTTTTTGTCCAAAAAAATCCTAGGGACTTTTGAAAGGATTAGAAAAAAAAAAAAAAAAAAAGGTCTTGCTTTGCTTTGCTCCTTTCACGGCTTTTTAAAATAAATCTTGCTTTCCTGTCCACAAAAAAAAAATTTACTAAAAAACATTATGGATCTAATTGGTTAAAATTAAGCTACTAGGAACCTCAGACCAAGTATCCCTATTAATATCACTAATTCAGTGCACAGCTAAAGTAGCTAGCCAAAAAACAACTTTTATTGTTGAACCCAAGGGCACACATAATCTAGATCCCAAATTTATTGAGTTTAAGATATGCTAGATAATTATCACTCACTTTCCATGAGGTTACCAAATTAGCCTAATAAGTGTAACATAATTTCAATGACGTCATGATTGATATTCATTTGTCATTTAACCCCCTAATCTAAACATCTTAGCAAAAATAATGAAATAATTGCAGTTCCACCAATATATTAGACAATAAATTACAAATAAGAATTTTTTAAATATGTTGAAAAGACACATGCTCTCCTCTTATTCAAATCTACATTTATCAAATTTTTATCAATTTGACGGATAAAAGTTGGGAGCATTTTTATCTTTTCATACTTTTTAAAACAAATTGGAAGTGCAATTTTGACATTTAAAATATTTGATTTGTTGATGTTAACACAATTGGTAAGTTTTTTTAATGGACAATTAGGTGAAGTGTTAATTTTTAGACATACACAATATTTTTTTCAAACTTGTAATAGGGTTGACTGATATGAAGCTAAACCTTAGTAAAGGTTAATGATATTTACCCAAATTTTAAATTGTTGATAGAATGCAACATATGCTCTAAATAAAATACTAAACCTATTAATTCAACGTGCACACCAATGGTAAAAAGGGCAAAGCTATGGGTTGAGCCTTAAATCGGATATCTAAATAGGTTCGGCTCTAATGTTCGTCACCCAGATAAAAGATGCGCATAATTTGTGGTTGATTGCGCGTAGTAGGGTTTACTCGACCATGCTGTGCCCAATACCTCATCACCCAAACAAACAAAGCCCATTAATTAAATGTATGTTTTCTACTAGAATGCCAAGAACAGCAGCTCCTTAGGTTTTATTATACAAGTAGTAGAAGTTACAAGTGAACATGGTTTTGTGTTAAGCCTTGAGAAGATAAGCATCAATCTCTCTTGATACATTCACTAGAAACTCAAGGTGAGAGTGTGGAGTAGGGACATCCTCAGTTGCCTTCTCATACACAAGAGTCCATTTCACCAAGCTCTTGTTGGCCTCTGAAGTAGCATGAAGTGAGGCCTTGAAACTCTTGAAGTACTTTGTAACCTCTCCTCCAATGAGATCAAATGTGATTAACTTGTTTGGCTCATCTAAGGCATCAATCCTGTCCTTGGCAATTACAGGATTCCCTGCAGTATGCCAGCATTAGAATATTAAGAGCATCCTTAGTGGAGATGCTAACATTTACCCCTTAATTTTTATAACTGGACACTACGTGTACATGTTAAAAGATATCTTTTGACATACCGGTACAAAACAAGTTATCTCCCCCAATGGAGGTGTTAAAGTTGCATTATTTTACTATTTAAACCGTAACATTTTGTTTCTTTGGTATTTTTTTTTTTGTTTTTTTTTGGTTTATTTCTTTCAATGTGGCACAGTATTTGTAATTTTTGAATTGATTATTTAATTATTTATTACACACGTGTACGTGTTAGTGTACTGGCCAAAACTAGCGAGTGCTTTAACGTGTATGATGTGAGTCCCATGTTTAGCAAGTGTTTTAACATTTCCACTATAACAGATTTTAAATGACATACACCCTCATCTGACACAAACATGTGTTTTAACCTCTCCACTAAGGATGCTCTAAGGGCCACATACATGCCATGTCCACAGACTACATGTGGAGGAATCACACTTTATATTAGTAGAAAAAGCGCCCTAATAAATGTACTTAAATCGTATTCAATTAGGACGTCAACACTTCAGTGCATTTGTATTTTTTTTGGGTAGTTTTCGTCATTTTCTAAGGTCTTATCATCCACATATCTACCACACATATGTCACATAGATACCCTAATATATGTGGATCAATCACACCTTAAAATTAAAAAAAAAAATAAAAAAATTAATAAAAAAAAACTAAGTAAATATTAGCTAACTCTTATCCATTATTCAGGATCTCTGACGGTGACCTTTACGGCCTGTTTGGTTCACGAATTATTTTAGGTGGATTCTGAATACTAGGAATCATAATACCAGTAACCACTTTATCAGGAATCTGAATCCCTACAGAGTGTTTGATTCACCATAGCTGAATTTAGAATCCAGTGTTTGGTTGGGTCAAGGAAAATGAAATGGAAATATTGTTAAATACCTAAGTTACCCTTGAAGGCTAAAAGAATGTATGAGTTAAAATCAAATTGTCAACCCTCTAAAAATGGAGGGTGATTAAAAAAATAATGGTATAAATCTAAAAATCAATGACACAAAAAAAATGAGATAAATAGAGTAATTAAGGCATTAACACGAGTCTAAACTATTACATGTAGTTAAAATATATTTGAATAATAACAAAAGATATATTATATTTTTAAGCATAAAACATGTATAGGTCTAACGTATAAATCACAATATGCCAAATATGTAGTTATTGTAATATCATATAGACTGTTCAATCATTAACATTTAGCTTCCAAAATTTAAATTCAACCATTAAACTAACATCAAATATAATGTTTCAAGCATAAGAAATCATCATAAACAATCCCATCTACCAATCTCTCCATTTTAGAAAATAATAATAATTACAATCATAAATTTCTTCTGATCACATTATTTGTTTGTTTAATAGTCTAATAAAGGCTAGTTTAGGTATTATGAAAATATATAGTAAATCAAAACTCCAATAATCCTTAGGAATACCACCTCCAAGCTAGGATTTAGAATCCACCATATTTTCCACCTTTGGGTGGAATCTAAATCCAGTGGGATCCACAATTCATTAAATATTCCATGAACCAAACAAAGACATATTTAAGATTACTAGTAGTCTTCGGGTGGAATCAAAATCCACCATAAGAATCCATGAACCAAACGGACCGTAACAAAACCAATCAAGCTTTTTTTTTTTTTTTTTCGGAAAATAATCAAGCTGATGTTATATTGGTGTTCTCCATCAATGTGCCAACTAGCTTAGCTATTAAATCTTATAGACTTTGTTTGGTTCATGAAATTAAGCAAAATAAAAAAAAAATCAGCTGTGATGAAGAAAATAGAAATGAAAAGAATTCAAATTTACAAATAACTTCATCTTTTTAAAATTCGTACAAGGTTAGAAGTTTTTTTAATTTCTACAAGGATGTTTTCTTTTTCCCGTGTTATTTCTTTCTAACGTGCTACTAATATTATTGCCATCGTGCGCTTCTATCTCCATGATTTCACCGTCTTAGCACTGATACTTATTGTTGAGATTTTACGCAGCGAAATTAAATGAGCACACAATGTAGTGAAAATAACAAGGGAAAAAGAAAGAAAAACACAGAAAAGAATTCTACATAGTTCAGCAAAATCCTACATACGTCCATACCAAAAAGATATTTCCTTAATATTGAGAATAAAAATTGGTACAAAAAATCTCAGATTAAATCATAGAACCCAACTCACAAACCCTTTACTCACTCACTCAACACTCCAAAGAAAAAACACCCCTCACACAATATTATTTTTCCTCGCTCTAGCCAAGTGTATATCCTTGCCCACAAGTGTATGTTATCCACACATATACATATGATATATACGGCTAGCTTTCCTTGCTGATGAAGACTTACCATTTATCCACCTAATTGATAAGCACAAACTTTCCATAAATTTGGATAGTATCTCACTTTATGATTCTTATCAATTCTCACGGCTAGAATATCAGAAGAATCCCAATTTTTTTTGGACTATATGGGAATCGACCTCACAGATTCTTCATAAACTAGTTCTTTACTAGACTAGCATGATGGTGATTTTGACAAAGAATCAAAATAGAAAATAGGAGAGGAATTAAGCATATAATAATCCTAAAGCGTGTATTCTCAAACTTTCCGTAAGTATTAAAACATAGATATATATATACTTCTTTAAAGTAATGTTATGTTTCTCAAATTTGAATTCTAAATTTGGTTTCTATGTAGTGACATGTGGGTACCACCTATCACAGTCATAACATGTGGTACGACTGATAAAGTATTTTTGAAAACCAAATTTGATATTCAAATTTGGAAAGTATGTCATTACTCTCAGTAAAAGCGAGTCTTGGGGTCATCTCACTTGTGTGGTTCTTAATTTTGGGCAAACTTACCGAGGATGTAAGTCCAAAGCCTGACAGAGCCAACACTCATTCCATCTCCTTCAAGAACCTCAATGTTTTGTAATTTGTCAGGGCTGATCTTTGGCATGAGATTGGTCTTGTTCTTGTAAACGTCAAATAACCTACCTGGAGAGGATTTTATCTCTGTTTGGCGCTCAATCTTATAAATTTGTGCCATAGTGCTGTTGGAACTTATAAACAAAGTACAAGCTATAGAAAACTCAGTGAGAGGTGTGGGTATTAAAAGGAGAACTGAGGGCTTTATATAGGGCAATACCAAAAGTTAAAACAAAACTATTGGGCAAATCTGCTTTTGCTATTCAATCACAATAACCTACTAGTCAATGGTAAAAAAAAAATGTAATTTGCCAAAATCTTCATTGGACAACCGAAGTAGCATCAACACTTCAAAAATTACCCCATACCTGTGTGAGACATGTCTCAGGCACCAACACTTGCCCAACAGGCCTCAGACATGTGTTGAACATGACAAATAACTATTTTTTTCCTTTCAACTTTTCGGTGGACACGTCGCCAAGCGGCATAGGACAGGGAGGATAAATGAAAACTATTCGATGAACACGTCGCCAAGCGGCATAGTTAAATTCATTTTTAATTTAGCATGCCTCTAAATCCAAACTTGTATGAACTAGGAGAGCGAGAGAGAATGCATGAATCATTCTTACCTTTTTGGTGTGGGTAGTGATGAGTGAAAAACTACTGATATACATATAGTTTGATAACAAGGAGCAGTGTATTAGTTTCATCGGCTGCCCCTTGCAATCATCAGAGTGAATGAGATGGAGAGAGAGAGAGAGAGAGAGAGAGAGAGAGAGAGATGAATAAACAGAAATGAAGTACAGTATATATTTTCCCGGACTTTTGACAAAAAGTGCAAATGAGGAACTTGTATATGCTGTTGGCTTATTGGGGGAGTGATGACCTGAACAACGCTGCACGGTGAGTGATTAGTCATCTCATCTGAAATGATTGTGATTCAGTAGACCTTTTCAACTTTTTAGTTAACGTGTGTTCATAGACATATAGAGTAGCATGATAGACTACATTATACATAATGGTGATTAAAGAAATAAATTTTCTGTACAGTCACAGTTTCTCCACCTTGCTTTAGTATAAGATTTGACATGATTGAAGCTTTGCTTTTTGTCAATCGAGTAGTGAAGCACTGCAGCGTGCACAGCCGCCCAAGATGAATTATGAGCTTCGTTCCCTTTTTTTTTTTTTTTTTTCCTTTACTGAAATTTTGACTGATTGATTGGGGGTAGTATTGTCAAAATACCAAAGAGTGGACCTTATTACAAATTTTTTTGTTAATTATACTTAAACCACTATACTTTCCTTAATTTGGATTTTGCTAATTGCCCCTTCTATCATTTATAAAATAATTACATTCAAGTCGACTAATATTTACATTCATGTCAGCTTTTGAAATTTTAATTAATATAATAATAAAGATTCAATCAACTTAGACTTAATTATTTCAGGTGCAATAAACTATTTCAACTATAATTACAATTAGCTTTAAAAAAAAAGTCAACAAAAGTGACTGCTGATATCATATTTACATATAGGTCATTTTTGTAACAAAAATTACAGAATGGTCATTAGGGATGGACACGAACAGAGGCGTTCAACAAGAACTCGAAGCTCTGCTCAATAAATGCTAGGCTAGGCTCAGCTCGGCTCGATCGATTAAGGCTCGCGAGCAAGCTTGTGAAAAGGCTCATTAGTAAGTTTGATAAAGAGCTTATATAGTGACTTATATATATATTAAACTATATAATTTTAGAAAAAATATGGCAAACCTCGTAAATAGGCTTGATAAATGACTGATTTATCATTAAAATATATAGTTTTAAAGGGCGCGTGAAAAAGCTCATTAAAAAGCTTGCGAGAAAGCTCGTTAAAAAGCTCGATCCAGGCCTTCTCGGGGACATTCTGCTGAAAATTGACAAATTGGATCGATCCAGCCTTTAGCCGTGGATCGATCCGCCCCTGTTTTTCACTGCACATCGCCTTTTACGGTAATGGACATAACTCTTAGAAAATTCGGATTCGTGCACCGTTTTTTGTGTTGAAACCGGGACTCAAAAATCTATCTTTTGATATAAAATTAGACTATACTTTAATAATAATCATTTTACCCTTGAGATTATTTTGTGTGAAGGAAATTCTTTTATGTTGTCTGATTCATATTTTTCAAGTGAATAGAGGTTGACTAGAATATATGATGCCATTATATTATATCATCAACTTTATCTCTATCAGATGAATTGGAACATGGATCAACTGGACCACAACGATGCTAGCATAAGGAATAAAGCTAAAGCGAACCCATCACCAGTTGATGTGGCTTGCTTTGGATGAATAGTCTAGAGTTGGACTGTTCCTAGCTAGTTTAGGCTCTATCTTTTCTCACATTATTGGCTTGCCGGTGATTGCCCAATATATAAAAATTGGGTTAATATCACTCCATATATGAGGTTTAACCCAAGAAAACCTATCCCGCTCAAGTTTGGAGAACAACACTTAACTTTGAGTTTTATAAATTATAACAAATTCCTCCTTTTGTGTATTGAATAAATATTTGGTTTATAAAATATACCTACACTACCCTTACTTAGTTTTTAGAATATTTAAATGACTTTGGAGCTGACATAAAGACCCATTTCTTCCCCTTGTACTTGAAAATCAAGTAAATTTTAAAAAATATTGATGTGGTTATACAATAAGATGTGAAAAACAAATCATAATTTTGGAAGAAACGTGGATTTGTTTCAAGGAATCGTCAAAATGTTGGAAATAGATTCAATATTAGTAAAAATTGTGAAAATTTCAGGAAAAAAAAATTGAAGAAGGAACAAAGAAAGTTGCTCAAATAGATTTCAAAAAAGTAACTTTTGTAGAATCGTGAAAATTGTGATATTTGTAAATACCAAGAAGATGTTGACCCAAAAAAAAGTAAATACCTAGCAGATGGACTCTTTGGACATTATGTAAATACTTTCAATAAATTTCTTCTTTAATTTTTTAGGACTGGATTGTAATTTTATCAATACGGGGGGCTGGATTGTTCTTCAAACGTGAGGGAGATATTGAAGGGGTTCTCAAGGCACACATACCAACAAAAAAAAAAGAGGATAAATTATATTGCTGGTGTATGTGATAAATACAGGACCTCTCGTAGTTATGAAAATCACGCTACCCTCCGTTATAGAGAACCCTAGAGGTGGTCAATAGCCTATGAAGCATGGACACGGACACGTATGTCGACATGGGGACAACACGACACCGGTACCTCGACACGAAAAATCTTAAAAATCGAGAACACGACACGGCGGGGTTATGACAATTTATTATTATTATATTATTTTTTTTTAACTATTAATATTTTAATTTAACTTTAAGTACATTTCATTTGCTTTTCAAAAATGTAACACAATTATTATCTATTTCATGCACAATTCTTATTTGCCCAAAATTATTGTTTGAACAGAGAGAGGGAAATAGAATAATAGGGTCTTGAGAGGTTATTGTCATCGGGAAAGAAAATGAGGAGATAATTGACGCACTGTTTTGACAAAATCGACACCATATAGATTTTTAACCTGCAAAAGAACTACTAAAAAGTTGCATTTTGGTCAGAAAGAATGCCCTTCCATGTTGCTTGCATGAGGTGTCCTACCGTGTTGGTGTAGTGTCCACCTCTAAAAATTACAAAACAGAAATGTGACACATATTATCGTGTCCGATACATATTGGAGGTGTGTCGGGCAAGTGTCGATGTCTGATACATATCAGACACAGGTACAAGGCCTTTTCAAAGTGTCAGTACTTCTTCGTCAATAGTGCATTCAAAAGCATCCATATACCATTGAAATAAAATTTACTTTTTTAATCATTAAATCATCATTATATGGAAAGACAGATTTACCCCTAAGAGACTCAAGACAAAAAAAAAAAGAAAAAAAAATGTACGAGTTTTAGACTTTAGATCTTTTTTTTTTTTTTTTTTAATAGATACTAGTCGACAACTTGTGCAAATACATTGAAATTTGTCAAAATATTATCTGAAATTATTCGTAACATTTTCTACGCGTACACATATGTTTATATATAAATAGTTGATACCTCTTTCTTCGTCCTAGTTCATAGTAAGATTGATTTACAGTACCTTTGAAACTACTAGAATTAACAATTATGAATTTAGGATGAAAATTCACATATTTTTATTAGCCAAATGTACTGAGGCAACAAATATTTAATGACAATACTCCATCAATAATCTCATCTTATCAACAAACTCAAATGTATCAACAAAAAATGTAAAATGACTACCTATGAACAATTTTCTCACCCATAATCATCACAATAGAAACCTTAGAAACACAATTCTAGAGAAGATGGAAAGTAGATTGTGGAAAGTTAATTGGAGAACAAATAGCATTTTTTTTTCCAGACATTGCAGCTGATAGAATAATCAATTGATTATACCTATACAAAATCCTTGTCATGAGGGAGTCCTCACTTTTTTAAATTGAGGACTTCTTTTTACAAATAGGCGTTAGATCCAATTTTTAGTCTATAAAATTACTTACAACCCTTAAGAATTGGATCCAACGGAAAGCAGTTTTTCGAATACTGTAAATGTCAGTCCCAAAGAAAAATTTGCAAATGACCAAAGAATCAAACACTTTGGCAACAAAGGAGGGCAAAACAAATTACCTACAGTCAACTAAAGGATGCATTTGTGTTGGGTCATCTGTTTCGCAGAATTAATTCTATGATGTGCACCAAACCTTTTTTCCTTTGGGATAATAAAATTTTCATGCACCAAACCTTCCTCTAGAGACATAAGTATATATAAAGACAAAAATGAAGATATTCAGAAACTGAACAAGAGATTGAAGAACTGAATATTTTCTGTATTGATTTTTCTTTTTCCTTGAATTACAGAGAGCTCTCATGTGCTCTCTTATAGAAGAGCACTTGACATTTTTTTTCCAGTTTGTTACAACAGAATTCGTTATTAAGAGAATGTTACTGATCATAACAGATTCTAACATATATCTAGTGTAAGTGATACACTTTATAATTGGTGAGCTCATTATTCTTAACATCCCCCCTCAAGATGATGGTGGGAGCCAGAATCATCTTGAAGTGACTGAAAGAGGCATTAAGCGAGACTTCAAATCTTTAAACCTTGGAATTGGAAGAGACTTAGTAAATAAGTCAGCTAACTGATCTTGAGAAGACACATGTAACACTTTCAGAGACTTGGCTGCAATTTTCTCCCTGACAAAGTGGTAATCGACTTCGATGTGTTTTGTTCTGGCATGAAAGATTAGGTTAGATGCAAGGGCCAAGGCACTGATGTTATCACACCAGAGAATGGGTGGATTAGGTAGCACAATATGTAGATCAGTCAGAAGTTGCTTGAGCCATAACACTTCAGCTGCAGTGTTGGCCAAGGCCTTGTATTCTGCTTCTGTACTTGACCTGGCCACAGTGGGCTGTTTCTTAGCAGACCAAGAGAGTAGATTGGAACCTAAGAAAATACAAGAGCCAGTAGTAGATCTTCTGTCCAGACCATCACCTGCCCAATCAGCATCTGAAAAACCATGCAAAGTAATAGGACCAGATTGAAAAATTAAGCCATGGTCTAGAGTTCCTTTAAGATACTTGAGAATTCTTTTCAGAGCTTGAAAATGACAGTTGAGAGGATTGTGGAGATGCTGACAGACTTTATTAACAGCATAAGAAATGTCTGGCCTTGTAATAGTAAGGTACTGCAAAGATCCAACCAAGCTTCTGTAGAGAAGAGGATTATTATATGGAGTTTCATCCAATAACAGAGATGCTTTAACTGCTGTGGGAGAAGCAGTAGGCTTGCAATCTGTCATAGAGGCTTTAGCAAGTATATCTGTAGCATATTTCTGCTGAGAACATATAAGACCTGAAGAGGTATGCTGAATCTCAATTCCCAGAAAGTAATGCAATGTCCCTAAGTCCTTCATTGCAAATGTGGACTGCATTGCAGAGACAAACTGACTAATGCATTATGAACTACTGCCTGTGATTATTATATCATCCACATAGACAAGAATGATGATTACTTGATTGGAATTATGCTGAACAAATAGGGATGAATCAGCTAGGCTATTGACAAAGCCATGTTGCAGCAAAAATCTGGAAAGGGTAGCAAACCAGGCTCTAGGGGCTTGCTTTAGGCCATACAAGGCCTTATTGAGTTTGCACACCTTCTGAGGATGAGTGGAATCAGTGAAACCAGGTGGTTGTGACATATATACCTCTTCCTCTAAGAGACCATGTAAGAAGGCATTAGAAACATCCAATTGTTTGAGTTGCCATCCAAAATGAAGAGCCAAAGAGATCACCAACCTAATAGTTGGTTGCTTAACCACAGGACTGAATGTCTCAAAGTAATCTAATCCTTCTGTCTGAGTAAATCCTTTTGCCACTAGTCTAGCTTTGTATCTAGCTATGGAACCATCTGCATTTTTCTTGATTTTGTATATCCACTTACAACCAATAAGAGATTTTTCAGGTGGTAAATCAACTAAAGACCAAGTATGCTATGCCAATAGAGCATTGTACTCTTCAGACATTGCTCTCCTCCATACTGAAGAGGAATTAGCTTGATGGAAGGTAAGGGGTTCAGTAGTTAAAAATTCAGAATCTGTAGTAACAGTAACCACATGTGATGAGGGAAGAAAAGGCTTTTTAGGTTTGGAAATACCAGCTTTTAGTCTAGTAACCATAGAGTGAGAATTAGAGGAAGTGGAGATTGGTGGTGAAGAAGGAGACTGATGGACAATAGGAATAGAGTCTGGAACAGAGATAGACACTGTGGAAGATATAGGAACTGTGGGAAGAGAAGAGATAGAAGCAGAGGATGAAGTAGAGGAAGATGAATTTGAGAGAGACATGTCTGTAGTAAAAGAAGGAATAAAGGAAGGAAGAAAAGGAGATCTGGATGTGCTAGGACTAAGGGAAGTTGAGGATGATGAGGAAGGAGACATGGAAGTAGTGAATGAGGTAGAAAAAGGAAATTGATTCTCAACAAATTGAACATGTCTGGAAGTAAAAACTTGACCAGATTGAATGTCAAGGCACCTGTAACCTTTGGAATTTGCAGCATAGCCTATGAAAACACAACACTTTGACTTTTGCTGAAGTTTGGAAGTTCTATAAGGCAAAAGCCAAGGGTAGCAACAACAACCAAATACTCTAAATGAAGAGTAGTCAGGGGATAGATGAAATAGACTTTCATAAGGAGACTTAAATTGAATGACTGAAGATGGCAGCCTATTTATCAAAAAAGTTGCTGTAAGTATGGCATCTGGCCAGTACTTAGGAGGCATAGAAGAATGATTGAGCAAGGTGAGAGTAGTTTCAAGGAGATGTCTGTGCTTTCTTTCACTGACACCATTTTGCTCAGGGGTATGAGGACAAGTGGTTTGATGTTGAAAACCATGAAGAGCAAGAAAGGAAGCCATAGGCTTATTCACATATTCACCCCCATTGTCAGTTCTGAGAATCTTAAGCTTGGTGGTGAATTGATTTTCAACCAGATTTTTAAAGGAAACAAAGGTAGAGAAAACATCTGATTTAAGTTTTAAAGGATATAGCCAAGTGAATCTGGAGAAATCATCAATGAACACAACATAAAACTTATAACCAGAAACTGATAGAGTAGAAGTAGGGCCCCACACATCACTGTGAATAATCTCTAAGGGATTTTTGGCAGAAGTTTGTGATGGAAAGAAAGGAAGCCTTTTACTTTTGGAGGCTAGACATGGATGACAAGAGATGTTAGAAGAAATTGAGCATGGAATTTGGTGTTTGTGAGAGATAAGATTCATAATCTTGATAGAAGGATGACCCAATCGATAATGCCAAGTGGGTGGGATCTGAATAGATGTAAAGGCAGTGGGAGAAGGTGATGCCAAATTATTGAGTGAAGTAGGAGACAGAGAATAAAGCCCTTGATGGCATGGTCCTTGAAGAAGAACTTGATTAGTGAATTTATCTTGGATTACAAAACCTTGAGAATCAAAAATGAGTCTACAATTATTATCCCTGGCAAGTTGATATACAGAAAGGAGATTATGATTTAGCTGAGGAGCATGAAGAATTTGAGAGAGTAGAAGTGATTTAGAAGGAGTTGACAGAAGCCCATCTCCAGTATGTGCTATCTGAACTGAATTCCCATTTGCCACAGAGACTGTATTGACACCATGATATGGACTGGGCAATGGAAGATGAGTAAGATCATTGGTCAGATGACTTGTAGCTCCTGTGTCAAGAAACCACTGAGCTTGAGAAGGTGAGGAGGTATGAGTAAAAAAGGCATGAAGAGAATTGGGATCAGAAGAACCAGAATTAGAGGAATCAGTAGGATTTGGAGGGTCAGAATAAGAGTACCATTCTGGTGGTGCTGGAGAAGCAGGGTTGAGTGAGGATGAGTCATAAGACTGAAAAAGATGTTGAATAGGAGGAGTGGGTAGGAGAGGCAAGGAATTATGATATGGAATTGAGTTAGAAGAATCTGAAAGAGATGTAGTGGAATTGAGTGAAGATGGTGGATGAGTATGAACCAGATAGGCTTGAGAATGTCCTTGGAAATTAGGATTGAAAGGCCTTTGATGAGAGTTCTGAGGATGAAACTGTGAGAATGCATTGTGATTGGACTGAGAATTAGAATTTTACTGATGCTGAAAGTTAGAAGGAGTTTGGAAAGAAGAATTATACCTATGAAAACACTCAGCAGCAACATGGTTACTCTTTCCACAGATCTGACAATACACTCTGAATTGATTATTTCTTCCATTTCCTCTTCCTCTGTTGTTTCTATTTCGACCACCACCCCTAAAATTCTGATTAAAGTTATGCACATTCTGGTAGTTTTCTGATGAAACTTGAGGAACATTAACAGGCCCACAATTTCCAGATGAAGAAGATAACTTGCCTTGCATGTTCTTATCAACTACTGCTAGAGCAGACACTTTTTGCCTTATTGCCATTAACTCTTTTTCACGATTTTGGTGAATTTCTTCAGATCGAAGAAGAGCATGTAAATCATAGAAGGAAATTGACTGAGTTGTGGCCCTTAGAGTGGTTTTCAAGGAAGAATATTCTTGTGAGAGTCCATTAACAGTATAAAGAACAAGATCATCTTCATTTACTGGAGATCCAGCTGCTGAAAGTTTATCAGCACAATCCTTGATTTTATCAAGATACTCATCCATGGTGCTTTGATCTTTACTAGCATTTAGTAGTTTAAGTTTTAATTCATGAACATGTGAACTAGAAGAGGACATATATCTCTTAGCTAGATAATCCCAAATTTCAGAAGCATGATCAATTCCCAGAATTTGTGGAAGAATTGCAGGTGAGATTATGGCATTCATACAACTAACAAGTTGATTATCAATATCAGTCCATTCAAGAAATTCAGAGTTTGTAATTTGATTACCTTCTTCATCTATTGAGAATCGAGGCGGCTGAGAACTTGATCCATCAACATACTTCAATAAATGATTAGCTCTCAGTGCATTCCTTACTTGAAGTTGCCAAACCATATAGTTTGTCTGATCGAGTCTGACATTGACAAGAGATGATAAATTTGATACGAAGAACACTAAATTTGCGGGTAGATTGAGTGATTGTAGCTGGTTCACCATTGATTCTGGAAAACTTTTCAAGATGATGAAATAGATGAAGAACAGGAGAAATAGATGAAGAAAGTGGATTAGAGATGAAGATCTAATGAGCGATGAAGATGATGAGCGAGACAGGGGAGATCAAAGGCTCTGATACCATGAAGATATTCAGAAACTGAACAAGAGATTGAAGAACTGAATATTTTCTGTATTGATTTTTCTTTTTCCTTGAATTACAGAGAGCTCTCATGTGCTCTCTTATAGAAGAGCACTTGACATTTTTTCTCCAGTTTGTTACAACAGAATTCGTTATTAAGAGAATGTTACTGATCATAACAGATTCTAACATATATCTAGTGTAAGTGATACACTTTATAATTGGTGAGCTCATTATTCTTAACAAAAACTTCATAATGTGTTGTTGGAAGAAGAAAGCATTTGAAAGAGAGAGTGAGGACATTGAGGGGTTGGGAAAGTGAAGAGGGGACAGAGTTCAAAGCAATTCACCTAATGTTTCACCTGGGTTTAAAATGCTTTATTGGAATTTTAATATATTTTTTTTTAATAGTGAAGTTAATGTGCTGATAGTGCTTCATAAATAGTATACAGACACTATTTATTATATTTAAAGAGTGAACTATTTTCCTTCCTCTCACCTATGTCAAGTAGCACCGCTCTTTTTTTTCTTCTTTCTTTTTTCTTTTTCTCTTTTGATACCTTGATTTTTTTTCCTTTTTTCCTTTTTTCCTTTTTTTTTGCTTTCTTTCCCAACGCCACTCCAAAATTGATTGACACAATTGTAGCAGAACCACTCTCTCTCTCGGTATTGATTACATCTCTATCTCTATACTCTATGCATTTAGGAGAGTTTTACCATGCACCCAAGTGGTTTGGATGTATGGTACACCTAAGTGTTTTTGATAAGGAATGTTTGTACTTTTGGTAAAAATTATTTATTTTTTGATAAAAGATGTTTGTACCCAAAACGAGCTATACATTTAGACTCTCTCTCTCCTCTCTTTACATAAAGAGTCCTTTTAACCACCGAATTTTGGTCTTTACTCTTCCTTTTGGCTTTACATTTTCCAACTCTAATTATGGCTTTCATTTCCCTCTGCCAAATAGTTTACTAATGAGTAAAGAGTAATGTTATACTTTTCAAATTCAAATCTCACATTTTAATATCAAATATTGTGGTAGTAGGTCCATTAAATTTTGATTAGGGATGTTAAAGTGACTACACAGTAGTCAGTGGACCTACTAAATTTTGATTAGTACTTGTTAGTGTTTGTGTTTGTTTATTGAATAAAAGCATATTAAGTCTATTGGTTTGATAATAAATAAATAAAAAATAAAAAATAAATATAAAAAGAAGCCTATATAAAGTTTTATTTGTTAATGGTATATTTGTTGATAGTCAAAATCCTAGCCTATATAAGTTTTGACTGCATGAACCTCATCTGTTGCCATATAAAAGTTTGGTCTCCTAAGAGACTTGAGGACTTGATGTGGTAATGTTGGGTTCATGAGAAAGTTAACTTTTTTAAGGATATGGTCTTGCACCCGTGTGATTTAATTGGTCATTCAGTTTTGACAGTCTGATTAATTGTCCCAAATTAATTAAATATCTCTATACGAACGGGTATTGTTGTTTCATAGTGGATGCAACGAAAGGTTGCGTTTGTTTCACAGTAGCTGCAACTGTTGTGAACATGTACTGTTTTGGAAAGAGATGTGACTCTTCGTACAACCATCTTTCGTGTTAATAAATACAGTGTACTCCCACATAGAAAAAAGATGATGTAGTTCTTGTTCTTTCTCTCTCTCGCTCTCTCTTTTAGATCAATTATAGATTTACAAGGATTTTGTTTTGGAAAAATATTAGTCATTCCTAATAGCTATTTATCACCCAAAGGCTTTGATTAATCCTGAGGATAACTTTGCCTGCAACCCAATAGCAAACTTGATTTAAGTGGGGGCAAATTATATTCTAAAGACAGTGTCATTAGATGCTTTTAGAGCCTTTACAATTTTCTGTTTTTCGTTCATAGTCTCAGTTTTCCCAACAATTTTAGAATATAATTTTTGCAATGGCAATGGAGGCAGAAAACCACCAAGTGTTCTACCAAGCTAATGAATCAGGAATTATCAGTTTGATGGAAGCAATTTCGGGTATTGGAAAGATAAGATGATTTTCTTTCTCACTGCCATGAAGTTGTATTACATTCTGGATCCGACTCTTCCGCCTCTTCCAGAACCTACAAGCGAATACACAGAGTCAAAAGGACGCAAGGTTGAAGCGCGCTGAAGATTCACTCCTCTGTCATGGGCATTGACAAGCGGGGGAATTTGTAAAATACAACTGTGCTAAAAGAAGAAAATACGCTGATTTATTATACAATTCCCTTGTATATCTGCAACTTGAATTACAATGCCAGTTTTTACACAATATGATTAATCTATGATAAGTTGTATTGTTTTAGTAGCTATTTGTGCAGATTACTGTTGCTGAGTGAAGAATTGAATAAGCATGATAAAAGGAAGTGTTTTGTTTTAATGAAGACAAATCAAACATGAAAAGGAAGTCTCGAGCGATCGAAGAGGTTTCAAGCGATCGAAATTTCGATCGATCGAGATAAGCTCAAGCGCTCGAAGATCATAGAAGTTCAATCTAATGAGAGATGTTCGATTGATCGAACATGGCTTTTATCAGAATTTACGCGCACGCAGTAGGGAGAGAGTTTTTAACCCTAGCCTTAGGTTTGAGTATATATACTCGTTTTGTATACGTCTAGAGGGATGCCCACTTTAGTTTTTATCACTTTATAGAGAGTAAAGAGTTTGGTCTTGTGTTTTTGTAGGTTTTATCACGGATTTTTATTGTTTGGCTTGGATTCTCTTAATTATAATTGAAGTTCGTCATTCAGGGTTACTTCTTATCATTTTATTTACATTCTACTTGCCGTTTATTGTAGTTTAATCTATTAATCTTGTAGCTTTGCGTGATTAGGTAGTGTTAAACCATTAGTTTTCATTGTTTTGATGATAAAATCTCAACCAAACATAACTTTAATGGACTTTCACATGAAAAACGAACCTAAGATACTCCAGACCATGTCTGAGTAGTCCTAGGGTTGGGAGATCGCGATGAAATAGTGATCTCCAGCCTCTGCCATGCAGTAGAATAAATCTTGTGTTCGATCGATGGATGTTGGTTCGATCGATCGAACCAGAAGACAGTCAAGCGATCGAAGACTTTTCGATCGATTGAAAGATGAAGATGTTCGATCGATCGAAAGCGCGTCGATCGATCGAACGCTCTGATTCTTGAGTAGTCTTCTTGCAGTATTCCAAGACTTTCTGCTTTTGAGATTTGTCATCAAACTGTCCCAGAATGCTCAGTTTGTCAGAACAGTTTCATTACTTTAAGCCTTAAGGCATTTCTTCAATATCTTTTGCAAACCACCTTCAATGCTAACACCATTGTACGTGCGAGTCTTAACTATTGTTTTAAACCACCTTCATGTGTTTTGGAAATAAATGTGATGATGTAGTCTTAACTATGAACGGACTATTGATTCTTTATCTTTAGAGAACACGGAATACTGTAGACAAACACACTCCTTAGAGCTTAAATGTAAACGACATGGTAGATGGCTAGGATACTGTGGATTCGCGTAATCCCAACATTCCCTTTTATTAAGAAAAACACGTTTTAAAATCTCGCTTGAGTAGATTAGTTAATTAGTAGTTTAATTTAATTTAGTTGTTTTATTTTTAGTAGTCACTTCGTGGAACTTCGTGTTCTACAACCTTTCAAATATTGACTTTTATTTTTCCTTTTAGAGATTAATCTAGGTATTTAGTTTATTACCTTCCTTGTGGGATCGACCTGGTCTTAACCAGATTATTACTTGCACGATTACATACACTTAGGTATAGCACACAAGCACACACATCTTTAGCCATGTCAAGTTTTTGGCGCCGTTGCCGGGGAAAGCGACAAGGTAACGCTTAGATTACCTCAATCTACCTTTACCTCTTACTTTTTTTTTCTTTTGTCCCTTATTCTTTAGATTAAAACTACTTAGGATCTTTCCCTTTATGTACAATAATTCCATCGAAAGAATTTACAGAAATCCATTCTACTTAGCCGATTCCTCTGATTCTATTAATCCCGTAGCCACACCTACCGATTCAATGGCCGACAATCAGAGTGAAAACGGTAAGAATGTGGTTGTACCAATTGATGATTCGCGTCGTCCTTAATGCGATCTCATGACACCCGAACACGCACCTACACCTTCTTGTATTCTCATTTCACCACATGCTGGCGAATTTCAAATTCGCAACAGAATGATTCAACTCCTTCCTACCTTCCATGGAATGGAGAGCGAGAAGGCATATCTACATGTCAAAGATTTTGAGGATGTTTGTAAAACATTCTCACAAAATTGCCCTATAGATGTGACACGTCTAATGCTATTCCCCTTCACCCTGAAAGATAAAGCAAAAGCGTGGCTACTCACCTTGAAGCCGAATTCGATTTACACCTGACATGCAATGAACACTGCGTTCTTAAAGAAATTCTTTCCACCTCGCATGACCACTGAGCATAAACAACAAATTAACTCTTATAAACAAAAGAGCAATGAAACATTCACTCAAACTTGGGAGCGTTTCAAGGATTTGGTTCTCTCATGCCCACATCACGGGTATGATGAACTAATTAAGAAAGTAGAAGAGTTAGGACTGAAAGGAGAGAGTTCCTGGCAGGTTTTACCTGAAGAACCATTCAGCACATGACACACTAATCAATACTGTCCCAATGTGCCGTACTTTTAAGAACAACCCCCCATGGAAATGAATGTCATGCAAGGGTATAGAGGGACGGGAAATTCCTATAATAATCATAACTCACACAATAATAGCAATCAATGGACTCACCCCAGTTTTGATTGGAAAAACAATATTGGGAACCAAAATCACTACCAACAGCAACAGCCCTACAATAATAATAATCACTATCAAGGGAAATACAATAGGCAGCCCCAGCTATTCAATCAAAATAGATCAGACAACAACAACCAAGCTCAACCGTCTAACAATCAGCAGTCAAATGTTTACGTGCCACCTCATAAAAAGGTGCAAGAGGAAGATCCACTCTCTAATGTGAATTTAACACAATAGTTAATTCAAATGATGAGTAAAATATCCGCAACATTAGAGAGAATGGATGCACGACAAGAGGGGTCAAGTGGAACGTTTCCTGCCCAACCACTTCAAAACCCTAAGGGATTCAACAATGGTCCTAATAATCATGAACAGGCAAAAGCCGTGACTACCCTAAGAAGCGGCAAGATTATAGGGTGCAATACACCCCTCTCTACTCCCGAGGAGTATGAAGAGGACGAAATGGTAACTAAAAATAAACCGTCTACTCAAGAAGAGGAGCAAATCAATAATAACGAACCATTATATGCACAAGATGAGGCTCCTAGAAAAGTAGAAGAAGTTAAGTGAAGGCCCGGAAAGGAACTAGTAAACGATGAATTACCTAAATGCCCATTCCCTGCGCCTTACCCTCAAAGGCTTAAGAAACCCAAAAATGAGGCAAAGAATCAGGAGTTCTTGGAATTGTTTAAACAAGTCAAAATAAATCTTCCACTCCTTTATGCAATCAAACAAGTGCCGACCTATCCTAAGTACCTTAAAGACTTATGCACGGTCAAGAGGAGGCAAAGTATGAAGAAACATGCTTATGTTTCTTGCCAAGCAAGTGCAATCATCCAAAATTAATTGCCTCCGAAACTCAAAGACCCCGGTACCCCAACTGTCTCGTGCCAAATTGGGAATCAAAGAATAGACAATGCCCTCCTTGATTTAGGAGCTAGCGTAAACCTGTTGCCATACTCAGTTTATAAACAACTAGGGTTGGGTAAACTCAAACCTATCCGAGTTGTGTTACAACTGGCAGACAGGTCAGTCAAATACCCTAGAGGAATGCTGGATGACGTTCTAGTGTAGATAAATTCATTTGTCTTCCCGGTTGATTTTGTGATCTTGAACACTGAACCTGTGTCTAATCCATGTTCATAAATCCCGGTAATATTTGGACGTCCATTCCTCAACACCATAGATGCCACAATCAAAATAAGAAGTGGTATTATGACCATCGTACTCGGGAACTTGACTTTAAATGTCAAAATTTTTTCAAATCCCTGACCTGAAGAATACGAGGATGAGGAAGAAATTAACTTCATCGAAACGGTCATTGAAGATGAGACCGACTTCGTTGATTATAAAGACCCTTTGGAGGTAGTCGTGTCATAATTTGACACTATCTACAAACCTAACGATTTTACTCCATTGGACGCTGCTTTAAATCACACCTGCCTCATGATGGAAACCAAAGAGTAGGATCGAGCTGAATGCATGTGGGTAACAACATATGAACCACTACCTCCAAAAACGAAACTAGTCATGCCCTCCAATTTTTAGTTTCCCGATTTGGAATTAAAGGAGCTTCCAATAGAGCTCAAATATGCCTTCGTAGGGACTGAAAAGACTTACTCCGTCATAATTTCATCAACTCTTAGTCTGGAACAAGAGGGCAAATTAATCCAAATGCTAGAACAACATAAGGGAGCATTGGGATGGACTATTGCCGATCTCAAAGGCATAAGCCCATCTGTGTTCACTCATAAAATATACTTGGAGGAAGACGTTAAACCTTCGCGACAAATGCAAAGGCGTCTAAATCCCAACATGCAAGAAGTCGTCAAAAAGGAAGTCCTTAAACTTCTCGACATTGGGATCATATATCCTATATCTGATAACCCTTGGGTTAGTCCAACCCAAGTGGTGCCCAAAAAGCCAAGTATAATAGTAATCCTAAACAAAGACAGCGAATTGGTACCAACACGCGTCCCCACGGGATGGCGGATGTGTATTGATTACCAAAAACTGAATATTGTGACTCGGAAAGACCATTTTCCATTGCTATTCATGGATCAAATGCTAGAACGAGTGGCGGGTCATAAATTTTATTGCATTCTGGACGGATATAGTGGCTATAACCAAATTGAGATTGCTCCTGAAGATTAGGAGAAAATGACTTTCATATATCCGTTCAGTACATTCGCCTACCGTCGCATGCCCTTCGGCTTATGCAACGCACCTGCTACTTTTCAGCGGTGCATGCTGAGAATATTCAGTGATATGGTCGAACAAATACTCGAGGTCTTTATGGACGATTTTTCAGTGTTCGGTCATAGTTTTGAAAATTGCTTAGACAATCTGGAACGTGTGCTAGCAAGATGCAAGGATAAACACTTAGTACTAAACTGTGAAAAGTGTCACTTCATGGTGACTAAGGGAATTGTCCTTGGCCACATTATTTCTGATAAGGGTATCCAAGTTGATAAAGCAAAAATCGATATTAACTCAAACCTACCTGTCCCCCGTACAGCTAAAGACATCCGCTCTTTTCTGGGACACGTGGGATTTTATCGTTGCTTTATCCAAAGTTTTAGTGCAAATTCCCAACCACTTTGTCAACTCTTAGTCAAAGACATACCTTTCGAGTGGTCGGATAACTGTCAAACATCTTTTAATGCACTAAAAGAACACCTTACCTCCGCACCAATAATACAAGCACCCGATTGGAGTTTGCCTTTCGAATTAATGTGCGATGCTAGCGACTATGCCATTAGTGCAGTCCTAGGACAAAGGAAGGATAATAAGCCCTATGTAATCTACTATGCCAGTCGAACACTCAATGAAGCTCAAATGAATTATTCGACCACTGAAAAAGAGCTACGGGCAATAGTCTTCGCTCTAGATAAATTCAGGTCATATCTGATAGGGTCCCCAATCGTCTGTTTTATAGACCACTCGACCCTCAAGTACCCGTTATCTAAAAAGGATGCGAAGCAAAGGCTTATCCGTTGGATAATCCTACTCCAAGAGTTCGACATCACAATCAAGGATAAAAAGGGATTAGAGAATGTGGTCGCGCAACCATTGTCTTGGTTAACATTTACTGACAACACTGAACCCATACCAATTAAGGATGAATTCCTAGATGAGCAACTGATGGCTGTTTCCAATTTTCTTTGGTATGCAGATATAATAAATTATCTTATCATGGGAGAAATCCCGAGTCATTGGTCAAATCAAGATAGGAAACGGTTCCTCTCATTCGCACGAGTCATTTCTTTTTTGATGACCCGTACTTATTCAAGTATTGTGCTGATCAGGTCATCAGACGTTGTGTTCCAAATGAGGATATAACCGTGATTATAGCCTCATGTCATTCTGAAGCCTATGGTGGTCTCTTTGCTTTGCAAAAGACCGCACAAAAAGTTCTACATAATGGCTTCTATTGGCCCACCATGTTTAAGGATGCTTATTCTTTTTGTAGGTCGCGCTAACGCTGTCAAAAGCTAGGTACAATTTTAGAAAGGAACTCTAAGCCTTTAACCCCCAATACACAATTGAAATATTCGATTGTTGGGGCATAGACTTTATGGGTTTGTTTCTGAAATCAAACAACTGCGAATACATACTCCTAGCTGTGGAGTACGTATTGAAATGGGTAGAAGCAATATCGACAAGATGCAATGACCACAAAATAGTTATGTCCTTTCTTAAGGAACACATTCTATCGCGTTTTGGAACCCCGAGGGCACTAATAATTGACCAAGGCAAGCATTTCTGCAACAGGCCTTTAGAGTCACTCCTCAAGAAATATGGGGTCAATCATAAGATCGCTCTCACCTAACACCCATAGACTAACGGGCAGGCAGAATTGGCTAACCATGAAATCAAACATATACTCGAAAAGACGGTTAGTTTCAACAGAAGGGATTGGGCTTATAAACTAACCGATGCTCTATGGGCGTACCGTACTACTTATAAGACAAACCTGGGGATGTCCCCATATAGGTTAGTGTACGGTAAAGCATGTCACCTCCCTATCGAAATCGAGCACAAAGCATATTAGGCGACACACTCATTGAACTTTGACATTAAAGAAAGAGGTCCTCTTCGAAAACTCCAATTGGCTGAACTGGAAAAAATACGTCGAGATGCATATGACAATGCTAAATTACACAAGGAAAGGTTGAAGGCTCGCCACGATAGAACAATCTTTCGAAAATCATTCGAGTCAGGGCAGAAAGTCTTGCTGTACGACTCTCGCCTCTACCTTTTTCCAGGTAAGCTCCGATCCTGATGGATAGGTCCATTCCTTATCAAATATGTTTTTCCACATGGGGCCGTCGAGCTCATAAATCCTAAGAATGAAGACTACTTCAAGGTTAATGGTTAAAGGTTAAAACTGTTGTTGGAAAACTTCCTACCAGAAGCTGAGCACATCGAGCTAGATGAGCCCAGCTATCCCTCCACCTAAAATACCAAAGCGTGTTCACATTTTGTTGTTGTATTCTTTCCTTTACTGCACTTTGTTTTTATTTCATTTATTTCTGTCTCTTTTTGAGTGTGACTTCGATTCTAATCTGCTATCACGTATCTCTCACTTACAGGCTGTTCGATATGAGAGATGATGACATCCACTCAATTGGGTCATGGGCTAATTCAGAATATCCTAACCCTCCATGGACTACACGAGGAGATTGCATTCTGTCTCTATCCTTATCAAGGGCCCGGAGCGGACGATGTCATTGACCTAACCCAAGGGTACATCCCTTACGATCCTACACTCCTCCAAATTAATCCCTTCAAGCATATGGACTTCATTGAAGAGGAAGGCGAACCAGAGGGGTATTTTGTTGGGGAAGTTGATGATGCCCTCTTGGAATAATGGGAGAACGATTTGATGTGGGAACTATGGGAGGAAGACGATTTACAGGATGTAGTGCCTGAACGCCATAATGCTGTCTTCACTTATGTTGAATACTTCCTTGTCATCGAATTGGTTCCATACATTTATGTGCACTTAAGTTATTTGTTGTTTCGGCTGCCATGCCTCCTACCTGCTAGTGTACATGGTTATATCATGCCAATAGTGAGGTAAATTCCTTGTCACATTTCTTTTTCTTTTTGTCTTTCTGTGTTTATTCCTTTCTAGTAGTTCTTTTGCTTGTTTTACTTAATTCCTTCCTTTTTGGTATTCTCTTGTTTTTTCCTTTTGTCAGGTTGATCACTGTGAATCCAATGTTACCACCGTTGTTCCTGCCGCATCAGCTGTTCCATGGACTTAGACCATACATAGTGCCCCCGGGTACTCCGCCGCAAGAGGAAAGTCAGTTGAGAAATTACACTCCGTTATCTTTATCTCCATCCGGATCACCTCTTGCTAGTGCAATCAATCACTCAGAGATTTCAGACTCATTCAATGATATCCTTGCTGCTTTTCGACTGTTCTGGGAAAGGGAATCATCATGTTTGGAATCTACACTCAAAGATGTGGCAGAAGAAGAAGCAACTGTGGAAAAAGGAATATTCATGTTTGAAAATTAGCACTCCACTGCAATTGTGCTTTGTCTTTTGATCATTCTTTTATCAATTGAAGTGTAATCCTAGACAAAAGTTTTATTAATTTTAGTTTATTTTAGTTTTTCTTTATTAATAAGGTCTTAAGTACCATGTTGAGGACAATAATTTTGGAATATGGATGCTATTACAAAGTTTTATCTATATAAATTTGCAATTTTTTACTTTGATGATGACTTTTGGCTTACATATCCTGTCAATGAACTATTTTTATCCATTTCCTGTATGTCCAGAACAATGTTGGTTAGTTGGGAGTGCATAATTTCTCCATTCAGTGTTATTGTAGAATTTTGAGGCTCGATCGATCGAGCTCATTTCGATCTATCGAAGGCGTCACATCCTCAAGCGTTTCAACAGGTCTCAATCAATCGAAAGTTTGATCGATCAAACTTTCTCGATCGATCGAGACTTGTATTTAAACGAGGTATCCCTCAAACACTTCCTCAGTTTCTCTCTCACTCTCACACTCTCGAGCGCTTGGAGACATAGAAGACTCGGGCAATTTTTTTCCCTCCCCTCATCAATCACGTCATTCGAGGAGTCCCTGGTTCCTCTAATTATCATTATCATCACCCTCTTCTTCCCTCTACACATATACCCAAGGTAAGGTCCAAAGAACCCCCTCTCATTCATTTTCTTCAAATTCTTGTGGGGGAGCACCCCATTGGTCCTTAAACCAATTATTGTTAATTTTTGTTCTCTACTTTATGTTTGCAGTCCATTCCCATTCTTTTTCTTGTCACTGCTGTTTTTTTGTGCTCGATCGATTGAGCTTGGCTCAAGCGATCGAAGCTAACCCCTGTTCAATCGATCGAAACAAGTTCCATCGATCGAACTATAGCAGTGGCAGTTTCTTTTCTTTTCTTCGCTGTTGTGATCTGTTTCTTATTTTCTTCCATTTCAGGCCTTGCAATGAACCCTATCATAGGGTATCACAAGGCTAAGCCACTAGATCTCACTATTCCCTACTCGGTGCTAGATCACGGGTTTCGGAATGCTGAAGAACGCATATGATTCAATCGCTACTTTAACACGCGTAAAGTTATGTTGGAGCGACCACTTGAGTCCGTGTGGCTATCAGCTCTGTGGTTCCTAGCACTGATCAAAGACATGCCTCTCTAGTATGACATATTGATCTAGACCAAAAAGATCAACATCAACTAGGTTCGTGAAGCCTGTTCTTCAATGATCAAGGATCCCGCGGCCCCGTTCACATACCAATCCTTCTTTCGCGGGCATGAGATCATCTTCAGTCCTGCCACAGTATCTGCTGCTCTTGGGGAATCTGAGGTGCCAGATTATTTTTATCCTCAGCTACCAGGAGCCCCGGAGATTCCTCCTGCCACGATTATCCTAGAGCTTACGGGGGGCACCGTCCAATTTTGGAATGGAGATTCTCTTATCGAGGATAAGTTTCTTACTGAGGACTACCATCTACTCCATCTAGCTCTGGTCAACTGCATATTGATGACTTCTTATCACGAGAAGTTCGCAACGTGGTATGCTTGGGCTCTTTATTCTATTGGGACAGGACAACGAGTTTGCCTTCCTCGCCTCTATATCGACTTCTTCATCCAGCCCACGCGGTACATTGCCGCCAAGCACCATCAGAAGGGTGCTTTACCTATATATTGGGTTATTAAGCGGACTGGACTACTTCCGTTGGCCATAGACACGATTACTCAGGCCTCCAGTCGATTTGGCGAGACGGCGCCTCGCCGTTCCGATGAGCAGAAGAAACAAAAAACAAAAGGTAAAGCAAAGGTCAGGGTGAAGAGGAAGAGAGGATGAGGCACCGATATTAAGGGTGCGGCTTCTGAGACACCCACCGAGGTTGAGGAGCTAGATTCTGATGATGAGGTTGATCCTCGTATTGAGATTGCACAGTTCGAGCTGAGACAGCGGTCTCAGACTCCCGCCCAGGGAGAGTCTTCTTCTTTTGTACCTCTCCCGACTATTCATGAGTTACTTATAGAGGAGAGAGAGGTCGGGATCAGACTCGAGGGCAAGATGGACTGCATGACGACTCTACTTGGGGCTATATTGATTTAGATAGGGGTCAACCAGTCTCTACATACACCTCCACCACCTACTACCGGACCTTCATCCTCAGCTCCACCCCCACAGGTTGATCTTTCTGCTCCATCTACATCGGCGGCACCACCTTCTACTAAGACACTGCTTCCACTACCTCCAGTTGTGGTTGACCTATTACTATCTACACCAGCTGCCCTGACTGTGAGTGACTCGGCGATGGCTACTACTGTTGCTGATGGTGGAAATGTAGATGCTCCAGATGTGTTGATCAAGATCTTATCCGATGTCGCCGATGATGCCTAGCCCAGCGTTTGTGGTCATTTGTGTTGTTTTTAGTTGTTTGTACTATGTTCTCTCCTCTCCAGTAGTTTCTTGTGGGTTTTTGGATATTTTGGACTGTTTGGATGGTTTGGTTATGTTGGACTTTGGTTATTATGGACTTTACTATCACTGCTTTGTTGTTTTCATTATTTTATCGTTCCAGTGATTAGTTCTATTATTGCGTATGGATCTCATGCTCTATCTTTTCATATTTTATGTGATCTTTGCTGCTTGGAGTGTTGTATGCCTTCTTTACAGATTTCTATGATTGCGGTTATTGCTATGCTTTATCAGGTGATATCTCTCTATTTATATTTGAAAATCAACTTCTGAGGACATTGCAATATTTAGTTGGGGGTGGGATGTAGGTAGATAATCACCTACCCATATCTATATGTAGCAATCTGGATTACATTATTGCACATTTCGTACAATCTCGATTAGAATTGGATTACATTTACAGTTTGAAGACAAATAAATTGAAGAAATTGAAGAAAATTTAAAATTTAAAATTTAAAACTATTAAGGAATTTTTGAACTGAATTGGTAGAACAACTTTTTATATTCACTTCTATTTAGCTGTTATCAAGCAATGATACATTCATTTTAATCTAATCCTTTTATGGATTAAGTTCACGCATTTTTCTAGTTCCACAAGGATGATTGTATTTGTTGACCTTTCATGTATCCAATATCCAATTGCACTAGTTAGTAGCTATGTTGAAAATCTAAAAATGAGTTAATACGACTATTGTGCTAAAAGAACAAGTAGTAGAAACCATTTAACCCTTAGTGAGTTTCTGAGCCAATCTTTATTTTTGCGGGAATTATCACATTATTCGAATTGTTTTTCTTGAATATGCGTATTAAAATTCGTTGAATAGTCTCTAATTCTTCATTTTGGCTGCT
This sequence comes from Hydrangea macrophylla, assembly GCA_033977485.1. Lineage (NCBI taxonomy): Eukaryota > Viridiplantae > Streptophyta > Magnoliopsida > Cornales > Hydrangeaceae > Hydrangea > Hydrangea macrophylla. The sequence goes on from CM066983.1 coordinate 62,574,534, forward strand.
TATTAGAGGAGAACGTTCAGGATTTACCAACTAAACTCAATGAACACTGAAGTGTTAAAAAATTAAGAAGTTGAGAAAATGATCTAAGCCATCGTTATTCGCTCATTACCTTTCCATATACATGTATCAACATTCCAGAATATGCGTTGTTCTCAACCCCACACCTAGTAAATACTGCCAAGTCTATTATGAAAATCTAAATCCCTAATCTTATGGTTTGACCTCAATGAACCCCATTGCACGTCTAATGTGATTAAATTGTTGAAGTGTGTGACGGGGATGGAGTAAATGTGGAAGGGACAGCATAAAAGAGAAAAGGAAAGAAGAAGGAGTCCAGGTTAAACAAAACATATATGAGAATAGAGGATGGTTGGAATAGAGTGAAGTAAAATTACTAAACTCAATCACATGCTAAAGATGTGTGATTTCTTACCCCTCTCATTTCTGTCCTACTATATAAAAACCAAAAAGTCAAAGCCTTACTGATTTTTAACAACTTAGTTTGAATATGAACGTGTAATTTGAGTTATCCATGGTATTTTGCTCCTCTAGTAAGTAGTATTCCTTTCTTGAGACTACGTACTCTAAATGTTCATCCTTTATTGAGTCAGGTGTGAAAGCATTAGTAACCAAACTTTTAATTTTTATCAAAGTTTTCACACCATGTGCGATCATTATTAAACCAGTTTCTATGAGATGTTCATTCCTGAGTGTAAACCCATGTGAGAATCGAGTTGAAACTACAAGTTCTGAGAATATGATAGTCTAGGCAACTCTAAATAAGGTTCTATGCATAGCTTTTAACTTCACACACACAGATACATGGATGTGATGTATATGTTATATTTATCTTGGTGACATGAGGAGCATGTGTATTTCTTTCATGGTTTGAATGAGGATGATATGTTTTGTAGAGCTAAGTTTACAGTTGTATGGGAGGGAGTGTTTAGAAGTTATTCTATATCTTTTTTAGCTTAAAATTGGAGAATTTTGTGGGTATATTCACTACAAACCCTCACGAGACAACACTCGCCCACTAGGGGAACCTAGAGGTTTAACGGCTTGTTACACTTGCTAAATGCAACCGCGATTCTTGCGAAAGTGAGTTAGGAAGTTTCTCTTTCTATTTAGATTAGTTACTTTAGTTTATCTTGGTTTAGTTTAGTCGTTGTAGTATTAGTCTAGCTTGCTCTTATTTTTGCTTTATTGCTAGGGACTAGCAATTCGCTAGTTGGGGGTTGTGACAAGCGGGGGAATTTGTAAAATACAATCGCGCTAAACGAAGAAAATACGCTGATTTAGTATACAATTACCTTGTATATCTGCAATTTGAATTACAATGCCAGTTTTTATACAATATGATTAATCTATGATAAGTTGTATTGTTTTAGTAGTTATTTGTGCAGATTACTGTTGCTGAGTGAAGAATTGAATAAGCATGATAAAATGAAGTGTTTGGTTTTAATGAAGACAACTCAAACTTGAAAAGGAAGTCTCAAGCAATCGAAGAGGTTTCAAGCGATCGAGGTTTCAATCGATCGAGATAAGCTCAAGCGCTCGAAGATCCCAGAAGTTCAATCAATCGAAAGATGTTCGATCGATCGAACATGGCTTTTATTAGAATTTACGCGCACGCAGTAGGGAGAGAGTTTTTAACCCTAGCCTTAGGTTTGAGTACATATACTCATTTTGTATACGTCCAGAGGGATGCCCACTTTAGTTTTTATCAGTTTATAGAGAGTAGAGAGTTTTGTCTTGTATTTTTGTAGGTTTTATCACGAATTTTTATTGTTTGGCTTGGATTCTCTTAATTATAATTGAAGTTCGTCATTCCAGGTTACTTCTTATTGTTTTATTTACATTCTACTTGCATTTATTGTAGTTTAATCTATTAATCTTGTAGCTTTGCATGATTAGGTAGTGTTAAACCATTAGTTTTCATAGTTTTGATGATAAAATGTCAACCAAACATAACTTTAATGGACTTTCACATGAAAAACGAATCTAAGATACTCCAGACCATGTCTGAGTAGTCCTAGGGTTGGGAGATCGCGATGAAATAGTGATCTCCACCCTTTATCATGCAGTAGAATAAATCCTGTGTTCGATCGATCGATGTTGGTTCGATCGATCGAACCAGAAGACAGTCAAGCGATCGAAGACTTTTCGATCGATCGAAAGTGCGTCGATTGATCGAAAGCGCGTCGATCGATCGAACTCTCTGATTGTTGAGTAGTCTTCTTGCAGTATTCCAAGATTTTATGCTTTTGAGATTTGATATCAAACTGTCCTAGAATGCTCAGTTTGTCAGAACAGTTTCATTACTTTAAGCCTTAAGGCATTTTTCTTCAATATATTTTGCAAACCACTATCAATGCTAACACCATTGTAGGTATGAGTCTTAACTATTGTTTTAAACCACCTTCATGTGTTTTGGAAATAAATGTGATGATGCAGTCCTGGCTATGAATGGACTATTGATTCTCTATCTTTAGAGAACATGGAATACTGTAGACAGACACACTCCCTAGAGCTTAAATGTAAACTGCATGGTAGATGGCTAGGATGCTGTGGATTCGTGTGATCCCAACATTCCCTTTTATTAAGAAAAACACGTTTTAAAATCTCGCTTAAGTTGATTAGTTAATTAGTAGTTTAATTTAATTTAGTTGCTTTATTTTTAGTAGTCACTTCGTGGAACTTCGTGTTCTACAACCTTTTAAATATTATTTTTTATTTTTCCTTTTAGAGATTAATCTAGGTATTTAGTTTATCACCTTCCATGTGGGATCGACCTAGTCTTAACCAGATTACTACTTGCACGATTACCTACACTTGGGTATAGCACACAAGTACACACATTTTTAGCCGTGTCAGGCATATTCTGAACATGCGGTCTGATTGTTTATACAATTTTTACAAGGAAACAAATTCTGTTACAGAGATATCGAATGCACTGGACTTCAAGTAAAAGATTCAAGAGGAAGGTACGAATAAATTTCTAATCTCTGAGTACTTCAACTTTTGTATGGTTGATAACAAGTCTGTACTCGATCAGATTCACGAGTTACATAGCATTGTTAATAAATTCACTGTTATGAACATTAAGCTTCCTAAATCTTTCTAAGTTGGAGCAATCATTGCAAAACTTCTACCATCTTTGAAATATTATAGAAAGAAACTTCTACATAAGGTAGAAGATTTCTCTTTAGAAAAACTTCAAAAACATCTTCGAATTGAAGAGGATACTCGTAAATGAGACGGTAAAGGAGCAATAGCTAAGACTAATGTTCATATTATGGAGGGCCAAACAAAGAAGGAACATAGTCAATCAACCAAGAACCGTGCTTCTAACAAGAGAAAGAGGAGCAAAAAGAATGACAAATGTTATAAATGTGGAACCTTGGGTCATCATGTTAAGGAGTGTCGTTCACATAAGAAACAAAAAAGTTCTGCAAATATGGTTGAAGAGAACCTTATGGCTATGGTGACTGAAATCAACATGGCAGACACCTCTTCTGGATGGTGGTTCGACTCTGGGGCTACCGTTCATGTGTGCAAGGATAAGTCTCTATTTAAGGCTTATGAGTTGGTCGATTAAAAAGAGGTCCAAATGGGAATTCAAGACCGCTAAAGTTGCTGGACAAGGCAGTGTTGAATTGAAGTTTACATCTAGGAAGTCTCTAACTCTTCTGAATGTTCTTCATGTTCCTAATATGAGAAAGAATTTAGTTTCTATTGATCTTGTGTGTAAAAGAGGATTTTGAGTTATTTTTGAATCCGACTAATTAATCCTAACTAAGAATGGGATGTTCGTTGGAAAGGGTTATAAAATTGAGTATTAATAATAATAACAGTGCTTCTTTTTGTATTATTGAGTCTTTTTCTTTATGGCATAGTAGATCAACACATTTGAATTTTAGATCAACAAAGAATATGAGCAAACTTGGTTTAATTAATTATCATGATTCAAACTATGACAAGTGTGCAGTGTGTGCAGAATCTAAATTGACTAAGAAACCTTTTCCTAGTGTTGAAAGAAATTTAGAAATTCTTGATTTAATTCACTCCGATTTATGTGAATTAAATGGTGTTTTAACTCGTGGTGGGAATAGATATTTTGTCACATTTATTGATGATTCTTCTAAATATACATATGTATATCTTTTAAAGACCAAAGATGAATCTTTTGACAAATTCCAGATTTATAAAGCTGAAGTTGAAAATCAGTTAAATAAGAAAATTAAAGTTTTGAGGAGCGATAAAGGAGGAGAATATTTTCCAAATGAATTTGATGATTTTTGTGAAAAACATGGTATTGTTCATGAAAGTTCTGCACCTTACACACCACAGCAAAATGGAGTGGCTAAAAGAAAAAAATCGCACTTTAATAGAAATGGTAAATTGCAAGATAATGCATGCTAAGTTACCTATGTACGTGTGGGGAGAAGAGTTATACACCACATGTCACCTACATAATAGAATTGTTTCAAAGAAAATAAACATATGTCCTTATGAGATATGGAAGGGAAGAAAGCCTAATTTAGGAAACCTCAAAGTGTGGGGGTGTTTGGCATACTACAGGCTCCCTGATCAAAGAGGACTAAACTAGGTCCTAGAGCACTAAAAACTGTGTTCGTTGGGTATGCTGAACATAGCAAAGCTTATAGACTTCTTGATCTAGAGTCAAATACAATTGTAGAATCTCATGATGTAGAATTTTTCGAAGATAAATTTCACGCAGATTCTAAAGTTGTAGATCAGACCGAAAGTACTTCTGATCTTGACTCTATTCAGAGATTAGAACCTTCAAATAAAGTCAAAGATCGTGTGTTTTCCAAAAAGAAACCTAGAAGAAGTAAGAGACCTAGGAAAGAGAAAAGTTTGCATCCAGATTTTGTCTCAACCGATTCTATAATCTTTCTAGTAGAAGGAGATAGAGACAAAGTAACAAATAACATGCCTTCAGTGTTAAATGTTGAGGCTGATCCTAAGATATTCTCAGAAGCCATTAGTTCCATAGATTCTGCATTTTGGAGAGAAGCCATTAGTGATGAGATGGATTCACTGGTTGGAAATGGCACTTGGACATTGGTAGATTTACCCCCTATTGACTGCAATGGATTTTCAAAAGAAAATATGCCACCGATCACAAAGTGCAAGCCTTTAAGGCAAGATTAGTAGCCAAGGGTTATAGGCAAAAGGAGGGTATTGACTACTTTGATACATATGCACCCGTGGCCATAATTTCTTCTATTAGAGTTCTTATGGCGTTATCTTCTATCTATCACTTTCAAATCCATTAAATGGATGTTAAAGCTGCATTTTTGAATGGTGATATGAATGAAGAAGTGTATATGGATCAACTTGAAGGGTTTGTCCGACCGGGAAATGAAAAGAAAGTGTGTAAGCTTATTAAATCATTATATGGTTTGAAGCAAGCACCAAAACAGTGGCATCACAAATTTGATTCATGTATATTGTCAAATGGCTTCATTCCAAATGGTGCAGATAAGTGCATTTATTCAAAGTTTACCAAAGAATATGGTGTGATAATATGCTTATATGTAGATGATATGTTGATCATAGGTACAAACATGTTAGGCATACTTGAAACAAAGAAGTATCTAATTTCTATTTTCAAAATAAAAGATCTTGGAGAAGTTGATACTATTTTAGGTATCAAGGTTAAAAAGGTTATGCTTTGAATCAAACACATTGCATAGAGAACATGCTTTCGAAATGCAAAGACCTTAGCATTAAGGAATTTAATACCCCGTTGACTCAAGCATTAAGTTAAGTGACAATTCTGGTAGAGCAGTTGCATAACTTGAATATGCTAGTGCAATTGGTAGTTTAATGTATGTTATGCATTGTACTACACCTGATATTGCATTTTCTATGCGCAAACTGAGTCAATTTACAAGTAATCCTAGTGGAAAGCATTGGAAGGCAATTTTTAGAGTTTTTGGTTATCTTAGAAGGACCATAGGATTTGGGTTATTCTACAATGAGTATCCTACAGTGCTCGAAGGATATACTGATGCTAGTTGGATTACTAGCCAAGGAGATAACAAGTCTACATCAGGATGGGTGTTTATTCTTGGAGGGGGTGCTATTTCGTGGGCATCTAAAAAACAAACTTGCATATCTCACTCTACTATGGAATCAGAATTCAGAGCATTAGCAGTGGCAGGTAAGGAGGCCGAGTGGCTCAGAAACTTACTGTTAGACATTAAGTTATGGCCTAATCAAATGCCGCCAATTTCTATTCACTGTGATAGTGAGGCTACTCGGTCAAGAGCTTATAGCAGTACTTACAATGGAAAGTCTAGACAAATAAGTCTAAGGCACGAGTTTGTAAGATAATTGATTCAGGACGAAGTAATTACAATTACATATGTGAAGTCGTGTAAGAACTTGGATGACCTCTTTACCAAAGGCTTGCCTAGAGAAGTAGTAAGGGTGACATCTAATGAGATGGAGCTATATAAAACCGTTTACAATGATTTCCAACAATGGTAACCCAACCCAAAACTAGAAAACCTCTAGTGACAGGTTTACTGGGTAAGAACAAGTTGTGGATTAGTGATCGGGTAACACTGATTTGCTTTGTGAGCCCATTTCTGAAATTGTATGTTTAAAGAAAATCAGTATTGACCATTATGTTAAAGAGGGTTGAGTTAGTTTCTTAATGGAGTCAGACGTGTTTGAAGTAATGGGAACACAATGTGATTTCACCTATGTGGACATAGAAGTAGTGCCGCTTCTCAAGAGAGTTAGGTTTACTCTTTGATCTTTCATGAATCCAGGAGATATCTGTTGGGTTTGTGCCATCAAACCATTAATTAATGTTTAAGACATTGACATTTTAATATATGGATATCAGCTTTACATTGTGTATGTTTCTTTCATGAGATGATTGTTAATCCTTAAGTATCATAGTAAATAATTCTTGTGTGTATGAGATACATACAAGTGAGATACGAATTGCTATTCTTTGATACTTAGAACTTGTCACAGTGGATGACGAGACTGGATATCTCATCAGGTGTACACTGTAGCATGATTAACTACTATTGGATGGAGTGATTAATCTCAATCAGCAGAGTGTGACTCTTAGTTAATATGTTAGTGCTTATAGTGCATTGACAAACCTGAGCTTTCCTATTGACACTCAAGACTGTCAACAGTCGATAGGAACTCATAACTTGTATAAGGAACGAGTTCTCAATCTTGAGACAATTATGAACACATACTATGGATATGACTGCTTTTACTTGCTTTGACTTACCAATCAGTGAGGTCTATAGAAGATCAACACCTAGGCATCTTGGGTATGTCATGTTCATGGGGTTGTGAACTTATATTATCAAGATAGAATCTGTAGCTCCCCTACCCGTTGTGGCCAGAACGCTCGTGAAAACCTCGCTAAACGCAAATAAAAAACTACTTATAAATTCTATGCAAAGTTTAATCCCAAGGGAAAAAAGGTGATTTAAAAATTTTTGCCCATATTTTATATCAAAAAGAAAATATTTGGAACACGGTTCGAGCGGTGTGCGATTTCGAGTTTTCTAGAGAAAATTGTGTCTGTTTCTGTATAAAGCCAACGTATCAATATTTATTTTTAATAATATTATTATTATTATTATTATTTTTTTTTTTTCTTGGCTTAAGCCACAAAACTCCATTTTTAAAACCAACAAACTTCCAACCCAAAAGGGATGTTTCAACAATTTCAAACATAACACTTAGGCCTCTAATACCCAAAAAAAAACACCATAAACATCATAAACAAATTCCAAATTTTTAATCCAAAATTAAAACATAGATTTCTCAAGTACGCAACATGTTTTACAAATCCAGAAACTCCAAAACAATCGCATGAATCCGTCAACACATTGGTCCGTACAAACATGATGTCAAACTCAAAATATTTACAAACCCAACCTCAAATATTTGCATCATAAACACTACCCAAACTGTCAACCAAAGTTCACATACATACATCCGTTAACAACTTAAGTTAATAAAGACGTTTACAAATCCAACAAGCTAAATCCAAAAAGATGCACATACATCCTAAACATACACCACGACTCGAGACTCATGGCAGTGGCGCCTACACCGCAGTACCTGCAAAAAAATGCCTGTGTGGGTGTGAGTAACCCTTGGCTCACAGCTAGAAAACCCAAATAATGTAATAATAAACATTCAAATCAACGCATAATCCGCATTCATGCAAATTCAACTAACATGTACGCTAATGCAATGCATTCCCTTAAATGTAATCACACACGCACCCGGGCCCATTTTGCTCGGCCCTTTTGGCCGTTTCCAAGGTTCGTTACATGGATTTTTATCACTTTCGCTATACACGTGCATGACATATAATATTCGTGCCATGCTCTATGTATGTATTTCATACAATTCGCTCATGAATTTAATTCATCCAAAATATAAATTCACCAAATAATGTTCATACTATACTATTTCGGTTTTCAGAAAACTCACCTCAAGTCTTTATGAAAATTAGTGGAACAATTTACTCCGCTCGCTTCGGCGGCTCTTTCGGCGCGCTCCCACTTGCCTCTGAACCTGAAATCTTGAACAATTAGGTTCTATCGCTTATATAAGCTAATACGCATAATTTAAAATGGAAATGAAACTTAAGAATTGATTGCACAAGTTAATTCTAATTATTTTTAAATCAGCCCCTGTTTTGTTCTTGTAATACCAAGACCCAAAACAACCCAAAATCATGAATTTCTAACCCACAAGTCACTTCTACCATTCAAGAACCTATCCCAACTTCATCATTCCATCTGTTAAACTCAAAAAAATACCCAATTCCAAACCAATTTTCAGATTTTCAAACATACCCAAAAGTTCTTTTTCAAGCTCTTGAAAGCTTCAAGACCACAACAATGGTGAAACCCCCAATTCACAACCAATCTTTACCAAACTTGAAACAAAGGATTCCAATGGTATATAGAACATATATAATCACTTAAACAACTCCAAAACCCAACAAAATCAAACACCCAAACTTTCAATTTTTGGATTTTTTACAAACCCTAAAAAAAAACCCATTTTCAAACTTCCTTAAAACTCAAATTTATCATGTAGGATTCATACTACATCATATATATGACTCAAGAATCATCTTAGCAAAGTCTAAACATGAATTCAAACATCAAATTTTAGATTACAAAAACCAAAATCTATAAACCCCAATTACAAAGAACCTTAGAGAGAGAGAGAGAGAGACTTACCCACTTGTACTTCCCTTTGCAACTTGAAAAATGAAGCTGAAATGAAATTTTTATTGTTAAATCTTCACTTCTTCAACTCTCTTGATCTTCATCTCTCTTTTCTCTCTTTTTTTCTTTCTCTAAACCCTCTAAAAATGAAGAAGAAATGAGACTAACGTTGTTTCCTAAAATTTGATTTTTAAATTTTAAAAATCATGTGTTAAACATTTCTTAAAACATGCACTTGAATCCCCAACTTCCCCATATCATCTAAGGACCCCAAAGTATCAATAATTAACAATATAAATTCCCATATCACAAATATAAATGCCCATAAAATAAAATAAAATAAAATATATATAATTTTTGCATTGCATCGCATTCGCTTTGCTAATTAATTTAAATCACCCTATTTGGTTCTAAGTCTCACAGAATCTACCCTCTGATTCAGAGTAATCATTCCCTTGAGAATGTCACCAACTTGATTACTAAGAACTACAGTCTTGTTGATAAGTAGTTATCAATATATTTGGTAATCATGGGAGGTGAATGGGACTCAAGGAATACAAGAAGTAATTATGATTCAGGTTGACAGTAACAGTTATCTGACTACCTGAATATGATTACGAATGCTGAAGGTAGAGGAACATTAGTACACCATACAAGTCTAGTTATTGCTTCAGATATGTTCTTTTGCGTTGGAGTTCATTTATCGTTTTATAGTGGAGTAAACGTTAATTGATCAGTTGGTTAGTTTGCTGATCAAGGAGTTTGGTCATGGAAATTAACAACTGGTCTGAGCCAACAATAAAGAGCCTAGGAGGTCCCACTCTTAGCTCTGCTGGGATGCTTGGAAAGGTACATGAGGATCTTGTCAAAACGGGTTCAATTGATCGAAGATGTCTCGATCGATTGAAGTCTTGGCGGGTTCGATTGCTCGAAGATGGTTCGATCGATCGGCGGTTCGATAGATCTAAGCCACTTCAATTGTTTGAACATTAGGTTGGTTCTGGGATTCTATAAATAGGGTAGCTGCGTCCAGAAATAAGAGTTTGTCATTTTAATACGCCAGAAGCTGCAGAAACTAATTTTAGAGCACCCAAACCTTCTCCTTCCTCTCTATGAGGGTTCCCACCAACCCTAGTCCTTCCGGCAGGCATCTGTAGGAGTCATAAGGGTGAAGATAACCTAGTGGAGGCTGCTGCACTACCTAGGAAGAAGAATATCGTAGTCGGGTTCAAGACCTGAGGTATAATTTCTTGTTCCCAACTTATGTACGCATTTATGGAATTAACGGGTAGTAGATCCAGGCATACCAATAAGTTTTTGAAACTTAATCTTTTCACTGTGCATTTGAAAATAATTTTTAAACATGTTTTTTCCTTCAATTGGCATCAGAGCCACGTTTGTTTGGATCTATAAATGCATTTTGGAATACTAGTTTTGATTTGCATGCTGATTTTAGGACTTTTTTCAAAACTACATCATCACAGATCTGTTTCTGCAGTATTTACATAGCATAATACAAATCAGTGATTACATTGGATACATGATGGATTCGATCAATTGAAGTAGTCTCGATCGATCAAACTTCGTCTATTCTCAAGCGATCAAACTAGTTTTGATCTATCGAACTTTGGTTCTGTTCGATCGATTGAATGGTGTTCAATCATTCGAGAGAGATTCTCTGTCCAGGTGTTTAGTTTACAGTTTTAAAGATTTTAAAATATGTACTTTAATTTTTTAATTATTCTGTAAAGATTTTCAAAACTTTCTGTGAAACTGAAAGTTCAATCGATTGAACTATGTTCAATTGATCGAAGGTTCGATCGATCAAACCTTTGTCGATCAATCGAAGTGTGACAGAGAAGTGAGATGCTAATTTGAGTTCTAATTCAGTGCATAAAGAGTTTATGTACTGTATGAATCAATTAAGATTAGTCCGACTAACCCTTTTGTAGTAAGATTAGTCCGATTTCTCCCATGGTACCAGCATCAATTATATAGTATTGTATTGTTTGAGATTGGTGATTGCTGTATTTAATTTTTGTTTGGTTTAAGGCATGTGTAAAGGGCTCTGCGACTTCAATCCTACGAAAAGGAAAGTCGCACCGGTTTCCCTAGCCTTCTTTATTTTCTTGTTGTTGATTTCTACTTCTAGATAAATTGTAAGCTTCAAAAGAAGCAGAGGACCAATATAATAGAATTAGAATATACATAAAGATGGAGAAGCAAGTTGTTGTCCATGAAGATGGAGCGATCAAACCAAGAAGAAGGTTCTATGGAGATATAGCCATGGGAGATAGAGGCATATGAATGCGTTTGTTTTCAATTTTAGTTTTTTGTTTTATGTGCTTGGTTTGTGATTGGCATTTAATTATATTGTTACTACTTACATGCACGTAAAATAAGTTTTCTAAAATAAAATTCAAAAACTATTTTCAACGCATTAGTAAACATTAATGTTTATGGGTAATGTGTAGAAACAAATTTTTTCAAAAAGCAAAATCCTTATTTATTAAATCTAGTGGGAGAGGGTCTTGCTATAACACCTACGATCTTCCATTAGCGGTTCATTGTAAGATGAGTAGTACATTCTGTGTCACCTTGCTAGGGGTGATCATTGCACACGGAGGGTACACTACTCATTGGTTACTAGATGTGAAGTTCCTATAGATAGGATCAATCAGACGTGTTAGAGGGTGACCACCATACGGAGGCGCTACTTGAGGCGGTTGTGATTGGATCCTAGTTAATGGTACAAACTAATTAAGCTATGGATAAGAGATCCCACATGAGGCATTATTCAGAAACTTAGAGATCAAAAGGGTTCGGGAGTCATTACTCATTTTGCAAGAGTTGTATAGCGGACAAGTAATGATTAATCGAAAGATCGAACATTGACCACCACACGGAGGCTTTATTCTTTCTTTTTTGTATTCTGGCAATTTTGTTTTAAAATAAGAGTTTTAAGGATTCTTTTATTTCAAATTGTCAAAATCTGATATCCATATTTATTTTGTCTTTTGATTTTTTCAGTAAATCATAATGTCTGGATCTATATTTAGTCCACTTGCCACCATACTCACTCAAAACAAGTTAACTGGAAATAACTACATAGAATGGAAACAGAACCTTGACATTGTATTAACTGCGAAGGATCACATATATGTCCTCACTACCCCATGCCCCGAAGAACCCGCGGCAAATGCTTCGGCAGCTGCCAAACACGAGTTCGATAAATGGAAAAGTCGAATGGAATAGCCCATTGCTACATTCTGGCCTCAATGGCTGGTGTGTTGCAACACCAATTCCAGTCGAACAATTCTGCCAGTGAAATTATCGTATCCCTGAAAAAGATGTTTGGGGAGCATGGCAGGCCTGCCAGGCAAGTAGCTATGCAGAAGACAATAAGTGTTAGAAGGAACTCCAGTCAAGGTACATGTTTTAAAAATAATTGGTTATTTAAACGAGCTGGAGACCCTAGGTGTCAACATCGATGTATAGACCCAAGTTGATATGATCCTTAATACGCTGTCGCCGCCATTCGCTCAATTTAAACTAAATTATAATATAAATAAAATGGATTTTTCAATGAGTAAATTAATGAGTTCTTTACTGGTAGCTGAAGGAGTGATCAAACTTGGGGTCAATGTTTTGAACGTTGAGAAAAGCTCTTCTTCCCAATCTACGCCGAAAGGTAAGAAAGAAAAAAAGAAGCTGGCACTGGTGGTCCAAGTGTTGGACTGGTCCGTAAGATTGCAAAATCTGAGGAAAAAGGTAAGGGTAAAGGGAAGGTGGGTGGCCAAGGCAAAGGAAAGTGTTTCCAATACGGTGAGAAGGGCTATTGGAACAGGAACTGCCTAGAATTCTTAGCTACAAGAGTTTAAGGTATGATTGAAGTAAGTTTTATAATGGATACTTTAAGCACTTGGTGCATTGATTCTGGTATGACTAACCATATCTGTAATTCATTAGATCAACCAGGAGGTGTAGTGATGGAGAGATCGTACTTACTCTAGGTTCTAGTGCAACCGTATCTACGATTGCTATAAGAGTCGTAGTTTTATAAATTTCTAGACAGTAATGTTTTGATTTTATCAGATGTACTTTACGTTGCTTCAATGAGACGTAATTTAATTTCAGTTTCAAATTTATCGAATAATGGTTATTCTTTTCATTTTGGAACTGAAGTTGTGATTAAAAGAAATGGCTCTTTTATTTGTTCTGGTGTTAAATCAAATGATTTGTATGTGATTACTCCCAATATCTATAAAGGTTCTTGTATAGAACTTAATAACTCAGTGGTAACTATACCATCTAAAAGAAAGGAGCCTTCCACTAATCCAACAAGGTTTTGGTATATGAGGCTTGGGCATATTAATCTAAATAGGATTGGCAGACTAGTTAAAGAAGGGGTCTTAGGCGATTTGGTTCTCGAACCAATGGAAGTTTGTGAGTCTTATTTTAAGGGTAAGATTAGGGGTGGCCATGGTTCGGGTGAGTCGGGTTTGACCCCCACCCGATCATCCATCCGAACCCCATCGGGTTATGAGTTTAGAATCCGTCATCCATCCATTTAGTTTGGTGAAACCGATCCGTCGGTTTCGAGTTGGTTCGGGTTGGTTTCGGGTGAAACCCGACAAAAAGAATATATCATATTTTCATCAATTTTACACCCTGATAGTGTTGAGTTTATTGTACCCAACTGCAAAGCATGACCCTGTTATTCACTATTTCACCTTCTTGCAAACTTTTTAGGAAGACATTCAATTTAACTTACTAATAAATAAAAATCCTACATATACTTGACAAGCAAAGAATACAATTCACCATTAGATTCATACAACATACAAAAAACAAAATTGAAAATGACTTCCATAGTTCCACCACATATATTGTGTTTTCTAAGTTTTCAATAGATGGTCGAGTCGGGTCGGGTGATGTCGGGTTTGGATTATAAAAATCGACAACCGAACCATAAGCAATCGGGTGTGGCTTGGGAAAACCATGACTCATCCGGCCATCCGCCAAAACCACTCAAATCCCTTCGAGTCGGTCGGGTTGGTCGGGTCTCGGGTTGGGATGGCCAGCCCTAGGTAAGATGACCAAAAGGCCTTTTTCCGCAAAGGGCAACAGGACCAATGCATTATTGGAATTAGTTCATACTAATGTGTGTGGACCAATAAATATTAATGCTCGGAGTGGTTATGAGTATTTCATAACATTTACTTATGACCACTCTAGGTATGGATATGTGTACCTAATGCAGCACAAGTCTGAAGCCTTTGAAAAGTTCAAAGAGTTTAGGGCTGAAGTGGAGAAGCCATTAGGAACACATATCAAGGCCATTCGATCTGATCGAGGTAGCGAGTACCTCTCTAATGAGTTTATTAATCACCTCGTACAGAATGGGATTCTGTCACAGTTGACTGCACCTGGTATGCCTCAGCAGAATGGTGTAGCAGAGAGAAGGAATCGAACTCTTTTAGACATGACTTGGTCAATGATGAGTCATTCGGAGTTACCTTTATTCCTTTGGGGTTATGCTTTGGAAACCGCTGCGTATATACTAAATCTAGTACCAAGCAAATTTGCTCCCAGGACACCACGGGAGATGTGGATTAGGCGCAAACCTTCTTTACAACATCTCCAGATATGAGCAAGTTGGATTCTAGATCGGAAGTATGCTATTTCGTAGGGTATCCAAAGGGCACTTATGAATGGTATTTTTATGATCCAAGAGAACAAAAAGTGTTTATAAGTACAAATTCCATTTTCTTGGAGGATGATTATATCATGAACCATAAACCTAAGGGAATGATAGATCTTAGAGAGATAGAAGGAGAGCCCTCAGTCCAACCCGCATTTGGCCACGTTTGGATGACAGAGGAGGGATTGGACAATTAGTCCCATTTAATTAATAGTTTTGGGACTAATAATACCACCTCTCCCATGGTATAACTTAGTCCTCCATATGGGGGACTATTCTTTTAAAATGGACAATTAGTCCGAGCAAAGTGGTCTTGCCAAACACTAGACTATTTAATTAAATGGGACTATTAATCCAATCCCCTACTATCCCCTCCTTAATCCTACAAAACAAACGAGGCTTTAGTCCGCAACGCTCCCAAAATTTTAGCAAACCATTCTTGCTGACGTGGTTACCAACTATTGGGCTCCTTACCACCCTTTGAGTTCGGATGATCTGTCTCAAATGTACTCTCATAAAACATTCTTCTGCTTTTTCTTTTCTTTTTCTTTTTTTTTTGAGAAGTCATAAAACATTCTGTTTATCTATATATCTATTCATTTAATATGCAGTCAATAGCAAATTCATTGGTTAAACGCAGGGCATGTTTAATATTATTGATCTAAGGCGAAGCTTTTTTTTTTTTTTGTGTGTGGACATGTAGGGCTTGCATGGTAATGTTGTGATTTTTGGTTTTTGGTTTTTGTTATCATTTTTTGAATTGATCACAGTCAACTCCCAATACAAAAAATAGAAACAAAAACTGAAAACCAAAAACCACAACATTACCATGCGGGCCTATAGTAATTAACTTTGATCTCTTTTTTTTTGTGGGCATATGTTATTCGATACCGATAACATCTTAGAACATCATTTATAGTAATTCTATATTTGACTCTTAAATGGTTTGTCAGTTATAAGTATGTGTTATAACCGTTAAATTCATTTAATAACTAAATTTTAGATTCAAATTTGAAAAGTATATCATTATTCTTCTATTTAAACCAAAACATATATACCAATCAAAATAGTTGTATGGACTTGGTTGTCAAACCAAGAGTTGCAACCTTTTTTTAATAGAGTACTAGCGTACGCATACAATCGATGCATAGCATGGGGTGTCGACTAGTAAAAATAAAAAATAGAAAGCAATGCCATGTGGCCAGTAGTGATGTTTATTTGGCTTAATAGAAGACAAAGGATAGTTTCACGTGGCAATGTAAGATAACACTTTTTGCTTTGTCTTTTATATATATACTAGTCGACAACCCGTACAATGCACGAAAATTTGTGAAAAATAATTCCTCAAAGAAATGGCATGGAAATTAAGCTCCTCTTTCTTAAATGAACATGCGATTAGGAAACTCAGTGCAATATTTAATTATCAAATACTTTAATACTTATCTCATATGTTATGGTAATAGTCTCGCATTTTAATGTATAGAGTATATATAACTGTTAAAGTATTTAAAAAGAAAATTTGAGATTAAAATTTAAAATGGCCAAATCAAACATTACTTTGATATTAACAAGAAAACAATAAGGGGGAGTTCACCCAATTAGGCAATTATGTGCATTATTCTTTCAATATATACATATAAATGTATGTATGTCTTATATACATATATATATTTTGGTAGTAAAAGCATAACATCTGTCAATACTTTCTAAGAAGTCAAATAAATATAAACCTAAAAAATATAACAATAATGATAGGTGCACAACGAATTGTACAAATGTGCAGCACAGGGTTGGACCTTGTGCTGAAAAGCCTGTACACACAAAAAGGTGTGTGCAGATTTTTCAGCACAAGGTCCAACCATGTGATGCATGTTTGTACAATTCGTTGTGTGTCTATCATTACTCAAAATATAATTACACCTAAAAAAGGCTATCCACAAACATCACCCAAATAGTAAACCAAGAAAAAAACCGTTACCCAATTAGTAAATTACCCCCCAATTTTACATGGGCTGTACCATTTTTGCTCCCCTGTTTCACAAAGCATCACCAAATTGTTGGGCTTTTCTAAGCCTTGGCCCATTTTGACTTATTTACATCGGTTTTAGTCTCATGTGGAGAAACCCCATTTATGGGCTTGACCTTTTATATTAAGATATATATATTGGTGATATATGTCATTTGGCCTAAGGAGTGCTTTGAAATACAAGAAGGGTGTTTGGAAAGAGAGTTGTCTACAAGAGAGGGCTTTTTTCAAGAGTTTGAAGAAGAACACTTGAAGCTCTTGGTCTCTACAATTCTACTACTGTCCAAAAGGTTCCATTTCTGGATTGGTGTTCTAAAATCGGGTTCCTCTCCAACTTGTTGTTGGAAGGTGTTTCTATCACTTTGGTAGAGTTCTTAGAATTGGGCTTTGTACTCTCTTGAGGTAATATTGTATTTTTTCATTTTCCATTGTTGTATTTCCTCAAGTATACACTTGAGAAGACCTCTTGTACCCATCTTTCATACTTAGTGGATTCTTCTCTGGCGCCCGGTGATTTTTCCCTTCTTAAGAGAATTTTTCACATATATCTGTCTCTTGATTGTGTGTGTTTATTACTTATCATTACTACTTGTGTTCTTGGTATGGGATATACTTTATTACTTTCATAGCCTGGTTAGAGAGGGAAGTGTTACTTCCCAATAAAGTGGTATCAGAGCTTTGGTTGGTGCACTCAAGGTGTTTGATAATTAATTTGCCTAGGTGAGTTATGGATGTGAATACTAGTAGGATGCTTATCCTCAATGGTTCCAATTGGCCTCTTTAGAAGAGAAAGATGTTAGATCTACTTTATTGTAGAGAATGCCATGCTCCCATTGAAGGTGAAGAAGCCAAGCCAAGTGAAATGAGTGAAGACAAGTGGAAAGTTTTGAACCGATAAGTTGTTGGGTTTATTAGACAATGGTTTGATGACAATGTCTATTGCCACATTGAGAATGAAACTTCCACTTGCACACTTTGGAAAAAGCTTGAAAAGTTGTACGAAAGGAAGATGGCGGGTAACAAGGTATTCTTGATTAGAATGCTTGTGAATTTGAAATTCAAGGAGGGGACGTCTATGACAAAGCACTTGAGTGAGATTCAAGCAATAATAAATCAACTCTCCACCATGAAGATGGTGTTCGATGATGAGCTTCAATTAGTTCACTACTGGAAAGTTAGGAAACCTTAGTAACTTAGCACCGAATGGGATAGTGAACATAAGTCAAGTTACACGTAGCTTGTTGAATAAGGAAACTAAAAGAAAGGACTCTACACAATCACAAGTCCTAGTCATGGAAAATAGGGGGAGCACAAGCTACAACCATTTTGATGTGACAAATCAAAAGGGAGGTCCATGTCAAGTGGAGGTATAGTATGTTACAATTATGGAGAAAGGGGGCACATGAAAATGGAGTGTAGGATTCCCAAAAAAGAGAAGAAGCAAGGAAAAGGTAAAGTAAAACAAGATGATAAAGACACCATGGCTGTAGACACCCCAATTTTGACCGACCGTTGAATTTTAGGGATGATTACCTATGAAACCGATAACGACAATGTTCGACGGAATTCGAAGACCCTCAAATTGATTCAAGCTCTTCCAAAGATTCTTCAGTCTCGATAAAAAAAATTTTAAAAAAAAAAGGAAGAAAAAAAGAAAGAAAGAGAGGCAGGGAACTTTCGGGTGCAATACGTATATAAAAAAATTCAGTCTGGAAAAATAAAATAAAATGTTTTGTTATAAAAGAAAATAAAAAAGGAAAGAATCTTTTATGAAAAAGAAAAGAAAACAAAACAAAAATTAAGATATATATATGTATAAAATTTGTATATATAAATATTGATATGCCCAAAATGATCCAGCCATGAAGTTGGTCTGCCAAGTCACCGAGAGGTGCTGATTACTTCAGTAAAGGCGCTGTACCCAAGCAATCCCGAGGTGTTCGTCAGGACCGTGTGGTTCGTACCAACAGGCCGGGCATGAAAGACTGCGGCATCCCATGGACCCGGCCTAACCAGCAGTTTCCTAAACCAGCTGCCAGTTTGCAAGATGGAATGTGGCAGTTTCCTAAACCACTTAGAAAACTCTCCCCAAATCATGCAAATCAATTGTAATTTGATTAGGCTTCCTAATCTAACTAACTTACCATGTAAGGGTAGACTCTTGCACCTATAAAAGAGCCCACCTACCCTGTCTACAGGGATCCGAATAACTCTTTAGCTAACAAGCATACAACAGAGAATTCACCATTATACGCATACACCTGGCCAGTATTACTGGTAGTGCTGCCCTCTTTGTTGGCTCACCAAGCCCGCTGGTGATCTGCTAGTGAATGCGCCCAGATGAAACTATGGATGTAGGTCACCTAAGTAACAGGACCGAACCACATACAACTTGTTCTTGTCTTTTTCTCTCTCTAAACCCTTCTTACTAATTTTCGGCATCATCAGTTTGGCGCCTTCTGTGGGAAGTGATAGAGTTTTTCACCAACAAATTCTTGACTGATCAACATGCCGCCTAGAAGGAGTAAGAAGCCCATGACCCAGCCCAGTTAGGAGGATTCACAGTCCGGGCGATCGGCTGCCTCCATGACCACAGAGCAGATAACGATAGCGCTGGCGCAACTCTTCGAGGGCCAGCGGCGAACACAGGAACAGATGGAGGCGCTTTTGGCCCGACAGGAAAAGCGCCCTGCACCAGAAGATCAGCCCCAGAAAAGCGCTCCAGTTCAGGATACCGCTCGGGTGCGAAGGCGAGCCTAATCTGCCCCGGTGTCCCCATCGGACTGGGAACACCTCGGTGATGGTGAGCGCAGCCAGGAAACCAGGCGCTCGCAGAGGCGAGCTCGGCCCAATCCTCACCGGGTGGAGGACCCCAAGACTATTATCAATGACGGCGCGCGACCAGAGGGGAAGAGCCAGGACAGAAGGCCCAGGAATTAGCCAAAGACCCTCCGACCCTGAGCCAGTGGGATCTTAGGCACACAATTTCTCGAACCCAGAACTGGGTCCTATCCCCAAGGTCGACGCACTTTGAGGAAGAGGCCTCGTCGTCTGACCCGACCTACCGCTCGGATATGGAGAAGGCAACCGGGCGGGATGACATCAAGGCCCAGTTCGAACAACTGCAGCAGTAGATTGAGAGTAGGGGTGGCAATTCGGGTTAGACGTGTCATAATCGGGTCATAAATGGGTTGTGTGATTTTGGGTTGATTCTTAGTTTTGAATACTATTCAATAAAAAATATGAACTTTTTTAATTTAATCGTGTCGTGTCGTGTCATAATCGGGTTGTCTCAGTAAACCGTGTTATCGTGTCAGAAATTGCCACCCCTAAAATTTGAGAGGTTGAACCGCAAGTCCGGCCAAGACCTCACCAACATGGAGACAGAATCACCCTATACCGCTCGGGTGATACAGTTTCCTATTCCACGGAAGTTCAAACCCCCTCACCTCAGCTCCTATGACAGCACAGGGAGCCTGGTGGACCACATCCGCATCTACAAGGCTCAGATGGCACTGGTTACCAAGGTGGAAGAGCTACTGTGCCTGCCCTTTCCCAGTACCCTCAAAGGGCCAGCATCATAGTGGTTCCATGCTTTAAAGCCCCGGACGGACGATGACTTCAAAGCCCTCAGCAAGCTGTTCATCAGCTAATTTATCGGGATGCTCGACCGGTCGCAACCGGACACTCAGCTGCTGACAGTCAAGCAGCGTAAAGGGGAGTCCCTAAGGGAGTATGTGAACCGTTTCAACCAGCAAAGGCTCTAGATTCGCAATCTCAATGAAACAACCGTAATTATGGTGACCGACCGGCAACCCTGGTGGAGCTCTCGGAGAGGGTTGGAAAGTACATAGACACTGAGGAGTTCCTAAAAGCGAAGCGCTCCGGTCAGGCGGGAGACGAATCCCCGAAGGTTAAGCGCAAGCATGAAGGATTTGAGAAGGGCTCGGGAAAGAAACCGAAGCAAGATCAGAAGGATGTCCAGGGTCAGCCCCCGATCGCTTTCACACCCCTTTCTAGCCCATACAAGAAGTCATGGCCGCCGCAGAGGCGCAGAGGTTGCTTCAACAGCCAGCTAAACTCAGAGCCCCGTTCGATAAGAGGAATCGGGACAAGTTCTGCCGCTTCCACAGGGACCACGCCCATGAAACGAAGGATTAGTTTAAGTTAAAGATAGCAATAGAGAAGTTGATCGAGCAGGGACACCTTGCAGAGTTTGTCACAACAGATAAACGACCTCAGCAGGAAACACGAGCTCCCGATCAGCCACCACCACTTGGACAAATCCACGTGATCTCTGGAGGAACGTCAGGTGGAGGGGATTCACAGTCGGCACGGAAGAGGCATGCTCGGGCATCCCGGGCAGATGTCTGGCAGGTTCAATCCACCGGCTCCTCCCCAACTGATGTTCTAACATTCACATCCGACGATTTGCAGGGCGTCCACTGCCCCCATGATGACCCGCTAGTTGTGATGCTTTCTATAGCCAACTATATGGTTAAGAGGGTGCTAGTGGACACAGGCAGCTCATCCGACATCATGTTCACGTCAGCATTCGATCAACTCGGGATTGCCAGGGATCGGCTCCGGCCGATTCCTACCCCCCTGGTTGGGTTCAACGGTTCCAGCACACAACCGCTCGAAATAATCAAGCTCCCAGTTCTCATGGGGACCTATCCTCAGTAGGCCTCCATGCTGAGCAATTTCGTGATCGTGGAATCCCCGTCGGCCTACAATGTCATTCTTGGGAGGCCAACACTCAACAAGGCCAGGGTGATCGTCTCCACCTACAGCTTAACAGTGAAGTTCCCAACTCCTCTGGGACCCAGATGCTTGCGTGGAGATCAGACTACCGCTAGGAGTTGCTATGTCAGCTCGTTACGCCAGGGGGCGATCACTGAAACATTAAACGTTCAAGAGATGGACTCCCGGGACCAGAGCGACGCGGTAGGTCCGGTAGAAGAATTGGAAAGAGTGACATTGAATCCCACGTACCCCGACCGCATGGTCAGCATTGGTACCCTGCTGGAGCCCGGCCTGAAGGAAAAATTGACTCCATTCCTGAGGCAAAATTATGACATTTTTGCTTGGAGTCATGAGGATATGCCTGGGATTGACCCCCGGGTAATGTCCCATCGGCTTAATGTCAGTCCAGATTGCCGGCCGGTGAAGTAGAAAAGGAGGGGCATGGCCCCCGAGAGGCAGAAAGTAGTGAGTGAGGAGGTCGAGAAGCTCTTCAAAGCCCGTTCCATACGAGAAGTCCACTACCCCGACTAGCTAGCCAATGTGGTACTTGTCAAGAAAACCAGCGGGAAGTGGAGGATGTGCGTGGACTTCATCGACTTAAATAAAGCATGCCCCAAGGATTGCTATCCGCTGCCCAGGATAGACCTCCTTGTGGACTCCACGGCCGGTCACTCACTCCTCTCGTTTATGGACGCCTACTCGGGGTACAACCAGATCAGCATGTACCCCGGGGACGAAGAAAAGACTGTGTTCATCACTGACCAGGGTACATATTGTTACAAGGTTATGCCATTCGGTCTCAAGAATGCCGGGGCCACATACCAACGCCTGGTCAACTACATGTTGAAAGACCTGATTAGGAAGTCTATGGAGGTATATGTAGATGATCTGGTGGTCAAAAGCCAAGACGAGCCTAACCACCTTGAGCATCTGGTCGGGGCCTTTAGCATTTTGAGAAAATTCAGGATGAGGTTGAACCTGGCCAAATGCACCTTCGGCGTCTCGTCCGGGAAATATTTGGGCCACTTAGTCAGCAGATGGGGGATTGAAGCAAACTCCGAAAAGATCCAGGCCATCATCAACATGCGGTCGCCCAAATCAACGAAGGAGGTTCAAAGCTTAGCCGGACGGGTGGCTGCATTAAACAGATTTATCTCCCGAGCTACCGACCGGTGCCTGCCATTCTTTAAAATCCTCCACAAGGCGTTCCAGTGGTCAGAAGAGTGCGAAGAGGCGTTCCAGGAACTCAAGAAGTACTTAGCATCCCCTCCTCTACTCTCAACGCCTGTGCCGGGGGAAGAATTATTTTTATACTTGGTAGTGTCGCCATCGGCGGTTAGCTTGGCACTCATTTGGGAAGAGCACGGGATACAGTTCCCAGTGTACTATACTAGCCGGGCATTATAGGGCGCAGAGAGCAGATACTCTCGTATCGAAAAACTGGCGTTCGCCCTCATCACCTAGGCCCGAAGGCTCTGTCCGTATTTTCAGGCCCATGCCATTGTAGTCCTCACAGACCAACCCCTCCGCAGAATCCTCAGCCGGCCCGACACGTCTGGGAGGCTCGTCAAGTGGGCCTTGGAGTTAGAAGAATTTGAAATGGTCTGCCGACCTCGGACGACCATCAAGGGACAAGCCATAGCAGACTTTTTGGTTGAATTTACGTATCCAGAAGACCCGGTTGAAGAGTCTGAGCCACCAGCCCTACCGCTCGGGTTACACTCTGATATCCCTACCTGGGTACTACACGTGGAAGGTTCATCCAATCAGCAAGGCAGTGGGGCAGGAATCATCCTAACTACCCTCGACGGTATCCAACTCGAATATGCGCTAAGGTTTGGGTTCCGTGCCTCCAACAACGAGGCCGAATAAGAAGCCCTCTTGGTCGGATTGGAGTTGGCCATTTCTATGAGTGCATAACAGGTCTAAGGATACAGCGATTCCCAGCTCGTGGTCAACCAGGTTAACTAAGAGTACAAAGCGCGGGAAGACAACATTGTAGCCTACTTGGCCCTTGTTCGAGAGATTTCTAAGAAGCTCAGGAAATTCACCATCACGCAGATACCCAAAGAAGAAAATACCAGGGCCAATCGGTTGGCTCGCCTTGCCTCATCTTCTAAGTCAGAATTGCCAAGGATACGGATAGAATATCTACGCGAGCCAAGTATGGCGAACTCAGAAGGCATGGAGGTAGATCCGGTCACCATGGGACCTAGATGGATGGACCCAATCATCACATTCTTGACAATAGGCGAGCTACCAGATGAGAAAGAAGATGCCCGCCGGGTCAAATACCAGGCGGCCTGATATCATCTTGTTGACGGTATCCTCTATAAGAGAGGATTCACTATCCCATAGAGTTCACCCCGCGCAGGTCCAAGCGATATTGTTCGAAATCCACGAAGGAGTGTGCGGGAATCACATCGGAGGTCGGGCACTTTCCAGGAAGGCCTTATTGTAAGGTTACTACTGGCCAACCATGGCCCTGGATTCTCAAGAGTATGTCAAAAGGTGTGACAAGTGTCAGAGATACTGTCCCATGATCAACCGACCGGGAGAGCTCCAAACACCAATCCATAGCCCTTAGCCGTTCGCCAAGTGGGGAATCGACATTCTTGGTCCCTTGCCGAAGGGAAAAGGACATGTCAAGTTCACCGTGATTGCTATTGATTACTTCACCAAGTGGGCAGAGGCCGAGCCCTTGATGACAATTACCGAACGAAAAATGGAAAGCTTCGTGGAAAGGAATATTCTCAGTAGGTTCGGCATTCTCCTGGTCCTGGTCAGTGATAATAGCAGACAATTCGACACACCTATTTTCAGGAAGTTCTGCTCGGGCTACGGGATACTAAATCATTACTCGTCCCCCAAGCACCCACAAGCCAATGGTCAAGCCGAGGTAACCAACTGGACAATCTTGCAGTCAATCAAAATAAGGCCTGAAGGCACCAAAGGGCTGTGGGCTGAAGAACTACCAACCCTTCTGTGGGCCTACCGCACTACACCCTGAGCGGCAACAGGCGAGATGCCATTCTCTTTAACCTATGGATTCGAGGTGGTGGTCCCCATAGAGCTTGGGTTATCTACATATCGAGTGGCTAACTTCAGTGCACCGGATAATGAAGAAGCTCTCAGGTCAGAACTGGATCTGGTGGAAGAAAGGAGAGACTGAGCCTATCTAAAGGTGGCAGCCTACAAGCAACGGGTTTCGCGATACTACAACAGCAAGGTGAAGCACCACAGTTTTCAAGTCGGAGACCTCATCCTTAAGGCAGTGAACCAGTCCACCTGGATCCCGAGCTATGGGAAGTTGGGGGCATACTGGGAAGGCCTGTATAAAGTAATCCACGTCAACCAACCGAGAACTTACTGGCTACAAAGCATGGACGGGCACGATCTCTCTCATCCTTGGAATGTGCAACACCTCTGCAAGTAATAGCAGTAACACTTGGCCACGAGAATTTAGTATTGGTAGAGAAATTTGTTTTTGTAGCTCTAATTGAGCAACCGCTATAAATTTTTGTTTTTAAATAAAATTGAATAGTTTATTTTGCAAATTTACTCCTGTCAGTACACCGTACAATGCAGAAAAGTCCTCAGGCCTAACCCTGAGGCACAAAAGACCTTGGGCTCCGAACCCAGGCACAAAAAGACCTCAGGCTCCGAACCCAGGCATAAAAGACCTCGGACTCCGAACCCAGGCACCGGCTTCGCCTAGGTCTAACCAATGATGGGGGCAAACCCCTAGGTGGCTGATGATGGCAAGCCTAAAAGGACCCTGCAACCACCCATGTTCCAGGTCAGTTTCCTACGGTCACTCCTCACCACGCCCCGCCTTCGCAGGACGCTCGGGGGGCAAGGGGATACTAGACCCAAACAGGAAATTACATAAAGCTTTGCTTAGGTCCAGCCGACAAGGGGGCGAACCCCTAGGTGGTCGACGATGGCAAGCTTCAAAAGACCCTGCAACCACCCATGTTCCAGGTCGGTTTCCTACGGCCACCCACTCCTGCACTCCCGCCTTAGCAAAATGCTTGGGGGGCAGGGGAATATTAGCCCAAAACAGGAAATCACACCGGTCACTAAAAGAACTTGGAAGATATTCCTAAGTACTTACAGTGATCAAAGATAATATCCCGAACGGTAAAACAGGATACTCCTATAATACACCGGGACATCCCGGACGGTAAAGCAGGGTATTCCTATAATACACCGGGACATCCCGGATGCTAAACAGGACAAGTTCCTATGGCACACTGGGCTATTACCTCTAAAATAGGTTAAGAAGACTAGGTGTTCTACTGGTTACAAGTTCCTAAACCATTTTCTAAGGCAGGGGTTAGGTCGGCTAAAAACCGAGTGGATACTAGCAATTAAAAATAGGAACAGTGCAGACAAAAGTGAACAGTTAATGGAAAGTGAGCAGAAAATGGAAAGAAAGTTGACCTCGAGGGCCTTTTCATTAATATTCAAAACTGTATAATGCCTGTGGGGCAGTTGTAGTAGCTTCCCCAAAAACGAAAAAACTACGAAAAAAAAACAACACCCATAGGTCATGAGTTGTCCACAACGACCACTTCTTCCTCCTCAGTGGCCTGCTCTTCCATAGAGGGGTCCCCGGTCGGTGCAGCCTCAGTGGCGACCTCAGAGTCAGCTTGGCCCTCCTTCCAGTAACTGGACTCTGCCCAAGAATAGCCAGATAGGTCCCAGTCAGGGTGGTCGACAGCAGCCTGCTTAGCCAGATCAGCGTAACCCGTAAGGAACTCTGCCTCGCACTCCTCCTTAGCATCTTTGGCTTTAGCCTCCCGAGCGGCAGTGAGCTCCGAAAGCATGGCCGTCATGGGCGCCCAAGTCCTTCTCGGCAGTGATCCTCCTGGCCTCCGCGGTTGCAGCTTTCAACTCTGTAACCTTCAGGGCAGCCCGCTCGGTTGAAAGAGAGTCGCGGGTCTCCCCCAGCTCCAGGGTCCCTGCCCGGGATTTTTCCTCCTCCACGAAGAGAGCAAACTCCACGGACTCCCGGGAAGTCCTCTCCACGGACAGGTCAGCCTCTGCAGCGGCCAACCTCTCAGCAATGCCGGGAAGGGTGGCTTCAGCCCCGGCCACAATGCAGCCAATCTGCAAGAACAAGACAACGTTAGTATACGCATGGAAGAAAAGCTAATGTTCATATTAAAAAATAACTCACCATGTGGCTGATGCTGTAGAGCCAACTAATTATGGCCTCGGGACTAAGCAGAGCGCATTTGTTGATCTGACTCTATAATAGCCCGGCTGGACCCTTCCGCGGACATTGTCCACCATCTCGATCGCCGGCCACGAGGAGGGGCCCGCACGAGCTGTCTCCTCTATGCTTGGGAAGGAGACCCCGGACGGCTTGGCGGCGGGAAGAAGTGGTGATGGCGCGGTGATGGTAACGCCGGGTGTTGCGGCCGCAGCAGCCTCTTTTTCTGTTCAAATAGAGATTCCTCGGGAGTTCCTCGTGCGGGGATGGCCCTCGGCGGGGTCTGGCTTCTTCCTCTTCTGGCCAGCTCGGGCCATCAAGGCTGCCTCTTTTTCCTTCAAGGCTGCTGCGCTCTTGGGAGCCATTTCTGAAAAAACAGAGAAGAGCACATGAGAATTCAGCAAAGTACCAAATAAAAAGAAAACTGGAAGGTCAAGAGATGGGATTTACCAGGAATGATCACCGGGAATATGGGAGCTACAAAGTGATGCTGGAGCTCGTAGGAAGTCTTTGGGCTTCCCGACCGGGTCAACACTTTATTGATGTCAGTCGGGTCCTCCACCAAAGACAAGATCCTCGCTTGGAACTCGTCGGGAATACTGGGCGAGTCAACTGATCCCACCGCAAGGCAAACGTACAAGCAGGTTAGTCATGGCAAAATAAAGAGACTAATCGGGAAAGAAAAGTGATTGGGCTTACTCCTCAGCTTTCCCGCCCAAGAGGTCCTCAACTACACACCCGGCGCCTTTTCACACAGCCCCAGGGTGGACACTTGGAAGAATTTCTTCTTCCATCCTTTATTATTGCTAGGGCAGTTTACTATTATCTTCCGCCCCTGCCTAGCCCCGAGCGAGAAGAAAAACCAGACTCCCCGTGAACTTGGAAAAGCCGGTGGGTCAAAAAGAACTCCTGTAGGGTGAGCTCATACCCGAGAACTTGAGGCCACAAGGAGATGGACCCCATCAGATACCGTCAACCGTTCGGGGCGAGCTGCCTGGGGGAGATCCCGAGGTAGATGATTGCGTCCCGGGCAACAGGGTGGAGCGGTAGCCGGAGGCCTGCCATGAAAGCGTCTTCATATAGGGTAACAAAGCCCGACTCATGGAAGTGAGCCCCGCTGTCGTGGACAAAAAGAGAGAAGGGGCCGGGAATGTCATATCTCTCCCTGATTCGACCCAAATCTGGACGGCGTAGGGTGCTGATAATTGACTCACACGCAAAGACGACGTCGGGACTGTTCAGAATAGACCCTTCATCGCCCGACCCCCAAGACGTCGAGGCTGATCGGGAGAGAACTAATCCTAATTATACGCCTTAATTCACATCTGTTAGTACCTTTTTATCCTGTTTTTGTATATTTTTACTTCGTTTTCTATTTTTTAATAGGTTTTGGAAGAAATCACCTAAACCAGGCTAAACAGGGTGAAAAAGCAGAAGAAAAAAAACTAAAAAAGCCAGTTCGCGCGCGCGACCCGCGGGCGCGGAAATCCAGAAATCGCTCGCGCGATCCGCTCGCGCGAAAGTCCCAGAATCGCTCACGCGATCCGCGCGCGCGAAGGCCAAATGTCGCGCTCGCGCGACCCGCTCGCGCGATATGTGTAAAAACCAAAGTTGCGTATTTCAGTACACTGAAGAATCCTGTGCAAACGAAACTGCTGAATGACGTCTAGACTGTAAATTACATCAGTTTTAGTCCGTTTCGGGTTGGGAAGGCTTCCAAAACTTGTTGTAAATCTATATATACTCTATTTTACTTCAATTGAAGGGTTACACACCCATACATACACATTCTACAACCATACTTCCAGCCATTGAAGGGAGGGAAGCAAGGAGAAGAAGAAGAAGACCAAGGGTTTCCATGGCCTCCTCCATCAACCTCTTGCCATCTATCACTTCTATGGACGGCTAGATCATAGATCTAGGGTTTCAATGAAGCCCTAGACGAGTAATAGGGTTTTATTTATGTTTTTATTTTAGTTTTATTATGTATGGATGATAGTCACATGTTTAGAGGATTTTTATAAATAAATCGTACTTCTAGTGATTAAATCATTACTTTCAGAATTTATTCTTGTCATTAGATCTGTTTTGACTGTGATGTGCTCAACGATCTATGTTTGCTGTGCTTGTTTAGATTGTTTACATGTGATGGTGCTTTATTGATTTGTGCTATCAAGTATCCGAATAGTCCATGCCTAGGTTAGATGGATTAGATCACAACCCTAGTTTAGTGTGGGATAATTCGTGCTAACCGAAGATGGATTATGTTGGTGCTTGAACCATGAATATCTTCTTGTCGGAGGAATTGGGCTTGTAGCTACAATTCCCCATTATCATCCAACTTAGTAAGCTAAAGTAATTCATAAATATTCCTATTATGAAGCTAGTGGTGGAGTTGCAATCCTAGGTTCCCTTAAACATTATTTAAAAACAACTATTTAAATTGCTTTCATAGTTTAGATTTATTTTTATGTTCTTAGTTTAATTCAAATTAAAATCAAAATTCGTTTTCTTAAATTAGCTAAAGTTAGGTTTTAAAATTAAGTCGCTGTAGTAAATCAATCTCTGTGGGTTCGACCTTTACTTTCACACTACAAATCTTTAGAAAAGTAAAGCATAAATAAAAGCATACTTTTTATATCTTGATATTGACAACATCAGAGGCCATAGGAGAATCCTGGTGCGTTTCCTTGTGAGACACCCGGGCAGGTATTCTTCCCTCACTATGCTGATCAGAGGGTCTAGGCTTGTGCTCAAGGTCCCTAATCGTGACTGCTCGTCTTCAGATCAGGATGATGAGTTGAAGTCTGGGTGGCACATGTTTAACTCTACGATGGTCCTAGGAGACAGACGACGACCTAAAAATGGGTCAAGGACTCCAAGCCTGATATACAAAGAAGGAAGATCTAACAACCTGAAGGGCATGTCATACAAGACTCTAGATGAAAGGTAACACTCTCTCAAGACTCTCCCGGGAACGCCCGTTCGGTCCAACTGTCCTAATGAGCCTCCGGATTGGAAGAAATAACAGAACCTAAAAAAGAAAAAATCCCATGCCCGTTCTAACCTAAGTGGGTTCGCTCCCTCCAGCTTCGTTCAGAAAAGAAGAAGAGAGTGAAGAACTGAAGACAGAAAGGAAAGGCTTACAAGATTTAGCGCAGAAAAGGGGTCAGGAATCTTGCTCGGGATCTTGTTTGTTCTCAAACCGCTCGGTAAACTCTCTCACTTAGCAGCAGGAATTGAAGAAATGAGCAAGTGTTCCTTATATAGGAATAACAGGCGGTTCAGATCAATCAGATCCAATGGCTCAGGAGTTTTTCCGCCAAGAGCCGCCAGACAGCTGTCGCCTCGGGCACGTGAAAGGTCGCCACAAAATACGCGTGCATTAAATGCATAACGTGACGGTCCGGTTACCACACAGCTATTCGGTTACATCCGAACCGACTTCGCTGGATCCTGACCAGGCCAATTACTCCCTGACATGTGGCAACACCACCACCCGGGCTTTTTCCTGTACCGGTCGGTTATTCCACCGAGTGGTCTGGAAGGCAGGCCACATCCCGAGCGGCATTCCTGGAGGATATCCGAACTGTTACCAAGGCAATACTGATTTTCGATCCTCACCCGATGAAGCATCCAGTCAGTTCCAAAAATGGGGGGCAGCTGATATGCCCAAAATGATCTAGCCATGAAGTTGGTCTGCCAAGTCACCGAGAGGTGCTGATTACTTCAGTAAAGGCGCCGTAGCCAAGCAATCCCGAGGAGTTCGTCAGGACCGTGCGGTTTGTACCAACAGGCCTGGCATGACAGACCGCGGCATCCCGTGGACCCGGTCTAACCAGTAGTTTCCTAAACCAGCTGCCAGTCTGCAAGATGGAATGTGGCAGTTTCCTAAACCGCTTAGGAAACTCTCCCCAAATCATGCAAATCACTTATAATTAGATTAGGCTTCCTAATCTAACTAACTTACCATGTAAGGATGGACTCTTGCATCTATAAAAGAGCCCACCTACCTGTGGATATGCCGGCATTTGGGCCCACTTTTGTTTTTAAAACATTTTTCAAATTCCAAATTCAAAAAAACAAATGAGTCGCCACTTAATTTTTAAAAGAAAAATTAAGAAACCATTTTAAAGCAAACTGATCTTTTGCGAAACCAAAGATAAACTGGGTCCGGGGATTATGGAATGAAAGGGGAAGGAGCCCGGCGGACTAAAACACCCCCTTTCATCCTATCTCACGATAGGCCTCTACTCAACATCCTTTTTAATCAAATTAATAATCTATGCATGCCCTCAATTAATACATATATAGGTATACATAACACAAGCATGTTGGAAATGGTGTAAAATTGCTAACGGCAAAATATCATTCATAAGCCACGTAATTCAAGTAGCAAGCAACATGATATGCAATAGAGAACTAGAAAACATACCCGGGATCCGGCCGCGAATATTAAACGTGCAATGCATGCAAGAACAAAATAAATCTATGAAAAGGTCTCTAACACATATATACACATAAGGCAAAACCTAGGCTAAGGTGTCGCACATGGAGTTGAAAATCAATATAAATCAAATAATAGAATTAAACTAGAGAAGAGATGAGAAATTGTACCTCAAATGCGCTACAAAACAAAGATTAGTCCACATGCTTCACATAATAATATGATATCAAAAAATCAATCCCAATTCTCTAGCTTAGATCTATTAAGCATGAAATCAAACTTTATTCATAGCTAGTTCTAATCATAAGCATTGATGTACATGAATGAATGAATGTGAATAAGAATAAAACATGGATTTATTCATTTATTTGGATCACTTAGCCTCTGGATTTAAACTAAATTATCTTTATTCAAAACGTGGTTTGGGTCCCAAGACATTAGGGAACCATTTGAGTTGAAATGAATAAGATTAGACAAAAATAGTAGCAGTTTTTTATGAATTAAAGAGAGCAGACCAGATTTTTAAAAATAGAACTAAAATACTTCCAACGGTTGGATCTTAATGATTTTTGGATATGTTATGCCTCTGTGAGTCTAGTTTCTAACCCAAAAGGAAAATCGAAGTTTCAACGGTTAGATCTTCGGGAATATGGAAAATACTAGACCTCACTCAGGATTTTACAACTCTCTGTCCAGAGATCTTGTATGATTTTTTAAAAATAGCAAACAAATCTGAATTGCTTCATTCTTTTTAGGGAACCTTCCTAACACATTAAGGTTCTTACAAAAAATTATTTTGAGTCACAAACACCTTATTAAAGCTCTGATTTACTAATTTCAAAAACGTTTTACTATTCTGAAACTATTCTGAAACTCTGGACAGATTGTGGTTGACTCACAAAACCCATGATCAAACCCCTCTAAACATAAAACCACCTTAAAACAAAAATTAAAGTGGTAGATTACTGTGTTATTGACACTTTTCCGTTGGTTTTACTTGATTTCAACGGTTAGATTTCGAACTAAAAATCTTTGATCAAAAAATAGTTTGTGAAATCACTGTTTTCGTTTTGCTAGTTCAACTTTGTTGGTTGACCTCAACTATTAAATCACAATGTTGGGCTTAAACCAAATCATTTCTTCTACCATTTGATGGTCATTGAAGACTAAGGACCTATTTAGACTTATGGACTTTTAATGAAGTATGAAATGGACTTCACAAAATCCCAAGCAATGAACTCAAACTTATGGACCAAAACTTGAGTTCCAATCATTACTCCTACCACTTGGTGGTCATTGGAGACTAAAAGAAAACAAATCCACTCTAATCTCCATGGAATATAGTATGAATTCCATAAGATTCATAGTAAAGAGATCCTAGTAAGAATACCCAAGGTTTTACTCAATTTAATAGACTTTTAAACATTCAAGTTCCATAGATTTCATCAAACTATGAAAGCTTACACTCAAATCCTCTCCCAAACATATGGTCCTTGAGGAATATAGATTTCATTCTCCTCCCAAATTAATGGTCCTTGGAGACTAAATAAGGCACAAATCTACTCAAACCTCTATGAAATATAGTAAGAATTCCATGAGGTTCTTAATAAGGAGGCCCAAGTCATGGGTTAGGACTTGAATCTCACCAATTATATGTACATTATGACCATGATTCATTTTAATCTCCATATGGATCATAAGATCATAGGAAACTAAGGAATCAAATTCAAAGAGTTTCAATGAGATATGGAAGATCTCATGAACCTTATGAATGAAATAGAAATAAAGGAAATCAAAGTTTTATTTAGGAACACAAATTCTTCAAAACTAATTTATCTCAAACCCAAGGCATTAATTAGATCCAAATTAATGAGATGTCATGAAATTCAATCATAAGTTCTTGGTGGTGTGTGATGAAATGGGGTAAGAAGAGAGGTTTTGAAAATGTGAAAAGTTCCTAGATCTAAGAACTTGTGATTGAATTATTATATATATACATATATATATATTTGAAGGCTTTACCTCTAGATCTTCTCAAAACTTGTAGAGATGTTGAATTCCTCAAGCTTCAAGCTCCTTCAATGATGATTTGATGGTTGGGTAGAGTTTTTGTGGGATTTGGGTAAAATAATTGGTAGAGTTTCTCTCTCTATATTTCTTTCCTCTAAAGCTCTCCCAATATTTATCTATACAATTCAAGTGTCTACCCCTCACAAAATGAGAGAAAATGGTTTTTTTTATAGACTTTCATTATCTTAGGGGCTAAGATAAGGGTAGATAGGTCAATTTGTGGTGGGTTAGGAATATTTTATGGCATCTCTAATTCTCCATGGCACTTCCATGTAATTTCAAGAAACTTGAAAGGCATTTAAGTTGGCTAGAATAAAGGAACATTCTAGAGCATCTTCAAAACACATGGGAGATTAGTGCCCAACAAAGGGCTTTTTGGGTATTTCTTAGATAAGGAATATGCCAAGAAATCTCTAACTCTCCAAATCACATGGGCTACTTTCTTTTATTATTTTCCTTTTCCTATATATATGTATAGACACATTTTTCATTTTAAATCTAAATTAATCATATGAGTTACCAAATAGTATTTTTTTTCTTTTTTTTTCTTTTTGAATCTAAATAAAATACAGGAAACAATGTTATTTTTAGAAAATATAATAATAATAATTATTATTCAATCTATTCTATTTTTTTTTTAGAAAGTAACCCATGATCCAGTGAGCTCAAGACAGATGGTCAGTGATTGGCCAAATATAGGGATATTAGGAGCAAGGTTTGGGAACTTGAAGCTTTTCAGAAGTCGAAGCGATGAACTTGAAGAAAATCGTCGGGACATTATTCACCATTGATTTCTAGAGATAAATCCCCCTAAGTTTAATAGTTCGGTCAAAATTGGGGTGTCTACACTACCCTGTCTACAGGGATCCGAATAACTCTCTAGCTAACAAGCATACAATAGAGAATTCACCATTATACGCATATACCCGGCCGGAATTACTGGTAGTGCCGCCCCTCTTTGTTGGCTCACCAGGCCCGCCGATGATCTGCTAGTGAACGCGCCCAGACGCAACCGTGGACGTAGGTCACCTAATTAACGGGACCGAACCACATACAACTTGTTCTTGTCTTTTTCTCTCTCTAAACCCTTCTTACTAATTTTTGGCACCATCAAATATATATATTTATATATTTATGTATATGTATAAATAAAAAAAAAAGAGGAGAGGTCTATTAGGGGCAGCACGCGATGAAGCTGTCAGTACTCGCTGGGTGCTACAGCGGCAGTCAGTGAGTGTCACGGACAAGTCAGTGACTGTCACAGCCTGTAACATTCTGTTTTTCTTATATACGTATTGAACTTTAGAAGATGCCATGGCACATGGGGTTTTACCCCGAATTTACTAAATTAACCCCTTGAGATTGGTCTATATGAGGGGATGTTCATCTCCATTATAGAGAGGTTGGAAAATATTGGTAATATAGATACAATTAAGAAGAATTAAGAGAGAATTTTGAAGAAAATCCAAGAGATTGAAGAAGAATTTGAAGGAGAATTTGAAGATCTTCATCAAGAAACAAGAAAAATCTGGGGATTTCTAGAGGTAATCTTCTAATCTTGACTTGGTTTATCTTCAATTCAGTCACAATTCATAGAACTCTAGGACCTTTTACACAATTTTCAAAAAGTCTCTTCCCACCTCATTTCATCACACCACTTGAATTGTGATTAATTCTCATTTTTTTATTGGTTTGGATCTAAGGAAGCCATGGATTAGAAGTAAAACAAGTTTTCAAAGTGAAATTTGATTTTGATTTTGATTTTGATTTTATTTCTTTCATGAGATCTTCAATATCTCACTTGAATCCCTTGAGTTTGATTCTTTAATTTTCTGTAAATTTATGATTTACATGGTAATTAAGGTTGATCCTAGTTATATCCATACATAGTTGGTGGATCCAAGTCTTGGTTCATGATTTGGGTCCTCCAATTTTAAGTCTCATGGAGTTCTCTTCATACTCTGTGGAGGTTCATATGGATTGGTCATATTTAGTCTCCAAGGTTCATTAAATTGGGAGGAAAATTGAATAAAATGAGTCTACACTCCTTAAGGATCATCAACTTGAGAGAGGAATTAGGCTTAAGAAGAGCCAATTTTCATGGCTTAGATGTCAACATTGGTGCAATGAATTCAATAACCAACAGTGATCAAAGATTTGTAATTAAATCATGATCCATTGGAATTGAATGAGACCAATTGGAATTTGTTCCTAACTCATAGATGTATCACTCCAATTTTTGTTTTGGTAAGATTTCATAGTTAGCATGGTTTGATCTTAGGATTCACAAACTAGTTACTCTTTGTCAAAAAGTTCAGAACAGTAAGTTAGTATTTGTTTGAATAGATCAGAGCCTTAACCAAACATTTTTGACTTTAAATAATTTTTTCAAGTTAAAAGTGTCATTGAGATCCCCTAAAAAGATTGAACCAATTCAAATTCATTTACTATTTTTAGAAAATCAAACAGAATCTCTGGACAGAAAGCTGATAAAATCTTAGTAGTATCTGGTCTTGGTGCGATTCCCAAATATTGGACCGTTAGATCTTTAATTTTCTTTTTGGGTTAGTAACTAGACTCACAGAGGCACTGCACACACATGCACGCCATTATGCACTAAAATTTTAACGAGCATTATGTGAGGTGGAAGGTGAGGTAACACGGAATATTGCGCCTACCAAAGAAATAAACGTGAGTAACAAAAACGATATAGCGGACGAAGATGAGTGGATGAATCCTAATCCCGTGGACCCTAATGCGGACTCTACTCGAAAGGTAAGAAATCGATTCGAACATAATGATAAACCGTTAATCGATTTAATTCAAAGCGATGTTATTTCTGCGTACCATCGGGCTCTTCCTGACATTTTAAAGGGTACACAGTCCGATATACGGCCTCCATAAAATCTTGAGCTAGAACGGTCTAGCTAAAGACGTAAAAGTTAGCGCTTCTTGGGAGGCAACCCAAGCTTTATTTCATCCGTTTATCTTGTTTTTGGTCGTTTTTGGGTCTGTTTGTGTCTGTTTTAGACATTCTGGATAGGTTTGGGGGTTGGAATTAATTTATTTTAATAGTATGCACATAATTTTAGTTACAAAATGGAAAACACAATTCTCGCGCGCGCGGCCCGCTCGCACGAGACGTCGCTCGCGCGGACCGCTGGCGCGAGATGGCCCCTTAGTGTTTTTTTCTTTGTTTGCTTTTTCTTGAGCCTCAGGATCTCCTCGCGCCTCATTTCGCGGGCGCGAGGTACCTCGCTCGCGCGAATTATTAAAAAAAAAAAAAAAAAATATATATATATATATTTGGAAATTCGCGCGCGCGACGGCCGCTCGCGCGGACCGCGCGCGCGATACCCCCATTTCTGCATATTTTCTTTTGTTTTCTGTATCTTTCCCCCATATTTGTTCTGATAAAGTTTTTGTTTCTGTTTTTGTTTTTTTTTTTTTTTTTTTTAGCCAGTTTAGTTCAAGTTAGTTGTTGTTTTCCTTATTGCATTTATACTTTTTCGTTTATTTCTTTTCCATTTATTCGTTTAGTTTAGTTTTGATTAGTTTATAGATTTATATTTTGTATTTTGATTTCATGTACTTTTAATATTCTTTTGTTAGTTTGTTTTCTTTTATTAAGAAGTAACAGGTAACATTGAACTTTATAGCCACATTCTTGTGTGTTCACCTGCTCTATGCTTGTCCAGATCGAGGTATTATCGTTCTTTTCTTATGTACTCTCCTTTCTTTGGTTTTATTGTTTCATTGGGGACAATGAAAGGTTTAGGTTTGGGGGTATGCACACACATGCACGCCATTATGCACTAAAATTTTAAAATTTTCAATAAGTGTGTTTAAATAAACGATGTTACCTACGGTTTTTGCAATTTTAATCCGATACTTCTTAGTATGTAATGTGATTTGTTATAGAATGATAAACAAGGGAAGATGTGATTAAACATTTACTAAAGTTATGATGAAACGTTTTAAGTTATGTATCATTTGAATCGTAGTTTTATATCATAGATTTGCACATGAACTATGCACTGCACGTAGTCACTTGAATACATGTTGGTTGTGAACTATAATATGATTCGGATTTCTAGATAACACATGGTGGAGACTAGACCCGGTGAGCTTTTGAGCCTATCTTTTCTATTTAGAGGGTTATAAATACATATTGTGTTTGTCGAATTTCATTGAAATAGCGCATCTACTTGTTGATTAGTCTCAGTATTCTTGTTTTGGTTGATAGTCAAGTTAAAATATTTGTTACCATGCTAAATAATCTTCCATTGTAAACACTGAAAAACCATATAACCATAGGACATGATTATAGGCCCTCTTTGTTTATGACCAATAAATGAAAAATTTCCTTAGTTCGCCCTTTGAGCCATTGAAATGCCATTTCTTTCTTAAATTACCATTATCCTTGTTTTTGCTCCAACTTGACCAACTTGGAGTTCACCACTGAAAGATTCGTCACCTTTTAGTGTTGTTAAGGCGATGTGTGATTGAGAAGAAGAAGAAAAAGAAGATAAGTTGATGTTTGGGGTTTGCCTTGTTAATTATTGAATATTCGTTTCAAAAGCAACGAAAAGGAAAAGAAAAGATTGAAAAAAAATAAAGAGGAAAAAGGGTTGAAAATAAAAAAAAAAAATGAAAGAAAATGAATGAAAGGGAATGGAGAGAAAGAAAAGATGAAAAGTTGGTAGAAGAGATGAATGAAAGAAATCGAACATGCCTTATAATGCCATTCTAAATCTACCCATATATCCATTTTATCCTTTTTTATTACCTGAGCTACATTACAACCTTTAAAAAGTCCTATTTGATCCTAGAAAACATGGTTCGGATATGAAAATGATGGGAGGGGATTAAAACATGGTCATGATTAATTTTTCTTGATTGTTGGCATCCTATCCATGAGACTACTGTTCTTTCGTGTCGTGCGTCTTTTTCGAGTCATATGTGAGCATTTATCGTTTTGAAAATATATTTCCTTTACTCACATATATTAGAAAAATTACACATGTTTCTGAGTGTTTCATTTTAGAGTGTAATTGACATTGTGAGATTCGTAGTCGAAACATAGTTAGATGGTCATCCGAGTTATATTCCAAGTTTATGACAAGCGCGTGTTCATTTGACTACCATATCACACACGTGCAATTTTATGAGAAACTCTATTGATTTACACGATGCATGCACTTGATTGTTTCTCATGATATAGGTGAACGTTTGATTACGTTTCTTTATGTTCGTTATTCTATTTCGAATCTTTGTTGTATAATAAGGAGTATTGAATTTTATGTTTTTCGTTTTAATAAAAGTTTTTAAAATTTTAAGTTAATAAAGATGGTTGTGGGTAACTTGTTGACGAGAACCCTCACGAGACTTCACTCGTCCGACTAGGGACACCTAGGGGTTTAAAAGGCTTGTTGCATACGCTAAATGCAATCGTGATCCATACGAAAATGGAATAGATTTTTATTAGTAGTTTTTATTTTAGTTTTGCTCGAGGACTAGCAAAATGTAGGTTTGGGGGTGTGATCGGGAGAGAACTAATCCTATTTATACGCTTTAACGCGCATTTGTTAGTACCTTTTTATCCTGTTTTTGTATATTTTTACTTCGTTTTCTAGTTTCTGACAGGTTTTGGAAGAAATCAACTAAACCAGGCTAAACAGGGTGAAAAAGCATAGTTGAAGAAGCTGAAAAAACCAAGTCGCGCGCGCGACCCGCGCCCGCGAAATCCGAGAAATCGCTCGCGCGAGCCGCGCGCGCGAAAGCCAAATGTCGCGCTCGCGCGACCCGCTCGCGCGATATGCCCAAAAACCAAAGTTGCGTATTTCAGTATACTGAAGACTCCTGTGCAAACGAGACTGCTAAACGACGTCCAGACTGTAAATTACATGCGTTTCAGTCCGTTTCGAGTTGTAAAGGCTTCCAAAACATGTTGTACATCTATATAAACTCTATTTTACTTCAATTAGAGGGTTGGCAATTATTATACACACATTCTACAACCATACTTCCAGCCATTGAAGGGAGGGAAGCAAGGAGAAGAAGAAGAAGACCAAGGGTTTCCATGGCCTCCTCCATCAACCTCTTGCTATCTACTACTTCCATGGACGGCTAGATCATTGATCTAGGGTTTCAATGAAGCCCTAGATGAGTAATAGGGTTTTATTTATGTTTTTGTTTTAGTCTATTATGTATGGATGACAGTCACATGTTTAGAGGATTTTTATAAATAAATCGTACTTATATTGATTAAATCATTGCTTTCGGAATTTATTCTTGTCTTAGATCTATTTTGACTGTGATGTGCTCAACTATCTATTCTTGCTGTGCTTGTTTAGATTGTTTACATGTGATGGTGCTTTATTGATTCGTGCTATCAAGTATCCGAATAGTCCATGCCTAGGTTAGACGGATTAGATCACAACCCTAGTTTAGTGTGAGATAATTCGTGCTATCCGCAGATGGATTATGTTGGTGCTTGAACCATGATTATCTTCTTGTCGGAGGAATTGGGCTTGTAGCTACGATTCCCCATATTCATCCAACGTAATAAGCTAAAGTAATTCATGAATATTCCTATTATGAATCTAGTGGTGGATTTGCAATCCTAGGTTCCCTTAAACATTTATTAAAACAATTTTAATTGCTTTCATAGTTTAGATTTATTTATTGTTAGTAGTTTAATTAAATTCAAAATCAAATCTGTTTTTCTAAATGAAGACCCTTACCAACACTTAGGGGATTTTCAGGGTATATGCTCTACTTTGAAAATACAACACCTAAATAATGATGAATTAAAATTGCGGCTCTTCCCATTCTCCTTAAGAGACAAAGCGAAGTATTGGCTTCAATCTTTGGAGCCAAACACAATAAAAACATGGGAAGCCTTACACACCGCCTTTTTACAAAAGTTTTTCCCTATTATGCGTTCAAATAAGATAAGAAAAGATATAACTAATTTTGTAATGCAAGATGGGGAATCACTTTATGACACGTGGGAAAAATTTAAAGAATTATTACGTTCGTGTCCACATCATCAGGTGCCCAAGTGGCAATTGGTTCAAGTCTTCTATGAGGGGCTTATTCCCTCTGTTAGGAATACCGTCGATGCCGTTTGTGCGGGAACTTTCCTACACAAAAGCGCCGACGAGGCCTGGAAAATATTTGAAACACTAAGCGAGAATTCGATGCATCAGGCTGTGTCGGTACGTTCTGAGGGGTACCTTCAACCTAAGCGAGAGGTGACAGTTGAGTCAAGTCAATCAATTCAAATACAAGAATTAAATAGAAAACTTGACCGACTTATGCAAATGAACAAAACGTCTAATCCACCCTCTTTAGAAGTATGTGCATTATGTTCTGAACCGTCCCATAATATCTTTGCATGTCCTTCTGCATCTCAATTCCCGGAATTTGTTGAGCAACACGTTAATTCTATGCAACAATTCCCGCGAAATAATTATAATCCTAGGTCGACTAATTTTCCAAATACGTACCGACCCCAATACCAACAAGGTCAATACCAACCACCTCCTCCACCTCCACGCAATAATGCATTCGAGGAGAAGGTGTTGGCCTCACTTGAAAACTTTGGTTCGGTAATTCAGTTAGTGCACTCTCACACTCAGTCTATCGCAAAGCTAGAGTCCCAAATGGGACAAGTAGTTAATACATTAAACCGTTTAACTGAGAGTAAGACGACGAGTCAACCTACTCAGCAACCTAAGGGGCAATACGCAGTGGGTAGTACGAGTGAGAGCGTGAACGCTGTTTCGACTAGGACGACTACTCGAGATGAGGAAGTTGTTGTAATTCCGGATGGGGGTGAGAAAGGTAAAAATTTAAATTTGAATAAAGAAAAGGGTGAGGATGTGAATCAAAGTAGAAAAGAAAATGAACCGGTCTCAACGAATTATATTCCGAGAATGCCATATCCACCAAACGTTGAGGGACCGTCACATTTACCTAAGAAAGGGTCTAAGGTTGAGGATATACTCGAGGTGTTCAAACAAGTTAAAATAAATATTCCTTTCCTCGATGCTATAAAACAAATACCCGCCTATGCTAAATGTCTAAAAGACCTTTGTACACAAAAGCACAAAATACGGAGTCATACTCCTAAAAAGGTCTTTCTCACGGAAAAAGTAAGCTCTATATTCCAACACTCACCTCCAAAGTATAAGGATCCCAGTACACCTACTATTTCATGTGTCATAGGTGACACTATCATTCATAGGGCTCTCCTTGACTTAGGTGCAAGTGTTAATCTCATACCTTATCACGTCTATCAACAATTAGGACTAGGTGAACTGAAACCTACGGCCGCTACTATACAATTAGCGGATCGTTCTATTAAAATTCCTAGAGGAATCGTCGAGGACGTCTTGGTTAAAGTTGATAAATGCTATTATCCTGTTGACTTCATGGTCCTTGACACTGAACCCGTGCTAGATGTTACGAAACACACTCCTGTCATTTTAGGTCGTCCATTCTTAGCCACGGCCAACGCACGTGTCAATTGTAGAACAGGGGTGATGAAAGTGTCGTTTGGGAACATGAATTTAAAATTGAACGTTTTTAACGCTATGGATCAACCTCTTAAAAACGACGATTCCCTATGTGAGGTGGAAGGTGAGGTAACACGGAATATTGCG
Source organism: Hydrangea macrophylla (assembly GCA_033977485.1). NCBI lineage: Eukaryota > Viridiplantae > Streptophyta > Magnoliopsida > Cornales > Hydrangeaceae > Hydrangea > Hydrangea macrophylla. Next base: position 62,616,686 of record CM066983.1, read on the forward strand.
CCTACCAAAGAAATAAACGTGAGTAACAAAAACGATATAGCGGACGAAGATGAGTGGATGAATCCTAATCCCGTGGACCCTAATGCGGACTCTACTCGAAAGGTAAGAAATCGATTCGAACATAATGACAAACCGTTAATCGATTTAATTCAAAGCGATGTTATTTCTGCGTACCATCGGGCTCTTCCTGACATTTTAAAGGGTACACAGTCCGATATACGGCCTCCATAAAATCTTGAGCTAGAACGGTCTAGCTAAAGACGTAAAAGTTAGCGCTTCTTGGGAGGCAACCCAAGCTTTATTTCATCCGTTTATCTTGTTTTTGGTCGTTTTTGGGTCTGTTTGTGTCTGTTTTAGACATTCTGGATAGGTTTGGGGGTTGGAATTAATTTATTTTAATAGTATGCACATAATTTTAGTTACAAAATGGAAAACACAATTCTCGCGCGCGCGGCCCGCTCGCACGAGACGTCGCTCGCGCGGACCGCTGGCGCGAGATGGCCCCTTAGTGTTTTTTTCTTTGTTTGCTTTTTCTTGAGCCTCAGGATCTCCTCGCGCCTCATTTCGCGGGCGCGAGGTACCTCGCTCGCGCGAATTATTAAAAAAAAAAATATATATATATATATTTGGAAATTCGCGCGCGCGACGGCCGCTCGCGCGGACCGCGCGCGCGATACCCCCATTTCTGCATATTTTCTTTTGTTTTCTGTATCTTTCCCCCATATTTGTTCTGATAAAGTTTTTGTTTCTGTTTTTGTTTTTTTTTTTTAGCCAGTTTAGTTCAAGTTAGTTGTTGTTTTCCTTATTACATTTATACTTTTTCGTTTATTTCTTTTCCATTTATTCGTTTAGTTTAGTTTTGATTAGTTTATCGATTTATATTTTGTATTTAGATTTCATTTACTTTTAATATTTTTGTTAGTTTCTTTTCGTTTATCGAATAGTAACAGGTAACATTGAACTTTATTGTCACATGCTTGTGTGTTCACCTGCTCTATGCTTGTCCAGATCGAGGTATTATCGTTCTTTTCTTATGTACTCTCCTTTCTTTGGTTTTATTGTTTCATTGGGGACAATGAAAGGTTTAGGTTTGGGGGTATGCACACACATGCACGCCATTATGCACTAAAATTTTAACGAGCATTATGCACTAAAATTTTAAAGTTTACAATAAGTGTGACGATATTACCTACGGTTTTGCAATCGCTAGTCGATACTTCTTGTTATGTAATGTGATTTGTTATAGAATGATAAACAAGAGAATATGTGATTAAATGTTTGCTAAAGTTATGATGAAACGTTTTAGGTTATGTATCATTTGAATCGTAGTTTTATATCATAGATTTGCACATAAATTTATGCACTGCACGTAGTCACTTGAATACATGTTGGTTGTGAACTATAATATGATTCGGATTTCTAGATAACATAAGGTGGAGACTAAGCCCGGTGAGCTTTTTAGCCTATCTTTTCTATTTTGAGGGTTATAAATATCTTGTGTTTGTCGAATTTCATTGAAATAGCACATCTACTTGTTGTTTAGTCTCATTATTCTTGTTTTGGTTGATAGTCAAGTTAAAATATTTGTTACCATGCTAAATAATCTTCCATTGTAAACATTGAAGAACCATACGACTTCAGGAAATGATTTTAGGCCTTCTTTGTTTATTACCGACCGATAAATGAAAAATTTCCTTAGTTCGCCCTTTGAGCCATTAAAATGCCATTTCTTTCTTAAATTACAATTATCCTTGTTTTTGCTCCAATTTGGCCAACTTGGAGTTCACCTCTGAAAGATTGATCACCTTTTAGTGGTGTTAAGGCGATGTGTGATTGAAAAGAAGAAGAAAATAAGATGCTATTGGGGTAGTTGCTTGGTATTCGATGAATAATCATTTGAGAAGCAAGAAAAGAAAAAGAAAAAGGAAAAAGAAAACAAAATAAAAAGGAGAAGGTTGAAAAAAAAATATATGAAAGAAAATGAATGAAAAGGAATGGAGAGAAAGAAAAGATGAAAAGTTTGTAGAAGAAGAATGAAAGAAATCGAACATGCCTTACAATGCCATTCTAAGTCTACCCATATATCCATTTTACCCTTTTTCATTACCTGAGCCACATTACAACCTTTGGAAAGTCCTATTTGATCCTAGGAGACATGGTTCAGATATGAAAATGATGGGAGGGGATTAAAACATGGTAATGATTAATTTCTCTTGATTATTGGCATCTTATCCATGAGACTACTATTTTTCGTGTCATGCGTCTTTTTTTCGAGTCATATGTGAGCATTTCTTGTTTTGAAAATATATTTCCTTTGCTCCCATATATTAGAAAAATTACACCTGTTTCTGAGTGTTTCATTTGAGAGTGTAATTGACATTGTGAGATTCGTAGTCAAGACATAGTTAGATGGTCATCCGGGTTATATTCCAAGTTTATGACATACGCGTGTTCATTTGACTGCCTTATCACACACGTGCGATTTTATGAGAAACTCTATTGATTTATACGATGCATGTGCTTGAGATTGTTCTTCATGATGTAGGTAGACGTTTGATTCTGTTTCTTCTTGTTCGTTATTCTATTTCAAATCTTTGTTGTATAATAAGGAGTATTGAATAGTATGTTCTTTGTTTTTAATAAAATTTTTTTTTTTTTTAATAAATATGGTTGTGGGTAACTTGTTGACGAGAACCCTCACGAGACTTCACTCGTCCGACTAGGGACACCTAGGGGTTTAAAAGGCTTGTTGCATACGCTAAATGCAATCGTGATCCATACGAAAATGGAATAGATTTTTATTAGTAGTTTTTATTTTAGTTTTGCTCGAGGACTAGCAAAATGTAGGTTTGGGGGTGTGATCGGGAGAGAACTAATCCTATTTATACGCCTTAATGAACATTTGTTAGTACCTTTTTATCCTGTTTTTGTATATTTTTACTTCGTTTTCTAGTTTCTGACAGGTTTTGGAAGAAATCAGCTAAACCAGGCTAAACAGGGTGAAAAAGCATAGTTGAAGAAGCTGAAAAAACCAAATCGCTCGCGCGACCCGCGCCCGCGAAATCCGAGAAATCGCTCGCGCGATCCGCGCGCGCGAAAGCCAAATGTCGCGCTCGCGCGACCCGCTCGCGCGATATGCCCAAAAACCAAAGTTGCGTATTTCAGTATACTGAAGACTCCTGTGCAAACGAGACTGCTAAACGACGTCCAGACTGTAAATTACATGCGTTTCAGTCCGTTTCGAGTTGTAAAGGCTTCCAAAACATGTTGTAAATCTATATAAACTCTATTTTACTTCAATTAGAGGGTTGGCAATTATTATACACACATTCTACAACCATACTTCCAGCCCTTGAAGAGGGAGAAGCAAGGAGAAGAAGAAGAAGACCAAGGATTTCCATGGCCTCCTCCATCAACTACTTGCCGATTTCTACTCCTATGGCAGCTTAGATCATTGATCTAGGGTTTCAATGAAGCCCTAGATGAGTAATAGGGTTTTATTTATGCTTTTATTTTAGTTTAGTATGTATGGATGACAGTCACATGTTTAGAGGATTTTTATAAATAAATCGTACTACTATTGATTAAATCATTGCTTTCAAAGTTTATTCTTGTCTTAGATCTATTTTGACTGTGATGTGCTCAACGATCTATTCTTGCTGTGCTTGTTTAGATTGTTTACATGTGATGGTGCTTTATTGATTCGTGCTATCAAGTATCCGAATAGTCCATGCCTAGGTTAGACGGATTAGATCACAACCCTAGTTTAGTGTGAGATAATTCGTGCTATCCGCAGATGGATTATGTTGGTGCTTGAACCATGATTATCTTCTTGTCGGAGGAATTGGGCTTGTAGCTACAATTCCCCATATTCATCCAACGTAATAAGCTAAAGTAATTCATAAATATTCCTATTATGAAACTAGTGGTGGATTTGCAATCCTAGGTTCCCTTAAACATTCATTAAAACAATTTTAATTGCTTTCATAGTTTAGATTTATTTTTATTGTTATTAGTTTAATTAAATCCAAATCAAACTCCGTTTTTCCTAATTAATTAAACTTAGGTTTTAAAATTAAGTTGCTGTAGTAATCAATCTCTGTGGGTTCGACCTTTACTTCCACACTGCAAATCCTTTGAAAAGTAAAGAATACTTTTATATCTTGATTCTGACAAGATCAATTTTTGAAAATCTCCTAAGTGTTTATATGGATCTTCATTTAAACGGCCATGAAAAGATGGAAGTAGCGAGATGGTAGACGACTTTATCTCAAAGTGAGATGCCGTCTAAATGAATATGGAAGTAAAGTAGAGCATTTATCGTTTTGAAAATCTCCTAAGTGTTTATATGAATCTTCATTTAAACGGCCATGAAAAGATGGAAGTAGCGAGATGGTAGACGACTTTATCTCAAAGTGAGATGCCGTCGCCTCCGGTAATTCAATACATGTTTGCGGCGTGTAAGTCGTCGGAATAAAATAATCTTTAAGTGGAGGAGGTGGTGGTATATTAGGATTATTCATATTAGCTCCGTTGTTATTTTGGTTGTTGTCGTTATTATTTCCAATGTCTGCCATTTTAATTGGTTCTATGTTTTTAAAGCGTGGTTTCTTTAGTTTTTGAAGAGTACTACGTATTTCAGATTCAAATAAAGACGTTGGTTTTGGTGTCAAATCATCGTCTATTACAAACCTAGTTCCAGAAGTTAAGTTTGAAGACTTGTTAAGTCGTAATGTACGTTCAAGTTCAGAGTCTAAAGGTTGTAATTCCGGTCTGTTTGAACGTGTACCTAACATAAACTAAAACAAAAGAAAAGAAAAGAAATTAAAAACAAAGACTGACTCAAATAAAAAAAAACAAATAGCAAGCAATCACGCAACTAGGTCAACAAGCACTCAACTACTATGATGCATGAATATTATCCTGTAATGCAATGACCGCGTCAATCCCAGCGCCCCGGGTTTCCTAGCTAATGCAGTGCAATTAACCTTAAACTAATGCAAATAGTGCGTCACAGCGCCCTGACTTACAGCGGTTTAAAGAGAATTCCACAAGAAGCAATTTATTTTATTTTATTTATATTTTATTTTTGCGTAAGCTCTTTTGATGTAATTAGCGGCTCCACTCGGAAACGTTGACTACAAAATAAAAGAAAATGTTAGTAACTAAAATTAAAACGAAAAATAAGAAAAATAAAAACTAATCTAATATTTACGAATTAACTAAACTACGATTATAAAACTAAGAGTAGTAATACAATCCCCGGCAACGGCGCCAAAAATTGATCTTGTCAGAATCAAGATATAAAAGTATTCTTTACTTTTCAAAGGATTTGCAGTGTGGAAGTAAAGGTCGAACCCACAGAGATTGATTACTACAGCAACTTAATTTTAAAACCTAAGTTTAATTAATTAGGAAAAACGGAGTTTGATTTGGATTTAATTAAACTAATAACAATAAAAATAAATCTAAACTATGAAAGCAATTAAAATTGTTTTAATGAATGTTTAAGGGAACCTAGGATTGCAAATCCACCACTAGTTTCATAATAGGAATATTTATGAATTACTTTAGCTTATTACGTTGGATGAATATGGGGAATTGTAGCTACAAGCCCAATTCCTCCGACAAGAAGATAATCATGGTTCAAGCACCAACATAATCCATCTGCGGATAGCACGAATTATCTCACACTAAACTAGGGTTGTGATCTAATCCGTCTAACCTAGGCATGGACTATTCGGATACTTGATAGCACGAATCAATAAAGCACCATCACATGTAAACAATCTAAACAAGCACAGCAAGAATAGATCGTTGAGCACATCACAGTCAAAATAGATCTAAGACAAGAATAAACTTTGAAAGCAATGATTTAATCAATAGTAGTACGATTTATTTATAAAAATCCTCTAAACATGTGACTGTCATCCATACATACTAAACTAAAATAAAAGCATAAATAAAACCCTATTACTCATCTAGGGCTTCATTGAAACCCTAGATCAATGATCTAAGCTGCCATAGGAGTAGAAATCGGCAAGTAGTTGATGGAGGAGGCCATGGAAATCCTTGGTCTTCTTCTTCTTCTCCTTGCTTCTCCCTCTTCAAGGGCTGGAAGTATGGTTGTAGAATGTGTGTATAATAATTGCCAACCCTCTAATTGAAGTAAAATAGAGTTTATATAGATTTACAACATGTTTTGGAAGCCTTTACAACTCGAAACGGACTGAAACGCATGTAATTTACAGTCTGGACGTCGTTTAGCAGTCTCGTTTGCACAGGAGTCTTCAGTATACTGAAATACGCAACTTTGGTTTTTGGGCATATCGCGCGAGCGGGTCGCGCGAGCGCGACATTTGGCTTTCGCGCGCGCGGATCGCGCGAGCGATTTCTCGGATTTCGCGGGCGCGGGTCGCGCGAGCGATTTGGTTTTTTCAGCTTCTTCAACTATGCTTTTTCACCCTGTTTAGCCTGGTTTAGCTGATTTCTTCCAAAACCTGTCAGAAACTAGAAAACGAAGTAAAAATATACAAAAACAGGATAAAAAGGTACTAACAAATGTTCATTAAGGCGTATAAATAGGATTAGTTCTCTCCCGATCAGGCACATCATATCCAAAAATCATTAAGGTCAAACCATGGAAAGTATGATTTTCCTATTTTTTGAAAGTCTGGTGTGCTCTCTGTAATTCCTGAATTCTGTTACAATTTTGATAAACCTTTCTATGACTAAAGGCATAAAACATGTTTTGACTATTGTAGAATAAATATGCACACAAGCATGGAGTCGGGTATAGGTCAATTACATAGCAGAATATAGCCCGACGAATCGATGTTCGACATTGTTATGAGCCTGACAAGAAACCCCATGTATAGCAGCTCCTTCGAGCTTCCGTGTACCCTCTTGTGCTTTGTATAGGTCGTAGAAGACGCTACTAGAGCAATCTCCATGACAGTCACACACTAAATCCTAAGGCACCATTGGTGATGGCCTTAGAGAGAGAAAACCATAGAGAGAGAGTGGGAGAGGAGGCTGCCTAAAAACATTAGGAAGAGAGAGAGAGAGAGTTTTGTGTGATATATAGGTGTATATATAGGCAAAACAAGCCCTACTAGGCTTAGGACTCCGAAACCTAAAGCTTGGTGCCTAAGCAAGGCCTCTTTAGACCCGGTCCAACAACATGTGGGTGCCCGTATGGCCCACAATATTTCCTACATTTATGATTAATTGAACTTAAATCCAAAGGCTGAATGATCCAAATCAACAAATTATTCATATCTTGTTCTTATTCATGTTCATGCATTCGTCACATATGGATTGAATCTAGCAATTAGATCATTATTTTGCATTGTGTTAATTCATAATTAGTTGAACCTAGTTGTGGGTTCCTTGTAATCATGTTGGGATTGTATCATCTCTATATGGACATTACGTTGGCTCCTAGCTGAGACTTGTATATCGATAGAGGTGTTGCAATTTCAACTAGTTAGAAGGAATTCATGATTATGTCAACTTCTTTAGTGTTTGATAGATTTAAGCTAGGAGCTTGATATCTAGGATTTGATACTATATTATGTTCAAAGCATATGGGCTGACCCTTTGTTTTGTAGCACTTTTAAAGTACGATTCCTCTACCTTTCTCTCATTTTTATTTTTGATTCTATTTTCAACTTCACGTGCAACACCTTAGACTAGGTCTTGATTTATGTGTATATATGTGATTAGAGACCTTTTTCTTAGGATTTCTATTTTGTATATGCATTCCAGGTTTTCATGTCACAGTTGGATCCCGAGTAAGTTCTCTTGTTCCCTATTGCATATCATTTTGCCTGCTAGATGAACCTACTTATTTTTGTATGTCTCTTATCATTAGCAATCTTGCACCCCTTTCGAGATGTTTTTGCAATATACATATATATATATTAGTTGATGGTATGGTTAGATTATTAATTCGATTTAAAGGATGTCGAGTAGACCCATCACGAGATAGGATGAGAGGGGTGTTTTAGTCCGCCGGGCTCCTTCTCCTCTTATTCCATAATCCCCGGACTTAGAAATCTCTGGTTTCCAAAAGATCAGTATGCTTTTGAAATGGTTTCTTAATTTTGCTTGAAAAAATTGAGTGGCGACTCGTATTTTGATGTTTAAAACGTGGTTAGCTTGAGGGTATCCACAACCTGGCGACTCTACTGGGGATTGAACCCAAAATCTTTGATTTCGTAGACCAGAATTTCTAATTATGTGTTCACTCGAGGATTAGACTTGAAAGCATCCTTTTAATTGATTTAATTAATTTTTGTGTGCTCGTTGCATTGTGCTTGAATGTCTCGCCAGTCGATTACACAGAACTATGACCTTAGAGGCTTGAGGCAACCCGATTGGTCATGTTATCATGGTACTGTGTGATGACACTTGATCTCGTACCATATTTTGGTATATAAAGCATCTTGTCAGATATGTGTCAAGGTTGCTTCCATAGAATATTTCAAAATTAGGAAATTAATTCTTGATTAGGATTATATGCTAGGGAGTTTTGTATGCTCGGAAGGGATTATTTGAGATGATGATGATGCTTACTTAATACAGGATGTATAACCTTTTAATCACCTTTTAGCAAATCCTTCTGTCCCATGACATTTAAGAATATGCCATATTTTGAATAAAAGGTAACATTTCCTATATCTTGTTAGCTAAGCATCATTGACCTTGTATGTATCCGAGTTCATGAAAGTACAATAATTATCCAATCATGTGGTAATCCTACCCAAGAATTCAAAGTTTGCTATTTATGACAGATTTTGATTATTCATCATCTTTTATCCAAAACTATTTTGAAAAATCACTATTGCAAAGAGAAGGTCCAAGGTTTACCTTTTCAATCAAGTAAAGTTGAAACTCAATCATCTTTTTATTGAGAAATGTTTCCACATCCTCATCTTATAAGGAAAAATCAAAAAATCTTGGGAGAAACGCATTTTAAATGAATTTCAAAGCAAAATTTCAATCCAATCATCTTTGTTGAAAAATGTTTCCACATCCTCATTTTCAAAGAAAAGATTCAAAATTATTAAGAATTGTTATTGAAAGATCTTCATTCTTTTCAAATAAATTTAAAATTTTTCAAAAAATATCCAACCTTGGAAAAGATAGCAAGGACCGCAATGAAAGGAGAACCTAAGCGCACTTAACATGGATGAGGATTTTATGTGCTAATGTGCTTATGTGTTAGGATTAGGAGTTTCTTTTATTTTGGCAAATAGAATAAGCACACACACATGTGCAACTCATCCACATGACATTTGAATCATTCAGAAGCATTTTAATTCGATCAAAAGTTTTGAATAAAAATAAATATAACTGCAGGCAAGATACCATTGAACGCCAAGATAGTTTGGGTCAGGGATTCGAGTGCAAGATTAGTAAAAAGAGAGCTAGAGACAGAAAGAGAAATGGATCAGGGATAGCACACTACAGAAACAATACAGTTAAAAGAAAGAATGGATCAAATGATGGCAATGTTCGAAACACTAACCCGCCAAAGGCCTACAATCGATTCGCCGATAAATGATCCTCCTCAAGCCGCTGCTCGGGTTGTGGAAGATGATTGGTATGAGGATCCGAAACCACCTAGAGTTGATGTACCTAGGGTAGAAAGAGAAAAATTTGAGAAAATCGAGAAAGAGCATATTGAGATGAAGGAGAAGGTGAAGAAATTAGAGAAAGTTGTCCATAAGTTCAATGAAGTTGATAGCTACCTGCTAGAATTAGAGGGTTTATTTGAGGGAGCTCAAGAAAAGCTGTCGACTAGTTTTAAGATGCTTGAAATTGATAAGTTCGATGGTTCTGGCAACCCCAGAAATCATGTGAGGATGTGTATCGGGGTCTTTCAGCCGAGTGGTTAGAGTCCTACCATGATGGCCATGTTATTTTAGCAAACTCTGACTGGGGCAGCTTTATCCTGGTATTTCACTTTGGAACCTAGCAAGACTCGCATATGGGAGGAAGTTATGAAGGCTTTCATCACTCAGTATGAGTATAACCAAGAACTTGATGTAATTGTGAGGGATTTGGAGACGACAATGCAAGAATATAAAGAGTCGTTTGCTGGGTTTCTAACTCATTGGAGGAGAAAGGCCGCAAAGATGACCCAACGACTATTTGAAAAAGAGCAAATTTGAATCATAGTAAAGAACTTGCAGAGTGTCTACAAAGAAAAGCTTATGTATCAAGGCATCCATACTTTTGCAGAGTTATTTGAGATCGAACAAGAATCGAAGATGCGATTAAGGATGGAATAAATAAGAAGGAGAAGTCGCAGGGGAACTGCTCTAGACGACCGTTTTATGGAGGGAACACGAGAAACCAAGTAGCAACTGATGTCAATGTTTTGAGCCAACCAGAAGAAGGATAGAATTTATCAAAGAGAGGGTGGTGCATCAAGACCAAAGTTGGGGGGACATCCTTGTCACTTCACGGATTTAGGGATTTGTTTGACCACCACTCTTAAGCGATTAATGAAAAAAGGATATCTAAAGCCGCTAGACCCAAGGCAAATGCCTGATCCACTCCCACCGGGCTTTAATGCAAACCTCTACTGCGAATTTCACCAAGCTCATAGCCACACAACAGATCGGTGTGTGAGGTTGAGGCATGAAGTACAAAATCTGATTGATAGCAAAACCATTTTCCCTCAGCCTACATATCGGCCATATATGACCCAGAACCCGCTCCCCAACCATCATGTTGTGCCACCACCACAGAATATCAATCTCTTGGATATTGAGAAGAAATTTTTTGACCCATCTATGTTGATCGTACCAGTAGGACAAGCTATCAAACCTTATGAATTCCTAGAAGATTAGAGGATCTGCATTACAGGAGTCGAGGAAGAAGAGTGGCTAGTAGGAGGAGGAGAAGAAGAACATGCATTCTAAGAAGATATTGACAATGAAATCATCCTAATCAATTGGTGAGATCCGAATAACCCTGCTGATGACTCTATTTAGAGAGAGGAGGAGATGTATAGTGATACAAATATTCTGTGGTATGAGGGAAAAGAAGAAGGAGAAGCTGCAGAAGTGATCAATCATGCTCAGGTGGATGGTCTTTGTAAGATAGGAGAAGAAGTCAATCACCTTACTGAATTGGGGAGGCATTTCAAAACAATCAAGTCAGAAGGGGACCATTCAGGGGAAGACTTGGGAAAAGAGAAAGAAAAAGTAATTGAAGAAAATGGAGAAGAAGACCAGGTGTCACATCAGATGAAGAAGATGAAGCGATATGAACATTTCATCAAGAAAGGAGAAGATTTCCCCTTTTGTGGCTTTCCAGAGCCATGGGTGGATCAAAAAGATAAATATTTGAAGCCAGGGTTTGAGATCTTTCTCTCACATGAGTTCACTAACTATGAAGACTCATACCTATAAATGGCCGCAAAACCAATCACTATCCGAGATTGGATTTGTGCGCTGGATGGCCTAGCTATGAAGAATATTTTCAATGAAAAAAGTAGGAAGACCAAGGAGAACGGTCCAAAGGAGATCTTAGAAGTGGAGACCGAGAAGAATTAGGCAGAAGATATGGTAAAGGTACTGGAGGAAGAGATCAAGGAAAATGAAGAAGAGATAGAATCAAGGGATTTACCAAGCTGCAATGCCATAGAGCTCAAGAAATGGGTTAATTAAGAGTAAGTCTTTCAGTCAACGGTAGGGTTCCCCCTTCCCAGGAGTCTGTAATGGCCAATATGAGCCAAACTTTAAATTTTTGCTATCAATGAAAAGGTGACTGATTTTGCTTACTCGATTGCACTTAATGATTATAATGACCATGAAACTGATATTTGAAAAAAAAAAAAAAAAAGAGAGAGAGAAAATGAACTTGCATGAAAAATCATTGAGGAAACCTTAGCAATTGACTTAGAAATGAAGAAGATCCTCAAAATGTTTCTTTTCATATTACACTCAATAAAGATGAAAGCATAAAATTGATCTCACTTCTAAAAGAATACGAGGATGTTTTGCATGATCCTATAATGATATGGCAGGAATAGACCCAGAGTATGTCCAATACTACCCCTTTTATACCAAGCCTAAAAGATGAGCTCACAATCCAAAGCCATGAACTTGGTCCTTGATGGTAGCCAGATGTTTTAAATGAACTTCTTCTTAAAAAAAAAAAGAGAAGGAAAAAGAGAAAAAAGAAAAGGAGCTCGCTCGGATGAAAACCCAAAAGGTCGCCTTGGCAAAAGTTAGAGCACAAAAAAGAGAAAAAAAAATAGAAAAAATAAAAAAGATAAAAAAAAAAAGAGAAAAAGAGAAAAATAGAGAGCTCGTGTCACGCCCCGGAGCAGCATAAATAGAGAAAAAAAAATTTCTTTTATGGGTCCATAAGGAATGACAGGTGAAAGTCACTAATAATCCACACCACGCAGTACTAGTCCAAAAGAAAAGCAACAGTAATCAACTGAAAATAGCACACAGTGCTAACTATTACAAAATATCAGAGTATGGTCCACAGGATCACAACAGGTCTGAAGAGCTCCTGCTATCGCGGCCTCTCCTATAACAAAACCTGCTGGCTGAGCGATCATCTGAGCTATCCATCCTACTGCAATATCGGCCATGGCTGCCATATGCATAATTGGTCCGGCTGGTATCTGAAGCACAACGGGTACCTCTGGCACAACTATCTCCTCGGGGTCATCCTCCTCATCTATTACTATGTCTGCCTCAATAGCCTCTGGGTCTGGTACTGGATCCTCTGGCTCAAACTCTGGCTCCTCGGGGTCATCCTCAGGTTCATCATCATCTGCATCATCTGCATGCTCATCCTCCACTGGGTCCTCGTCATCTATTGGCTCCTCCTCTCCATCTCCGTACATGTCCTCATCGAGATGCTCATCCTCAGGCTCTAGATCCTCCTCATCCTCTATCGGCTCAGGCTCTGGCTCTAGGACGGGTACGTCGGGTACTGGGGATGGTGGGGCTGCTGCTGCTGCAACTACGGGCTCTGGTGGGCCGGCTACAATTGCTCTCAACCCAATCTCATCCATCTCTGGCTTACTCAAAACTAGTCGTAACATCTCCTGACAAATGTCTCTACCGACCCTCGCAGTATGGTAAGCATCCATGCGCATTTGTGTCGGGTGAGTACTCCTGGTCACATAAAGCGCTCTCCACATGTCCTCCTCTAAATGTCGACTAGCTATCTGGCACACACGCTCACGATAAAACTCTGGGTCAGCTGGCTCCACGGTATCTCCATGGATAATATGTCCTCCATAAGCATCAGTCACAAACTGGTGAAACTCCGGATCCATGCTATCCTGCAAAGGAAACTATCTATCGTCAGGAAGACGAACTTATCTTATACTCATATCTCATCTCAAAGAATCTTAACAACACTAGGACCAGATGGTGTGGAATGATCGGTGAACGACAGTATCACCCCCTAGAGTACCAAACCTAGGCTTTGATACCAAAAACCCTGTCAAGCCCCGGAGCAGCATAAATAGAGAAAAATAAATTTCCTTTATGGGTCCATAAGGAATGACAGGTGAAAGTCACTAATAATCCACACCACGCAGTACTAGTCCAAAAGAAAAGCAACAGTAATCAACTGAAAATAGCACACAGTGCTAACTATTACAAAATATCAGAGTATGGTCCACACGATCACAACAGGTCTGAAGACAACAAATGCCCAAGTACCCGTTTAACTAAAGGTTTAACAGAACAACCGAAAATATAAAACTAGTCATAACATCTTCAGCCTTCAACTGGCATATGGATAGTCCTTCCTGGCGTAACCATCATCGGTGGAGCCCTCCTCTGGAATATAGTCATCAGTGTACTGGTCCTTACCTGCAGAATAAGGGGCAGGATATTCTGGACGGGGAATGTCCAGGCAATAAAAGGCCGTCAGCTTACTGAGAGCTGAGTGAGCAAAAACTAACGAAGTACCAGTTATCTGAAATAAACACAAGCTTATGAAAACACGAGTTAACATCTTATTATAACCATATCTTGTTTCTCTATTCATTCTTGTAAACCGACCCTTAACGTCTTGTTACTCGAATACTGAACTCAACATATTCTGATCTTTCATGAACAGACTCAATCGTTTAACTCTAGGGATACACCCTTATTCTGTCCATCGCTTTTAAGAGCAATGGTCCTGCTCACCGCATGTCATGGACTCCACGTCAGTCTGTCCCCAGCTTTTAAGAACAATGGTCCTGTTCACCGCATTTCAGGGATATAACGTTTCGAACAAGGCATATCAATCTATTGCCACGACTCAACGTCATCTACTAGTGATCCCAGCTCACCGCTTTTAAGAACAATGGTCCTGTTCACCGCTTTTAAGAGCATATCATAGATCATCCAGTCTATCTTAGGACTATTTGGTCCAGCTCACCGCTTTTAAGAACCATGTATCCGGTTCACCGCTTTTAAGAGCATATCATGACCAATCGTCCATCCACGTACCATTCTCAGAACTTACCAAACCTACTTACGTTCCATTCTACATCGACACATGACAAACTCCCTATGTGGCCTGACTACTCGGATTAACAGAAAGCGGACATCGAACTCATATCAGAATCAACACGTCACCCATGTCTTCATATTACTTTTTATTCATTAACCGTAAATCTTTGGTGTCACATTACTCCTGTCTACCCCATAGTCACATAATGGAATCCGAATCAGGAATCGAACAACTAAACCTCTTATATAATAAATAGGCAAAAGAATCCATGTTCTGCTTATGCCAATCGATTGGAACAGAGGTTCAATCGATTGGGACAAAAAGTTATATCAATCGATTGATAAACATGTCAATCGATTGGAAAATGTCAATCGATTGAAATCATATTCAATCGATTGGGATGCAACTGATGTCAATCGATTGAGATTATGTCAATCGATTGGTACTACGTCTTCTCCAGCAGATTGTAAAAACAGCATATATAAACGTACACAACATGCATGTAACCCATCTAAACATCATAATAGCTTATATAAACTTCATATAAAGGGACCAAGTGAGTTAGAACTCACCTAGGGTGCGTTTGGGTGTGTTTAAGCTTTAAAATCTTCAGGCTCTCTCTCTTTCTCCTCTTCTCTGTCTCTGTATTCTCTCTCTGTCTCCTCCTTTCTTTTCTTTCTTCTTCTTTCTGCTTCTCCTTTCTTTTCTTTCTGCTTCCAAGGCAGTGTGTGTGTGTAGAGTGTGTATATATGTGTAGATATAGATATATGTATGTATATATCTTAAGAGTATGTCTCTCCCTCTCTCAATGGTCTGAAAAATAGCCCCAAGGCCATGAATGAACAAGTATATATAGGGATATGGGATTGCCACGCGTTTAAAGCTGAAGGAAAGAAGAAAACATTTCTCAGGTTATGTCTATCGATTGAGACACCAGTCAATCGATTGGTAATAGATATTTGTAGTCAATCGATTGGAAACAATGTCAATCGATTGGGATGAATGGCAATCGATTGGAAATGTTGACACGTAATCACTTTTAGTCGGTTGAATGTAAATCGATTGGGATAACTTATCAATCGATTGGTATCAGAAAAGTGTCAATCAATTGGAACAATGTCAATCGATTGATATAAAATGTCAATCGATTGGGAATATGTCAATCGATTGATATCAAAAATTCACCAAAAGGAAGAGAAAGTTTATACGAGTATAGAAATGAAATACCAGGTCTTATTAATATACCGAAATACAGGGTATTACAGCTCGCTAGAATGAAAACCCGAAAGGGCACCTAGGCAAAAGTTAGAGCAAAAATAAGATGCGTGTTGATTTCAAAATCGAATCCTAGCCAGTCAAAATCATGAAGAGAATAAGAGATAGTGAGGTAGAGAAAAGAAAAGAAAGAGAAAAGAAAAAAAGAGAGAATAAATAGGAGAATTCTTGAGCACTTCAAAGCACATCATTGGCACATGAATTATCTCAAGGCTTTGTAAACAAAGAAAACAAATTGGAAATGAAAAGAGAGATTCGAAAATTCATCTAAAAATTTTGTGAGAGATGCTCAATGGTTAAGAGAGCCTAAGAATGATACAGAGGTATCTTTGAGAAAAATAGAGGGAGACTTGGAGGGATGATATTGCTTTGAGAGCATGATAGAGGATGATTAAAGAACTACGCACTATGAGAATTGAAAAGATTGACTGGCTAGTGAAAAGGAAAAAAGAATCAACCGCTACAAACAAAAAGATGAATAAGAAAAGAAGAGGAAAAAAGAAAGAGAGAAGAAAACGAAAAGGAGAAGAAGTTAATAATGTTATACAAGGGCTACAACAAGTCACACGCACTCACTAGACCCAAATGGCAAAATGGCTTGAAAAGCCCATCATTCCTTGAAGCCTAATTCTTTTGAGACCTCCAGAGATAATTGAACAACGCTTTGACCTGATTCCTACTCAGGGATACACAGGCAGTCTGTAAGGTTCAGTCATAATCAATCATTGCTCTTCTTTCAGGCCTCAGCCAAACTACTATAGGACCTAATGCCCATTCGGGGATAAGTAGGTGGGCCTCCTAAGGCCCTCGGTCTGAAGGAAAAACCCAACCAATTCATAAAATTGCACAGAAGCTGCATCATTACCATCAAACTAGGGGTAAACTTCGTTTACCCAACATTCAAAAGCCCCCTGACAAACTAGGGGCAAACTGCCATTTACCAAATAAAAAATCTCTGGGTTTACTAGCTTTCTAAATAAGGATAAAGTTTGGACATCCTAAAAATTCTTAAAGTCAAGAGACAAAGTTTTCATGCATAAATTTGAAATTGATTTAAGATGAAAAGAAACATGAAAAGAAATATTGTTAATTATCATAAAGTCAATCGTAACGGAAGATACAACGAAAGAATATTGTGGGATGATAACTTTCTATTAGAACTAAAATGAGTCTCCTTCTGAAAAGATTGCTAATTAATCAAAAAAGTGCAGAAAAAAGAAAGCATAATTGGTCACAAACATTTACGAAATGTGTGTGTCTTTACTTAGTCTAAGCCTACCTCCTTGAATCACTAAGATCCACTCCTTAGATAGAATAGGAAGAGTTGGAATTCTCGAAAAAGGGTGTAGCAGATGCATAATCCAAGTAGTGATTAAAGCAGCAATAGAAGAAAAGTGGAGAATGGAACTCAGATCCTGCCCCGTTGAGGAAATCGACCAGAGGTTGAACAATACTCCCAGAAAGAACAAATTCAGCAAATATCCTCAGCAGGTCAGGCTCTGAACTGCATAGGCTAATCAACGGATGTACCAAAAAAGCCTTCGAACTTGTCTCTGGTCAAAAGAGAAGTCCGTGAAAAAGTGGGGTTGCCATGAGGAACTGGCTTGTACTTCTTACCCTTCTTGCTCGAATGATCTAAGCCACCGAACTACTGACCATGGCAATCGATCTAACAAAGTAAAGAGAGAGAAAGAAAGAAATTTGGAGAGGAAAATGATTAATCTGGATTAAGAAAATGAAAATGTATTTTTCGAGTCCGTGCGACTTCATAGCTTTTGAAAATAGAAAATGAGAGTTTTTTTATTCCGCGCAACTCCAGGTCTTTAAAAAATAAAATGCATTTTCGAGTCTGCGTGGCTCCAGATCTTTGAAAATAGAGAATAAATTTTCGAGTCCGCATGACTCCAGATTTTTTATAATGAATTTCCAAGTCCGCGTGACTCCAGAATAGGAAATGAATTTTCGTGTCCGCATGACTACAGATTTTTTTAAATGAATTTCCAAGTCCGCGTGACTATAGACTTTGAAAAATAGAATTTTCAAGTCTGTGTGACTCCAGAATAGAAAATAGAATTTTTCGAGTCTACTTGACTCCAGAATAGAAAATAGAATTTTCAAGTTCACGTGACTCTAGATTTTGAAAAAATTGGATTTTCGAGTCCGCGCGACTCAGATTTTTTGATAGAAAAAGAATTGTTAAGTCCGCGTGACTGTTCTGAATTAGAAAAGAAAGAAGAATTTTGCCTCTGCAATACCGAGCATCTTTTCTGCAATTTTTGGGTCATTGAATCTTGAGCAATTCTGGCTTTTCAGCAATTTTGGGTTCATTGAAACTGGAGCGATTATGACTTTTTTGTGATTTTGGGGTCATTGAATCTGGAACGTTTATGACTGTTTTGTGATTTTGGGATCATTAAATTTGGAACGATTCTGACTTTCTGTGAGTTTGGGTTCATTGAATCTGGAGCGATTCTGACTTTTTTGCGATTTTGGGGTCATTGAATCTGGAGTGATTCTGACTTTTTTTGCAATTTTGGGGTCATTGAATCTGGATCAATTCTGACTTTTCTGCTATTTTGGGGTCATTGAATCTAGAGCAATTTGACTTTTTTGTGATATTGGGGCATTGAATCTGGAGTGATTCTAGCTTTCCTATGAATCTCAATTCTTGGAAGACACTGAGTATAAGGTGCGAAGTGCATCTCAGTCTTTCAAATAATCTCAATTCTTAGAAGACATCGAAGTATAAGGCGCGAAGCGCATCTCAGTTTTTCAAACATTTTAGCTCTTGATAAGTCACCAGAGTATAAGGCGACGAGCGACGCGCATCTCAATCTTTCAAAATTTTAGCTCTTGGAAGACACCAGAGTATAAGGCATGAAGCGCATCTCAGTCTTTCAAACAGCTCATTTTTTTATAAGACACTAGAGTATAAGGCATGAAGTGCATCTCAGTCTTCCCAATATTTTAGTTTTTTATTGCCTGATGTTAAGCTCCTTTTGCGAGAATAGATATTTCAAGTTCTTATGATCAGAAAATAGGTTAAACTACTCTCCAAACATATAGTGTCTCCATATCTCGAGTGCAAACACAATGGCTGGCAACTCTAAATCATATGTCGGGTAGTTCTTCTCATGCAGCTTCAGTTGTCTAGATCCATAAGCAATAACTCTTCCTAAACCTTGATATGAAGCATCGCTGTAGATAACAAATCTTTCTCCACTTCTTGAAATAGCTAGCACTACCACAGAAGTTAATTTCTCTTTCAACTAATGAAAATTGCGTTTGTGCTTATCTTGCCATTCGAACTTGGTCTCCTTCTTCATCAAACTAGTGAGTGGGGCTGCAATCTTCAAAAATCCTTCCACTAAACGATGATTAATACCCAGCTAATCTAAGAAAACTTCTAATCTCTTAAGTATTTCTAGGTTGGCTCCAATTCGCCACTGCATCAGTCTTCGTGGAATCTATTGAGATACCTTCTTGAGAAATAACATGTCCCAAGTGCTTGACTTTCTTGAGCCAAAACTTGAATTTGCTGAACTTGGCGATAAGCTGGTTGTTTCTAAGGGTCTGTAAGGCAATCTTTAAATGTTATTCGTGCTCCTCCATAGTGTTCGAGTAGATCAAGATATCATCAATGAAGACAATAATAAACTGATCTAGATAGGGTGTGAACACCCGATTCATCAAATCCACAAACACCGCTGGGGCATTGGTCAAACCAAATGGCATAACCAAGAGCTCATAATGCCCATACCTCGAGCAAAAAGCTATCTTTGGCATATCCTCTTCTCGAACAAGTAACTGATGATACCCTGATCATAGCACCAGAGTATAACCACGAAGCGCATCTCAGTCTTTCAAATATCTCATTTCCTGATAAGACACTGGAGTATATGGTACGAAGTGCATCTCAATCTTTCAAACATTTTATTTTAAGACACCAAAGTATAAGGCATGAAGTGCATCTCAGTCTTTCAAATATCTCATTTCTGGATAAGATGTTGGAGTATAAGTCGCAAAGCACATCTTAGTCTTTCAAATATTTTAGCTTTTGATAAGACACTAGAGTATAAGGCGCGAAGCGCATCTCAGTCTTTTAAATATCTCATTTCCTAATAAAACACTAGAGTATAAGGCGTGAAGTGCATCTCAGCCTTTCAAACATTTCATTTTATGATAAAACACCGGAGTATAAGGCGCAAAGCGTATCTTAGTCTTTCAAATATCTCATTTCTTGACAAGACGTTGTAGTATAAGATGCGAAATGCATCTTAGTCTTCCAAATATTTTAGCTTTTGATCAGAGATCGGAGTATAAGGCGCAAAGCGCATCTCAGTCTTTCAAATAGCTCAATTTTTGATAAGACACAATAGTATAAGGCAAGAAGCGTGCCTCAGTCTTCTAAATATTTTAGCTCTTGATAAGGTACCAAAGTGTCAGGCGCGAAGTGCATCTCAGTCTTTCAAACATTTTACCTCTTGATAAGACACGGGGGTATAAGGTGCAAAGCACATCTCATTCTTTCAAAATTTCAGTTCTTGATACACACTGGAGTATAAGGCGCGAAGCGCATCTCAGTCTTTCAAAACTTCACCTCTTAGAAGACACCGGAGTATAAGGCGTGAAGCGCATCTCATTCTTTCAAATAGCTCAATTCTTGATAAGACACTAGAGTATAAGGTGTGAAGCACATCTCAGTCTTCTAAATATTTCTTCTTTTGATAAGACACCAGAGTATAAGGCGCAAAGAGCATCTCAGTCTTTCAAATATCTCATTTCTTGATAAGACACTAGAGTATAAGGCGCGAAGTGCATCTTAATCTTTCAAACATTTCATTTTTAGACACCAGAGTATAAGGCACGAAGCACATCTCAGTCTTTTAAATATCTCATTTCCTGATAAGACGCTAGAGTATAAGGCGCGAAGTCCGTCTTAATCTTCCAAATATTTTAGCTTTTGATAAGACACCAGAGTATAAGACGTGAATCACATCTCAGTCTTTTAAAGATCTCATTTCTTGATAAGACACTTGAGTATAGGGAGCGAAGCGCATCTCAGTCTTTCAAATATTTCATTTCTTGATAAAACACCGGAGTATAAGACACGAAACGCATCTTAGTCTTACAAATATATCATTTCCTAATAAGATGCTGGAGTATAAGGCGCGAAGCGTGTCTCAGACTTCCAAATTTTTTAGCTTTTGATAACACACTAGAGTATAAGGTGTGAAGCTTATCTCAGTCTTTCAAATAGCTCAATTCTTGATAAGACACCGGAGAATAAGACGCGAAATGCATCTCAATCTTCCAAATATTTTGGCTCTTGATACGACACCGAAGTATAAGGGGTGAAGTACATCTCAGTCTTTCAAACATTTTAGCTCTTGATAAGATACCAGAGTATAAGGCACAAAGCGCATCATCTCTGTTCAAAATTTCAGCTCTTGGAAAACACTGGAGTGTAAGGCGAAAAGCGCATTTCAGTCTTTCAAAATTTTTGGAAAACAATTGAGTATAAGGCGCGAAGTGCATCTCAGTCTTTCAAACAGCTCAATTCTTGATCAGACACCGAAGTAAAAGCGCAAAGCGCATTTCAGTCTTCCAAATATTTCAACTTTTGATAAGACACCAGAGTATAAGGTGTGAAGCGCATCTCAGTCTTTCAAACATTTCATTTCCTAATAAGAGACTGGAGTATCAGGCGCGAAGTGCATCTCAGTCTTTCAGACAACATTTTCTTTCTTGATAAGACACCGGAGTATAAGGCGCGACGCGCATCTCAGTCTTTCAAATAACCTCAACTCTTGGAAGACAGCGGAGCATAAGGTGCAAAGCGCATCTCGGTCTTTCAAAATTTTAGCCCTTGATAAGACACCAGAGTACAAGGCGCAAAGCGCATCTTAGTCTTCCAAACATCTCATCTCTTAATAAGACATCAGAGTATAAGGTGCGAAGCACATCTCAGTCTTTCAAACAGCTCTGTTCCTGATACGACATCAGAGTATAAGGTGCAAAGCGCATCTCAGTCGATTAGTTGATCCCTAGAAGACACCAGGTGTAGACACCCCATTTTGTCGGCTATCATATTTAGGAGACCCATAGCTTGGTGGTTCACAATGATCATAAAAGACTCAAGAGGATTCCTGGAAGTCAGCTCTATCTCTCAGAATGCTCAGATTGACCAAAATGCCCCTGAAAGCCCAAAAAACTCCCAGATTTGGTCCCAAAGTTCTGGAAACATGCTACGTCGTAAGAAAAACAATAATGTGAGTTTTTGAGAGAAAACGGGTGAAATCGTCAACTCCCAGAGACCCCCGGAAGTCCCGGAAGTTCCCGAAAAGTCCTCGTTGACCGGTTTGACCAAGGTTTGACTAGGTTTGACCAAGGTTTGACCAAGTTTGACCGAAATTGTCCGAATTCACTAGAATCATTTTAAATCATGAAAAAAAGTGTTAAAACAAGTTCCAAAAGAAAATCGAGCGAAAACATCAGCTCCCGGGAACTCCCGGAGGTTTCCAGAACTTCCCGGGAATCCCAAGTTTGACCAGTTTGACCAAAATTTGACTTTGGAACCGGGGCGCCGAAACAATTTTCAAATATTTTTCATGGATACTAGAGGTCAATAGCTTTCCAACGGTATATCGCACATAATTTCTGGATTTAAAATGAATTTATTATGAATTTCCAAAGGCGAAAAAGACGATCAAATCGGCTTTTATCGCGAATACCGTAAAACTTTTCAAAGTGACCTATCCCCGAACTATTTTTTATGTAAAGTAGACTCCATTACCTTTCCAACGGTATATCACAACCTCAATTTGGAGTTTGTACGCATTTTCTGTGAATTTTGGACGAAATAGGGCCTTTTCGAGAATACCGGAACTTCAGGGGGCCTAAACAGCATTATCTGAACGAAGGGAGGAGCATTGCCGCCGCGGCACTGGCCCAGTGCCGCCGCGGCACTCCCCTCCAGAACAGTGAGTTTTTGTAATTTATTTTGGGGGTCCAATTTGATATATTAGAAATCAAAACGACGTAGTTTTGGTTCCCAGCTTATTTTGGACCAATGGGAGACCATTTTAAACTTTTTAAAACTCCATTTACCACCCCTCCTTTGCCTATAAAAGAAGCCATTTACTTCCATTTTGAGGAGAGACATGGAAGCTTAGAGAAAGCTTAGGAAGAAACTCTAGGGAAATATAGAGAGAGAAAGAGAAGAAGTAGTCTTCTTCTTCCATTTTTTCCAATCAAAGTGAGTTCTAATCTTGTTTTCCTCCACCATTTATCTATATACTTCATCATCAATATACCCAATCACCATTCTTGAGCATTCTTGAGTTAGGAAGCTACTTCCATGTCCAAATGTCAAAATCTATGAGTGAAACACCAAGCTACAAGTCCAAAATCATATTGATTATCATCTATTGATTGTTATTTACTTGCTTGTTCATATTATGTTCATCTCTTCTTAATCTCATTTCTTTTTATTTTCTTTATTTACTTACTAGTTCATCATCATCTAAGTGATGACATGAAGTTTGGGGTGAGTGAATCCTTATGGATAGTAGCTCTTGACCTCAAAAACATGTTTGATAGATGATGATCATAACCTCAATACTTCCAAGATGTTCTTGAAATGTATTGAAGTTATGTTCAAAATAAAAATGAATCTCTCCAATAATATTGGGAGTTCTTTGATGATTCAAGGTTGGATGAGGTTCTAAGTGGTCACATGGTCATCTCAAGAGTTTAAGTTCATGCTTTGAACATCTATTTCAAAACCCCAATCAAGAACTCAAACTCTATTTCAAAACCCAAATCCATTTTCTTCAAGAATGATCCAAAACAGTGAGCTGTTCAGATTCAAAGATTTGTTTTGAATTAAATACTTGAGTTATGATGATGAAACCACTTGGCAAATCTTCCTAAGACATCATAGTTTGTCCCCAATTTTCCCCATCAATTATAGAGATGTGAAAGTATTTGTTTTGGATGTGAGAAGTTCTTATTCATAATCTGCCTCTGTTCTCACAGAATGTTCACCCAACTTCTTGCACTTATTCTGGATATATTCGTCACTGTACATATATCTTTTCTATTTGGTTTATAAAACTTGGGTGTCTTAGAAAACTTTTGGTATATAATGGGTCATCATAAACCTTTTATTTGATTTATGAAAAATCATACAAAATCAGTCAACAGTGCAGCTTTTGTTTCTGAGTCATGTGTACATTCTGATTTATTTCTTTTAATCTGTGATAGCTATTGATGTTTGGCTTTTTGGGTTATTTTCTAGACACAATAAGGATGATCTCTGATTTTTCTCACATTTTCCTAGGCATATTTGATTTCCCATTATAATGTTACAAAGTAATGCATACAGTCTGTCCACTATTCACAGCATTTCACTTTTTGGCTTTCACACTTTGATGCAACACTCTCTTGTATCTAGATGAACCCATATTCCATGCACATGTTCTTTACCACTTTTAGCATGCTATATCATATCATGTATCATCTATCCTCTCATGTATCATACTCCCATAGACTCTTGAGTTTGGTTTTCAAATGAAACCATGTTTTGCAAATACTTGGGAAGTTCTTGAAATAAGTTAGGAATTGATATTCCAAGTGGTTAGAATATTCATCCAAGTTCTGGAAGTATACTTTCAAAACCCCCATTTCAAAACCCCCCCTCTTAAACCCCTCATTTTGATTCCAAGAAATAAACCTTGTTTTTCTCAAAACCCTCAAAATAGTGAGTCATTTAACTTCAAGGAATTATTTTGAGTTCAATACTCAATGTATGAATGCAAGACCACTTGGAAAGTCTTTCTAACTCACTATAGAACACCCATGATTTTTGGCTTGACTTGGAAGTACTTGAAAATGGTCCATTTGGGTCCCAACATTCCTTCCAAACATTCTATTTTCGCTGTCACAGCAGCTAGGTCAACTTACGACCTCTTTTCCAGAAAACTTTTCCAAAAGGGGTGGTCCTAACTTATTTTTCCCTTAAAATTCAATGTCTTAGGAAACTTTCTATATAAAATGGGCCTCTAGATCATTATTTTTCATTTTCTACGATTTTCTAACATTTCAGTCGACAGTACGAACTCTGTTTCTGAGTGACCTCTATTGTTTATATAATTTCTCTCAATCTGTGATAGCTATTCAAGATTGGCCTTTTGGGTTGTGTTCTAGACACAATAAGGAACATCTCCATAAAAAATCATGCATTGAAAACATTCCTAACCCCTCTTTTCAAATTCCAAAAGATCATGCTACTGTTCTGTCCATTATTCACAGCAAGTACATTTCAACTTTCATTCTTTGATTTGATGCCCATATGCATTCCAAATTAGTTCATATCTTAGGAAGTAGTTCATACTACATTTGTACATATCCCATATTGATTTCACCCATCCATTCATACACATTTTAGACTTCTAAGTCATTCTAGGAATCCATAAACACAAAGCACACTACAACCTTGGCACATTCTAGATACATACATTGCATCCATGCAAAGATTTGGGGTTTTTGTAACTCTTAATCTAAGGAGATTATAAGGAATGAACTCGATCACCCGTTCATGCTCCCCTTGATCTAATCATCCTTTCTCATCCGTCCCGGGGATTGAGAGATCTTCTTTTCTCAAAGAATAACATGCATCATGTTAGCTTGCTAAGTATATTTTGATTTCTTTATTTATTTGTTTCAAGAACAATTCATGTCCCCTTTAGATTAAGGAAACTAATTACTTGATACATGATTAGACGATTTTTCCTAGGTTTATTTGTGTGATCTTTCACTTTACATTGCATGATATTTGACTTAGATCTTATGAATGATATTTTATCTTTTGATCTTCCATTTCAATTTTCTTATGTGATGTAATATACTATCATAGTATTAATTGTCGAACCATACATAGTATAAGATGATTATTTGGATGCTAATTGAGGCTCGTCGAAAGACGGGGCGAGTTGAGGGTGTTTTAGTCGCGACAAAGGCTCCTTCCTCTCTCGTACCAAAACCCCGAACCAAGTTCTTTGGTTATGAAGGGCCGGTGCCCTTTATCCATTTGGGTGAGTCAAAATTAGGTTTCTTGGTTCCTTAAAGACCAAGTGGCGACTCTGTATCTGTTTTCAACAGACCTATTTTCTTTCTTTGATTCAAATCAATTTCCAAACAATCTCAAACAAGAGAAGTGGTCCACTTCCGGTGTCCACAATCTGGCGACTCTGCTGGGGATTTTTCTTTTTTTTAAAACAAAATAATACAGAGGTTTGACTCATAAGAAGCATCCTTAAAATCATCTTTTTACTGTGTTTGGTTCACCGCATTGCACTCTTGAATTTTCCCCCTCCGACTGTGTCTGAAACGCGGCGCTAACATTGTTCAGGTCTTGCTGTGCCAGGGCACAAGTCACCGTTGATACTGTACCTTCCAAGGTATATCAAAAAGAGTAAACACTTTCGTACTGTCTCTCTGATGGTATATTGGAACTCTCGTCAACGGACCCTCTTTGACTAAACCCAGCCTTTGCATATAGATTCCTGTAGAACCTTTCATAGGACTGTTCATTTATCTTTTCAGATAGGACAATGTGATATAACTGCTGTATGCCCTGATGGGATTACCTGAGCGGTGTAGACGCTTATGTGGCATAGAACAGAACCTCTTTCTTATGATTCCCAAGGCAATTACTCACATGTGATCACATTGAGTTGACCTGCCTAGGCACCATGATAAGGATGTCTGCTCCATGCTCACAAAGATATACACCGCAAACCTTGTTTGTTGGTCCTAAGACATAGGAGTATGAAAACTCACTAGACAGTATGATCACCATCATCACCTATTACCGTCGTATATCCCTGTTTCTCCTAGAAACTCTGTCCGAATCACCCAGATTTCCTAGAAATCCCTATTTCTCCCCAGATTACCCAGAAATCTCAATTTCTTCCAGAAACTCCGATATACTTATGTCCCCCCAGATATTCTTGGTTCCCCCAGAATACCCAGAAACCTCAATTTTTCTTAGAAATTCCGATATACTTGTTTCTCCCAGAAACTCGATCCGACTTACCCAGTTATACCCGTTTTCCAGAAGCTCTGTCCAAATCTCTCAGATTACCCAGAAATCTCAATTTCTCCCAAAAATTCCAGTATACTTGTTTTTTCTAGAAACTCTGTCCAACTTACCCGAGTTTTCATGTTTTCCCATAAGCTCTATCCAAATCTCCAAGATTTCTCAAAAATTCCAACAACTCCATCCAAACTTCCCAAAAATGTCTAGATGTACCAATTTCTCTCAGAAATTCTGATTTCCCAATTTCTCCTAGAAGCTCAGTCCAAATAAACCAGAAACCCCTATTTCTCCTAGAAACTCAAATGACTTCTAGAAATATCTCCGAATATTCCAAATCCCTATTTCTCCCAGAAACTATGTCCAAAATTCCCGAAGTATCCCAGAAATCCCTATTGTCCCTTGGTGATCATACTGGAAAGTAAGGTTAGCACACTCTGTATGGTTAGGACCTTACTTACTTAACTGCTATATGTTAGAAGTAGGGGCATCATATAGATTAGGGCCTGCACCCGCATGCTTGTCTCATGTACATATACAATTCACGTTAGTTCACTTGCACGCACATCTTGTCAGTCTCACATGTGTCAGTCTCTACACATCAAATGCATACGTATCATCATCCCCACCCATCTCAATCATTTTACAGAAGTCGTATACTTACTGTAACCCTCCTCGGTTTGCATCGTTAAATCCTTCAAAACTTTGATCATCTCTTCCTGATAGGAGTCCATAAGAAGTGTTTCGCGCCTCTGCTAATTTGGACTTTTTTTTTCTATTTGCAGAAAACCGTAGCCCCGGGTAAGGATACTGTTGTACCTCCCCAAATTCATTATCTTGATCACGGGCTAGCATATACCATCATCGATCCACCAATGGCCTATAAAGCTCTGGAAGAGAAAGTGAACAAGCTACAAACCACAGTTGAGCAGTTGAGTTTAAGGGTGAGTCGATTTGAGAAGATGGCACGGAGCATTAGCAAAGAACTGCTTGAAATGGGGACCAGAATGGAGGATGCCATCATAGAAGAAAAGTTCAAGAATGATGAACTCCAACACCAGTCCAAGAGGCCTAAATACTCCCGACACTCCCCGGATGTCAACGCCCTGCGCAGCCAACCCATGGCATACCTTCATCGGCCATACCAATCCTCCAACCAAACCACTAGTTGCCCTTACCAGAAAAAGCAACCACGTACCTTTGCCAAACTAGATATCTCCCCCTCCATAGCCTTAGGCCGTCTACTAAAAAAGGGACACCTCCAACTCCTTCAGCCTCGTGCCGATCCCCCACCACCTAATTGTAACCTGTCCAAACAATGTGCCTACCACCAAGGCCCAGGCCATGACACTGACCAGTGCATACGTCTCCGCCATGATATCCAAGACCTCATCGACCAAAACATCATTGAGCCACCACCCATTCAACCCCGTGTCACCTAAGCCCCTGGCTTACCTATTCGAATGATCCTCTTCGCTGAGGCCCATGAACGTTGAACATGTACCGGTGAAGTGATGGTGTTTGGGACTCTTCCTAGAAAACCAAATGAAGATGCTCTCTAAAAAAAAAAAAAAAAAAAAAAAAAAAAAGAAAGAAAGAAATAAAAACAATAAGTGAGTCACTGCGACATTCCATTTGAGACCAGGTCGAGTCTAGTCAAGTCTGTTGTATGTTTATTCTTGTGGTCGAGTCTGTCTGTCATCGGGTTGTTAATGAGTCTGTAATCCTCCTCTACTGATGGAATGAAGTCTCATTTTGCCTAATCTGATGTGCCTAGTCATAGATGCATGAATCACTAGACTGAAGTGTCACTTTTCAAATTACCATGGATATTACTCTGGTAATAATTTTTCTACGACAAAACAAAAAGAATCCTGAAAGGTTAAAATCGATTTCACGCTGACACTGATGAAGAGCTGGAATTGAATAGTCTTACTTTAAGAATTTAAAGATTCTCTTGCCTCAATCTTGAAAAGACATGCTTGGAACTGACTTGGGGCTTGCCCAACACCCTTTCCACCATTTCTACCATTTCAAAGCCTTGGGCCCAACCCAATTGATAGCCATGCGAACCTGTGCAGACTTGGTCCTTGATGGTAGCCAAACATTTCAATGAGTTTCATCTCCACTTTAAAAAAAAAAAAATGAAAAGCTCGCTAGGTTGAAAACCCGAAAGGGTACCCAGGCAAAAGTTAGAGCTGAAAAAGGTGTTGATTTCCAAAATCTGACCCTAGCCAGTCAAAATGTTGGAGAAAATTTTGATGAAACAAATAAGAGAATCATACGCTTCAAGATACATCTTAAGAACGTGCCAAGATCACATTTCAAAAGGCACGGAATGACCACAAATAAATTCCGAGAGCTGACATGCACATTCTGGAATTCTGAGATTACGATTGAAGGATCTTGCAAGAATCAACTACATGAAAAGCAAAAATTGACTGGCTAGGCAAAAGTGAAAAGGATCAATCCTCAAAGCAAAAGAAAAAGAAAAGAAAAAGAAAAAGAAAAGAAAGGGAGATTGAAACTGAATCTTTTTTATTCAAAGCTACCACAAGTGGCTCAAGTTTGAACTTCTTTGACGATTGGTTTGAAAAACCGTCATACCTCAAACCCCTTATTTCAAGCCTTGCCTTGAACTACGCTCGACCTGATTCCCACTTGGGGATACGTAGGCAACCACATCGGTTCGGTCGCTCCACCCACAAAAATAGCCCAATTTCTTTCAAGCCTCGCCTTGAACTACGCTCGACCTGATTCCCATGATTCCCACTTGGGGATACGTAGGCAACCACATCGGTTCGGTCGACACCATCATAATCAAACCAATTTCTTTCAAGACCATGCCTTGAACTACGCTCGACTTGATTCCCGCTCGGGGATACGTAGGCAACCATAACGGTTCGGTCACCCTACCTACCTAAAAATCAACCCGCTCCTTTCCAACCATGGCCCGAACTACATTGGACCTGATCCCCGCTCGGGGGTACGTAGGCAGACTTTGAAAAAAGGAAAAGAAGGATGGCTCGCTAGGTTGAAAATCCGAAAGGACGCCTAGGCAAAAATTAGAGCTGAATCCAAGGTGAGCAATAACAAAAGAGAGAAAAAGGCTCGCTAGGTCACCTCATTAGTACCTAGGCAAAAGTTATGAGCATTTGAGAGATTAAAGTCACGGTCCTTGCCTCAAGCCAGAAATCACCTTCCACACTAGGGGCAAACTTTGGCTACTCGCCTCGTTTGCCTAAATTTTACTATCTACCCTTCATACAAGGGGCAAACTTCGGTCACCTACCTTGTTTGCCCAAAACCTCTAATGAACCTTCCTCCAAACTAGGGGTAAACTTCGGTCATTTACCTCGTTTGCCTACTGATCCCACTTCATGTCCTTCAAACTAGGGGCAAACTTTGTTTGCCACCCGATTCCTATACACCAATGGTAAGCCTTCAAGTCACAAGCATTGTCTTGAATAGATGGAAATGGAGCATCTTTTATTCCATAAGCTAAGGCACTAATTCAAAGCACATCTTGGGAGAAGCAAAGAAATTGATTAGATCAGTAGGAAAAAATTTTCAAAATAAGATTCACCATCAAAGTGATGCCACGTTAAGGTGAGAAGTAAACACAAAAGAGAAATAGTACATCATTTATGACAAGAGCACATCAAGTTTTGGCAAGTCAAGCTTGTTTCATTTTGGTGTCAAATGTGTCACCCTCGCGCGTCGGTGTCTGTCAGTTTCTGAGTCTGTCATAGTCTTTTTCAGAAAAAGAGTCTGTCGTAGTCTCAAATGTGTAAGTCAATAGTGACGAATAATGATTTTTTTCAAATCAATTTATAAAGACCATTCTAATGACAATGCAAGCAGGAGTACCAAACACTATTACTGCACCAGTCAAGGCGTCAGCAATGAGAAGCGTCCAAACTTGGGAAAAATTTCATCCCTTTCCAAACTGCCGAAAGTTAACCATCTTTCTTCATGCAACATAAGTCCATGAATGGCTGTTGATGATCTTCCTTTCTCCTAGCAACATAAGTCCATGAGTGGCTGTTGATTTACCATCTTTCTCCTTGCAACATAAGTCCATGAGTGGCTGTTGATCTTTCTTCATCCAACATAAGTCCATGAGTGGCTGTTGATGATCTTCCTTTGTTCATGCAACATAAGTCCATGAGTGGCTGTTGATAATCTTCCTTTGTTCATGCAACATAAGTCCATGAGTGGCTGTTGATGATCTTCCGTTGTTCATGCAACATGAGTCCATGAGTGGATGTTGATGATCTTCCTTTCTCCTAGCAACATAAGTCCATGAGTGGCTGTTGATCTTTCATTTTCCTTCATGCAACATAAGTCCATGAGTGGCTGTTGATGACCTTCTTTCATCCTCAAGCAACATAAGTCCATCACTCTCCTCTTTCAAAATCAAAACCTTAACTGCCGCAGGCCATCTCCGTATCCCTCATCATAAATAGAATGACACCTTGACTCTCATTTAAAGGACGTATTTCCTTCTTCCTAACAGAGTACATTATCCTTCAGCTCCCGGAGGCCCTGACCGGCCCCCTTGGATTGAGCGCCAAAAGAGATTCTCCGAGAACCCTACATCATCCCCCGAGGATAGAAACCGATAGATACCACCTCCCGGAGGCCCTGACCGGCCCCCTTGGATTGAGCGCCAAAAGAGATTCTCCGAGAACCCTACATCATCCCCCGAGGACAAAAACCGATAGATACCAGCTCCCGGAGGCCCTGACCGGCCCCCTTGGATTGAGCGCCAAAAGAGATTCTCCGAGAACCCTACATCATCCCCCGAGGACAGAAACTGATAGATACTAGCTCCCGGAGGCCCTGACTGGCCCCCTTGGATTGAGCGCCAAAAGAGATTCTCCGAGAACCCTACATCATCCCCCGAGGACAGAAACCGATAGATACTAGCTCCCGGAGGCCCTGACTGGCCCCCTTGGATTGAGCGCCAAAAGAGATTCTCCGAGAACCCTACATCATCCCCCGAGGACAGAAACCGATAGATACCAGCTCCCGGAGGCCCTGACCGGCCCCCTTGGATTGAGCGCCAAAAGAGATTCTCCGAGAACCCTACATCATCCCCCGAGGACAAAAACCGATAGATACCAGCTCCCGGAGGCCCTGACCGGCCCCCTTGGATTGAGCGCCAAAAGAGATTCTCCGAGAACCCTACATCATCCCCCGATGACAGAAACCGATAGATACCAGCTCCCGGAGGCCCTGACCGGCCCCCTTGGATTGAGCGCCAAAAGAGATTCTCCGAGAACCCTACATCATCCCCCGAGGACAAAAACCGATAGATACCAGCTCCCAGAGGCCCTGACCGGCCCCCTTGGATTGAGCGCCCAAAAGAGATTCTCCGAGAACCCTACATCATCCCCCGAGGACAGAAACCGATAGATACCAGCTCCCGGAGACCCTGACCGGCCCCCTTGGATTGAGCGCCAAAAGAGATTCTCTGAGAACCCTACATCATCCCCCGAGGACAGAAACCGATAGGCCCTAACCGGCTCTTTTTGGATTGAGCATTACAAAATCTGACCAACTACGAGAGATTCAGAGATGGATCCTGGTTTTAGGTCAAGAATTGAAGAGAGATTCTCAGAGAGTCCCCTACCATCCCAGCAGAAGATAACAGAAGTCCGAACCGATTCTCCGGACTTGTCATCATAAGGATCGGCCAAAACATCACCCGCAGTCAATTCACCCTGATTCCCAGGGCAAGCACTGTCTATTCCCAATTTAAGGACTCGTGTCTACTGATTATCATGAGCTTTCTCACCTGTCAGTCATTATGAGTTTCCTCACTTATCGTGAGCCTCTTCACTCCGGTTATCTCACCTGTCAATTATAGTGAGCTACCCCACTTATCATGAGCCTCCTCACTTTGGTTATTATAAAACTGTCAGTTATCATGAACTCCCTCGCCTATGGGTTATCCTTAGTTGTCATCCTCAGGGACCCCACATCTGACTACATTCGCTCGCAAAGCACACTTCCCAAATTCCGAAAGTTTGTCCCTAAACCCAGAGTCTTCTAAATCTTGATGTCCTTATCTGAGTCACCCACCGCATCACAGTCGCAAACACTAGCACAATACCAGCCCACTCACATACTAGGATCATAACATTAGACATGATAGGACTCATGACATAATTCATATCACATCCATGCATGGCATATCACTCATATAGCATAGCATCTGCCTGATTGTTGTGTACATACATATGTGATTTATTCCTCTGTGCCCTGAACTACGCCCTGGTCTGATTCCCCTTGGGATACGTAGGCAGCTCACGCAGAGCACGACCAACACTGACCTCAGCATCATTGCATCTTTTTGCAACGCTTTTTATCCTAAATCTATAGCTTCCAAAAAGACCTGTCTCTTCAAAACTTTGGCACTCGCTTGCGACATGCGTTGCCTCGCAAGTTCCTACCAAAGAGGGGCAAACTGTAGACACCCCATTTTGTCGGCTATCAGATTTAGGAGACCCATAGCTTGGTGGTTCACAATGATCGTAAAAGACTCAAAAGGATTCCTGGAAGTCAGCTCTATCTCTCAGAATGCTCAGATTGACCAAAATGCCCCTGAAAGCCCAAAAAACTCCCAAATTTGGTCCCAAAGTTCTGAAAACATGCTACGTCGTAAGAAAAACAATAATGTGAGTTTTTGAGAGAAATCGGGTGAAATCTTCAACTCCCAGAGACCCTCGGAAGTCCCGGAAGTTCCCGAAAAGTCCTCGTTGACCGGTTTGACCAAGGTTTGAGTAGGTTTGACCAAGGTTTGACCAGGTTTGACCAAGTTTGACCAAGTTTGACCGATATTGTCCGAATTCACTAGAATCATTTTAAATCATGAAAAAAAGTGTTAAAACAAGTTCCAAAAGAAAATCGAGCGAAAACATCAGCTCCCGGGAACTCCCGGAGGTTTCCAGAACTTCCCGGGAATCCCAGGTTTGACCAGTTTGACCAAAATTTGACTTTGGAACCGGGGCGCCGAAACAATTTTCAAATATTTTTCATGGATACTAGAGGTCAATAGCTTTCCAACGGTATATCGCACATAATTTCTGGATTTAAAACGAATTTATTATGAATTTCCAAAGGCAAAAAAGACGATCAAACCGGCTTTTATCGCGAATACCGTAAAACTTTTCAAAGTGACCTATCCCCGAACTATTTTTTATGTAAAGTAGACTCCATTACCTTTCCAACGGTATATCACAACCTCAATTTGGAGTTCGTACGCATTTTCTGTGAATTTCGGACGAAATAGGGCCTTTTCGAGAATACCGGAACTTCAGGGGGCCTAAACAGCATTATCTGAATGAAGGGAGGAGCAGTGCAGCCGCGGAACTGGCCCACTTCCGCCGCGGCACTGGCCCAGTGCCGCCGCGGCACTCCCCTCAAGAACAGTGAGTTTTTGTAATTTATTTTGGGGATCCAATTTGATATATTAGAAATCAAAACGACGTAGTTTTGGTTCCCAGCTTATTTTGGACCAATGGGAGACCATTTTAAACTTTTTAAAACTCCATTTACCACCCCTCCTTTGCCTATAAAAGAAGCCATTTACTTCCATTTTGAGGAGAGACATGGAAGCTTAGAGAAAGCTTAGGAAGAAACTCTAGGAAAATATAGAGAGAGAAAGAGAAGAAGTAGTCTTCTTCTTCCATTTTTTCTAATCAAAGTGAGTTCTAATCTTGTTTTCCTCCACCATTTTTCTATATACTTCATCATCAATATACCCAATCACCATTCTTGAGCATTCTTGAGTTAGGAAGCTACTTCCATGTCCAAATGTCAAAATCTATGAGTGAAACACCAAGCTACAAGTCCAAAATCATATTGATTATCATCTGTTGATTGTTATTTACTTGCTTGTTCATATTATGTTCATCTCTTCTTAATCTCATTTCTTTTTATTTTCTTTATTTACTTACTAGTTCATCATCATCTAAGTGATGACATGAAGTTTGGGGTGAGTGAATCCTTATGGATAGTAGCTCTTGACCTCAAAAACATGTTTGATAGATGATGATCATAACCTCAATACTTCCAAGATGTTCTTGAAATATATTGAAGTTATGTTCAAAATAAAAATGAATCTCTCCAATAATATTGGGAGTTCTTTGATGATTCAAGGTTGGATGAGGTTTTAAGTGGTCACATGGTCATCTCAAGAGTTTAAGTTCATGCTTTGAACATCTATTTCAAAACCCCAATCAAGAACTCAAACTCTATTTCAAAACCCAAATCCATTTTCTTCAAGAATGATCCAAAACAGTGAGCTGTTCAGATTCAAAGATTTGTTTTGAATTAAATACTTGAGTTATGATGATGAAACCACTTGTAAAATCTTCCTAAGACATCATAGTTTGTCCCCAATTTTTCCCATCAATTATAGAGATGTGAAAGTATTTGTTTTGGATGTGAGAAGTTCATATTCATAATCTGCCTCTGTTCTCACAGAATGTTCACCCAACTTCTTGCACTTATTCTGGATATATTCGTCACTGTACATATATCTTTTCTATTTTTTTTTTTTAAACTTGGGTGTCTTAGGAAACTTTTGGTATATAATGGGTCATTATAAACCTTTTATTTGATTTATGAAAAATCATACAAAATCAGTCAACAGTGCAGCTTTTGTTTCTGAGTCATGTGTACATTCTGATTTATTTCTTTTAATCTGTGGTAGCTATTGATGTTTGGCTTTTTGGGTTATTTTCTAGACACAATAAGGATGATCTCTGATTTTTCTCACATTTTCCTAGGCACGTTTGACCTCCCATTATAATGTTACAAAGTAATGCATACAGTCTGTCCACTATTCACAGCATTTCACTTTTTGGCTTTCACACTTTGATGCAACACTCTCTTGTATCTAGATGACCCCATATTCCATGCACATGTTCTTTACCACTTTTAGCATGCTATATCATATCATGTATCATCTATCCTCTCATGTATCATACTCCCATAGACTCTTGAGTTTGGTTTCCAAATGAAACCATGTTTTGCAAATACTTGGGAAGTTCTTGAAATAAGTTAGGAATTGATATTCCAAGTGGTTAGAATATTCATCCAAGTTCTGGAAGTATACTTTCAAAACTCCCATTTCAAAACCCCCCATCTTAAACCCCTCATTTTGATTCCAAGAAATAAACCTTGTTTTTCTCAAAACCCTCAAAACAGTGAGTTATTTAACTTCAAGGAATTATTTTGAGTTCAATACTTAATGTATGAATGCAAGACCACTTGGAAAGTCTTTCTAACTCACTATAGAACACCCATGATTTTTGGCTTGACTTGGAAGTACTTGAAAATGGTCCATTTGGGTCCCAACATTCCTTCCAAACATTCTATTTTCGCTGTCACAGCAGCTAGGTCAACTTACGACCTCTTTTCCAGAAAACTTTTCCAAACGGGGTGGTCCTAACTTATTTGTCCCTTAAAATTCAATGTCTTAGGAAACTTTCTATATAAAATGGGCCTCTAGATCATTATTTTTCATTTTCTAAGATTTTCTAACATTTCAGTCGACAGTACGAACTCTGTTTCTGAGTGACCTCTATTGTTTATATAATTTCTCTCAATCTGTGATATCTATTCAAGATTGGCCTTTTGGGTTGTGTTCTAGACACAATAAGGAACATCTCCATAAAAAATCATGCATTGAAAACATTCCTAACCCCTATTTTCAAATTCCAAAAGATCATGCTACTGTTCTGTCCACTATTCACAGCAAGTACATTTCAACTTTCATTCTTTGATTTGATGCTCATATACATTCCAAATTAGTTCATATCTTAGGAAGTAGTTCATACTACATTTGTACATATCCCATATTGATTTCACCCATCAATTCATACACATTTTAGACTTCTAAGTCATTCTACGAATCCATAAACACAAAGCACACTACAACCTTGGCACATTCTAGATACATACATTGCATCCATGCAAAGATTTGGGGTTTTTGTAACTCTTAATCTAAGGAGATTATAAGGAATGAACTCGATCACCCGTTCATGCTCCCCTCGATCTAATCATCCTTTCTCATCCGTCCCGGGGATTGAGAGATCTTCTTTTCTCAAAGAATAACATGCATCATGTTAGCTTGCTAAGCATATTTTGATTTCTTTATTTATTTGTTTCAAGAACAATTCATGTCCCCTTTAGATTAAGGAAACTAATTACTTGATACATGATTAGACGATTTTTCCTAGGTTTATTTGTGTGATCTTTCACTTTACATTGCATGATATTTGACTTAGATCTTATGAATGATATTTTATCTTTTGATCTTCCATTTCAATTTTCTTATGTGATGTAATATACTATCATAGTATTAATTGTCGAACCATACATAGTATAAGATGATTATTTGGATGCTAATTGAGGCCCGTCGAAAGACGGGGCGAGTTGAGGGTGTTTTAGTCGCGACAAAGGCTCGTTCCTCTCTCGTACTAAAACCCCGAACCAAGTTCTTTGGTTATGAAGGGCCGGTGCCCTTTATCCATTTGGGTGAGTCAAAATTAGGTTTCTTGGTTCCTTAAAGACCAAGTGGCGACTCTGTATCTGTTTTCAACAGACCTATTTTCTTTCTTTGATTCAAATCAATTTCAAAACAATCTCAAACAAGAGAAGTGGTCCACTTCCGGTGTCCACACCAGGGTATAAGGCATGAAGCACATCTTAGTCTTTCAAATAGCTCAGTTCCTGATACCACATCTAGATATAAGGCGTAAAGCACATCCCGGTCGGTCAAATGACTCTTGGATAAACACGTGAGAATTAAGCACAGAAAACACATCCGTGTCAAACATTTTTTTTGAAATCATCTCATCAAACGCTAAGTAGTGTAAGACTTGAAATGCATTTGCATCAATCATGGCTTTCCCAGAATAGGATGACATCAGAATTAAAAAAATTTAGGTGCAAAATGCAATCTTGTCACTAGAGAAAGCATTATGATTCTGAATCATCGCGCTAGAGAGCATAGAGCATGAGACTTCTTGAGCACGTGCATCACGATAGGATAGGTGTATTCATCCGAATGACTATTTGTGGTTATGTGCGGTCCCTTATCCGAACAACGTCCTGGTCTGATTTTCGTTGGGATACATAGGCCGCTCATCATCGAGCACGACTAGCACCAACCTTCTTTGTACCTGTTTTTGCCACGCACTTTGTTTTTACCTGAATTCGACAATTCAGTCAAAGGCTTATCTTCACACAGGCTTCAACATTCACTTGTGATACGTGTTGCACCACAAGTTCTATCGAAGAGGGGCAAACTATAGACACTCCAATTTTGACCAATCGTCGAATTTGGGGGATGATTACCTCTGAAACCGATGACGACAATGTCTGACGGAATTCGAAGACCCTCAAATTGATTCAAGCTCTTCCGAAGGTTCTTCAGCCTCGTTAAAAAAATGTTAAAACAACAAAAGAAAGAAAAAAAAAAGAGAGGCAAGGAACTTTCAGGTGTGCAATACGTATATAAAGAAATTCAGTCTGGAAAAATAAAATAAAATGTTGTTTTGTTATAAAAGAAAATAAAAAAGGACAAGAATTTTTTAAGTAAAGAAAAGAAAATAAAACAAAAAATAAAGATACATATGTAATCTATAAATATGTAAATATATATATGTATAAATAAATAAATAAAGGAAGAGAAGTCTGTTGGGGTGCGTCTTTAGCTAACAGTTGACACAGTGGTCGGGAGATTGCACCAAAATTTTGGATATATCGACGATCAAATACCGTATGTCCCAAAAAAGATCGAATGTCTTTAACTGTACAAGGGACAGGTATGTTCAAGATTATATGTCAATTTTTGCTTTATCTACTTGGATACCCTTGTCAGAAATAATGTGGCCGAGGATGATTCTCTTGGTCACCATGAAATGACACTTTTCCCAGTTTAGTACTAGGTGTTTGTCCTCGCATCTTGCTAACACACGTTCAAGATTGTCTAATCAATTTTTGAAACTATGGCCGAACACCAAAAAATCGTTCATAAAGACTTCAAGTATTTGTTCGACCATATCACTGAATATACTTAACATGCACCGCTGAAAGGTAGCAAGTGCATTGCATAAACCGAAGGGCATATGACGGTAAGCGAATGTACCGAACAGACTCGTGAAAGTTGTTTTCGCCTAATCTTTAGAAGCTATTTCGATTTGGCTGTACCCACTGTATCCATCCAAAAAGCAATAGTATTTATGACCCGCCACTTGTTCTAGTATTTGATCCATGAATGGTAAAGGAAAGTGGTTTTTTCGGGTCACGGTATTCAGTTTTTGGTAATCAATACACATCCGCCATCCGGTGGGGACGCGTGTTGGTACTAATTTGTCGTCTTTATTAGGAATAACCATTATGTCTACTTTTTTGGGTACCACTTGGGTTGGGCTAACCCAAGGGCTATCAAAAATACGATATATGATCCCAACATTAAGTAGTTTTAAAACTTCCTTTTTGACTACTTCTTGCATGTTGGGATTCAGACGCCTTTGCATTTGTCGCGACGGTTTAGAGTCTTCCTCTAAATATATTTTATGGGTGCAAATAGACGGGCTTATGCCTTTGAGGTCGGCAATAGTCCATCCCAATGCTCCCTTATGTTGTTTTAGCATTTGAATTAATTTACCCTCTTGATCAAGACTTAGAGTTGATGATATGATAATAGGGTAAGTCTTTTCAATTCCTAGGAAAGCATATATGAGGTCCTTTGGAAGCTCCTTTAATTCCAAATCGGGAAACTAAAAGTTGGAGGGCATAACTACTTTTGTTTTGGGAGGCAGTGGTTCATATGGTGCTATCCACATACATTTAGCTCTATCCTCCTCTTTCATTTCCAATATGAGGCAAGTTAGGTTTAGGTCGGTGTCCAATGGAGTAGAGTTTTTAGGTTGGTAGACAACATCAAATTGTGACACCACTACCTCCAAAAGAACCTTGTAATCGAACAAATCAGCCTCATCTTCAATGACCGTTTTGATGTAATTAACTTCTTCCTCATCTTTGTATTCTTCAGGTTAGGAAAAGATTTTGACATTTAAAGTCATGTTCCCGAATATGTTGTCATTATACCATTTCTTATTTTTATTGTGGCATCAATTGTGTTGAGGAATGGACGTCCAAATATTACCAGGATATGTGCACATGGATTGGACACAGGTTCAGTGTCCAGAATCACAAAATTGACAGGAAAGACAAACTTATCTATTTGTACTAGGACATTTTCTAGTATTCCTCTAGGGTATTTCACAGACCTGTCTACCAGTTGTAGTGCAACTTGGGTAGGTTTGAGTTCACCCAACCCTAATTGTTTATAAACTGAGTATGGCAGCAGGTTTACGCTTGCTCGTAGATCAAGGAGTACATTGTCTATTCTTTGGTTCCCAATTTTGCATGAGATAGTGAGAGTACCGGGGTCTTTGAGTTTTAGAGGTAATTCATTTTGAATGATTGTGCTTGCTTGGCAAGCGACATAAGCGTGTATCTTCACACTTTACCTCCTCTTGACTGTGCATAAGTCTTTAAGATACTTCGCATAGGCCGGCACTTATTTAATTGCATCAAGGAGTGGAAGGTTTATTTTGACTTATTTAAATAGTTCTAGGAACTCCTGATTCTTTAGCTCATTTTTGGGTTTCTTAAGCCTTTGAGGATAAGGCGCCGGGTGTGGATACCGGGCTTCCACCGCTTCGATATGTTTTCGAAACTTGTTTGATTTTTGAATCAAGGAAAAAGAAAAGGTCTGTTGAAAACAGATACAGAGTCTTTACTTGGTCTTTAGGGAACCAAGAAACCCAAATTTGACTCACCCAAACGGATAAAGGGCACCGGCCATTCATAACCAAAGAACTTGGCTCGGGGTTTTGATACGAGAGAGGAAGGAGCCTTTCTTGCGACTAAAACACCCTCAACTCGCCCCGTCTCTCGACGGGCCTCAATTAGCATCCAAATAATCATCTTATACTATGTATGGTTCGGCAATTAATACTATGATAGTATATTACATCACATAAGAAAATTTGAAATGGAAGATCTAAAGATAAGATATCATTCATAAGATCTAAGCCAAATATCACACAATGCAAAGTGAAAGATCACACAAATGAACCTAGGAAAAATCGTCTAATCATGTATCAAATAATCAAGACTTCCTAATCTAAAGGGGGACATGAGTTGTTATTGAAACAAATAAACAAAGAAATCAAAATATGCTTAGCAAGCTAGTATGATGCATGTTAATCTTTAAGAAAAGAAGACCTCTCAATCCCCGGGATGGATGAGAAAGGATGATTAGATCGGGGGAAGCATGAACGTGTGATCAAGTTCATTCCTTATAATCTTCTTAGATTAGGAGCCATGAAGGCCCCAAATCTTGCATGGATGCAATGTATGTATCTAGAATGTGCCAAGGTTGTAGTGTGCTTTGTGTTCATGGATTCCTAGAATGACTTAGAAGTCTATAATGTGTATGAATGAATGAATGAATGAAATCATCATGGGATATGTAAAAATGTGGTATGAACTACTTCCTAAGATATGAACTAATTTGGAAGGCATATAAGCATCAAATCAAAGAATGAAAGTTAAAAGGTGCTTGCTGTGAATAGTGGACAGAACAGTAGCATGATCTTTTGGAAATTGAAAAGAGGGGTTAAAAGTGTTTTCAATGCATGATTATTTATGCAGATCTTCCTTATTGTGTCTAGAACACAACCCAAAAGGCCAATCTTGGATAGCTATCACAGATTGAGAGAAATCATATAAACAATGAAGGTCACTCAGAAACAGAGTCCGTACTGTCGACTGAAATATTAGAAAATCTTAGAAAATGAAAACTAATGATCTAGAGGCCCATTTTATACAGAACGTTCCCTAAGACATTGAAGTTTAAGGGAAAAATAAGTTAGGACCACCCATTTTGGAAAATAGTTCTGTAAAACAAGTTGGAAGTGGCCCTAGCTGCTGTGACAGCAAAGACAGAATGTCTGGAAGGAATGTTTGGGTCCAAATGGACCATTTCCAAGTACTTCCAAGTCAAACCAAAAATCATGGGTGTTCTCCAATGAGTTAGGAAGACTTTCCAAGTGGCCTTGCATCCATATGTTGAGTATTGAGTTCTAGAGAAATCCTTGAACTCAGCTCACTCACTGTTTTGACTCATTATTTTGAAGATTTTTGGAGAAAACAAGGTTTTGTTTCTTGAAACCAAAAGAAGAGGGATTGAGAGGGGTTTTAAAGTAGATGTTTTGAAAGCATATTTTCAATACTCAATAAGGATTATAGCCACTTAAAATGCCAACATCAAACTCATCATCAAGAACCTCCAAGATTGTTGGAGAGATTTATTTTTATTAGAACATAACTTCAATACACTTCAAGAATACCTTGGATGTATTGAAGTTATGATCATCATCTATCAAACATGTTTTTGAGGTCAAGAGCTACTATCCATAAGGATTCACTCACTTCAAACTTCATGTCATCATTTAGATGATGAAGAACAAGTAAGTAAATAAAGAAAAATAAAAAGAAATGAGGTAAGAAGAGATGAACATAATATAAACAAGCAAGCAAATAGCAATCAATAGATGATAATCAATGTGATTTTGGACTTGTAGCTTGGTGTTTCACTCATAGATTTTGACATTTGGACATGGAAGTAGCTTCCTAACTCAAGAATGCTCAAGAATGGTGATTGGGGGTGTTTGGGATGTGAAGTATATAGAAGGATAATGGAAGAAAACAAGAATAAAACTCACTTTCTTATGGAAAATCAATGGGAGAAGCTCCCTTTCTTTCTTCTAAACTTATCTCTATCTCTCTTCTTCTCTACAACTTTTCAAGCTTTGCACTTGGCCCCCCCAAAATGAAGAGCAATGGGAGGTTTATATAGGCCAATTTGGGGTGGTTTTGGGATTTTAGAAGTGTTCCCATTGGTCCCAAACATCTGTGAACATAAAACTACGTCGTTTTGGCTTTCAATTAATCAAATTGGACCCCCAAAAAAATTACAAAAATGGACTCTGCGAGGGTTGAGTGCCGCGGCGGTACTGGGCCAGTGCCACGACGGCAGTGGGCCAGTGCCGCGGCGGCACTGCTCCTCAGAAGCCCAGAAAAATTACGTTTAGGCCCCCAGAGGTTCCGGTATTCGCGAAAAGGCCCTATTTCGTCCAAAATTCACAGAAAATGCATACGAACTCCAAATTGAGGTTGTGATATACCATTGGAAAGGTAATGGAGTATACTTTTCATACAAAATAGTTCGGGGATAGGTCACTTTGAAAAGGTTTGCGGTATTCGCGATAAAAGCCAATTTGATCGCCTTTTTCGCCTTCGGAAATTCAAAATAAATTCGTTTTAAATCCAGGAATTATGTGCGATATACCGTTGGAAAGCTGTTGACCTCTAGTATCCATGAAAAATATTTGAAAATTATTTTGGT
Organism: Hydrangea macrophylla; assembly: GCA_033977485.1. Classification (NCBI taxonomy): domain Eukaryota; kingdom Viridiplantae; phylum Streptophyta; class Magnoliopsida; order Cornales; family Hydrangeaceae; genus Hydrangea; species Hydrangea macrophylla. Next base: position 62,660,062 of record CM066983.1, read on the forward strand.
GCCCCGATTCCAAAGTCAAATCTTGGTCAAACTAGTCAAACCTGGGATTCCCGGGAAGTTTTGGGAACCTCTGGGAGCTCCCAGGAGTTGACGTTTTCGCTCGATTCTCTTTTAAAACTCATTTTAATACTTTTCTAATGATTCTGGTGAATTCAGATGATTTCGGTCAAACTTGGTCAAACATGGTCGAAACTTGGTCAAACCTTGGTCAAATCGGTCAACGAGGACTTTCCGGGAACTTCCGGGACTTTCGGGGGTCTCTGAGAGCTGATGATTTTATTCGATTTTACTTAAAAACTCATTTTATTGTTTTTCTTACGACGTAGCATGTTTCCAGAACTTTAGGACCAAATCTGGGAGTTTTCGGGCTTTCAGGGGCATTTTGGTCATTCTGAGCATTCTGAGAGACAGAACTAACTTCCAAGAGTCCTTTGAAGTCTTTTTCGATCATTGTGAACCACCAAGCTATGGGTCTCCTAAATTTGATATCCGACGAAATGGGGTGTCTACAGTTTGCCCCTCTTTGGCAGGAACTTGCGAGGCAACGCATGTCGCAAGCGAGTGCCAAAGTTTTGAAGAGACAGGACTTTTTGGAGGCTACAGATTTAGGATAAAAAGCATTGCAAAAGATGCAACGATGCTAAGGCTAGTGTTGGTCGTGTTCTGCGTGAGCTGCCTACGTATCCCAAGGGGAATCAGACCAGGACGTAGTTCGGGGCACAAAGGAATAAATCGCACATGCACAACGAGACAGGCAGATGTTATGTTATGAGGATGGTATGCAATGTATGGATGTGATATGAATTGTGTCATGAGTCCTATCATGCCTAGTGTTCTGACCCTAGTATGAGCTGGTGTTGTGGGGCGTGTGTCACTCCAAGTGGACTTATGATGTGCTAGTATTTCTAACTGTGATGCAGTTATTGACCCGAATAGGGACATCAAGGTTTGAATACTCTGGGTCTTGGAGCAAACTTCTGAATTTTGGGAAGTGTGCTTCGTAAGTGAATGTAGTCAGATGTGGGGTCCCTGAGGACTATAATTGGAGATGCAGTTTGACAAATAACCGATGGACATGGAAGCCTTGGAAATTAAGAGACGGACACAGAAGTCCTGAGACGTCAAGTGATGGATATGGAAGCCCCATTAATGGACATAGAAGCCTAAGATTTTGAATGAGAATGATGAACACGGCATATTTTGAATGAGAGTGATGGTAAACTAATGATGATTAATGAACTGACGATGTACGAATCGAGATGATGAGTCGACAATGAACTACTGTGACTATCACGGATTGGATCAACAGTTGGGCTAACCGTGACCGGAAGAAGTGACGATGCACTATTCGAGATGATGAGTCAACAGTAAACTACTGTGACTATCATGGATTGGATCAAAGTTGGACTAACCGTGACCAGAAGAAGTGACAATGTACGAATCAAGATGATGAGTCAACAGTGAACTACTGTGACTATCATGGATTGGATCAACAGTTGGAGTAACCGTGACCAGAAGAAGTGACGATGTACGAATCGAGATGATGAGTCAACAGTGAACTACTGTGACTATCATGGATTGGATCAACAGTTGGACTAGCCGTGACCAGAAGAAGTGATGATGTAGGAATCGAGATGATGAGTCAATAGTGAACTACTGTGACTATCATGGATTGGATCAACAGTTGGACTAGCCGTGACCAGAAGAAGTGATGATGTATGAATCGAGATGATGAGTCAATAGTGAACTACTGTGACTATCATGGATTAAATTGACGATGTACTAATCGAGAAGACGAGTCGACAGTGAACTACTATGACTGTTGTGATTGAACTGACGATGTACTAATCGAGAAGACGAGTCGACAGTGAACTACTGTGACTCTCATAGATTGAACTGATGATGTACGAATCGAGATGACGAGTCGATGGTAAACTTACTATGACTGTTATAGATTGAACTGATGATGTACGAATCGAGAAGATGAGTCGACAGTGAACTACTGTGACTGTCATGATTGAACTGACGATGTACGTATCGAGATGACGAGTCGATAGTGAACTTACTATGACTGTTATAGATTGAACTGATGATGTATGAATCAAGAAGACGAGTCGACAGTGAACTACTATGACTGTCATGATTGAACTGACGATGTACGAATCGAGATGACGAGTCGATAGTGAACTTACTATAACTGTTATAGATTGAACTGATGATGTACGAATCGAGAAGACGAGTCGACAGTGAACTACTGTGACTGTCATGATTGAACTGACGATGTACGAATCGAGATGACGAGTCGATAGTGAACTTACTATGACTGTTATAGAATGAACTGATGATGTACGAATCGAGAAGACGAGTCGACAGTGAACTACTGTGACTGTCATGATTGAACTAACGGTTGGACTAACCGTGATCAAAAGAACTGACGATGTACTAATCGAGAAGACGAGTCGACAGTGAACTAATGTGACTATCGTAGATTGAACTGACGGTGTATGAATCGATATACCTGCTGGGGATTAAAGTGAAACTGCTAGGGATGAAGCAACTATTTCTGGGATCTCTCTTCAACTACTCCTCTTGACCGGGAACCAGGATTCAAATTCGAATCTCTCATAGTTGATCAAATCTTGCTGGCCTAGAACCGGGATCCATCTCTGAATCTCTCGCGGTTGATCAAATCTTTGTAGTGCCCAATCCAAGATCAATCAACAGCCACTCATGGACTTATGTTGCATGGACGAGGGAAGGTAATCAAAAGCCACTCATGGACTTATGTTGCTAGGATGATCAACAGCCACTCATGGACTTATGTTGCAAGGAGATGATGGTCAACTTTTGATGGTTTGGAAAGGGATGAAATTTGCATTTGCCCTAAGTTTGGACTCTTCTCATGCTGACGCCTTAACTGGTGCAGTAATGGTGTTTGGTACTCCTGCTCGTATTGGCATGCTCTTTATAACTTGATTTGAAAATTTTATTAGTCACTATTGACTTATACATTTGAGACTACAACAGACTCAAAAACTTGACAGACATTGACGCACGAGGACGACACATTTGACACCAAAATGAAACAAGCTCGTCTTGTCAAAACTTGATGTACTTTTGTCATAAACGATGTACCATTTCTCTTTTGGTGTTCACCCCTCATCTTATCATGGTAGCACTTTGCTGATAAATATGATTTTTGAAAATTCTTCCCTAGTGATCTAGTCAATTTTCTACTTCTCCCAGGAAGTGCTTTGAATCAGTGCCTTAGCTTTTAGAGTAAAAGATGCTCTATTTCAAAATTTTCAAAACAACTTGGTAACTTGAAAACTCGCCCTTGGTGTGAAGGAATTGTGTTAGGCAACCTGAGTTTGCCCCTAGTTTGAGATGTACAAAGTGGGATTCATAAGCAAACGAGGTGGGTGACCGAAGTTTGCCCCTAGTTTGGATGATGGTTTATTGGAGGTTTTGGACAAACGAGGTAGGTGACCGAAGTTTGCCCCTTGTATGAAGGGTAGATAGTAAAAGTCAGGCAAACGAGGCGGGTAGCCGATGTTTGCCCCTAGTGTGGAAGGTGATTTTATGGCTTGAGGCATGGACCGTGACTTTAATCTCTCAAATGCTCATAACTTTTGCCTAGGCACCAGTGAAGTGACCTAGCAAGCTCTTTTCTCTCTTTTGTTATTGCTCACCTTGGATTTAACTCTAATTTTGCCTAGGCGTCCTTTCGGATTTTCGGCCTAGCGAGCCATCCTTCTTTTTCTTTTTTGAAAGTCTGCCTACGTACCCCCAAGTGGGGATCAGGTCCAACGTAGTTCGGGCCATGGTCGGAAAGAAGCGGGTTGATTTTCAGGTTGGTGGGGTGACCGAACCGTTGTGGTTGCCTACGTATCCCCGAGCGGGAATCAGGTCGAGCGTAGTTCAAAGCAAGGTCTTGAAAGAAATTGGTTTGGTTATGATGGTGTCGACCGAACCGATGTGGTTGCCTACGTATCCCCGAGTGGGAATCAGGTCGAGCGTAGTTCAAGTCAGGGCTTAAAAGAAATTGGGTATGAGGGTTTCTCAAACCAATCATCAAATAAGTTCAAACTTGAGCCACTTGTGGTAGCTTTGAATAAAGGAATTCAGTTTCAATCTCCCTTTCTTTTCTTTTTCTTTTTCTTTTTGTTTTATTTTGAGGATTGATCCTTTTCACTTTCGCCTAGCCAGTCAATTTTGCTTTTTAATACAGTCGATTCTTGTGAAATCTTTCGATCGCAATCTCAGAATTCCAGAATGTGCATGTCAGCTCTCGGAATTTATTTGTGGTCATTCCGTGCCTCTTGAAATGTGATCTTGGCACGTTCTTAAGATGTATCTTGAAGCGTATGATTTTTTCATTTGTTTCATCAAAATTTTCTCCAACATTTCGACTGGCTAGGGTCAGATTTTTGAAATCAACACCTTTTTCAGCTCTAACTTTTGCCTAGGTGCCCTTTCGGGTTTTCAACCTAGCGAGCTTTTCCTTTTCTTTTCTTTTCTTTTCTTTTCTTTTTCTTTCTTTATTTTATTTTTTATTTTTTATTTTTGAAAAGTGGAGATGAAACTCACTGAAATGTTTGGCCACCATCAAGGGCTAAGTTTACATTGCTTTCAATGGAACAGATTGCGTGGCTCCCAATTGGATTGGGCTTAAGGCTTCGAAATGGTGGAAAAGGGGTGTTGGGCAAGCTCCAAGTCAGTTTCAAGTATGTCTTTTCAAGATTGAGGCAAGAGCATCTTTAAATTCTTAAAGTAAGACTATTCAATTCTCACCTCTTCATCAGTGTCAGCGTGAAATCGACTTTAAACTTTCAGGATTCTTTTTTGTTCTGTCGTAGAAAAATTATTAGCAGAGTAATATCCATGGTAATTTGAAAAGTGACACTTTAGTTTAGTGATTCATGCATTTATGACTAGGCACATCAGATTAAGCAAAATGAGATTTCATTCCATCAATAGAGAAGGTTTACAGACTTATTAACAACTCGATGACAGACAGACTCGATCACCAGACTAGAATTGAAATGGACTCGGAACATAGAACAGACTCAACTTGACTCAACCCGGTCTCAAATGGAGTGTCTTTGCAACCCATTTATTTTTCTCATTCTACTTTTTTTAGCAGAAGTTCCAAACACAATCACTTTACTGCATAGCTTCAACACTCATTGGCATCATCAAAGGGATCACCCGAGCGGTTGATCCAAGCCAAGATAGTGGATAGGATTAGGATGGGATTCATCCTCTACGAGGTTTTGAATGTCATGGCGGAGGCGGATGCATTGATCGGTGGCATGGCCTAGATTTTGGTGGTAAGCACATCGTAGGCTCATGTTGTAGTGGGAGGGTATGGGATCCGGTAGCGGTTTGTGAGGGAGGAGCTGTAGGTGGCCCTTTCTGAGTAGGTGGTCCAAGGCTGTGGAAAGAGGAACATCAAGTTTGGAGAATTCGCGAGGGCCTTTTGGGCGATTTGGCGGAATGGACTGGTATGGACGAAGGGCGCAGGCCATTGATTGGTTGCTAAGTGCATTGATATCCGGGGAGTCCAGGGAGTAGTTAGGTCTCTTGGACTGGTGTTGGGGTTCATCCTTTTTGAACTTTCCTTCTCTGATGGCATCCTCTATTCTGGTGCCTATTTCAAATAGCTCTTCGAATGTGGAGATGGATTGGTAGAATAGCTTGTCATGATATACTGGTTGCATGTTCTTGACCAGCATACGTACTTGCTCTTTCTCAACAGGTCTGTGGATCATTTGAGCCACTTTATTCCTCCATCTGCTCAAGAACGCAGTGAAGGACTCATTGAAGTTCTGCCTGGTAGTCTCTAGATCCCGGATGGTGATATCAAACTCTTGGTTGTAAGAGTAGTGGTCAATAAAAGTTCTAGCAACGTCTTCCCAGACTCCGGTCTTGGAGGCTTCAAGGGTTAGGAACCAGGATAGTGCGGCATTCTTAAGGGTTTACAGGAACAGCATCGCAATGTGCGTATGAGTGCAGCCCATCGATTGGAAGATGCTCATGCACAACTTGATGTGACTTTTTGGATTCCCTGTTCCGTCAAAACGGTCGATGGCAGGCATCTTGAAATTCTCTGGCAGTTTCAGCTTGATGGGCTCAAAGAGGCCTTCCAAGTCCAACATGTAATCATCGACCCCCTTGCTTTTCCTCAGTACGCTTTCCAACTTGTCAACCTTATCCATTTTCTCTTGAAGCTTCTTCTTATACGCAAACGGTGGGATCCCTTGAAACCAGTCTTCCTCCCCATTATTCTCAGGTGGGGGTGGTTCAAACCCTGGTGGTGGAAACCCGGGCGGAGGTTGCGGCCGCTGCTGCTTCAATTCTTCCATGAAACTCAAAACTTGGGCCAGGCGATCAGATTGCTGGCTTATGGTTGTTCCCAACACAGTGACCTTATTTTCCAATTCTTCTTGATTCATGCTGAAGTAACTTGGTGGGCAGATCTTGACCAAACGACTGTTCGAACTTCTGACCTAAGACGAGGATCCTAGCTGCTGATTCCGGGAATCTATACTGACCTGACAGATTTTAAGAGGATTAGATCAGATTTTGACAGTGATGGCTTTAGACAGACAAAGACAGTGATGTTTAACAAACGTGGACTGACTTGTAATAACCTGCATTTCCATTTAATTTAAAAGTCATGCCCATATTTAATTTATGTGTATTTGCATTGGCATATTTAAATTCTATTAGCATGGTCTGCTTTTATTTTAATTCCAGTCACTTGTTTGGAATATTAATGTCTTATCTAATTTACATTTAAATTCTATTGGGGGCCAAACTGCAATTTTACAAAAGTTAGTAATACCTGTGGGGATTTCAGAATCTGTATTTCAAAACGGTGAAAGTAACTTCTTTTGACTCAATCAGTATTTTTATAAAACCAGTAAATCAATTCTTTAGTTAAAATGAATTTCCCGTATTTTTGTGGTGACCACCGCGCCCCGAAAATACCAGTTTGTGTCCAAAACTGTCCGCGCTGTGCTAAATTTCCCCAGATATTGGAAGTGACCGATTTGGACACTTGCTTTATTTCCATTTATGGCTACTAATGATTGCCTTGCACTTGTTTGGGAATGTCTAGCTTGTGTGTGTTATTTTTGTGCCAAAAGCTAGATTCCCAAACAACTCTAGCTTGAACCCCTATGCACCTAATTGACCCCTACTCTAATTCACAGCAATCCTATACATCCATATACGTATCTATATCTGTGATATTTGTGGTCTTTAGCTAATTAAGAACTAAAACTCATTTGTAGAGTAATGTTCACACAACTTGGGCACCAAGTTGAATTTTGCTACTTATACCTCACACCCTCTTTCATAAACTACACTTGTATCTATACAACCTAGAATATTCAGAGAGTTTCAGAGAGAGAGAAGAGAATTGCAGTGGTTATTTTGTAAAGAGAGAAAGCACACCACCATAGCCAAAGCTTCAATTGGGTTTTCTTAATTTCTCTTTCTTTCTCAACAACACACTTCTTCTACAACTCAGTGAGTATTCTAAACTCACTAAGACTGTAATTTCATAATTATTTGCTGTGTAATTGTTAATGTTGTATATCACCATTGATATTTGTACGTTGAAGTTCATGGCTTGAAAAATGGAGATTTCCCAAACTCAACCAAAACCCGTTTTGTTAGATGAATATGATAGATTACATGTCATATATACTATACCCAAAGTTTTAGAGCTTAATTTGTTCACATAAGAAAGTATATAAGAAAATTAGTTTTGACACTTTTTAGTTTTTCATAAAATTGGTAAGCTATGTGTTGAATCATGTAAAATTGACTTCATATTCGAAATCCTTGTGAAAAACTAAAGAGAACCATATATTACACGACCTATGAAGTATTGAATCTGAAAATGGGTCAAAAAGACCCCTGTTTTGCTGAAACAGGGAAGTCTGGGGGAAGAAGACGAAGCCTCAGCTTCATCTCGCGCCACGATCGCGCGCGCGAGAATCGCGCGAGCGGCCCGCGCGAGCGACCCTTCGCGCGAGGTAGCCTTCCCCAGGCAGACGTAAGAATTCATATATATATAATTGAAAATTGGCTGGTCGCGCGAGCAAGGGTCGCGCGAGGACCCCTTCGCGCGAGCGATCCGCGCGCGCGACCTTGCTTTCCTCAGGCGATCAGAAAAGGTTATTAATAAAATGAAAAATGGGCTTATCGCGCGAGCGGCCCGCGCGAGCGACCCTTCGCGCGAGCGGCCCGCGCGCGCGAGGTGTTGCAGTTTCTGCTTTTGTCTGTTTTTCTATTAAGGGACTGTTTGGATGGAATTTATATACTGTTAAGGCTCTGTTTGGGAATTTAGTTGATCAGAACTCTAATTGGTTATGTTTAAGTGATCTAACCATTGTAGTATAACTCATGAATTCCCGTACGCGTGTTGTTTCGTAATTCTGCATTTTTGTTTAAGTGCATACCATTCATGTGGGTCAGTGGTACATGCATAGGGGTGTCAGTCTGTGTGGAAAAGAGTAATGGTAGTGTGGAAAGGGTATGAGATTGTGGTTGTGGTTGTGGTTGTGGTTATGGTTGAGTATGAGTTTGTGGTCGTGGTTGTGGTAGAGTTTGTGGAAGAGGGTATCTTTGAAATGCGACGGTGGCAAATAAGGACACTCCCTGACGCCCATGGAAGCGTTAAAGTGTGTGAAGCCGAACTCGGACATTCCCTGGCACCCATGGTAGTGCTAAAGTGTGGCCTACGGACACTCCCTGATAACTCAAGTCTGGATACTGTGTGAGGGGTCGCCCCGGTATTTGCATGGCGGTTAGGGTATTCAAAGTGTGAGGCATTGGACACTCCCTGGTACCCCGGACCAAAGTGTGAGGCAAACTGGACACTCCCTGGCGCCCCGTTGCTAAAGTGTGGCTATCTGAGTGTTTCAAAGATACCAGGAGTAGGATAGTGGGTTGTTGTGGATGTCGAGAGAAAAGAGTCGGCGAGATGAGTGTGGTGCATTGTCTCATTTCACGAGTATCTGTATTTATGAATGAACAACTTTTATTATATTCCTTGTTGTTTTATAAAGTGAATTCTTTCTAAAATTTAATAATGGAAAAAGGTAAATGGGTATGATTTACATTCAAAGTCATGTTTTTAATACTCACCAGCTTCTTGAAGCTGACGACGTTGATGCGTCCTGGACATTCGTGTTCAGGCTTTTCAGGTTACAATCAGGAGGAATCATACGACTATGCTAATTGAGAATGGCTGCATCTGGAATAAAGAAACTGTTTATTTTATGCATTAAGTTTATTTGTTGGAGTTTTAAACTGTTTTGTTTTAAGGATAACTGTAACAGACTCTAAGTTATTATTTTATTTTCAAGGCGGTTTGTGCCTTAGTTGACCCCGGTTTATAAGATGTAATAAGATAGAAAATTTTTGTAAGCCTTGATTGCTTTACTCTGATTATTATGTTTTGTTGTTTGACGTTTGGGACGGAATCGATCCTTCAAACTGTCGCGACCTACGGGTCCATAAAGGAAATTAAACGCTTTCCTTATTTATGCTACGTCGGGGCGTGACAGACTTGTGCAAGAATGGTCGAGACAGTGCGCACAGATTAATGGGAACGGTGTATGCAAATGAGACAAGCATGCAGATGCAAGCCCTAATCTATATGATGCTCCTATTTCTAATTGTAATACCCTGTATTTTCAATAATTATTTAATGCAGAGAGATTCTATATACTTCCTTGGACCATTCATGAAATTTAATCTTCGATCGATCGAAGCTCGTTCGAGCGATCGAGCACCTTCAGTTCAAGCGATCGAACCCTGTTCGAGCGATCGAAACCCTACCGACCTGAATTTAATACGTGGATCCCATTTCCAATCGATCAAACCCTTTTTAATCGATCATAACCTGGCCGATCTAAGTTCGAGCGATCGAACTGCTTTCGATCGATCGAACATGAAAATATCAGAATCCCTGTTTCTGCGCAAAACCAGCCACCTTGCCCTCCCATTCTCTATATATACATTAGTTTCGTGTGTTTGTGAGGGTTGCTGGAATTGGAGAGTTGAGAGAGTGGGTGCTTGTGGTTATATATATATATACATACACATTCTTATATATATATATATATATCTATATACACACACATATATATATATACTCAGAGAAGAGAAGAAGAAGAAGAGGAAGAGAAAGAGACGGAGAGACAGGGAGAGAAAGGACAGAGACAGAGGAGAAAGAGAGAGGCCACCATTAAAGCTCCGGGAGCTCAAAGCTTCGCCAAACGCGTCCTTAGCATCCTAGGTGAGTTTTTACTCACTCGGTAGCCTTAATATAATGTTTTACGAGTTTTTTTGTATGTTTAGGAGTATTAAAAACGTCCCTAAGACGTCCATTTATGTGCTGTTCAGAATCTGCCGGAGAAGACGACGTTCGAGCGATCGAGCAGAGCTCAATCGATCGAAGGTTCGATAGTCGAGCGATCGAGCAGAGTTCAATCGATCGAAGATTCGATCGATCGAACTACTTTCGAGCGATCGAACTTCATTGTTCTTCGATCGATCGAAATGACTTCAATCGATCGAGAAATGCAGAACATGGTTTATTTCATTAGTTTATGTTATATGAGGTTCGAATACTCGATTTACGGTTCAGACTTCTATTATGCGATTATGGGTTTAGTTGGGAGAATGTGACAACACAGATAAGTATAATTAAGAATAATGGATTAATACAGTGACGATAGATATATGCGGTTCATGTCTAAGTTCGATATCCGTTTATTTCAATCAGAGTAGTCAGGCCACATGGGAAGTCATGTATCGATAGAAGTACAGTGTTTACGTAGGTTTGATAAGTTCTGGATATGGTACGTGGGCGGATGCCTGGTCATGATATGCTTTCGCATGCGGTGGATGGTTTATATCCTTAACGAGCAGCGAACAGTGAGCAGGACCATGTAGCCCTAAGGTAGCCAGATGATCGACGATATATCCTTAACGAGCGGTGGATGGTTTATATCCTTAACGAGCGGTGGATGGGTGATCACTGGTATACTACGAGAAGTCGTGGCAATAGATTTGATATGCTGTTGTTCAAAGCGTTATATCCCTGACATGCGGTGGATGGTTTATATCCTTAACGAGCGGGGGATGGACTGACGTGGTGTTCATGAATGCGGTGGATGGTTTATATCCTTAACGAGCAAATGGACAGAATGATGGTATGTCTACATATGTTAAACGATCGAGTCTGTTCTTCCTAGACAGAGTATGTTGATGTTCCGATCTAAGGATAATAAGACGATAAGGGTTGGGTTGCGATGTTGGAATACCGAGAAGATATTATGTAATAGAATTATATCTTAAACGTTTCAATAACTTGTTATACGTTATAGCATTGATACCCTGTGAGTTTCTTTTCACTCAGCTCTCAGTAAGCTGATGGCCGTTATTGCCTGGACATTCCCCGTCCAGATTTCCCTGTCCCTTTCATTACAGATAATGGAGCTCACAGTAGCGGTTACTACCCTGGCGGAACTTATGCAGAGGATGGCCCCACTGAGGCCGGTTACGCTGGAGAAGGAGGGCACACTGATAACTATCCTTATGCCAGCTGAAGACTGAAGATAGTGATATCTAGTTTACATTTCTAATTGTCGTGTTGAACTCTATTTAGTGTTAGTTTGATGGGTACTTGGGCATATGTTGTCTCCAGACCTGTCGTGATCCTGTGGACCACACTCTGATGTTTTGTAATAATAATACTGTTTATATTTTAGTTATTTACTGTTCCTGTTTGGACTAGTACTGTGTGATGTGGATATCAGTGACTTTCACTTGTCATTCCCTATGGACCCATAAAGGAAATTTATTTTTCTCTATTTATGCTGCTCCGGGGCGTGACAGGGTTTTTGGTATCAGAGCCTTTGGGTTCTGATATTGTCATTTACTGATGGATTCCACACCATCTGGTCCTAGTGTTGAGTTTCCTGAGATGAGATATGAGTATAAGATAAGTTCGTCTTCCTGACGATCGATAGTTTCCTTTGCAGGATAGCATGGATCCAGAGTTCCACCAGTTTGTTACCGATGCTTATGGAGGGCACGTGATCCATGGGGATACCGTGGAGCCAGCTGACCCAGAGTTTTATCAGGAGCGTGTGTGCCAGATAGCTAGTAGACATTTGGAGGAGGATATGTGGAGAGCGCTTTATGAGACCGGGAGGACTCACCCGACGCAGATGCGTATGGATGCTTACCATACTACGAGGATTGGTAGAGATATTTGCCAGGAGATATTACGGTTAGTTCAGAGTAAGCCTGAGATGGATGAGATTGAGTTGAGAGCCATCATAGCTGGTCCACCAGAGCCTATAGTTGCACCAGCAGCAGTAGCAGCAGCAGCCCCACCATCACCTGTACTCGACGTACCAGTCCCAGAGCCTGAGCCGATTCAGGAGGATGAGGACCCAGAGCCCGAGGATGAGCATCCCGATGAGGATATGGACGAAGATGGAGAGGAAGAGCCGATAGATGATAAGGACCCAGTAGAGGATGAGCCTGCAGATGACGCAGACGAGGATGAGCCAGAGGATGACCCCGAGGAGCCAGAATTCGAGCCAGAGGATCCAGTACAGGACCCAGAGGCTGTTGAGGCAGACATTGTAGTAGATGAGGAGGCGCCCGATGAGGAGATAGTTGTGCCAGAGGTACCTGTTGTGCTTCAGATACCAGCCGGACCAATTATGCATATGGCAGCCATGGCCGATATGGCAGTAGGATGGATAGCTCAGATGGTCGCTCAGCCAGCGGGTTTTGTTATAGGAGAGGCCGCGATAGCAGGAGCTCTTGATATAGCCGACGGATTCGCCGCAGTAGCAGTCGATGTCGCTAACCAGGCGATAGTGGACGTGATGGAGGATGACGATGCAGAGATGATAGAGGATTGGGATATAGGGGTAGTAGTTGGAGATCTTGTTGCACCAGTCGAGGATGATCCACTCGAGGAGATGGAGATTGATTCAGAGGACGAGGCACCACCAGCAGGATCAGATGCTGACGACTTTTGAGTCAGGACCTGCAGGACTTAGTTTTGTTAGTTTTACCAGGACATGTTGTCCACTAGATTTTTGGGAGCTTGAGAGATAGCTATTTGACCATAGCTTTGTATAGATATTAGTAGTAGTATTGTATAGTTGACTTTAGTGCTGTTTCTGCTTATGTCCCACGTGGTACATGGTATGGTTACTGTGTACTCCATGGTACATCTTTTGATATCTATATATATTCGAGCAGTATTTTTGATATTTGATTGTTGGTTGTTTGATGTGTGAGTTGTAGAACTGTTAGTTCTTGTTGCTTCTCGTTCTATCTCGGTTTCGTTTCTGCGAGAAGACTTTCAGCTAATCGATATGTCTCTTGTAGGCGATACTCGTTATTATCATGGTAGGACCCTTGAGAAATCACCAAGCGCGAATTGGAGCACCTATTCCGGAAGGGATGGATCCAACGGGAATTTTTGAAGCATTTATGCAGAGGATGGAACATGTGGGGGATACTTATAATCACTCCACCCACCAGAGACCTCTTGTACCGCCGCCACCGAGACAGACTGGAGACAAGTTGTTAGCAAATTTTCGTGGGTTACGTCCAGAGAAATTTGATGGACTAACAGAACCATGGAAAGCGGAACAATGGATAAGAGAAATGGAGTTGATATTCGAAGCATTGGAGTGTAGCGAACAAGAGAAGCGTCGTCTTGCTACGTTTCAGCTCACTTATGCCGCCGCAGATTGGTGGGAAGCCGAGCGAGCCACTGTCGGAACCGATGCTGCAAGAGCGATGACATGGGAGACATTCAAAGGAAGATTTTTTGGAAAAATATTTCCCAGAGGATGAGAGAGATCAACAGGAAAAGAACTTTCTCAATCTGGTTCAAGGAGGATGGACTGTCAGGGAATACACAACGCAGTTCGAGCGTCTATCCAGATTTGCTCAGCATATGATAGACACTCCACAGAAGAAGGTAAAGAGATTTCACCAAGGATTGAATCCCCACTTCAGGCATATGATGGTTGGTCATCTGAACCAAACATATGAAGAGATTGTTAGATTCGCTGCGGGATTAGAGAAGGATGCTTATCCAGCACAGCAACCACAGATGAATCGACCCCAGCCGTCAAGAGGGTTTCAGCAGAAGAATTTCCGTAACCTGCCGCCAAGGAATACCCAGGGCTGGAGACCACAGGGGAATTTTCAAGGGAATAAAAGAACCTGGGAAGGAACCAGAAAGCCACATCAGGGCTATATTCGACCCCAGCAATATCCACAGCAAGGACCACAGCCTCAGGCATTGCTGACAGCGCCGCCAAGCAATAGCGGAGGATGTTTTAATTGTGGGAAGCCAGGACATATTGCGAAGTTTTGCACAGCTTCCAGGGTTAACCACCGACTAGGAGCTAACTGCCGGAATTGCAACAAACCGGGACATCTAAACAAAGATTGCCGTGCACCACAAGGGGGATACTATGGAGCATCGATTCAAGGGATACAAGGACCTCCAGATCAGACAAGGATGAATGCTATTATCCCAGGAGAAGCAGGCTTTAATGCTGATGAGCAGCAACATTTGGAAGGTACGCTTGTACTCTTTCATAGTCCAGTTAAAGCTTTATTTGATACTGGAGCTGCACGCTCATTTATTGCTGTTAAGATTGTGCGTCAATTGGGTTTAGAACCTCAGACACTTGAGTCAACACTGAATGCTGTGTCACCGTTGGGAGTGACAGTTAAGTTGAGTATAGTGTGTAAAGATTGCCCATTGACCTTGGGAGATAGGAATCTGCCAGCAGACTTAGTAGTTCTGTCAATGTCCGAGTTCGACATTATCCTAGGGATGGATTGGTTAACTAAGTACAGTGCCAATTTGGATTGCCCTACTAGGACAATTGTATTTCCAATACAAGGAAGGCCGACGATTAGATTTCAGTGTCAGCCGACGAGCGACATGTTTCTTACGAGTAGTTTGGCTACGATCGGGAGTACGAGTTCGGAACTCAAGATGGATCAGATTCCTATTGTACGAGACTTTCAGGATGTATTTCAGGATATTAAAGGACTTCCACCGAAAAGAGAAATAGACTTTTGCGTGGAATTAGTACCTGGTACATTGCCCATTTCTAAGACTTCGTATAGGATGGCACCAATTGAGATGTTAGAACTGAAGAAGCAAGTTCAGGAACTTGAAGACTTAGGATTCGTTCGTCCGAGTACGTCACCTTGGGGAGCACCAGTTCTGTTTGTGAAGAAGAAGGACGGAACACTTCGACTCTGCATAGACTACAGAGAGTTGAACAAGGTAACGATCAAGAATAGATATCCATTACCTCGGATAGATGACCTATTCGATCAGTTACAGGGATCGAGAATCTTTTCCAAGATTGATTTACGTTCAGGATATCACCAACTATTAGTTCGACCAGCGGATGTGTCAAGGACTGCATTCAGGACAAGATACGGGCATTATGAATTTCTAGTTATGCCTTTTGGATTGACGAATGCGCCAGCAGTGTTTATGGACTTGATGAATAGAATATTCAGACCATATCTAGATCAATTCATTATAGTATTCATCGACGATATATTGATCTACTCCAAGACAGAAGAGGATCACAAGGAGCACTTACAGATTGCCTTACAGACACTTCGAGATAACAAGTTGTATGCAAAGTTCAGCAAGTGTGAATTTTGGCTACAGGAAGTCAAATTTTTAGGACATGTTGTATCTCAAGATGGTATCTCTGTGGACTCATCCAAGATTGATGCAGTCTTAAGTTGGAATAGACCGACTAATGCGACAGAAGTAAGAAGTTTTCTTGGATTGGCAGGATATTATAGAAGATTTGTCGAAGGATTTTCCAAGATAGCGGGACCATTGACGAATTTAACGAAGAAGGAGACAAAGTACGCATGGACAGACAAGCATGAGGGAGCATTTCAGGAGTTAAGGGAAAGATTGACTTCTGCGCCGGTACTTGCGATACCTAAGAGTGGAAAAAGGTATGTGATCTACAGTGATGCATCGCACCAAGGACTTGGATGTGTGCTTATGCAAGACGGGAATGTTATCGTATATGGATCAAGACAATTAAAGGTACACGAGAAGAATTATCCTACGCATGATTTGGAATTGGCAGCAATAGTGTTTGCATTGAAGATTTGGAGACACTATCTCTACGGAGAAAAGTTTGATCTGTTTTCCGATCATAAGAGCTTGAAGTATTTGTTCTCTCAGAAGGAGTTGAACATGCGACAACGAAGATGGATGGAGTTACTCAAGGATTACGATTTCTCATTGCAATACCATCCAGGTAAAGCAAATGTCGTAGCAGATGCTTTGAACCGTAAACCTCGACTAGTGATCGCTGCATTACTAATTCAAGAATGGAAAGCGTTGGAGGTGTTAGCCGAATTCCAGCTCCAGCCAGTGGAACCAATGGAAAGGCAACATTTTGGATGTCTGATGGTATAACCAACTCTAATCAGTCGTATCATAGAAGCTCAGCAGACAGCAGAGGATTTGAAGTTATGGTTCGCGAAGATGTCAGTTAAAGAACCAGAAGTCTGGAGTAGTGGTACAGATGGAGCCTTACGATGTAAAGGTAGACTCTGTGTACCTAATAAAGAAAATCTCCGGAAAGACATATTGGATGAAGCTCATAAGTCACGGATGACGATTCATCCAGGAGGTACAAAGATGTACAAGGACTTGAAGAGAAATTTTTGGTGGGAAGGAATGAAGCGAGAAGTGGCTGAGTATGTTTCTCAGTGTCTTACTTGTAAGCAAGTAAAGGCAGAACATCAGAAACCACCTGGACTTCTACAGCCGTTACCAATTCCTCATTGGAAATGGGAACACATCACCATGGATTTTGTGGTAGGATTGCCGAAGTCACAGCAGAACCACGACGCTATTTGGGTAATTGTGGATCGACTTACGAAGACGGCACATTTTATTGCCTACAGTATGACGTATCCAGTAGAACGATTGAGCCGGATGTATCTACAGCACATAGTACGGTTACACGGAGTACCTGTTTCTATTGTATCAGATCGAGATTCGCGTTTTACTGCAGAGTTTTGGAAAAGTCTTCAAACAGCAATGGGAACAACTTTGAACTTGAGTTCAGCTTTTCATCCACAGACCGATGGACAGACGGAGAGAGTTAATCAAGTAATGGAGGACATGTTACGTGCTTGCGTCATTGATTTTGAGAATTCTTGGGAGACACACTTACCTTTGATAGAGTTCGCTTACAACAACAGTTATCATTCAGGCATAGGAATGGCTCCGTTCGAAGCTTTGTACGGAAGACCTTGCCGATCACCGTTATGTTGGACTGAAGTCGGAGATACTCAACTTCTTGGGCCAGAAATGGTACGAGAAACCAGCGAGAAGATCCAAATTGTACGTAAGAAGATGACGACAGCTCAGACCCGATACAAGAATTATGCTGACAAGCGACGCAAAGACTTGGAGTTTGCAGTTGGAGATCATGTGTTACTCAAGGTTTCGCCTGTTCGAGGAATTGTCAGATTTGGTCAGAAGAGAGGCAAGTTATCACCTCGTTTTATCGGACCATTCAAGATTCTAGAACGTGTTGGGAAAGTTGCTTATCACCTTGCATTGCCGCCGAAGATGTCAGGAGTGCACAACGTTTTTCACATTAGTATGCTGAGGAAGTATGCTCATAACCCAGCACACAAGATCAACTTCGAAGATATTGAAGTCAACGACAATGTTACGTTTAACGAAGGACCAGTTCGCATCTTAGATCGCGAAGTCAAGAAGCTCAGGAATAAGGAGATTCCCTTAGTCAAGATTCAGTGGAAACATCATGATGAAGGAGAAGCTTCGTGGGAGCTAGAGTCAGAGATGCGTGAGAAGTTTCCATTTTTGTTTTAACTCTGTATGTTTCTGATTTCGAGGACGAAATCTTTTGTTGGGTGGTGGATGATGTAATACCCTGTATTTTCAATAATTATTTAATGCAGAGAGATTCTATATACTTCCTTGGACCATTCATGAAATTTAATCTTCGATCGATCGAAGCTCGTTCGAGCGATCGAGCACCTTCAGTTCAAGCGATCGAACCCTGTTCGAGCGATCGAAACCCTACCGACCTGAATTTAATACGTGGACCCCATTTTCAATCGATCAAACCCTTTTTAATCGATCATAACCTGGCCGATCTAAGTTCGAGCGATCGAACTGCTTTCGATCGATCGAACATGAAAATATCAGAATCCCTGTTTCTGCGCAAAACCAGCCACCTTGCCCTCCCATTCTCTATATATACATTAGTTTCGTGTGTTTGTGAGGGTTGCTGGAATTGGAGAGTTGAGAGAGTGGGTGCTTGTGGTTATATATATATATACATACACATTCTTATATATATATATATATATATATATCTATATACACACACATATATATATATACTCAGAGAAGAGAAGAAGAAGAAGAGGAAGAGAAAGAGACGGAGAGACAGGGAGAGAAAGGACAGAGACAGAGGAGAAAGAGAGAGGCCACCATTAAAGCTCCGGGAGCTCAAAGCTTCGCCAAACGCGTCCTTAGCACCCTAGGTGAGTTTTTACTCACTCGGTAGCCTTAATATAATGTTTTACGAGTTTTTTTGTATGTTTAGGAGTATTAAAAACGTCCCTAAGACGTCCATTTATGTGTTGTTCAGAATCTGCCGGAGAAGACGACGTTCGAGCGATCGAGCAGAGCTCAATCGATCGAAGGTTCGATAGTCGAGAGATCGAGCAGAGTTCAATCGATCGAAGATTCGATCGATCGAACTGCTTTCGAGCGATCGAACTTCATTGTTCTTCGATCGATCGAAATGACTTCAATCGATCGAGAAATGCAGAACATGGTTTATTTCATTAGTTTATGTTATATGAGGTTCGAATACTCGATTTACGGTTCAGACTTCTATTATGCGATTATGGGTTTAGTTGGGAGAATGTGACAACACAGGTAAGTATAATTAAGAATAATGGATTAATACAGTGACGATAGATATATGCGGTTCATGTCTAAGTTCGATATCCGTTTATTTCAATCAGAGTAGTCAGGCCACATGGGAAGTCATGTATCGATAGAAGTACAGTGTTTAGGTAGGTTTGATAAGTTCTGGATATGGTACGTGGGCGGATGCCTGGTCATGATATGCTTTCGTATGCGGTGGATGGTTTATATCCTTAACGAGCAGCGAACAGTGAGCAGGACCATGTAGCCCTAAGGTAGCCAGATGATCGACGATATATCCTTAACGAGCGGTGGATGGTTTATATCCTTAACGAGCGGTGGATGGGTGATCACTGGTATACTACGAGAAGTCGTGGCAATAGATTTGATATGCTGTTGTTCAAAGCGTTATATCCCTGACATGCGGTGGATGGTTTATATCCTTAACGAGCGGGGGATGGACTGACGTGGTGTTCATGAATGCGGTGGATGGTTTATATCCTTAACGAGCAAATGGACAGAATGATGGTATGTCTACATATGTTAAACGATCGAGTCTGTTCTTCCTAGACAGAGTATGTTGATGTTCCGATCTAAGGATAATAAGACGATAAGGGTTGGGTTGCGATGTTGGAATACCGAGAAGATATTATGTAATAGAATTATATCTTAAACGTTTCAATAACTTGTTATACGTTATAGCATTGATACCCTGTGAGTTTCTTTTCACTCAGCTCTCAGTAAGCTGATGGCCGTTATTGCCTGGACATTCCCCGTCCAGATTTCCCTGTCCCTTTCATTACAGATAATGGAGCTCACAGTAGCGGTTACTACCCTGGCGGAACTTATGCAGAGGATGGCCCCACTGAGGCCGGTTACGCTGGAGAAGGAGGGCACACTGATAACTATCCTTATGCCAGCTGAAGACTGAAGATAGTGATATCTAGTTTACATTTCTAATTGTCCTGTTGAACTCTATTTAGTGTTAGTTTGATGGGTACTTGGGCATATGTTGTCTCCAGACCTGTCGTGATCCTGTGGACCACACTCTGATGTTTTGTAATAATAATACTGTTTATATTTCAGTTATTTACTGTTCCTGTTTGGACTAGTACTGTGTGATGTGGATATCAGTGACTTTCACTTGTCATTCCCTATGGACCCATAAAGGAAATTTATTTTTCTCTATTTATGCTGCTCCGGGGCGTGACACTAATAGATAGCAGTTAAGCAAATAAGGTCCTAACCATATAGAGTGTGCCAACTTTACTTTCCAGTATGATCACCAAGGGATAATAGGGATTTCCGGGATACTCCGGGGATTTTGGACAGAGTTTCTGGGAGAAACAGGGATTTGGAAGATTCGGAGAAATTTCTAGAAGTCATTTGAGTTTCTAGGAGAAATAAGGATTTCTGGTTGATTTGGACTGAGCTTCTAGGAGAAACTGGTATTTTGGGTATATCTAGGAAATTTGGATAGAGTTTCTGGGAGAAACTAGTATATCTGGGAAGATAGGACAGAGTTTCTGAGAGAAACTGGTATATCTAGGAAATCAGGTAGATTTAGACAGAGTTTCTGGGAAAAATTGGTTAATATGGTTATATCTGGGATATTTGGACAAAGTTTCGGGGAAAGACTGGTTAATATGGTTATATCTGGGATATCTGGACAGAGTTTCGGGGAAAGACTGGTAAATATGGTTATATCTGGGATATCTGGACAGAGTTTCGGGGAAAGACTGGTCAATATGGTTATATCTGGGGTATCTGGACAGAGTTTCTGGGAGAAACTGGTCAATATGGTTATATCTGGGGTATCTGGACAGAGTTTCTGGGAGCAACTGGTCAATATGGTTATATCTGGGGTATCTAGACAGAGTTTCTTGGAGAAACTGGTCAATAGGGTGATAGTGATCATACCGTCTAGCGGGTTTTCATACTCCTATGTCTTAGGACCGACAAACAAGGTTTGCGGTGTATATCTTTGTGAGCATGGAGCAGACATCCTTGTCATGGTACCTAGGCAGGTCAACTCAATGTAATCACATGTGAGTGATTGCCTTTGGAATCATAAGAAAGAGGTTCTGTTCTATGCCACATAAGCGTCTACACCGCTCAGGTAATCCCATCAGGGCATACAGCAGTTATATCACATTGTCCTATCTGAAAAGATAAATGAACAGTCCTATGAAAGGTTCTACAGGAATCTATATGCAAAGGCTGGGTTTAGTCAAAGAGGGTCCGTTGACGAGAGTTCCAATATACCGTCAGAGAGACAGTACGGAAGTGTTTACTCTTTTTGATATACCTTGGAAGGTACAGTATCAACGGTGACTTGTGCCCTGGCACAGCAAGACCTGAACAATGTCAGCGCCGCGTTTCAGACACAGTCGGAGGGGGAAAATGCAAGAGTGCAATGCGGTGAACCAAACACAGTAAAAAGATGATTTTAAGGATGCTTCTTATGAGTCAAACCTCTGTATTATTTTGTTTTAAAATAAAAATCCCCAGCAGAGTCGCCAGATTGTGGATACCGGGCTTCCACCGCTTCGCTATGTTTTCGAAACTTGTTTGATTTTTGAATCAAGGAAAAAGAAAAGGTCTGTTGAAAACAGATACAGAGTCTTTACTTGGTCTTTAGGGAACCAAGAAACCCAAATTTGACTCACCCAAACGGATAAAGGGCACCGGCCATTCATAACCAAAGAACTTGGCTCGGGGTTTTGGTACGAGAGAGGAAGGAGCCTTTGTCGCGACTAAAACACACTCAACTCGCCCCGTCTCTCGACGAGCCTCAATTAGCATCCAAATAATCATCTTAAACTATGTATGGTTCGGCAATTAATACTATGATAGTATATTACATCACATAAGAAAATTTGAAATGGAAGATCTAAAGATAAGATATCATTCATAAGATCTAAGCCAAATATCACACAATGCAAAGTGAAAGATCACACAAATGAACCTAGGAAAAATCGTCTAATCATGTATCAAATAATCAAGACTTCCTAATCTAAAGGGGGACATGAGTTGTTATTGAAACAAATAAACAAAGAAATCAAAATATGCTTAGCAAGCTAGTATGATGCATGTTAATCTTTAAGAAAAGAAGACCTCTCAATCCCCGGGATGGATGAGAAAGGATGATTAGATCGGGGGAAGCACGAACGTGTGATCAAGTTCATTCCTTATAATCTTCTTAGATTAGGAGCCATGAAGGCCCCAAATCTTGCATGGATGCAATGTATGTATCTAGAATGTGCCAAGGTTGTAGTGTGCTTTGTGTTCATGGATTCCTAGAATGACTTAGAAGTCTATAATGTGTATGAATGAATGAATGAAATCACCATGGGATATGTAAAAATGTGGTATGAACTACTTCCTAAGATATGAACTAATTTGGAAGGCATATAAGCATCAAATCAAAGAATGAAAGTTAAAAGGTGCTTGCTGTGAATAGTGGACAGAACAGTAGCATGATCTTTTGGAAATTGAAAAGAGGGGTTAAAAGTGTTTTCAATGCATGATTTTTTATGGAGATCTTCCTTATTGTGTCTAAAACACAACCCGAAAGGCCAATCTTGGATAGCTATCACAGATTGAGAGAAATCATATAAACAATGAAGGTCACTCAGAAACAGAGTCCGTACTGTCGACTGAAATGTTAGAAAATCTTAGAAAATGAAAACTAATGATCTAGAGGCCCATTTTATACAGAACGTTCCCTAAGACATTGAAGTTTAAGGAAAAAATAAGTTAGGACCACCCATTTTGGAAAATATTTCTGTAAAACAAGTTGGAAGTGGCCCTAGCTGCTGTCACAGCAAAGACAGAATGTCTGGAAGGAATGTTTGGGTCCAAATGGACCATTTCCAAGTACTTCCAAGTCAAACCAAAAATCATGGGTGTTCTCCAATGAGTTAGGAAGACTTTCCAAGTGGTCTTGCATCCATATGTTGAGTATTGAGTTCTAGAGAAATCCTTGAACTCAGCTCACTCACTGTTTTGACTCATTATTTTGAAGATTTTTGGAGAAAACAAGGTTTTGTTTCTTGAAACCAAAAGAAGAGGGATTGAGAGGGGTTTTAAAGTAGATGTTTTGAAAGTATATTTTCAATACTCAATAAGGATTATAGCCACTTAAAATGCCAACATCAAACTCATCATCAAGAACCTCCAAGATTGTTGGAGAGATTTATTTTTATTAGAACATAACTTCAATACACTTCAAGAATACCTTGGAGGTATTGAAGTTATGATCATCATCTATCAAACATGTTTTTGAGGTCAAGAGCTACTATCCATAAGGATTCACTCACTTCAAACTTCATGTCATCATTTAGATGATGAAGAATAAGTAAGTAAATAAAGAAAAATAAAAAGAAATGAGGTAAGAAGAGATGAACATAATATAAACAAGCGAGCAAATAGCAATCAATAGATGATAATCAATGTGATTTTGGACTTGTAGCTTGGTGTTTCACTCATAGATTTTGACATTTGGACATGGAAGTAGCTTCCTAACTCAAGAATGCTCAAGAATGGTGATTGGGGGTGTTTGGGATGTGAAGTATATAGAAGGATAATGGAAGAAAACAAGAATAAAACTCACTTTCTTATGGAAAATCAATGGGAGAAGCTCCCTTTCTTTCTTCTAAACTTATCTCTATCTCTCTTCTTCTCTACAACTTTTCAAGCTTTGCACTTGGTCCCCCCAAAATGAAGAGCAATGGGGGGTTTATATAGGCCAATTTGGGGTGATTTTGGGATTTTAGAAGTGTTCCCATTGGTCCCAAACATCTGTGAACATAAAACTACGTCGTTTTGGCTTTCAATTAATCAAATTGGACCCCCAAAAAAATTACAAAAAAGGACTCTGCGAGGGTTGAATGCCGCGACGGCAGTGGGCCAGTGCCGCGGCGGCATTGCTCCTCAGAAGCCCAGAAAAATTACGTTTAGGCCCCCAGAGGTTCCGGTATTCGCGAAAAGGCCCTATTTCGTCCAAAATTCACAGAAAATGCATACAAACTCCAAATTGAGGTTGTGATATACCGTTGGAAAGGTAATGGAGTCTAATTTTCATACAAAATAGTTCGGGGATAGGTCACTTTGAAAAGTTTTGCGGTATTCGCGATAAAAGCCGATTTGATTGCCTTTTTCGCCTTCGGAAATTCAAAATAAATTCGTTTTAAATCCAGGAATTATGTGCGATATACCGTTGGAAAGCTGTTGACCTCTAGTATCCATGAAAAATATTTGAAAATTATTTCGGTGCCCCGATTCCAAAGTCAAATCTTGGTCAAACTGGTCAAACCTGGGATTCCCGGGAAGTTCTGGGAACCTCTGGGAGCTCCCAGGAGTTGACGTTTTCGCTCGATTCTCTTTTAAAACTCATTTTAATACTTTTCTAATGATTCTGGTGAATTCGGATGATTTCGGTCAAACTTGGTCAAACATGGTCGAAACTTGGTCAAACCTTGGTCAAACCGGTCAACGAGGACGTTCCGGGAACTTCCGGGACTTTCGGGGGTCTCTGGGAGCTGACGATTTTATTCGATTTAACTTAAAAACTCATTTTATTATTTTTCTTATGACGTAGCATGTTTCCAGAACTTTAGGACCAAATTTGGGAGTTTTCGGGCTTTCAGGGGCATTTTGGTCATTCTGAGCATTCTGAGAGACAAAACTAACTTCCAAGAGTCCTTTGAAGTCTTTTTCGATCATTGTGAACCACCAAGCTATGGGTCTCCTAAATCTGATATCCGACGAAATGGGTTGTCTACACCGGGAAAGGGCATTTCGGTAATTCATCATTAACGAGCTCCTTTCTGAGCCTTCTCTCAACTTCTTCTACTTCTTTAGGAGCATCATCACTTGATTTTTATGGTTCATCATTAATGGATGGCTCCTCTTCTTGAGTGGAAGGTTTGTTTTTGTTTACCACTTCGTCCTCCTCATACTCTTTAGGAGTAGAGAAAGGTACATTATGTCCTATAACCTTGCCACATCTCAGAGTAGTCACGACTTTAGCATGCTCTTGATTATTGGGACCATTGTTGTATCCCTTAGGGTTTTGAAGTGGTTGGGCAGGAAATATTCCACTCAACCCCTCTTGTCATGCATCCATTCTCTCTAATGTTGCGGACATTTTGCTCATCATTTAAATTAATTGTTGTGTTAAATTTTCATTAGAAAGTGGATCTTCTTCTTACACCTTTTTGTGTGGTGGCACATATACATTTGACTGTTGAGTATTAGAGGGTTGAGCTTGGTTGTAGTTATTTGATCTATTTTGATTGAATGGCTGGAACTGCCTATTGTAATGCCCTTGATATTGATTGTTGTTGTAGGCTGTTGTTGATATTGATTTTGTGTCCTAGCATCGTTTTTCCAATCAAAACTGAGGTGATTCCATCGATTGTTATTATTTTCAAAATTATTGTTATTATAGGAATTACCCAGCCCTCGATACCCTTGCATGGCATTCATCTCCATGGGGGCTTGTTCTTGAGAGTACGGCACATTGGGACAGTATTGAGTGGTGTGTCCCAACATATTGCATGTGCCGCATGGTTCTTCAGGTAAAACCTGTTTAGAACTCTCTCCTTTCATCCCTAACTCCTCTACTTTCTTTTCTAGTTCTTCATATTTGGTCATTAGGTGATCTTCACTGTTTAGCTGATAGATACTTTTCTCCTCTATACCTAATATTTGTGCGCGTAGAATGTTATCAGAATTTGACCATTCACGAGCGTGTTCAGCTAACCACTCGAAGTGGGTTTCAGCCTCCTCGGTGTTGTTGTGAAGAAATGGACCTAAGCTCATGGTTTCAACCAGTTTTTTCATTTCTCCATTTAACCCTTCATAAAAGTAGCTGATAGTTCTCCATTTCTTATACCCATGATGTGGGCATGAGAGAAGCAAATCCTTGAAACGCTCCCAAGTTTGGGTAGACGTTTCATTGCTCTTTTGTTTGTAGGAGTTTATTTGACATTTGAGTTTAGTGGTCATACGAGGTGGAAAGAATTTCTTTAAGAACGCATTATTCATCGCATGCCAGGTGAAGATTGAATTTGGCTTGAGGATGAGTAGCCACATTTTTGCTTTATCCTTCAAGGTGAAGAGAAATAGCATTAGGCGTGTCACATCTACAGGACAATTCTGTGAGAATATTTTACATACATCCTCGAAATCTTTGATATGTAGATATGCCCTCTCACTCTCCATTCCATTAAAGGTTGGAAGGAGTTGAATCATTCTATTGTGAAATTGGAATTCGCCCGTATGGGTTGGAATGAGAATACAAGAAGGTATAGGTGCGTGTTCGGGTTGCATGAGATCGCACAAAGGACGTAACGAATCGTCAATTGGTACAACCTTATTATCCCCATTTTTGCTTTAATTGTCACCTATTAAATCTGTGGATGTAGCTACGGGATTAATAGAAACAGAGGAATCAGATAAGCAGAATGGATTTCCAAGAATTCCTTCAATCGAATTATTGGACATGAAAGGGAAAATATCCTAAGAGGTTTTAATCTAAAGAATTAAAAGAAAAAGAAATACACAGAGAAATAGATAGATTGAGGTAATCTAAGAGTTAGCTTGTTGCCTTCCCTGGTAACGGCACGAAAAACTTGACACGAGAATAATTTTGTGCGCTTGTGTGCTATACCCAAGTGTAGGTAGACGTGCAAGTAGCATTCTGGTTAAGACCAGATCGATCCCACAGGGAAGGTTGGAAACTAATTACTTAGACTAAACTCTAAAAGAAAACAAAAAATTCAATGATTAAGGAAGGTTTAGAACATGAAGTTCCACAATTAACAACTACTAAATGTAAAGCAACTAAATTAAACTAACAATTAACTAGTTAACTAAAGCGATATTTAAAAACGGGTTTCTTAATAAAAAGGGAACGTTGGGATTGCACGAATCTGTGGTGACCTAGCCATCTACCATGCAACTACATTGAAGCTCAATGGAGTACATCCTCAATAGTATTCCATATTTCTCTGAAAATAAAGAATCCATAGCCCTTTCATGACTGGGACTATATCATCACAGTTGATTTGAAATACAAGAAAGCGGTTTAAATCAATAGTTAAGACTCGCAGTCTAAATGATGTTAGCATTCAAAGTGATTTGCAAAAGTTATTGAAGAAAAATGCCTTAAGGCTTAAAGTTTCATAAACTATTTTGACAAATTGAGCATTTTAGGACAATTTGATAACAAATCTCTAAAGCAGAAAGTCTAGGAATACTGCAAAGGACATTCTCAAGAATTAGAGAGTTTGATCGATTGACGCGCTTTTGATTGATCGAAAACCGTCATCTCTTAATCGATCGAAATATTTTCAATCGCTTGACTGTATTGCTGGTCCGATCGATCGAATTAACTTTGATCGATCGAACACAGGTATTATTCTGCTGCATGGCAGAGGCTGTAGATCACTGTTTCATCGGGATCTCCCAACCCTAAGACTACTCAGATATGGTCTGGAGTGTCTCAGATCTGTTTTTAATGTATATATTCATTAAGGCTTTGTTTGGTTGTGATTTAAACATGAAAAATATGAAAAAACTATGGTTTAATCACTTCAAGCAAGAGAAACTATGATCTAATCAGATTGTAACTACTAAAACCACTGAAAAACTATAAACAAAACTAATAAAACAGAACCTAGAATGAACAGACTTATTAATAAACTTCAAACTTCAACTGAATCCAATATCCAAGCAATCAAACCTATAAAAATCAAAGTAAACACTCTCTCCCTAGAAAAAAACTGATGAAAATAATGTGGGCATCCTTGTGGACGTCTACAAAACGATAGAAAACCTAAAGCTAGGGTTGCTAGAGACATCTCCACTGCGTGTGCGTAAGTCCTGATAAAAGCTATGTTCGATCGATTGAACGTCTGGATTACTCAAACGCTTAAACCGTCCTCAATCGATTGAAAGCTCGATCGCTTGAACCTCTTCAATCTCTCGAAGTTCGTACTTCAGCTTTTAATTCTCTTGCTTGTAATCAAGCATTCCCTTTATCCTGTAATCCACTTCATCACACAGCGAAATAATAATCTGCACAAATAATAGCTAAAATAATGCAACTTATCATAGATTACTCACATTGTGTATAAACTAGCATTGTAATACGAATTATAGATAAAGCTGGGAATTATGAACTAAATTAATGTATTTCTCTTATTTTAGCGCGGTTGTATTTTATAAATACCCTCGCTTGTTAAAGTCCATCAGAATACTCTTATCCATTGATGCATGCCTAGATTATGAGATCTGGCAGATGGACGTTAAGACTACATTCTTGAATGGAAATCTTGAGGAGGACATCTATATGCAACAACCAGAAGGGTTCATTGCTGGTGGGAAAGGTAACTTGGTATGCAAGTTGCAAAAGTCCATTTATGGGCTTAAGCAAGCGTCCAGGGGTTGGAACATACGTTTTGACCAAGCGGTAAATCGTTTGGTTTCATACTAAATCTAGATAAACCTTGTATATACAAGAAATGTGAAGAAAAAGTGGTGGCTTTTCTTGTACTTTATGTTGATGACATTCTACTCATTGGAAATGATGTAGCGGCACTGTCAACAGTTAAGGTTTGGCTAGCTAGTACTTTCGATATGAAGGATCTAGGAAAGGCGAGATATATTCTTGGGATAAAGCTCTTTCGGGATCGTAAGCGAAAGAAAATGGGATTATCTCAAGTTAGTTATATTGATAAGGTACTAACTAGGTTTTCAATGGATAATTAGAAGAAAGGTTTATTACCTATCAGGCATGGTTTAGCGTTCTCCAAGGACCAGTGTCCAAAGACATAGGAGGAGAGGAATCGCCTGGCAGGAGTTCCCTATGCTTTGGCAGTGGAAAATCTCATGTATGCGATGTTATGCACTAGACCAGATATCTGCTTTGCCGTAGGCATGGTTAGTAGATAATAATCGAATCTAGGTCCAGAACACTGGACAGTCGTTAAGCACATTCTTAAGTAGTTAACAAGGACTAAAGATTACATGCTTATATACGGTGGTAGTGAGTTAATTCCAGTGGGATACACTGACTCGGACTTTATGTTAGATAAGATTCAAGAAAGTTGACATCCGGACATCTCTTTACCTTGGGAGGTGGTGCTATTAGTTGGAGGAGCATTAAGCAGAAATGTATTGCAAACTCAACTACAGAAGCTGAGTATATGGCTTCCTGTGAAGCCGCAAAGGAAGTTGTTTGGCTCAAGATGTCCCTTATGGAGCTCGAGGTGGTACCAGTGTCGCTGTCACCTATTACGCTATACTGTGATAATAGTGGGGTAGTGGCTCAATCCAAGGAGCCAAGGAACCACAGAAAGGGAAAGCACGTAGAGCAAAAATATCATTTAATTTGAGATATTGTTCAACGTGGAAAAGTGACTGTCAGCAAGATTGTCAGCAAGATTGCTACCTCTGACAATCTTGTAGATCCGTTTACAAAGGCCTTGCCACAGAAGGTCTTTGAGCGTCATTTAGATAGTCTAGGTCTTAGATGTAATCCTGTATGGTTGTGAGTGCAAGTGGGAGTTTTTTGGGTTTGTGCCCTCAAACCATTACTTTATGTATGAGACATTAACATTTTAATATATGGATTTCAGCTTTACATTTCATCATGTATGTTTCTTTTATGAGATGATTGTTAATCCTTAAGTATCATAGTAAGTAATTCGTGTGTGTATGAGATACATACAAGAGAGATTCAAATTTTTATTCTTTGATACTTAGAACTTATCACAGTGGATGATGAGACTGGATATCTCATCAGGTATACACTAGAGCATGATTAACTAACATTGGATGGAGTGATGAATCTCAATCACTAGAGTGTGACTCTTAGTTAATATGCTAGTGCTTATAGTGCATTGACGGACCTGAGCTTTCCTATCGACACTCAAGACTGTCAACAATCGATAGGAACTCATAACTTGTATAAGGTATGTGTTCTCAAACTTTAGATGATTATGGACACAGATTATGGATATGGCTGCTTTGACTTACCAATCAGTGAGGTCTACAAAAGATCAACACCTCGGTATCTTGGGTATGTCATGTTCACAGGGTTTTGAACATATATCATCGAGATAGAATATACCCTCTGTTCTAGAGTAAGCATTCCCTTGAGAATGTCATAAAGTTGATTACTGAGTACTGCAATCCTGTTGATAAGTAGTTACCAACATGTTTGGTAATCATGAGAGGTGAATGGGACTCAAGGAATACAAGAAGTAATCATGATTCAGGTTGACAGTAACAGTTATCCGACTACCTAAATATGATTACGAATGCTAATGGTAGATGAACATTAGTACACTATACAAGTCTAGTTATCGCTTCGGATATGTTCTTTTACATTAGAGTTCAGTTATGTTTTATAGTGAAGTAAACGTTAACTGACCAGTTAGTTAATTTACTGATCAAAGAATTTGGTCATGGGAATTAACAATTGGTCTGAGCCAACAATAAAGAGCCTAGGAAGTCCCACTTTTCACTCTGCTAGGATGCTGGGAAAGGCACATGAGGATCTTGTCAAGGCGGGTTCGATCGATCGAAGATGTCTCGATCGATTGAAGTCTTGGCGGGTTCGATCGATCGAATATGGTTCGATCGATCGAAGCCACTTCGGTCGCTTGAACAATAGGTCAGTTCTAGGAATCTATAAATAGGGCAACTGTGTCCAGAATTCAGAGTTCGTCGTTTTATTATACCAGAAGTTGCAAAAACTGTTTTAGAGCTCCCAAACTTTCTCCTTCCTCTCTAATAGGTTTTCTACCAACCCTAGTCCTTCCGGCGGGCATCCGTAGGAGTCATAAGGGTGAAGAAAACCTAGTGAAGGCTGCTACACTATCAAGGAAGAAGACAATCATCATTGGGTTCAAGACCTGAGGTATAAATTCTTGTCCCCTATTGTTAGTACGCATCTATGGAATTGACAAGTAGTAGATCCTGGACTACCAATAAAGTTTTTATAACTTATACTTTCCGCTACGCATTTAAAAATAAATTTTTATACCTATTTTTCCTATAATGATTCCTTTAACTTTCTCCCATTTTTATTTTTGATTTTATTTTCAACTCCACATACGACACCTTAGACTAGGTCTTGATTTATGTATATATATGTGATTAGAGACCTTTTTCTTAGGATTTCTATTTTGTGTATGCATTGCACGTTTCTATATCATAGCTGGAACCCGGGTAAGTTCTCATGTTCCCTATTGCATATCATTTTTCCTACTAGATGAACCTACTCATTTTTGTCTGTCTCTTATCATTAGCAATCTTGCACTTCTTTCGACATGTTTTTTGCAATGTACATATATATATATATATATATATGTATTTGTTAAAGGCATGCTTAGATTTTTTATTTGATTAAAAGGATGTCGAGTAGAGGCCTATCACGAGATAGGATGAGAGGGGGTGTTTTAGTCCGTCGGGCTCCTTCCCCTCTTATTCCATAATCCCCATACTTAGAAATCTCTGGTTTTCAAAAGATCAGTTTGCTTTAAAATGGTTTCTTAATTTTCCTTAAAAAGATTAAGTGACGACTCATATTTTGAAGTTTAAACATGGTTAGCTTGCGAGTATCCACAACGTCTATTGTTTCCGATGGAGATATTGTTGTTCTCTTCACTTATGATGATTTATGCTTGAGTGTTATTTCTCATGACATGGATTGAGTTGTTGCTACCCGCGCTTCCTACCATGCTACTCCTCGGTTGGATTTTTTCACATCATACAAGGTGAGTGATTTTGGCTTTGTAAGAATGGGAAACAATGGCACTTCAAATTTTTTTGGAATTGGAGATATTTGTCTTAAGACTAATGTGGGTTGCAAATTTGTTCTCAAGGATGTAAGATATATTTCAGATCTTTGTCTTAATCTAATTTCTGCCGAAAAATTGGGTAAAGAAGGCTTTGACAATCACTTTAGCAATGGATGTTGGAAACTTACCAAGGGCTATTGTGGTGGTAAGGGGAAAGAAGTGTTGTACACTTTACAAGACATAAGGGAAGATATTAAAGGCACAAATTAATGCAATGCAGAATGAGTCTACCATGAATTTGTGGCACAAGCATCTTGGGCACTTGAGCGAGAAAGGTATGCCACTCCTTGCAAAGAAAGAACTCATCTCCAATATTAAAGGTATGCCTTTAAGTCGTTGTGTTTATTGCATTCTTGGTAAACAACATAGAGTTTCATTTTCACACACTTTTAGAAGAAAGCATGATTTGTTGGAATTGGTTCATTTCGATGTGTATGGCCCTATGAAGGTAAAATCATTGGGTGGTGCTTCTTGTTATGTCACTTTTATTGATGATGCTTCTAGAAAAGTGTGGGTTTATGTTATGAAACATACATATGATGTGCTAGGTATTTTCAAGTACTTCCATGCTAAAGTTGAAAGGGAAAGTAGCAAGCCTTTGAAATATATTCGAACCGATAATGGTGGTGAATATATTGGATAATTCTAAGAGTATTGTAAATCCCATGGCATGAGCAAACCGAGCTGGGTACTCCACAGCATAATTGTGTATCGAAGAAAAAGAACCAGACTATTTGTGATAGAATTCGGTGCATGTTGTCACATGCTAAATTGCAAAGATCCTACTGGGGTGAGGCAATGCGGATCACTTGCTACTTGATAAACTTATCCCCCTCGGTTTCTTTGCAGTGATAATATCTCGAAAGGGTATAGGGTGGTAAAGATTCTTCTTTTAAACACTTGAGAATGTTTGGGAGCAAAGCATTTGTTCATGCTCTAAGAGAGAAAAGATCCAAACTTGATGATAAATCAAGGCCATGCATTTTCTTGGGTTTTAGAGAAGAATAGTTTGGTTATAGATTGTGGGATCTTGAAACAAAGAAAGTGGCTAGAAGTGGGGATGTAATCTTTTGTGAAGACCAAACAATTGAAGATTTTTGGAAGATTGATAATCTTCAAGATTTCATGAAGGAGCTTGTTAATTTGGGTTCTAATGCTCCTCCAGTGATTCTTGAAAATGGGGGAGATGTGCAAGAAGACCAACCTGAAGTGTTTAGTGAAAAGCCTCACTGAAGAAGATGTTGAGCAACACGAAGAACAATCCCAAGAACTACCTCAATTGCCTCTACCGGAACCTCAAGTAAGAAGATCTTCAAGGGAGCCATAACCTTCCACAAAATACTCTCCAAATGAGCATGTTTTGCTTAGTGATATGGGAGAACCAAAAAGTTTTCAAGAAGCACAGGTTTATGCACAAAAGGAGAAGTGGCGAAGGGCTATGCAAGATGAGTTCGAATCTTTGCATAAAACAACACTTATGAGTTGGTATAACTTCCAAAGGGCTGAAAAGTTTTGAAAAACAAATGGATTTATCTCTTGAAGAATGATGGTGAAAAAGGTATCAAGTACAAGACAAGACTTGTTGTGAAAGGCTTTGAGCAAAAGTAAGGTGTTGACTTTGATGAGATTTTTTCACCAGTTGTCAAGATGTCTTCCATTCACACTATTCTTGGCCTAGCGGCATGCCCAGATGTAGAAGTGGAGCAACTAAATGTCAAAACTGCTATTCTTCATGGTGACTTGATTGAAGAGATTTACATGGAGCAACCTCAAGGCTTTGAGGTTGAGTGTAAAGAACACATAGTTTGCGAACTCAAGAAAAGCTTATATGGCTTGAAGAAAGCTCCCCAATAATGGTACAAAAATATTGACTCCTTTATGATGGGCCATGGTTATAAGATAACAAATATGGATCTTTATGTTTATGTTAAAAGTTTGGTGATGGTGATTTCATAATTCTATTGCTCTATGTAAATGACATGTTACTAGTTGGGAAAGACATTGGCAAGCTTGACAAGTTGAAGAAAGATTTGAGCAAGTCATTTGACATGAAGGATTTGGGTCCATCCAAGAAAATCTTGGGCATGAAAATCAAGCGGGATAGAAAAGTAAAGAAGTTGTGGTTGTCACAAGAAAAGCATTTTGAACGGTTACTTAAAAAGTTCAAGATGAAGGATGCAAAACCGGTCAGCATGCCACTAGCAGGTCACTTTAAAATATTGGGCTTAAAGCAATGTCCTTCCAATGAGAAGGAAAAGAGTGAAATGTGTGCCTTTGGAAGCTTAATGTATGCTATGGTTTGTAATTACACATGTCGTTCGGGTAGTGAGTAGATTTCTTGCAAATCCGGGAAAAGAGCATTAGGTTGCGCTAAAGTGGATTATGAGATACCTCAAGGACATAGCAAAGTTATTTGGGGGTGAAAAATCGATGTTGGAAGGTTACATGAATATTGCTGGTGACGTTGATAAAAGAAGATCCATTTCGGGTTACATGTTCACTTTTGGTGGGGGAGCCATTTCATGGCAATCTAAATTGCAAAAGTGAGTTTCTCCTTCGACTATCGAAGCTGAGTACATAGCCACAACGGAAGCATATGTAAAGAAATGTTGTTGTTTATGTGTTTCTTGGAAGAATTGGGTATAAAGCAAGACAAGTATGTTATCCATTGTACTAGTCAAAGTGCTATTGATCTTAGCAAGAATGCCACTTACCATGCTAGGACAAAGCATATAGATGTTCGCTATCATTGAATTTGGGATGTCTTGGAAACTCACTTGGTGAAGATTGAGAAGATTCATGTTGAGCTATAACTACGCCAAAAGCTTAAGTTGTTAGGGAATGGGTCCAACAATGTATATCAAGCTTCAACACCCTCCCTCGCGTATAATCCCGACTTGTACGTGGAGAGCAAATAAACCAAACTTCATCATAGTAGAGACAAATAACCAAGTGAAAATATGCACAACAAAGCAGGGATAGAAAGTCGAACCTAACCTGGCTCTGATACCATCTTGAGCTACCAACTATGCCAAAAGCTTAAGCTATTAGAGAATGGGTTAAACAATGTATATCAAGCTTCAACAATTCACACAAGTCATAATCCTTCAACATGATGACCAAGGTCCTTACAAAAGACAAGCAAGAACTTTATACGGACATGGTTGGCATGGATGCCACGTAGTTTGGCATTTGGGCAGTGAGATTCACTAAGTGGGGGAAACCCTCCTCATGGGTCTAGAGGGGGAGATTGTTGGGCTTTTTAAGCCTTGGCCCATTTTGATTTATTTACATGGGTTCTAGTCCCATGTGGAAAAAGCCTATTTATGGGCTTGGCCTTTTATGTTAAGATATATATTGGTGATATATGTCATTTAGTCTAAGGAATGCTTTGAAATACAAGAGGGGTGTTTTGAAAGAGAGATTGTCTACAAGACACTCAAAGCTCTTGATCTCTACAATTCTACTACTCTCCAAAAGGTTCTATTTCCGAATTGGTGTTCTCAAACTAGGTTCCTCTCCAATTTGTTGTTGGAAGGTGTTTCTATCACTTTGGTGGAGTTCTTAGAATTTGGTTTTGTACTCTCTTAAGGTAAAATTGCATTTGTTCACTTTCTATTATTATATTTCCTCAAGTTTACACTTGAGAAGATCTCTTATACCCATCTTTCATACTTAGTGGTTTGTTCTCCGGCGCTCGGTGGTTTTTCCTTTCTTAGGAAGGGGTTTTCACATAAATCGATCTCTTGATTGTTTCTGTTTATTACTTGTCATTACTATTCTTGGTGTTGGATGTACTTTATTACTTTTATAGCTTGCTTAGAGAGAGAAGAGATTACTTCCCAACATAAACAACTTCACACATATAAATATATACATACATAAATAAAGAAAGAAAGGTTAATATAAGTATAAAATGAATACCGAAATGGAGTGTTAAAACAAATTGGAGTTAGTAGGAGGAGTTGCTGCTTTGAAGTTTTGCATTTCTCCTCAAATCTATCTATGTGTGTGTGTGTGTGTGTGTGTGTGTGTGTGTGTCAACCGATCATGATAAACAATTTAACCATTATATTGAAATATTTCTTAGAAGGGAGAGTAGAGTAAATAGTCCTGAGGAGTATGGGTATGAAGAATTTTATTAAAACTATGAAAAGAGGGAAAGAGGAAGGGAAGAGCCATCTCTGGAAGAGGAAGCTAGAAACCCTTCTGAAATATTGAGACACGTATGTTCATCACAGAAGTGGAAAATACATAAGGAGCTATATTGGACTTTTTGCTCAAGGAGAGAAAGCCACGTGGATGGGCTTAGAGAAGGCTTTTGGCCTCAAAAATTATATATATATATATAATACACTAGTAGGCAACCCATGCTATGCACGGGGTCGTATGCCATGTTCAGTATTGTTGAAGTTTTTATTTTATTTTATTTCTAAATTTTATCAAAGTTAATACAAAGCAACCAAAGAAATAACTAATCAAAACAATAGAAACAATACACCAAAATACAACCACCACCAACCTCATCTGGGAAAAAATCAAAAGGCAAAATAGCAATCAGAGGATGCAGAGGGTAGATTGAATCAAGAACCACCTACATTGGAAAGAATCCATTAGCGTATACATTAGGAATCAGTCAAGAAGCTCAAACCCAATGAAAAATATATTGGAGAGATGTAGTTGGTCAGTATGTACATGGGATATGTATGATATCGGCATATATAATCACTCCCTGGATCCACACATGTGAACCTAGGACACGTGGCACGCCACCAAAGCTTTCAAACATCAACTTAGGAATGCAAAAGTAGGAAAACACGCACAAATGAACCTTTAATCTTGACAAAACAAGCCTAAGGGCAAAATGGTCATTTGAAATTTTTGTCAGATTTCATCTCAAAAGATAGCTTTTCAAAGAATCAACTCAACGTTGAAAACGGCGCGTAAATACAAACTCCCTAGACCATGTTATGCTTATTTAAAACATGAATTTGATTGCCCAAAGTGCTCAAGCATTCTGCCAAAAGTTTGCTAAGCACAGATATTTGTGCTTAATCCAACTTCTGCTTAAACAAGTTCTGCCCAAAGTTAGATCAATCCAACTCTCTGCAGAGATAACACTACCCAGAGTTAGATCAATCCAACTCTCTGCATAGATAACTCTACCCAGAGTTAGATCAATCCAACTAAGAGTTAGATCAATCTAACTCTCTGCAGAACACAATTTGCTGCTGCTAAAACAAAACTCTGCTAAAAACTTGCTGCTAAAACAAACTCTAATTTGCAAGTTTAAATCATCCCAAATCCAAACCAAATCTCATGGAGACTTCTAAAAACATTTTAAAATCATTCTAAAACCATTTTAAATAATTCTCATGAGACACCCACATGATTAGAAACATCAAACAAGTTGTGTAATGCCATCTCTCCAAAATACTTCCCAATTCTCACAAGTTCAACCAAAACACATGATTCTTGCTCCAAATTCACAACTAACCTACACCAAACTATAAAAACAAGAGTTTGAAAGGTTCCAAAAAGATTCTAAGCTCCGGTTACAACATTTACACGAGTGTTGGAGCGTTAAAACAAGAAAATAACATAATTCACCAAGTTCATCTCCCTGGATTCTCGTCGTCGTGCTCACCTACAATGGTTATTCAATAACCACTACAATATACAAGTTATATGCTTAGTAAGAGATATCAATCAAGCACACGAATGACATATAAATGTTTATATTCAACTCAACCAATAAAATGATCTCCGATTAAGCAAGTATTTCGTCCAGCACTACCCGCAAGTCCGCGACTCCCCCGATAGTCCACGACACAAGCCAATGACCCACGCCTCACACGTGTGGTCCAATGCCGTTGTCGGCAATAGGTGGTTGTCACCACGAAACAATCTCATGGCGGACTTATACGAGCTTTCCTTTGACCCAAATAAACAACTACACATGCTCACATAAACATATCACCATGCTTTTCACAAAATCATAGCTAAACATGAGTGATTACGCTAAATAGGCATGTTATTAACACCCAAAGAACATAAACATGAATCTCATCCAAAAAAACAAGATTGAAACCACTCACCTCTTCGCGATTCGCTCCTAGTTGAGAAATTAAAGCCCAAATCTAATTTGGTTTCAAATCCTACATGAATTCGACCAACTACGGATTACCGCTCCGAATTGAGTTGCGAAAATTACGACGATTAAACTCAATAAGAACAGTACCTAAACGTATAACTCACCTCTATGAGTCCAAATCTGGTCACGGAATCGAAATTGAAAATCAAACGGCGCGTTAATCGGCGTCGTAGTGCACCGGCGAAACCCACCCCTCTTTTCTCTCCAACCGACTGAAAAATGAAGAAGAAGAAGAGATATGGATCTCTTCTATGATTCCCAGATCATATATGATTTTTGATGTTTTATTATGAAATCCACTCATTTTCTAGTTATTTCTATTTACACCCCCAACTACTTTTATAACTTATAACTAACGATTTAGTCCTCCAAACTTAAGTAGGTATTTATCTATGTCTCGCGTGGGTCCCATAAGTGGTCCCACATAATTTTATGAAGTTACTAATTAGCCTACAAGAACAGCATGTTCATTTTGTTCTGACAAAGGTATCCCAAATAACCGCACAAATGATCTCTACCAATAAACAATATATTCCAAGCAATATATAAATAATTCACATATGCCTTAATAAACATTTAAGCATATAAGGATAATTCCACAATCTCGTCCCATTACAATGGAGCTCCAGCAACTCATGTCCCAATTTGGGACTACCACATTGTTGAATATTGGGTTTCCAACTGGACACCCATAATCAACTAGTGAGCTGAAACTCACTCAGATATGTGTTAATAAACGCCAATTAACTATGCTAATGCATGCTAAATCAAAATTAACAATTAATCGCGGGAGCGGGTGTTACATCTCTCCCCTCCTTAAAAGACGTTTGTCCTCAAACTTAAAGTACCTCAAGTTTCGAATAGGAATGGGTACTTCTCACTCATCTCATCTCATCTCATCCTCCCGTTTCCATGTAGCCTCTTCAACAGAATGATTCCGCCACAAAACCATAACCAATGGAATAGTCTTGGTCCTCAGAACTTGAACTTTTGTACCGAGAATTCTCACTGGATGTTCTATGTAAGTCAAGTCTCCCCGAATTTCCAACGGTTCTGGCATGATGAATGACGTGAATCTGATACACAACGTCGCAACATTGATATGTGGAATACATTATGCACATTCTCCATTTCTTGTGGTAGCTCTAATTGGTATGCTACTGGTCCAATTCTACCAATAATCTCAAACAGTCCAACATATCTTAGATTCAGTTTCCCACATTTTCAAAACCTTATAATTCCCTTAGTCGGTGACACCTTTAGAAGCACGTAATCACCCACTTCAAACTCTTTTAGTCTCCTCTTCAAATTTGCGTAACTCTTGTAATGACTTTGAGCTGTTTGTAATAGTTGCTGTATCAATTTAACTTTCTCGGTGATTTGTTGAACTATCTCAGGTCCCAACAGTTTCTGTTCTCCTATCTCAGTCCAACAGATCGGTGAATGACATCTACGCCCATATAAAGCCTCAATAGGTGCCATTCCAATGCCGGATTAAAAACTATTATTATAAGTAAATTCTGCCAATGATAAGTGTTGTTCCCAATCACCTTTTGAAATCAAGAATGCAGAGTCTAAGCATATCTTCCAATATCTGAATTATGGAATGCTGTGCTAAAATTCAACTTTGTGCCCGTAGCCTCTTGTAAGCTCTTCTAAAATCTTGATGTAAATCTACTATCTCTATCCGAAATAATAGACACTGGAACCCCATGAAGCCTTACAATCTCATGAATATACAATTCTGCCAACTTCGTTGGATCATTAATCCTAATCGATAGAAAATGCACAGACTTGGTTAATCGGTCAACGACTACCCAAATACTATCATTTGATCTTCTAGATTTCGGTAAACCTGATACAAAATCCATTGCGATGTTTTCCCATTTCCATTTCGGTACTGATCTTCGATGTTCTGCTTTTACCCGTTGACATACCATACACTTTGTTACATGTTCGGCTATTTCTCGCTTCATTCTAAACCACCAATAATTCTCTCGTAGATCACGATGCATTTTAGTACTCCCTGGATGAATGGAATATTTGGTATTGTACGCATCTTCTAGAATCATCTCTTTAATTCCATTGACATCGGGTACACAAATTCGATTTCCATATTTCAATACACCATCTATATAAATGAAATCCAGTTGCTTGCCCTCTGGTACTCCATCATAAATCTTCCTCAAATTTGGATCTTGAAGTTGTTTCATTCTAATCTCATCCACAAGTGTCGGTTGTGCTATAATAGCTACCATCAAAACTCCCTCGGTTCTTAGAATTACTTCAAGTT
This sequence comes from Hydrangea macrophylla, assembly GCA_033977485.1. Lineage (NCBI taxonomy): Eukaryota > Viridiplantae > Streptophyta > Magnoliopsida > Cornales > Hydrangeaceae > Hydrangea > Hydrangea macrophylla. The sequence continues at coordinate 62,700,441 of CM066983.1, forward strand.
CCAATCGCTCTATTTCACGAATCAGCTTCTCTTGAGAAGTCAAAGCATAAGCTAAGTTACCGGTTGATTTTCAGCTCAATGCATCATCCACTGCATTCACTTTCCCTAGGTGATATTGAATCAACAAATCATAATCTTTCATAAAATGTATATACACAATCAGTGCACCTGTCGTTTCTAGTAATGCATCACTTAGAAATATACACGATCCATATATCTCTTATAAATTTACCAATCATGTAATTCTGCCATGTACCTTAATCTCTGTTATTTAAGTTCTAAAATCAAGTTAAAGCACTTGTTTTAAAGAGAAATCATTTTAAACCAGATAACCATTTGAAAACTTGGAACACAGTTCCAATTTAGATACCCTTGAAACGTTGACAACTAAAAGTAATACCTTATTCTTTTTATTTTTTTATCTAACAAGAATGCTACTAATCTCGATGTCAAAATAGCTTCCAAAATAAAAAATTACCAAGGGGAACTAGTTCAAATAAATTCCCTGACTGTCCTTTAAGACTCATTCCAATTCCCAACTCTTTTACTTCTAACTATTACTCCTTTCACTAAACATGTACAATAAGCGTACTAAGGCTCTCAATTCTCATTCAACAATTTCATAACTGTCATAAAAAATCTTGCTCGACTCAAATTCAAAATCTGTAACCATTTGTTCTTACATTCTATCTTTTCCACAATCAATTTTGAAATTTCTTGCACCTTACAGCTAGGTTCTTAATTTCCTTCGCTCCATGGATACCATTCGGTACAAAGTATTACACCCATATTCTAATAACCCTTTTTGAATTACTCACTGAGTCCATATAACCATCACGATACCCAATGATGATACGACCCCATAGAGAACACAATCCTTGTAACGGCAATCTGATACTATAACACCAAGTTTGGACAATCGACTCAACTCCCCCTTTATTTACATAATTAGTCTACATCGACATCTCAAATATTCAATAATACCGATTCCATAGTTAATTGTAACTCTGCCCCCATTCAAAGAATAATAAATGATGCACGCCCGTAAAAGTAGCAAATATAATTCCAATTAAAAGATTCTTCAACAGATCAATAAGAAATAATAATAAGGTTGAGAGATTCCTTAACACACCCATATAACACGAATGGCCATCTAAACTCAACCCCAAATATCCTACCAGTCCAATAAACTTTACGTAATACTTTAATCTCAAGTAATATTCTGAATCCAATAAACACCCCCAAAACCATAACAATTCAATCCCACTAGATAGAGAATAATAGTTAACAACAGAATATCTAGTCATAATACTCATAATATACCATAAGAAATCTAGAATACCTAGAAACCATAAGTCTCATATCGGAGAATCAATGGATAATAGAAGATCCACCATAAATAAGAAGATCCAAACACCCAAATGCTTACCAGAAAATAATAGAGAATCTCTACCATTAAAATATTCGATTACATAAACTTAAAACAGTTCACCTATGAATCTCAAATCAATTTCAAAACTGTAAGACACCAAATACTGAGCCTCACCTTTCAACAACATACCCACTGTACTACTTTATTTCTGTAACTATACACACAGTACCCAATACCTGATAACCTCAAGAAAAGAGTACCCAATACCTGATAACCTCAAGGAATTTCTTCCCATATTCAATACACAACTTTATTCAAGTTCAATACCCACCTAGTTATCAGCTTCTATTTGAAACCCCTTTTTTTCACTGTATCTCAATATCTTATTCAAAACTCAGATTCCCATACATTTCTTTAGCTTCACTGACCTAGCAATTCATTCCTCTCATAAGGCCCGATCACCATCCAGTGGATTCACATGCTAAAATGTAAATATCATCTCATACATATTACATGCTTATTCATGTCTTGACATGCAACTACATGACATGTCAATTATATCTCATGCATATATGTATTTTTAAATGCAATTTCATAACGTTTCTATAACGTCATAATATCACATCGTTCGCGTCACTCTCAAGTCATCGTCTCTCGTTCCCAAGGCTCTAAATAAACCTATTTGCTCTGATACCACTAAATGTCATGCCTCGGATCCACACATGCGATCCTAGGACACGTGGCACGCCACCAAGGCCTTCAAACATCAACTTAGGATGCAAAAGTAGGAAAACACGCACAAATAAACCTTTAATCTAGACAAAACAAGCCCAAGGGCAAAATGGTCATTTGAATTTTTTGTCAGATTTCATCTCAAAAGTTAGCTTTTCAAATAAGGAACTCAACGTTGAAAACGGCGCATAAATACAAACTCTCTAGACCAAGTTATGCTCATTTAAAACATGAATTTGATTGCCCAAAGTGCTCAAGCATTCTGCCAAAAGTTTGCTCAAGCAAAATTATTTGTGCTCAATCCAACTTCTGCATAAACAAGTTCTGCCTATATTTAGATCAATCCAACTCTCTGCAGAGATAGCACTGCCCAGAGTTAGATCAATCCAACTCTCTGCATAGATAACTCTGCCCAGAGTTAGATCAATCCATCTCAGAGTTAGATCGATCTAACTCTCTGCAGAACACAATTTGCTGCTGCTAAAACAAAACTCTGCTAAAAACTTGCTGCTAAAACAAACTCTGATTTGCAAGTTTAAATCATTCCAAATCCAAACCGAATCTCATGGAGACTTATAAAAACATTTCAAAATCATTCTAAAACCATTTTAAATCATTCTCATGAGACACCCACATGATTAGAAACATCAAACAAGTTGTGTAATGCCATCTCTCCCAAATACTTCCCAATTCTCACAAGTTCAACCAAAACACATGATTCTTGCTCCAAATTCACAATTAATATACACCAAACTATAAAAACAAGAGTTTGAAAGGTTCCAAAGCTCCGGTTACAACATTTACACGAGTGTTGGAGCGTTAAAACAAGAAAATCACATAATTCACCAAGTTTTAGTACAATCTCAAGTTAACTATTACAAACTTAGATTCTACACCAACCTATATGTTTTGCTAAAAAATAACTATATACATGAAGCTACTATATGCACAAGCTTCCTCGACTCCATGAACCCCAAACTCATCTCCCCAGATTCTCGACATCGTGCTCACCTACAATGGTTATTCAATAACCACTACAATATATAAGCTATATGCTTAGTGAGAGATATCAATCAAGCACATGGATGACATATCAATGTTTATATTCAACTCAACAAATAAAATGATCTCTGGTTAAGCAAGTATTTCGTCCACCACTACCCGCAAGTTCGCGACTCCCCCAATAGTCCATGGCACAAGCCAATGACTCACGCCTCACACGTTCGGTCCAATGCTGTTGTTGGTAACAGGTGGTCGTCACCACAAAACAATCTCATGACAGACTCATACGAACTTTCCTTTGACCCAAATAGACAACTAAACATGCTCACATAAACATATCACCATGTTTTTCACAAAATCATAGCTAAACATGAGTGATTAAGCTAAATAGGCATGTTATTAACACCTAACGAACATAAGCATGAATCTTATCCAAAAAAACAAGATTGAAACCACTCATTTTTTTCAATTCACTCCTAGTTGAGAAATTAAAGCCCAAATCTACTCCAGTTTCAAATCCTACATGAATTCGACCAACTACGGATTATCGCTCCGAATTGGGTTGAGAAAATTACGACGATTAAACTCAATAAAATCAGTACCAAAATATAAAATTCACCTCTGTGACTCGGAATCAAAATTGAAAATCGAACGGCGCGTCAATCAGCGTCGTAGAACTCCGGCAAAACCCACCCCTCTTTTCTCTCCAACCGACTGAAAAAAGAAGAAGAAGAGATATGGATCTCTTCTATGATTCCCAGCTCATATATGGTTTTTGATGTTTTATTATGAAACCCACCCATTTTTTGATTATTTCTATTTACACCCCCAACTAGTTTTATAGCTAACTATTTAATCCTCCAAACTTAAGTAGGTATTTATCTATGTCTCGCGTGGGTCTCATAAGTGGTCCTACATAATTTTATGAAGTTACTAATTAGCCTACAAGTTATACAACGTGTTCATTTCATTCTCACAAAGGTATCCCAAATAACCGCACAAATGGTCTCTAGCAATAAATTATATATTCCAAACATATAAATATGTCACATAGGCCTTAATGAACATTTAAGCATATAAGGATAATTCCACAATCTCGTCCCATTACAATGGAACTCCATCAACTCATGTCCCAATTTGGGACTGCCACATTTGCTAATATTGAGTTCCCAACTAGACACCCATAATCACCTAGTGAGCTGAAACCCACTCAGATATGTGTTAATAAGTACCAATTAATTATGTTAATGCATACTAAATCATAATTAACGATTAATCGCGGGAGCGGGTGTTGTATATATAGTGGTATTGGTTGTATCATACAATCCAATCTAGTGTTAAGAAGTTGTAAATTAATTTCAAAATATTGTAATTTGGTCCAAACATATTGCAACTGAAAACCACTTTTGATTCTAAAACTGAAGTGAACAAAAGTTGTTTTCAAAGTATAACATTTTGAGACCTAGATATAGCACTTTGGGACTTGATTACAACATATTTGGACCAAAATCACTATATTAAATGATAGAATTTTTCCATGCATATACATGTATGCTTATTTATATGAGAAGGATATAGAAAGAGAGAGATAAAGAGAGAGAAGGCACAAAGTGCAAGCGTAGAAGACGAAGTGGCAGCAAAGGACATCGACCAAAACTCCATCACTTGCGATAGTGGCTACATGCGCCGTCGTGATGATGGTGCAGTTCTTAGTGACACTCCAGAGGGTTGATCAACGGCATTATGACACAACTCTTCACTGTACGAATAATACACATACATATATACATACACACACGCATATGCAACCTTGGAGATTGATTTTCTTTAAATTTAAAATAGTAATTCAATTGGTTTTTTTGATTTCTCACTCTTTCAAAGCAATAGGAACGACAAAGTTATGGAAAAATTCCATTTTCTAGCAAAAGGCAAACAAAGCTTTTGCATTCAAAATAATTCTACAAACGTACTTGTTTACACCCAAAATTCACAATTCAGTCAAGCCATTATGACCGAATTCAATCAGCTCAAAGTGACCGAGTTCATGAACAACAAGCTTGAAGTTACCACCATAGTGGGTGGTTATTTGTTGATGTGGAATGTTACTTTGCAAAGTGGGTGATTTTTGCTATTCTCAAAGACACGTGGATGATTGGTATATAGAAAATGGGAAGTTAATTCTTGAGTGGGTGATATGCTAGCTCATGAATAAGCCACTCAAAGGGTTAAGATATGCTGGATCATGGGTGGTTATTTGTAGTTATTTTTTAATATCTATAAAAGACACCACCAGCCAAACAAAAGGCCCAACGTTTGTATTATAAAAGCATTCATAACAGCATCCAGTAGTATAGATTTCAATTCCTGTTTCTAGGTTTTTGTATCTTTCAACTTTCCAACGTTTGCATTTCTGCTGCATCAATGGAAATGAAGTTCCATGCAATTTCTAAGGTACTTTCAACCTGACCTTAGCAATTATCAAACTTGTATGCCTCAATGCTATTTGAGATTTTTTAGTAGGTTTAATTCTTGCTTATTGTACACAATCATCTGATTCTAAGTCAATTTCATTCACAATTCACAGAATTACTTGTTCACAATCACACACTGAATCCTGGTGGATTTTGGCACGTCCTAACACAAATTAAAATTAGCTGTAAACATTTTTGACATGCCCGGTGGGTGGATACACTGAATCCGAGTGATGAAAATATGTTTCATGATGTATGGATGGATTCGCTTCTACAATAACTAGATTTGTTGGTGAGACACAATGATGAACAAGCTTGAAATGAAATTTATCGTCTTGACTATGATAAATTCACAATTTGTAGCAAGTTACTACGACAGGTGGTTTTGCAACCTTGGATCTCGCAAGCACTTTTTCAGCACCATGACTACAAGACATGCCAATATAATGATGTAATCGGTCATCTTTATGCCAAGATTAGCCATCTTGAGACCGACAAGCAGTTTTATATCCATGAAATCGGCCTCCAAAAATTATCAATTGTGTCTGAGCCACCACCCGGGGAGGCAAGGTAATTCTTTCATGTCTTTAGATAATTTTCTATCCGGTATTTGGATGACACAAACAAGTGGTTTATCAAATTTTCCGCTCAGGCGTCAAAACAACAAAAAATTGATTTGTTGTGACAAGACGAAAAATTCCATTTTGGCTAAAGAGCCCCACCCTAAAGATGAAGAATGAAAATAACTTGAGGGGCAAGATCTCCATAGGCCAATTGATTTCCTTTTGGCCGATGAATGTCTGGAATTTTTTGAACAAATTTCTTTGAAAAATCTTGCTATTGAAGAGTTAGTTCAAAATTTTCGTTATCATCATGATGGCCGAAATTGAATTCTTTAAAAAAAGTCTATTAATTATTTGGCTTTTGTAGATTTTAATACTCATTGACTTTGTGGAGGCCATCAAAAAATTGTTTTGGCCCTACGGTTGTTTATATTCCAGTATTATTATGAAAATAAAAAATAAAAAATTTATTGATCGAAGTTGGATTTTAATTCCGTCACTTTTGCTAATTGGCCAAATTTGACCCATGTATATTGGCACATAACCGTGGAGAATTGACAAAAGTTCAAATAATTGTTGATGATGCCAAAAATTGGTAAGAGTAGAGTACAGCAATTTTAGGGGAGAGAGAGGAAGAGTGAGAGAGAGACTATTTTTTGTATGTGGTTCAGCCCTGTTAATGAAGGTACCTACGTCCACGGGTGTGTCTTAGCACGTTCACTAGCAGATCACCAGCGGGCCTGGTGAGCCAGCAAAGAAGGGCGGCACTACCAGTAATACCGGCCGGGTGTATGCGTATAATGGTGAATTTTATAGAGGTGCTGTGTAGACTACAGAATTGGCCGCCCCTTTAATGGGGGTGAGAGGTCTCTTTTATAGATGTAAGAGACCTACTCATACATGGATAAGGAAATATAATCCTATTGATATAGATTGGCATTAATTATGAGGATTTCCTAATTGGATTAGGAAATAGCTTGCACTTTCCATTAGTCTTCTAGCTTGAGTAGGAAACTGCCCGTAATGCTCGGGATCATGCCTGTGGGCCCGGATGGGCTGTTCCCACGGTGGGATGTGCCTGTGCGGTTTTCCCGACCTGTTGGCCGGGTCGTAGATGAACCGCTCGGGATGATGTTTGTCCGAGGAGTTGTGCATGATTTGACTGGCTGCTGATTTGAACCGCTTGGTCATAGGATAGAGCCAATTTTGGGTGTATCAGCTGCCCCCCATTTCCAAGGTTGGCCAGATGCTATATCGGGGCAAGTTTGGAAATCAGTTTGATGTTACTTGCCACTGTCTGAGTGCTTCGAGAAGCTGCATCGGGGCTTCTGAGCCTGGTGAGTCCTCGGGAACTGACTGAGAGTTAAGACCCAGCCTAGCTCGGGACCTTTAGGTGCTCGGGAACTGACCGGGAGTTGAGACCCGGCCTAATTCGGAGTCTTTGAATGCTCGGGAAGTGACCGAGAGTTGAGACTCGGCCTACTTCGGAGTCTCTTTTTTTTTTCTTGAGTTAGCTCCCAGGATGGTTATCTTCTGCCCGTAAACCTTCGTCAAGGGTGTGGGTAGGAGGATTTTACCATGTTGGAAAATCCGACCTAAAGTGTATTGCTCTAGGGTCCTTTTTTTTGCTAACTCCCCAGGATGGTTGTCTTCCGCCCGGCCAGCCTTCGTCAAGACTGTTGGGAGAAGAGCTTAACCATGTTGGTGGAGCCGACCTAAATCACGTTGCTTTAGGGTCCTTTTGCTCCTCTATCGTCGGCCAACCTAAGAGATTTTAGTCACCTCTATCGTCGGTTTGGACCTAAGTGGAGTTAATGTCTCTAAGTACTGTAGGTGCTCGGGTTGTCCAAGATTTTGACTTGGTTATCCGCGAGGCCTGTAAATACCCGGTGTGATTACCTGTTTAGTTCACTGCGCCGTCTTGCCCCCCAAGCTTTCGCTAAGATGAGGGTCTTACAGAGGCTATGATCTGTAGGTAACCGACCTGGAACATGGTGGTTGCAGGGTCTTTTGAAGCTTGCCATCGTCGGCCACCTAGAGGGTTTACCCCCATCGTCGGTTGGACCTAAGCGAAGCCGGTGCCTCGGGCGTGACCCTGAGGTCTTTGGTGCCTGGGTTCGGAGCCCGAGGTCTTTTTAGTGCCTGAGTTCAGAGCTCGAGGTCTTTTGAGTGCCTGGGTTTGGAGCCCGAGGTCTTTTTTGTGCCTCGGGGTTTGGTCCGAGGTCTTTGCATGCCTCGGGGTCGAGCCCGATGTCTTTAGATGAGCTCTCTGACAATCGATGGAGCCTCATATGGTGATCAAGCAAGTACCACTGCAGTCGGGCTATTCTAGACCGATGGAGACAGGAGGTCGGATCAGGATCGTCGGAATCCAGATTTCTCTGTGCTGGAGGCAAAGTCGGAACTGCTTGATCCTGACTGGTGTGAACTTAAGGTCGTGTCAGGGTGGCCGGACTCAGACCACTATGAACTGAAAGAACTGTCTGAACTCCCGGGCTGATCTCGCTTTCGCTTACTTCTGGAGGACTTGTCGCTTTCTTGCCCGGGGTCTTTGATCTTCAGAAAGTCTTCAGTGTCAATGTATTTTCCAACCCTCTCTGCGAGTTCGACCAAGGTTACCGGTCGGTTTCTGTGGAATGACGCGGCGCACTTGGTGTGTTGAACTCCCGAGCAGAAGGCTATGATGGCGATTGTTTCGTTCAGATTGCAAATTTGAAGCTTCTGTTGGTTGAACCGGTCGGTGAACTCCTTGGGGGACTCATTATTCCGTTGTCTGACTGTCAATAGCTGCATGTCTGGCTTTGGCCGTTCATGCATACCGGCGAACTGGTTGATGAACTGCTTGCTGAGTTGTTTGAAACTACAGACCGATCGGGGCTCCAAGGAGTAGAACCACTGCATGGCAGGGCCTTTCAAAGTGCTGGGAAAGCCTAGGCAGTGTAGTTCATCGGAGTTGGTGACTAGGGCCATCTGAGCCTTATAGGTCCGGACGTGGTCGACCGGGCTTCCCAAGCCGTTATAGGGATCTAGGCGAGGCTGCTTAAATTTGTGCAGGATGGCAAACCTCGTGATCTGGCTGGAGAACGGTGACTCTGTCTCGGCATTGGCCTGATTCCGAGCGCGGGTTTAACCAAGCTTCTTGGCCACTCCATCTATCTGCTTCTGCAAGTCTTTGATTCGGGCTTCCACTCCTGCCCGACCGGTATCTGAGGAACTAGTCGGGTTGGTGGAAGATGCTTCTTCATGGCGGGGTGCTGTCCTCTGGGATCGGGCTCGGCTATGACTCCGGGTAACCGTATCCCCAGGGACGACTCGGCTCTTGATCGAGTGACCCTGGACTGATTCCCGGGCCATATGCTCCCGCCTTTCCTCTCAGGCAGCACGCCCACTGTTTATGTCTCTGGCATCCTCAATACGGGACGGGTCGGCTCGGGCACGTTGTCTGGTCCAGATTGGTTCCCGACCGTACGCAACGTTCCCGGCCCCTGGAGGACGGCTTTGCTGGGCTAGCAGGGCTTCGATCTGTCGCTGGATTTGACGCTGGCCCTCCAAGAGTTGTGTGAGGGTCGCGGTGATCTGCTAAGATGTCATGGCTGCCGCAGCAGGTGCCAGGGCCGAAGGAACATCCCGGTCGGACTGCTGATCAACCTTCTTACCCTTCTTCGGTGGCATGACGATCAGTCAAGAGATTTGTTGATGAAAAGACTTGTCGTTTCCCACAGACGGCGCCAAACTGATGATGCCAAAAATTGCTAAGAGTAGAGTAGAGCAATTTTAGGGGAGAGAGAGGAATAGTGAGAGAGAGACTATTTTTTGTATGTGGTTCGGCCCTGTTAATGAAGATACCTACATACACGGGTGTGTCTTAGCACGTTTACTAGCAGATCACCGGCGGGCCTGGTGAGCCAACAAAGAAGGACGGCACTACCAGTAATACCGGCTGGGTGTATGCGTATAATGGTGAATTTTATAGAGGTGCTGTGTAGACTACAGAATTGGCCGCCCCTTCAATGGGGGGTGAGAGGTCTCTTTTATAGATGTAAGAGACCTACTCATACATGGATAAGGAAATATAATCCTATTGATATAAATTGGAATTAATTATGGGGATTTCCTAATTGGATTAGGAAATAGCTTGCACTTTCCATTAGTCTTCTAGCTTGAGTAGGAAACTGCCCGTAATGCTCGGGATCATGCCTGTGGGCCCGGATGGGCTGTTCCCGCGGTGGGATGTGCCTGTGCAGTTTTCCCGACCTGTTCGGGTCGTAGATGAACCGCTCGGGATGATGTTTATCCGAGGAGTTGTGCATGATTTGACTGGCTGCTGATTTGAACCGCTTGGTCATAGGATAGAGCCAATTTTGGGTGTATCAATTGTGGTCCAATATTCAGTGTCTAGCAAGCGGAGTAAGAGAAGTGGAGTGTGTTTGATGATTTCCATGGATGTCATGATTTGATCAACATTTGATGTAGCGTTTGATCAAGAAAAGCCAATTGATTTGATTGGTCATTCGGCCATGTTTATGGACAAAACATGACTGGGTCAATTGGTAATGATCAGACCGATTGCAAATTGGACTGGTTTCCTACAGTTGGCTCTCCAAGCTTGATTGAATTGTGGACCCGAGGATATAAAGATTCAACTTCACTGTGTTAGAGATATATACTAAAAATTATGCACTATGTCGTCGATTTATTATTTATTTAATAAAATCAATATGAGAATTTGTGTGGGCAATGTTTACATTATATTGTTTATTTAATATTGTGAATGTGTGATTTTCAAAACAAAAATAAAAATATTGTGCATGTGTGTCTCTTATTCTACATAGTAGGTGGTTTGGTGTATTGACTTCGGCTTACACACGGAATATCACACTATCAGATCTTGTAAAATATAAGATTTTGGTTTACAATTTTAGATGGGATTGGACACACCATCGGTAGGACTGCAGCATGGTCGTGTAGTAGGTCTGTCTTGACTACGGAAAATGGTATAGTTTCAACTCACCATGCTGGTACACTTTGTATATTAAATGGGACCGACTTGAGGTAATTATCTTTGTACTGCCTTGTACGATAATTAACACCTCATAGTTATTTTGAGTGTTTATGCTCTAAATCCTAAGTTAATATATACACATACATTTGATAATTATACTTTGATCCCTAAAATGGTGAGATCCTTAAATGGGTCAATATCTCATTAGATTGGGTGACAAAATTAAATCTATAGAGATATTAATTAATGATGGAATCTAAATCTCAGTTTTGGGATTGATGATATCCCCTTGACGAAGCCTATAAGCTTTGATTATATCAAACTCTGCAGGTGGATTTTGTATCCGAAATATCAGATAAGTTAAATGTGATTGTTAGTAATTATATTTAATTAATGGATATCTGTAATCTTAACGTGGGGAGATAATAAGCATTTAATAACATGAAGCTCAAAATATTTTTTTGAGATAAGAGTAGGAGTCCAATTATAATTCTTTAGCGGTATGAGTTATAATTTATGAAAATATTCAGTTCGAATTAGGGTTTCCTAATTCTATAAAAAAAAACCTATTCCTTATTGACTTCTTATGGTTCCTATCATAGCCTATACATATGTTGCTTTGAGACTCTTCAAAATTTGCGTTTGTCCATCAAGAGTAATATAACTCGAAATAGAAAAGAGAGCGTAAAAAGAAGAAAGCAGAAAACAAAAAAATTCAGAAAAGCCCACACTCACTTCAAGACTCTGGCAGTAGAGAAATACAGTAGAAGATCGTAAGCTGTTATCGAGCCCGTGTTTACGATTCGTCTACTATAGCAATCTATTTTTGTAGTTCAAGGTAACCCTAGTTCCGCCCTTGTAGGGTTATTGTAGATTCACGTAATTTTTGCAGTACCAATTTATACGTACTATCAACGGATTCTGGGAACGCAGTTTCCTAACACACTCATCATGGCAGTAGAGTTATCATTTAATCGATCTTATGTGACTGATATTGGAAATTAATTCGATCATACATAACAAAGTCGGCCAAAAAAAATCTAGTTGTTTCAAAAATTACAATGCTTTTATTTTTGAAGATCCGGAAGGGCAAGTGTTTACACCCCATATTCACAATTTTCAGCCAAGCCCTTGTCACCGAATTCAGTAAGCTCAAAGTGACCGAGTGATGAACTACAAGCTTGAAGTTACCACCATAGTGGGCGGTTATTGGCTGATGTGGAATGATACTTTGCAAACTGGGTGGTTTTTGCTATTCTCAAAGACACGTGGATGGTTGGTAGAAAATGGGAAGTTAATTCTTGAGTGGGTGATATGCTGGCTTGTGGATAAGTCACTCAAGGGTCAAGATATACTAGATCATGGGTGGTTATTTGTAGTTATTTTTGTACATCTATAATAAGACACCGCCAATCAAGCAGAAGGCCCTCTCACACACAAAACTCCTTGCACAATTCATACTCAAACCCAGCATTCTAAAAGCATTCATAACTGCATCCAGTAGTATAGATTTCAATTCTTGTGCTCTAGGTTTTTGTATCTTTCAATTCTCCAACGTTTGTATTTCTGTTGTATCAATGGAAATGAAGATAAATGCAAATTCTGAGGTACTTTCAACATTACCTTAGCATTTATCAAACTTGTAGTGTTTGAGAATTTTTAGTAGGTTTAATTCTTGCCTACTGTACACAATCGTCTAATTCCATATCAATTCCATTCACAAGCCCAAGAATTACTTATTCACAATCACACATTGAATCCTGGTGGATTCTGGCATGCCCTAACACAAATTAAATTTAGCTATGAACATTTTTGGCATGAGTGATGAAAAGATGTTTGACGATGGATGGACGTTTCTATAATAACCAGATTTGTTGGCAAGACTCAATAATGAACGAGCTTCAAAATGAAATTTATCGTGTTGACTACGATAAATTCACAATTTGCAGCGAGTTACTACGACACGCAGCTTTGCAGCCTTGGATCCCGCAAGCACTTTTTCGGCACCATGACTATGAGACGTGCCGATATAATGATTTCTGTCGAGATTGGCTATCTTGAGGCTGACAAATAGTTTTTTAGCCATGAAATCGGCCTCCTAAAAATATCAACTATGTCCGAGCCACCACCCGGGGGACAAGGTAATGCTTTCATGTCTTTAGATAATTTTCTATCCCGTATTTGGATGACAAAAACAAGAGATTTATCAAATTTTCTGCTCGGGGGCAATATGGCGAAAAATTAATTTGTAGTGACAATTCAAAAAATTCTGTTTTGGCCAGAGAGCTCCTCCCTAGAGTTGAAGAACGAAATCCACTTGGGGGCCAGATCTCCGTAGGCCAATTGATTTCCTCTTGGCCGATGAATGTCTAGAATGTTTTGAACAAATTTCTTTGAAAAAACTTTCTATTGAAGAGTTGTTCAAAATTTTCAGTATTAATCATAATCACCAAAAATGAAGTCTATAAAAAGTCAATTAATTATTTGGCTGATGTAGATTTTAATACTCATGGCTATGTGGAAGCCATCAAATAATAGTTTTTCCCTAAGGTTGTTTATTATGAAAAATAAAATATATTGATCGAAGTTGGAGTTTTAACTAATCGGACAAAATTTGACCCATGTATAATGCACGTGACCCTGAATAATTGTCAAAAGAGTAATACTTGGTGACGATGCCAAAATTTGGGTAGGAGCTAGAAAAGCTAATTGAAGGGAGAGTGAGTGAGACAAAGGGAGTTTGTATGTGGTTCGGCCCTGTTGACTAGGTGACCTACGTCCACGCGGTGCATCGGAGCGCGTTCACTAACAAATCACCAGCGGCCTTGGGTGAACCAACAAGGAGGCCGGTACTACCAGAGACCGGCCGGGTATATGCATATGGGTGATATATATTACTATTCTCGTAAGATAAGAATGTGATCTCTTTAATGGGGATGAGTGATCTCTTTTATAGATGCAAGAGACCACTCGTACAAGGTAAGTGAGTAGATTAGGAAGCCTAATCTAATTACAAGTGATTAGCATAAATTATGGAAGTTTCCTAAGTGGTTTAGGAAATAACCTGTACTTTCTATTAGTCTTCTCACTGAGTTAGGAAACTGCCCAGAGCCTTGCAAGGCAAGCCATGAGACGTGCCCAAACTTCATGGAGTACAGCTACACCGTACGCCCGGGCTGTAGGCCCAGACCAGGCGGTCTTGGCTAGACCACCTCGGACGGTTATGCAAATGAGTTCCCATTTTGGATGACTTGGCATTCCCTTGCTGAGGTGGCAGTTTGACTTTGACCTGACATTTTTGGACCTATCAGTTGCCCCCCATTTTCGAAACTGATGTGATGCTCTATCAGATGAGGTTTGAAAATCTGTGCCATTCGAAAACTGCCCGAGAACCTTCCCGGGACATTCCTCGGGAATGGACCCGCCCCGGGGGCTGAACCGGACAGTACCCTTGGGAACTGGCGTCGGTGGCCGCCACATGTCAAGGAGTGATTGGTCTGGCTAGGATCCAACGAGGTCGGCGTGGGTGTAACTGAACAATCGCGTGGTAATCAGACCGTCATGTCATGCATTTAAAGCGTGCGCCTTTTGAGGCGACGCTTCATGTGCCCGAGAAGACAGCTGTCAGGCGGTTTAGGCGGGAAAGTTTCCTGGCCGTTGGATCTAATCTGATCTGGACTGTTCACGCTTTTATAGATAAGGGACATTTGTTCATTTTTCTCATTCCTGCTACCCTGGGATCGAGATTACTGAGCAGTTTGAGAGAAAAAGCTCCCGGTCAAGCTTCTCGAGCTCGTTTCTGCTCTTTGTCCTGTAAGTCTTCACCTTCCCAGTTTCAATTCATTGTATTCTTCCTTTTTCTCTTTCTTTTTCTTTCCTAAAAGAGGCTGGAGAGGACGAACCGACTAGGGTTTGCACGGGAGTGGGACTTTTTCTTCCTTAGGTTTTGCTTTTTCTTTAGGTCAGGCGGTACAACAGGACAATTGAACCGAACAGGTTGTCCCAGGGTAGTTTTGACTGAGTGTCATCTTACCTTGAAGACAATATATTCCTTTCCCTTTAGGCTTGCAACCTTACCTCCTCTATATCTCAGACTCAGAGTCTCTGACCCTTTACCTAGGTCGCCGCTTGCTTTCTCGCCCAGCCACAGGAGTTTTAGGGATGTGTCACTAAGTTTTGACTCGTCTTCCGGTCAGAGGACGAGCAATCATGGTCCAGGAACCCAGACAAAAGTATGGGCCCACCTTCTGCTACTCCTTCAGACCATCATAGCGAGGGTAGGATCCCTATCCGGGTGTCGGACAACAAGTCGGACCAGGAGGCCCCGGTAGTCTGTCTCGTTGGGTTCAGGTGATGAGATACCGGGGAATCCTGACCCCGAAGTAGCTTTTGCCTGCGAATTTACTCCTTCCATCTTGCATACCCAAGACCTTAGCCGAATTAGGGATAGGTATGCCATTCTCGACCATTGCTCCCTGGTCGTTCACGCCGGTGGGGCCCACCTCCATCAACCGGATTTTGTCACTTTGTTTGAGGATTCCCTTATGGCTAGGTTCCGCATCCCCCTTCACCCAGTAGCCCGGGATGTCATGATCTACCTCAGGATCTTTCCCGAGCAATTAGCCCCGAGTGGTTGGAGGTTCCTGATGGGGTCCATCTCTCTCTGGCCTCAAGTCTTCGGGTATGAACGCACCCTTCAAGAGTTTTTGTGAACCCACCGGTCGTTCCCTGTACATGGGGAGGTCGGGTTCTTCTCTCTCGGGGCTCGGCAGGGGAGAAAAATCATCGTCAACTGCCCGAGCAACAACAAGGGGTTGGAAGAAGTTCTTCCAAGTATCCACCCTCGGGCTCTGTGAGCAGGCCCCAAGAATCCAGCTGAGGACTTCCTGGGCGGGGGAGCTGAGGAGTAAGCCCGTTCGACATTTCTCTTTTTGCTTTCCTCTGCCTTTGAATGTAATCATGGGGCTAACTATTTCATGCTTTGCTTTGCAGTGCGGTCAGCCGAGCCACCGAGTATCCCCAAGGAGTGCCAAGACAGGATCAAGCGCTTGGCAAACCTGCCCACCAACATCTGGAATGTGCTAACCCGGACGGAAGACTTTAGGGCTACCTACGATCCGTACCAGCCTGTTGAAGCTCCTGTCTTCCCTCCAATCATCCTGGGTAAGTGTTCGAGTGAACTATTTGGCTTCGGCCATTTTTTACTGCTTTTTCCGGTTACTGACCGCGTGACCTTTTTCCTTCGCAGAAATGGGCCATAGGAGAGATCCAGAGCAGCTAAGGGCCAAATAGGCCGCCGCCGCCCGAATAGCGGAGAAAGGGAAGAGGCCAGCCACCGAGGCCACGGGAAGTGACCACCCGCTTAGGCGAATAAGGCATGGGACGACAGCTCACCAGGAACCCAGGGAGACGTCAGTCCCCTGCGTGGTGGTGGTGGTGGAGGAGATCGCTCCCCTGGCGGACCTACAATCTGGGACGTCATTGGGAGAGTCAGTGGAGATCAGGGAGAAGGTTAGACCGGGCCTTCTCCCAAGCCAGGTGGAGATGTATGCAAACATGTCTCCCCACATTTTCCAGGGGTCGCTGTACAGCCTCTCACACTTTGTAAGTATTTCTGCCGCCTTGTCCTTCGTCTTCTATTTAGTCTCCTTGCTTTGCTGACCGGTCGGTTTATGCTTGTTCTCTGCAGGTCGGCTACATGACCCCTGGAGCTGAGTCCTTCGTGCCCTCCCTAGCCGGGAGGGCCACCGCTGCTGAAGCTGCCTTGTCATAGGATCGGGCAGCCTTGGAGGCCAAGGAGACTACCCTGGCCGTTGAGAAGGACAAGGTCAAGAGCTTGGCTTTGGGCCTTGGTGCAGCGCAGGCGGAGTTGGCCGCCTTGGCAGAACTGGAGGCCGCCAGGGCAAATCTGGCAGTGGCAGAGGCTCGAGAGAAGGCTCTGGCCGAGATAGCGGTAGTAGGGTCCACAGAGGCAGGCTTTGATGACGGCTTCTTTTAAGGCTACGAAGGCCTGAAGAGAAGGCTGTCCTGAGACCATCCCGAGTAGGACATCTCGCCCTACGAAGGGATGGACTCGGACTACTGGGACGTGGGTCCCTCTGCTTCAGAAGGTTCTGCTGCTGAGGCCGGACCAGCTGAATATGTTGCTCCAGGTAGGGATACTGCCCCGGGAGGGGAGGCTGTAGAGACCGAGGAGGTGGTCGTCGTGGACGAACCTTAGCCTCTGAACTTGTATATATATATCTCTCTTTTTTTTTTGGGAGGCCGATACAACTGCCCCCCAGGCTTTGTACATATTTTTGTTATTGATGAAAAGGTCCTCTGAGGCTGCCCTTTTGCATCAATCGTTTATCATTGTGTTTCTTTTTTATACTTGCCTATTTGTAATTGCCTATGCCTGACCGGTTGTAAACCCTGCGGAAACCCTGCCTTAGCAAAAGTTTAGGACCGTGGCCGGTAAAGAACACTTGGTCTTCTAGGGACCTGTTTTGAAGGCTCCGCCCGGTATAGTGTAGGATTTTTGTCCTGTTACTACCCGGACAGTTTCTCTGGGCATTTTAGATACTTATGAATGTTCTAGAATTCCAAGCCATGTTAGTGTCTAGTGTGATTTCCTGTTTTAATCTAGTATCCCCCTGCCCCCCAAGTTTTTGCTAAGGCGGGTGCTGGGAGAGGGAGCAACAGTAGGGAACCGACTTGGAACGTTGGTGGTTGCAGGGTCTTTTAAGGGTTACTATAATTAGCCACTGAGGGGGATTTGCCTCCATCGTTGGTTATGGAACTAAGCGAAGTCGACGCCTCGGATGTGACCCCGTGGTCTTTTACCTAGAACGTTGGTGGTTGCATGGTCTTTTGAGGCTTGCTATCATTAGCCACCTAGGGAGATATGCCCCCATCGTTGGAATGGACCTAAGCGAAGCCGGCGCCTCGGTGTGGTCCCGAGGTCTTTTGTGCCTCGGGTGTTGTCCCGAGGTCTTTTGTGCCTCGGATGTGGTCTCGAGGTCTTTTTTTTTGCACGGAACACTAGTAGGGGTCATTACATGCAGCAAAAACAAAAAAAAATCTTTAATCCTTTTGAAAATCGTAGTAACTGCTCGAGTAGAGCTACAAATTTCCTAACCAATGCTAAACCGCTCTTATCCAAGCACACTGAAAATACTTACAGAGATGCTGCACGTTCCAGGGGTGAGATAGGTCCTGCCCGTCCAGAGTCTGCAACCAGCAGGTTCCCGGGCGGTTGACTTGGGTGATCCGGGATCTTGGTAGACTGGTTTACTGCCTTAAGGACCAGGTCTCCCACCTGGAAGCTGCGGTACTTGACTCTGCTATTGAAATACCGAGAGACCCGTTGTTTATAGGCTGCCACTTTCAGATATGCCCGATCCCTTTTCTCCTCTATCAAATTGAGCTCCGCCCTAAGGGCTTTCTCATTGCTTTGCTCGCTGAAATTCACCACCCGGAACGTTGACAGTCCGAGCTCTCTGGATACCACAGCCTCAAAGCCATAGGTAAGTGGGAATGGTGTTTCCCCTATTGCCGCTCGGGGAGTGGTACGGTACTCCCACAGAAGGGTCGGTAGTTCTGCCCAAAGACCTTTGGCATTTTCAAGTCTGCTTTTGATTGACTATAGAATTGTCCAATTTGTCACCTCGGCTTGGCTATTGGTTGAGGCTGCTCTGGAGAAGAGTAGTGGTTTGATATTCTATAGCTCGAGCAAAACTGCTTGAATACTAGGGTGTCGAACTGCCTGCTGTTGTCACTGACCAGGACCTGGGGGATGCCGAACCTGCTGAGAATGTTTTTCTCAACGAAACTTTCCATCTTTTTCTCGGTGATCGCTGCCAAGGGGTCGGCCTCCACCCACTTAATGAAATAGTCCACGGCGATGACTGCAAACTTGACTTATCCTTTTCCCATTGGAAGGGGACCGACAATATCAATGCCCCACTGAGCAAATAGCCAGGGGCTGGGGATTGGTGTCTGGATCTCTCCCGGGCAGTTGATCATGGGCGAATATCTATGACACTTGTCACACTGTTTGACGTATTCTTGGGAATCCCGGGCCATCGGTTGCCAGTAATAGCCTTGTAACAGAGCTTTGCCAGAAAGTGCCCTACCCTCTATGTGGTTCCCATACACGCCCTCGTGGATTTCATATAATATTCCTTGAACTTGGGGAGGGTGAACACAACAGAGATAGGGAATAGAGAACCCTCTCTTATAGAGCACGCCATTGATGAGATGATATCTGGACGCTCGGTATCTTACCCGTCGGGCTTCATCTTTTCCGTCTGGTGAACCTCCAATTGTCAAGAACGTCACAATCGGGTCCATCCAACTGGACCCTAAAGCGACCGGTTCGACCTCCATGCCTTCTGAGTTGGGCATACTAGGCTCGGGTAAGTATTCTATCCTTATCCCGGGTAGGTATGACTCAGAAGATGAAGTAAGGCGGGCTAACCGGTCAGCCCTCTTGTTCTCTTCCCTCGGGATCTGTGTGATGGAGAGCCTCTTAAGCTTCTTTGAGACTGCTCGGACGAGGGCTAGGTAGGCTACCATGTTGTCTTCCCGAGCTTCATACCCGAGCTTCATACTCTTGATTAACTTGATTGACCACGAGCTGGTAGTCGCTGTACCCTTGGACTTGCTGTGCACCCATCAAAGTAGCCAACTGCAATCCAACCAACAAGGCCTTATACTCGACCTCGTTGTTAAAGGTCCGGAACCCAAACCTCAAAGCATACTCTAACTGGATCTTGTCAAGCGTGGTCAAGATGATCCCTGCCCTGCTGCCTTGCTTATTGGATGACCTGTCCACATAAAGTACCCAGGTCGGGGTGTCAGGCTGTAAACCGGGCGGTATAACCGGCGGGTCGAGCTTTCCAACTGCGTCCTCTGGATATGTGAACTCTACGAGCAAATCTGCCACTGCCTGTCCCTTGGTTGCCATCTGGGGTTTGTAGACTAGTTCAAATTCTTCTAATTCCAATACCCACTTGACAAGCCTTCCGGATGTCTCAGGCCTGCTTAAAATCTAGCGGAGAGGTTGATCTATGAGGACCACGATGACGTGGGCCTGGAAGTACGGGCAGAGTCTCCGGGCAGAGGTGATAAGGGCAAAGGCCAGCTTCTCGATGCGGGAGTACCAGCTTTCTGCACCTTAGAGCGCTCGGCTGGTGTAATAAACCAAGAACTGTATCCCGTGTTCTTTCCGAATAAGCGCCAAGCTCACGGCTGAAGGTGACACTGCCAACTAAGGAACAGCTCCTCCTTCGGTATAGGCATTGAGAGCAGAGGAGACATTGTCAGGTATTTATTGAGGTCCTAAAATGCCTCCCCATACTCTTCTGACCATTGGAATGCTTTACGGAGGATTTTGAAGAACGGCAGACACTGGTCAGTAGCTCAGGAGACGAACATGTTGAGTACGGCTACCTGTCCGACCAGACTCTGAACTTCCTTGGTAAACTCGGGTGATCACATGTTAATAATAGCCTGAATATTTTGGGGGTTTGCCTCGATTCCGAGCCGACTTACCAAATGACCCAAAAATTTTCCGGACGAGACTCTAAATGTGCACTTGGCCGGGTTCAACCTCATCCGGTACTTTCTCAAGATGCTGAAGGCCCCGGCCAGATGCTCCAAATGATCGGACTCATCTCGGCTTTTGACCAAAAGATCGTCGACATAGACCTCCATCGATTTCCTGATTAAATCCTTAAATATAGAATTAACCAGGCGTTGATAACTTGCCCCGGCGTTTTTAAGGCCGAAGGGCATCACCTTGTAATAATATGTCCCCTGGTCTATGATGAAGGAAGTCTTCTCTTCGTCCCCGGGATACATGCTGATCTGGTTGTACCCCGAGTAGGCGTCCGTGAACAAAAGAAGTGAGTGACCGGTTGTGGAGTCCATAAGGAGATCCATGCTAAGCAGCGGATAGCAATCCTTGGGGCAGAACTTGTTCAAATCGGTAAAATCCACACACATATTCCACTTCCTGTTTCTTTTCTTAACTAGTAGCACATTTGCCAATCAATCAGGGTAGTGGACCTCTAGGACGAACTTCGTATTCAGGAGCTTTTTGATTTCTTCACGTACTGTTGCTTACCTTTTAGGGGCCACACCCCTCATCTTCTGCTTAATCAGTCGGGAGTTCGGGTCGATGTTGAGAAGGTGGGACACGGCACCAGGCGAAGACATCCTGGCTCTGTCGCAGGAACTAGATCAATTTCCCTCTGAGACCTGACTCCAGAAGAGTGCCAATATTAACGGATCGGTCAGGGAGTTATGGGTCTAGCACCACTTGCTCCAGCTGTTCTACCTGTCCTACTGCGTTCCTTATGTCCCTCGGGTCCATCTCCTGAACGTTCAACGTTTTTTGTAACTGCTTCTCCGTGCAAGGAACTGACATAACAACTCTGGGCGGTTGCTTGGTTTCCACACAAGCTCCCGAGACCCTGGGGGTTGGAAACTTGATCACTAGGTCGTATGTTGATACAACCGCCTTGGCCTCGTTAAGTGTTGGCCTCCTAAGGATGGCGTTCTATGCGGACGGAGCTTCTACAACCACGAAGTTTGCCATTATTGAGACTTGCTGAGGGTAGGTTCCGATCAGGACCGGCAACTCGAAAATCCCGAGCGGTTACGTGCTTGAACCGTTGAACCGACCAAAGAAGTGGCAATCGGCCGGAGTCTGTCCCTTGATATCCCTAGCTGATCGAATGCTGAGGCGAACATGATGTCAGAGGAGCTGCCTGTGTCCACTAATACCCTCTTTAACATATAATTGGCTGTGGAGAATGTCACAACTAGCGGATCGTCGTGGGGGTAGGGCAGGTCCTTTACATCGTCGAACGAGAACATCAGCACGTCGGTTGGCGGGGAGCTGGGGGATTGGACATGCCAGATATCCGATCGGGATGCCCGAGCATACCTCTTCCTAATCAACTGAGAGTCCCCTCCGCCCGAAGTTCCTCCGAAGATCACGTTGATTTGCCTGAGAGGATGTGGCTGCTCGGGTGTCCGGCCGAGGTCATCTTTCTACTGCGACAAACTTGGCGAGATGACCCTGTTCAATCAGCTTCTCGATGGCAATCTTGAACTTGAAGCAGTCCTTTGTGTCGTGACCATGGTCTTTATGATACCGGCAAAACTTATCCCTATTACTCTTCCCGAGCGGGCTCTTCAGCTTTGCCGGCTGCTAGAGCAGTCTCTGGATCTCGGTAGCGGCCATGACCTCGTGGATAGGATGGGAAAGAGGTGTGAAGACAATCGGGGCATGATCCTGACCACCTCTCTATTGATCCTGCTTCAGCTTCTTTCCGAAGCCCTTCTCGGGGCCCTCGCATTTGCGTTTGGATTTTGGGGACTCATCTCCTGAAAAGCTGGCGCGCTTGGACTTTAGGAACTCCTCCGTATTGATGTACTTTTCGACCCACTCCGAGAGTACAACCAAGGTGGTCGGTCGGTCATGGTAAAACGACGTGGCAACCTTGGCGTGCTGTACTCCCGAGCAGAAGGTCGTGATCGCAACCGTCTCATTCAGGTTGCGAATTTGGAGCTTTTGTTGATTAAAACGGTCAACATAATCTTTCAGGGATTCCCCTTACGTTGTTTGACGGCCAGCAATTGGGTGTCTGGTTGTGATCGGTCGAGCATCCCCACAAACTGGTTGATAAAGCACTTGCTGAGTACTTTGAAATCATCAACCGTTCAGGGTTTTAATGCATGGAACCACTGCATGGCTGGACCTTTGAGGGTGCTGGGAAAGGCTAGCACAGTAGTTCGTCAGCGGTGGTGACCAGCGCCATCTGGGCCTTGTAAGTCCGGATATGATCCACCGAGCTCCCTGAACCGTCATAAGAATCGAGGTACGGTGGTTTGAATTTTTGCGGGATGGGGAATCCTGTGACCCAAACGGTAAAGGGTGATTCAATTTCTGTATTGGTGTGGTCATGGCTTGGCTTGCGGCTCAATTTCTCGACTTGTTTCTGCAGGTCCTCGATTTGGGCCTTGACATCTTTCTGATCTTCCGCTCCGTATCCGAGTGGTACGTCGGGTCAGACGACAAGGCCTCATTCTCGAAGTGCGTTGTCCTCAGGGATGGGACCCAACTTCGACTCTGAGTAATCATGTGCCTAAGATCTCCACAGCCCTTGGTCGATGGTTCTTTGGGCGACTCCCGGGCTTCTTGCCCCTCCCTTCTGGCAGCACGTCTGCTATTGATAATTTCTCTGGCGTCCCCCGCCCCGCGTGGATTGGTCCAGAGACGTTGCCAGTCCCGCTCGGGAACCTAGCTACGCTCATCGTTCCCGGACCGCCGCAAAGTCGGTGGGAATACCGATGCAGTATGGGCACGCTGTCGGACCCGTGGGGGTGCCCGATTGCACACGCCATTCCCGGGCTGATCCTCGATTTGAGGGAGCTTATCCTGTCAGGCCAGTAGTGCTTTGATCTGCTACTAAGTTTGCCACTGACCCTTTAAAAGTTGCACAAGAGCCGCGGTGATTTGCTCGGAGGTCATAGAAGCGGCCGGGTGCCCAGCCTGTGAATCTGCCTGACCTGTTAGAGCAGCAGTCTTCTTACCCTTCTTCGGCAGCATGTTTATCAGTCACAGATTTGTTTTTCTGAGAGAGTTTGTCGTTTTCCACAGACGGCGCCAAACTGATGATGCCAAAATTTGGGTGGCAGCTAGAATAGCAGTTTGATGGGAGAGAGAGTGAGACAAAGGGAGTTTATATGTGGTTCAGCCCCGTTAGCTAGGTGACCTACCACGTGGTGCGTCGGAGCGCGCTCACTAAAAAATCACCGACGACCTTGGGTGAACGAACAAGGAGGGCGGTACTACCAGAGACCGGTCGGGTATATGGGTATGAGTAATCTATATTGCTATTCTCGTGAGATAAGAATGTGATCCCTTTAATAGGGCTGAGTGATCTCTTTTTTAGATGCAAGAGACCACTCGTACAAAGTAAGTGAGTAGATTAGGAAGCCTAATCTAATTACAAATGATTAGCATAAATCTTGGAAGTTTCCTAAGTGATTTAGGAAACAGCTTATACTTTCCATTAGTCTTCTGACTAAGTTAAGAAATTGCCCTAAGCCTTGCGGGGCAAGCCATGAGACATGCCCGGACTTCGTGGAGTACAGCTACACCGTATGCCCAGGCTGTGGGCCCAGACCGGGCAGTCTTGGCTAGACGACCTCGGACAGTTATGGAAGCAAGTGCCCATTTTGGATGACTTGGCATTCCCTTGCTGAGGTGGCGGTTTGACTTTAACCTGACATTTTTGGACCTATCACTTGGGTTACAACCTTCACACAACCTTCACACAACTTTCCTAAAATATGTGTCTATCTCTCCTATGTCACGAAAGTGACATAGGAGAGAGATACCGTGACATAGGAGAGATAGACACATCTTTTAAGTTGTGTAGAAAAAGTTATGTGAAGGTTGTGTCCCAAGTATTACTCTTGACAAAAGTTCAAATAATTGTGGTCCAATATTCAATGTGTCTGGTGAGCGAGTAAGAAGTGGAGTGAGTGATGATTTCTATGGATGCCATGATTTGATCTAACATTTGGTCTGTGACATAGGAGAGAGATACCGTGACATAGGAGAGATAGACACATCTTTTAAGTTGTGTAGAAAAAATTATATGAAAGTTGTATCCCAAGTATTACTCTTGACAAAAGTTCAAATAATTGTGGTCCAATATTCAATGTGTCTGGTGAGAGAGTAAGAGAAGTGGAATGAGTGATGATTTCTATGGATGCCATGATTTGATCTAACATTTGGTGTAGCGTTTGATCAAGAAAAGCCAATTGATTTGATTGGTCATTGTGATGAATACATACATGCTTTCGCCCATGTTTATGGACAAAATGTGACTGAATCAATTGGTAATGATCAGACCGATTGCAAATTTTGATTGATCTCCTAAAATTGGCTCTCCAAGCTTGACTGAATTTTTGGCCCGAGGATATAAAGACTCAACTTCACTTATCATGGCAGTGGAGTTATCATTTAATCGGTCTTATGTGACCGGTATTGATAATTATATCGGTCATACATGACAGAGTCGGTCAGAGAAAATCTGGCTCTTTAAAAATTACAATGCTTTCATTTTCAAAGAAGCAAGGAACAAGTGCTTACACCCCCAATTCTTGACAAGCCCGGGGTGGTAATTTGTAAATTTTTAACATCTATAAAAAGACACGGCCAGCAAAAGGCCCTCTCACACGAACAACTCAATCTTGCACAATTCATACTCGTACCCAGCATTTTAAAAGCATTCATAACATCTAGTAGAATAGATTTCAATTCCTGTTTCTAGGTTATTGTATCTTTCAATTTTCCAATGATTGTATTTCTGTTGTATCAATAGAAATGACGTTCAATGCAATTTCCGAAGTACTTTCGACATGCCCTTAGCATTTATCAAACTTGTATGTCTCAATACTGTTTGAAAATTTTTAGTAGGTTAAATTCTTGCTTACAGTGCACAATCGTCTAATTCCAAGTCCATTCCATTCACAATTTAAAAAATAACTTGTTCACAATCACACACTAAATTCAGGGGACTTCTGGCACGCCCTAACACAAATTAAAATGAGCTATGAACAGTATCCAATAATGGCAGCCCAATTGACTATATTGTGTGTTTGGACTGCGAACTAAATGGGTGCCAATCTCTGAACTCTGACGTCACATTTTGCATATAGAAAATCACTAAACTTGTTTCAATGTACTTGGTAAATAAATAATTACCGTGTTTTATGACCCCACAAGCACAGAAGACCAAGCAGCAGCAACCAACTTAAGATGATAATGAAGGACAAAAAAAAAATTTAAAAATTTAAAAATAAAAAATAAAAATAAAAAACAGGAAAAAAAAAAATTTGTTACAACATGCCACATGGGAAAATTTAAAAATGATGAAAAAAAATGGAAAAAAGGAATATATATATATATATATAAATAAAATGCCAAATGGCATAGGTTAAGAGGAGTGGTTTTGGCTCTTCTTTTAGGTATTAGTACAGATAGTTAATAGATGGATAAATTAGTCATTTTAAAAAGATTTAACCAAACAAATTAATGGTCAATGAACCGGTGACTAATCAAAACGAGGTCAATGTAATTTTTGAAGTAAGGTGGGGAGCTCACTGTATTTACAATACTATGTGTACAAAGGGGCAATACCTCAGCATTGGTCCACCCGTGGGCACATATACATACTTATCTATGTGAACCAATCACAATACTTTAAAAAATAAGATAATTTACATCAAAAGTGAATTGCACTGTAAGACTAGTCAGTAACATAAGCAGACAGCACAAATAGCTAAGCTAACCACTAAAGAAAATGAACATGAAAATTTGTACTCCAGTGGCTCGACATCTATAAATCATCCTGAAGGTTATTGGGATAACTTGTAAAGAACATATGACAAATGCATATTACAAAATGTACACATCAAAACATCTGGGACAGAAAAAGTAAAAAATGGGAAGAAAAGTTCACAAAATTTGTATAACATAATAACAATGTTAATTGAAGCACATAAAACACTTGCTGCAATGAGTCCGGTCTCTCACTGTACAGCTCACACAACTTTTTCTACAATTCAATCCAAAAAAAAACAGCTTTTGGCCAAATCACAATTTTTTTGTGATTGCCCATTCTTTTGCGAATCCAATCACAATTCTTTTGCGGTTCCATTAATCGCTTATGAACTCGTAACTCATAAGTGATTGCCTTACGGGTAACCATGTGACAACCTGATTGTTTTGTACTTCTCAAGATAGAAATTGAGAGCTTACCTCAGTTACAAGCTCATCCAATGTGCATAGGAATTGCCAGGCTAGCTTGATACCAAGTTGTATGTCTAGAAAAGTCATGAACAAGCTATACTAGTGAAGGGACATAAGGTTCGAGCACTGGACTGAGACCATAGTTTTCTATAAGTTGATCACAGAGACTAAGAGTCACATAAGGGTAGAAAAAACAAAGAGATGACTGTAAGAGTATAGGGTTTCATTCTCCATAATCTCTTCTACTGCATTGTACAACACACTTCCTGCCCTAGTTGGTATAATGGTATGGATTTTCTGAAAACCCGTCATGTGGAAATGTGTGTGTGTGTGTGTGTGTGTGTGTGTGTGAGAGAGAGAGAGAGAGAGAGAGAGAGAGAGAGAGAGAGAGAGAGAGAGTTACAAAGTAGACAAATTGTACTCCCGAACATCGTAAGTTACTGAACTATGAAACGGAAACTTCAATGAGAGAAAGAGCAAGAGGATAGTGTGCGCACCATATCTAGCACTATTTACAGCATAATACTGTTAATACATCTATCGCTACAAGCCTCTAATAAATTATAAATATTTCCAACTTCTTCAGTGATACCACGATTTTCCATATAGGTAAGAGCAGCTAACTTTATTCAAACAAGAAGATGAAGAGTGCTCGAGCTCTTCTATATTTCCCTATTTGGACACATAGCTTGTTTTCTGTATACCTACATTTTGACTGGAAGATACCTATACGCCTCCAGTGGCTGTACATAATTAGATTAAATACATCCTAGTATACATTTGCACAAACATTGTATAGCCTTGTGCACTTTGTTTGTCCTATTCTGTAAATATCTATATATATATATATATGTGATGTGTAGAAATTACTAGCGTCGTGGCTCACTTCTTTGATAAGTCGAAAGATCCTTTCTGGAGCTCACAACAATGGGTAAGGTAGATAGACCAGTTTTCTTATCGGAAATCGATAATTTATCACTGAATGTACTACTTTCTTCACCTTCTCTGAATGGAGTGGTAGATGACGATCCAAATACTTGCACTGTCAAACTTCCACCTACAGGAATAAGTCCCGAACATGCATGGATACAAATTTAGTATGAAAATAGAAATCAATGAGCTACTGAAGGGATCTTATAGTATGATATACATTTAATAAGTTTAAGCCAAAACTTATCAACCTCTGATAGGAAGGTTATGTAATAGTCTTTATTATATTTTAATTAAGGAGAATGTCATTCTTAACCCAATTTAAAGGTAATAAAGTATTTAGTTGACAAATTTTCTAATGTATTATTACGACAGAAAAAATCAGCATTTTCTGAATGATCCAAATCACGGTGTTATTGTTAAGCGTATGGAGGAAGGGAACCAATCTCTGTTATCAGACTCGATTCGTTAAGAAAACGAAACGATTACGTAACTTGAATGACGTAGCATCAATAATTGCATGGGACTCGCAAGAATCGTGCAATTCATAAGATTCAGCCGTGCGATTCATACGATTCAATTGATTCACTTCCTGTTCGAAGTTCTACGAACCCAGCGACTTGTTGACTTAAAACCAATTTTTGAACCTTTTTTCAATTTTATATTTAAAAATATGGGCCCATCCCTTATAATATATATACAGTACAAGATATTGTATATAAAAACCCTATTCTATCCTTCCATCAACCCAAAAAGAAAAACACTATTCTAGGCGTAGGACTTGTGACTGTTCACTGAAGCAAAACCCACAGTTTGACCTTTTTTTAGTTTTTATTTAAACAAAAGGTGGTCCCAATCCTTACAAGATTAGAGTTGATTGTAAACAAAAACATTTGTCTTCCTTTCTCCTCTTCCCCAAATATTCTATGGTATTTTCCAAAGAGGCATTATTGGTTTAAGGTAAGTACTAAGTCACCAGTAACTCCAAAAGCTTAAGCTGATAGAGAATGGGGCCAAACAACATATATCAACCTTCAACAGTAAGTATATACTAGTTTTCAACATTTGCAAGTTTGGAATTTTACTTTGCTTTTTGCTTGTATAATATAATTAAATGTTCATTATTTGATTGTTCTTTTCCTCTACTTTTTATTCTACATAGTTCATTATCACTAGTATCATTTCGACTTACGATATGAATCCCAATTTGACAACTATGGAAACAATGAACACTTTGGATCAGGATCAACCTTCGATGAAGCTCATCGTGCATAGCCCAAAACATGGATCCTTAAAATCTAGGTAGCATCATCATATGAAGCATCGGGATCAAGGTATCATTAGTTGAAGATGACTGCGGCCTTATAACCATATTCTATATTTTTCCTTTCTGGTTTAATAATATGGCATGACCTCTTACAATTAGTTCTTATGCGTGTTTGTATGTAAGACAATCTAGGCATCTTCTTAAATCTTATACAGTTGACTAGTGGCTAGTCTTGTGTTTCTTCGAACAGCATTAGAGGGAGAATAGTTTTTTCCAAATGTGTCCAAGTGCTAATATAAAATGGGGAAAACAAAAGCACAATAGCATAAAGAATAGTATGGCTCAAAGACAGAGCCGGGTAAAGAGGAAACACCTCAAGCCTGCAGTCCAGTAACTTGAAGAAAGGGCCAAACAACATGGCCCAAAATGCTTAAGCCTAGGTTACTGGTAGCAAGGCTTGTGGTCGTTTATATCCAACCACACATTTATACCACACCCAAGTGGGATATCAAAAAAGGACATTCTAGAAGTCTATGCAAAGTTTTTTAAAACCTTTTCAAGCTCATAGTAAAAAGGCTACAGAAGATCCAAAGCATGAGGATATGTTGGTCTGAAATCATGCCCCAGTTAACCCGAAGTAAGTCTTAATCCGTTGTAAGGAATCAAGTTTGGTAGTCCAAAATCAATAAAAGGCAAAGCATTAGCTAGAAAGTATAGAGAAATTATTCAGTGAGCCCGTCACGCCACATCAGCATGCTGACGTGGTGTGACCAATTAATCTCAATCAACCACTTGTCCCCTCCTTCTAGGGGGATCATGACAAGTGGTTATCAAATTTAAAATTTGAAATTCCACTAACCACTTGCCCCCTCCTTCTAGGGGGATGATCATGACAAGTGGTTGGTTGAGATTAATTGGTCACACCACGTCAGCATGCTGACGTGGCGTGACGGGCTCACTGAATAACTTCTCGAAAGTATATGTCATCTTACCTAGCACAAGAGCCGCCCCAATCCATCCGGCAACGCCCCACCTTTCACCTAGAAGAAACCATGCAAAACCAGCACCCCATACTGGCTCCAATCCATATATTATTGCAGTTTCTGTCGCAGACACATCAAGCATTGCTGCCATCTGCACAATCAACAAAACTCAACTCAGGAATCATAGTTGTTCCCGGATATATAAGCAATAAAATGTATACTTTTATTTCTTAAAAAAAAAAAAAATTTGATATCATTGAAGGATTACCACCTAGTGATGGGAATTGGAATCTTAGGATTGAAAGATTTAAAATTTTCTTAAATTTAGGAATTGATTATTTTTCAGATTTATTCATGGCACAATATTAAGAATTGGTTGAGTTTTACTTATTCTAGTTTTGCCTATTTTAAGACACCTAATGTATGGAAATTTCATAACGCCGGAATGAAATAGAATTGAGTGTCTTGATTTTCTCTCACTTTGCCCTTGTTCGCTCCGCTCTGCCAAGTAGGACTCATATGAGTACCAATCTCCAGCGACGTTTTATGGGTTTATCATGCTAATCTAACTACCACACCCTTTTCTTCACTTTAATTTTCTCTGTCTTTGTTTGCTTTGTATCCAAATCTTTAACTGGAATGCTAAGTCCATGCAGCCTCCAAGTTGGCAGTGGGTTTCAAAGATGCAAATACTGCCTCTTATGCAAGCAAGGTTTTTTAAGGCGCAAAGGTCCCCTGGAGCCTAGGCGCAAGGCGCAATCCGAGGCGCACGCCCGAGCGAAGCGAGGCGCACTTTTACATGATTTTTTTTGTACATGATTTTACATGTAAATAGCTTATCTAAAATATGATTTTACATTATTATATACAAGTTAAAGAGATTAAATCATCAATAATGAACACTTTGGCCTATAAGCTCAACTGGTTAGAGCGTTGTGCAAAAGCGCAAAGGTTGTAGGTTCGAATCCTACATAGCCACATACAACATTTAAGAGAAAACGAACAAAAAGATGCATTTCCACACTCTTAAAAGTGTAATATTACTCAATAATTCAATAAAAACACATTACTAAGCAAGTGAACTTATTTCTGCCATTCGGATCTTGTGTAGCATACTTGTATGCCGGATCTTTCTTTGAACTTACGCTACCACCACTCTCCATTTATCTAATTGTAAAAAAGAGTCATTATCAATTAAAAATCCATAGAATCCAATCATTCCGGGGACCGGAGCTAAAGTCTAACTTCTAAATACAGACATACAGGAATACAACTATAGTATTTATCAATATTATATAGTATAAAAAAATTACAATTGAGGTGTCAAAATTAATTGATAGCAATGTGTATGTCTAACTTGTAAGTTCTAAAGTTTGTTTTAATGTGTTCTTGTGTGGGAAAAAGATTAAGATATTATAGTAGTATAACAGCATTACTAGTATAGTACCATACAAAAAAAAGAAAAAGAAAAAGAAAAGAAGAAAGAACAGAAAAGAAAAAATAAACAAAGAACAGGGAAAAAAAAAAGAGAGAGAGAGAATAATAAAGAAGAGTTAATTCATGAATCAACTATAAAGGAAGGGGGAAAAAAAGGACTGTTTGTCTCACTACTATTTTGCAGGAAGAAGAAGAAGAAGAAAGGAGGAGGGAGAAGAAGGAGAAGGAGAAGAAGAGAGATCGCAA
Organism: Hydrangea macrophylla; assembly: GCA_033977485.1. NCBI lineage: Eukaryota > Viridiplantae > Streptophyta > Magnoliopsida > Cornales > Hydrangeaceae > Hydrangea > Hydrangea macrophylla. Next base: position 62,732,266 of record CM066983.1, read on the forward strand.
AAAAAAAAAAAAAAACCCCATATCGCAACTCGTCGAAGAAGAAGTCGCAGAAAGAAGAAGAAAAAATAAATAAATAAATAAATAATAGTCGTAGATTGCGAGACTCACAGAAGAAGAAGAAGAAGAGGAAGAAGAAGAAGAAGAAAATACCTGGTTTCTACTTTCAGCAGCTCCTAGGGCTCTGGCTCAGCACAAGTCGACTGGTTTCTTTCCTTTCCTTTCTTCTTTCTTCTTTCATCCACCCCCCCCCCCCCCCCCACCCCCCCCCCCCCCCCCCCCCCCCCCCCCCCCCTTCCTCAAACTGAGATGCGATTGGGATATGGGGGGATAAAAATGTGCCTTGGGTCTTGCTTTCAAAAGGCTCGCGCCTCATGAAAAGGCACCAAAAGGCACGCCTCTTGTGCGCCTGGATGAAGTCGCCTCGCCTAGCCTAAGGCGAGGCTCATGGCTCGCGCCCACCTGCGCCTCAGGCGCGCCTTTAACAACAGAGTATGCAAGTAGGCAGCTGAATATCATTTGCCACATGGGCAGCAACGCGGTGTCTATACTCATCTGTGCTTTCAGATTTAGATGAATCCCCACATACCCTCAAATAAATTTTAGAATCTTGTCTTTCTACTTTATTTACCAAAAATGAACTTAATAATAATGATAATAGTAACAAAGAGACCTACAACGTACAATTCACCCGAATGGACAAAACGACCAAACTGTTGTCAGTAGTCATGGCCTTTTTTTCCGTAGATAAAGTTGGCTAAGATACCTTCAGTTTATGCTCTGAAAACATATCCAACGTTTTCAGAAGTTGAATATTACCAATTCACTGCTCAAAGGATATTCAAGCTCTTACGAAATTTTCAGTTCCACAAAGGATGTTAACATTACGAAGAGAAAAGGTGAAAGAGAGGATAACAGCAAGGAATAAAGCTAGCCGGTACCAAAGAGAAATGACTTGAGTATCTTGGGGGAACCCCAACAAGGAGAAAATTTTGCTTGTCATATACCCAAGTTTAAGGAACAATATCGAAATAGATCTAGAGGAAATGTGTGGAAATCAATCGTCAAGCACTAAGAATTGTACCTCTATCCATAAGCATAACCCAGTTGAAAATATGCCAGTGTAAAGTGCAGGAATCCATGGAAATGCTATCATCCAATCCCAAAACACTGCCCATGTCCAAGATGCTGGATTAAAATCTTGGATGCCTCCAGAAAAGCCCCCAACAAAGTACCACATAGTTGAAAAGAGAGCAACTACACATACCTGAACAGCACATATATTCAAACCATACGTGAAATTAAATTCAATCTAGTCATTACAAGCAAGAATGGAACTTTAACCAAGTTGGGATGGGACAGCTAACTCGTGATCTAACTACTAACCTCGTACCCAAGGAGTGGTAAGAAGTTCTCTTTTTTAGTACTCCTAGAAATATGTTCAGTTCTTAGCATGTGGACCCCAAAAAACACAGCACTCAAAAAGTTCAACAGATCGCCAACCTAAAATCAATAAACACAAAGATGGTGATCAGATAAGAGGTTGCACTGCTTGCGCATAATCAACAACTCAAAAGGAATAATCTTATATCAATGAATTCTTGTCTCTTCATCATGATGTCCTACAATAATTTTACACATTGAGGATGACTAAAATAGATCAATAGAATACTTACATTTGGAGGTGATCCACTGGATTCAAGCATTGCAACCCCGACAAGAGACATCAGAGCTCCAAACCATGTACGAGCAGGAATTGTGGCTCCTAACATACCATCAAGCAAAGGAACTATAATTACCTGAACAATTCACCCAAACTATGTTAATACTGCACGCTAGAGCATTTCCACAGATGTAAATACCATCAACTCATCTATTAGGCTCTGTTTAGTTCTTGGATTTAGAGAGGGAAATGACAAGAAAACGCTGGGAAGAACACGTTTCTTTGCTATCTTAGGAATGGAAACGCGTATCAGAGTTGTTATCTTACAGTGAACATAGAAATAAAAGATGCACGCCCAGCGTCAGATGTAAGCAGTCCAAGTGCCTGCATAAGGTAGCCTAAACTGACCCAAAATCCCAACTCGATCCCAGCATTGCGGGTCTGAACATCACCTCGTGCTCGAAACACAAATGGAATAAATGGAATTGCTGACATGGCAAATCGTACAACAGTGAAGGCTGCTGGATCCATGATTGCTTCGACCTCCTTCACAACAGGAATATTGCTAGCTACACAGAAAATGACCAACAACTTAAATGGTAATTAATGGAGTGCAAAATTATGATATGGAAAAATGGCCTAACAAACAACTTTATAGCCCACTCCTAAATTACAAGTTAAGAATGTACATCAACCACAGACCCATGCATGAAATAAGTTTTGATCATTCATAGACTATAGTTAAAAATCAACAATGCTAGGGCCACACCCATCCACACCAAAAAGCATCCACACCCTGAGGTGGACCAATGAGAAGAGAGATAGAGACAGCGGTCTCTTCTCATTGGTCCATCTCATGCTTTTTGGGTGTGAATGGGTGTGGCCCAAACATTACTCAGTTAAAAATAACTAATTAGAAAGGAAAATGTGCAAACCATTGTAGTAGTTTTGAAGTCAACTAACAAATCCATTATGTATCTCTCATCTCTTTAACAGAAGATTCAAAGAGCCAACATGGACTGCTCACCAGTGAACCAACACTATTGTGTCCCAGCATCAGGCACTCCCACGTAAGCATGAAAACATGCAGTGATGTGTGTGTGTGTGTGGGTGGGTGGGTGGGTTGTGGGGGGGGGGGGGGGGGGGGGGGGGGGGGGGTGGTGTGTGTGTGTGTGTGTGTGTGTGTGTGTGTGTGTGTGTGTGTGTGTGAGAGAGAGAGAGAGAGAGAGAGTAACAAATCCATTATGTATCTCTCGTCTCTTTAACAGAGGATTCAAGAGCCAACATGGACTGCTCACCAGTGGGCCAACACTATTGTGTCCCAGCATCAGGCACACCCACGTAAGCATGAAAAAAATGCAGCGATGAGAGAGAGAGAGAGAGAGAGAGAGAGAGAGAGTGAGTGAGTAACAAATCCATTAGGTAACTCTCGTCTCTTTAACAGAGGATTCAAAGAGCCAACATGGACTGCTCACCAGTGGGACAACACTATTGTGTCCCAGCATCAGGCCCACCCACGTAAGCATGAAAAAAATGCAGTGATGAGAGAGAGAGAGAGTGTGTGTGTGTGTGGACTGCTCACCAGTGGACCAACACTATTGTGTCCCAGCATCAGGCACTCCCACGTAAGCATGAAAAAAAATGCAGCGATGAGAGAGAGAGAGAGAGAGTACAAGTAACAAATCCATTATGTATCTCTCATTCTCTCGTCTCTTTAACAGAGGATTCAAAGAGCCAACATGGACTGCTCACCAGTGGGCCAACACTATTTTGTCCCAGCATCAGGCACTCCCACGTAAGCATGAAAAAAATGCAGCGATGAGAGAGAGAGAGAGAGAGAGAGAGAGAGAGAGAGAGAGGGCATGTGTCATTGTAATGCTGATAAACAAAAATAAACTTGTAGATAATGACAGCTTCCTGAGAAGCACCATTTCATGCCCGAACAGTTTTATTCATATCCTGAGATGGGAAAGAAATGAGTTCAAAGCTAACTCGGAAATACTATGTGTTAAAACAAAATATCAATATTTGCATGTTGGCTAAATTCCAAGAACAAACATTATAGAGTCTGTATTTTTACTTTAATCCAAGTCCCTGAATCACCATCTACAAAGTGAAGACTGAAGCACCATCATGAAGGTCGAATATTGGTCTCAATTTATAGGACAGTAAGTGGACTTAGATGCCTAGGCCCTAGACCATAGTTTGGCTCACATACACACTTACAAATATTATTATTCCTACAAGAAATATTTTCATAATTAAAATATGAGTTTAAATCGAACTTAGGTCTTCGCGTACGGACGGTATCTTAGGCGTGTGCACAGTATGGCTTAAACCTGTTTCTAAAAGGATTTTATTTCTAAAGTCCGAATCGACCGTCCAGAGCACTGTCCGAGAGTCGTTCGGACTGTGTTGCATCGGAAACAGAATCGATTGTCCGCTATGTGTCCGGTCTCCATTCGGACGGTTTGGCTATTTATACTTGTTTACTATGTTACCCGGACTTGGCATAAAAGGTGCCATGACAGCGTCGACGTGGGTATGACAAAGATACCGATATGGGATACTTGTCGGACTTGTTTCGTAACATGTCGGACATAGCTTGCTACCAAAAATATAATCTAAAGAGACAAACTGTTTTTTAGACTCAAAAGTCTTGTTATCATATTTAGGTTGTTAGTACATTTAATAGTCTCATATCCTAGTGATGTCATTTATAGACCTCTAAGTAGAGTTACTTTTCCAAAAATTATTTAATCTTTGTCAAAATCATGTGTGAAATAATAATAAAATTAGAAGAATGCTATGCATTTTAGGTTTTATAAATGTAAGAATATACTATAGTACATATTTAGAGCAGTGACTACAAATAATTCAGCTAATTTAAGAATGTCTTGTTCTATTTCTTGTTTGGCATGTTCTCGTACCCGTACCTAAATTTTAGATCCTTTATGGCCGAGTCCCCTTATTCTATTTCTTGTTCTATTTCTTGTTCTACCAAGCCCAACTACCGGATTCATATCCACACCCGACACACGTGCCCAAGTCTGGCTAACATAGCTTGCTTATATAAAATAGAAGCGGGCCTTTCGAAAGCCATCCGGACGTTGGTCAGGCCGTTCAGATGGTTTGACGTAAATCTGCTAAGTTTTTAGAACCCATAAATATAACACTTCATTAGAAAACTAGTACACCATTATTCTGCAAATTTGAGAGCAGCCAAATCAGATTTATAGTTCTCTAAAGCTTCTCTAGATTCATTTTTAACCCAAATCAAAAGTTCCTTTCATCAACTTGAAGGTTAGTAACACACAACAAGCGATTCATTGGTGGTGTTACAATCGGAGTGTGACCGAGGCTTTGAAACAAGAGCTATGAAGACAAAGCGAGGTTGTCATGAGCGTTCAACTAAAGGGAAAGTGCAAGCTCGACGTATATGTGATACGAAGGCTGGTGATTCAGTTTGATTCTGGTCAGAGTCGAATCGAGTTGAGTTGTAAGTTTCCTCTTTATATTGGATTCTTAGTTCGGTTGTGGTTTTTCACCCTTCACAGGGTTAGCGTGATTGATTTATCTTTACTCCGCACAAGCACATAAGCACGATTGTGATTGGTTTATGCATAACTTTTAAATTGAGAGTAATCCACGTATAGACCTATTTAACCCACCCACCCCCACCCCTCAGGTCTTTTGAATAGACTGCAGCCAGCAGGGCATTTTCAGCTTAGAAGAAGGAACCTTCTAAACTGGTCACGCTCCCATCTCAAACTCCCGATTCCGCGCTTCTTACCATGAAGCTTGTTGGAACCTCGCTTCCCTCGTGTTTTATTTTCAGTATGGAGATAATGATTTATGATTCAGCTTCTGAAAACTTCCCAGGAATTGTGTTTCCTATCATTCCCTCAAGTGTTTAAGGCCATGTTTGGAATCACTTTTCAAACAATCGTCTTGACTCAAAGGTGCTTCTGGACCCCAAAATGCATACATATATTATATGCTATGGATCAATATATAGCCCTAGATGTCCAAATACTTTTTAAACTCTACAATCTAAATGTGCCAACCAACGGCACCAAACTTCACAAAAATTACAGCCAACGTTAGGCATCATCACAGTGAGAATTGAGGTCATCAAGAATAAAAAATACATAGTAGCAATTTTGCTAATTAAGACACCACAACAGGTTGTCATCTCCCAATTTTACGAAATTTAATATAAATCATAGACGGGATTATAAATTCTTGCCCCAACTAATAATGGAAACAGAAGGGAAGCCTAGAAATGTACCATAAATAACAGTAAGGACATTGAGCAAGATGATGCTCCTGACTTTCGTCGACGCGAACAATATCCTTCGCCACAAAGATCGCCTTCCGAACAAAGATTTGAAAGTTAGGGCTGGCGGCCTGATTTTTGTTTGAGTTCGATCCAAAGAGAGCTCAATCATCGACTTCTCATCCGCAAATTGAATAAGTTTCACAGATTTTCTCAATCTTTTTCTCACATTATTAGGAGTATCAGTAGAAGAAGAAGAAGAAGAAGAAGAAGAAGAAGATTCTGAGTAGAAAGTAGATAGACGAGTTCGCTTTCTGTGAATTATGCGGAATGGGAAGATGATTGAGGGATTGAAAAGCGAAGATGAAGATGACAATTCAAAGGCAGAGTCGTTTTTCGTCAACCATGGCCATCTGAATCTCCATTGTGACGGTGAAGCCATGGTTGAGCTGTGATGAGCAGATCTCTCTCTCTCTCTCTCTCTCTCTCTCTCTCACCTGCACTTCTAGTCTTCTACTTCCTCTCTCCCTCTGTCTCTCAATCTGAATCTCAAATGAAATATCTTTGATCAACAATGGTAGACACAACCTTCAAACACAATCCGCATTATTGATCTTTTGATTAGGATAACGTTAAAAGCACATAAAATGTGTCATAAAGTGTACAATATCTTATTGAAATTAATAGTTTAAATCTTTATATACATATTTTATATATATTAATTAAAAAATATTTTAAATTACAACAGTACCCTTGTAAGATCACGGATTTGATTCATACTCGTTAATAAATTTCTCCGAAAATGGAATCTCTTTTTCTTTTTTTTTTTTTGGTAATCGGGGGTATCCGGGCCAGTTTGCGTGCATTTTGACTAATCCCCTGAGGCTTGGAGGCGCCGGGTGAATACTTCAGTGACCACGCCCCCCATGACTCAAACACTAAACCTCTTAAATAGTACACCAAAATAACTTACCACTCGACCAGAAGAGACTTTGGTTCCGAAAATGGAATCTTGTTTGTTGGTTTGCTCTGAGCCTTGGGGGCATAGGGGAGTTCCAGTGGAGATAGGGAGGTAAGAGGACAAAACGGGGATTTCACTTTCTTTTTAAGTATAGCCAAAGCTTTAAATAATGGGGAGTATGATAAAAATCGTAAAAGGCACGAACGAGTTTCACGTTCGTAAGGCTCGTTGTCGTTTTCCATGCTTTTGTGCCCATACACCGCATTATTGCCATGAAAACAAATGTGAGATCTTTTAGGCCATGTTTGGATGCTCTAGGTAGGATTTGATAATTAGACCATTTTAATTGGACTAAACCGGTAAACAAGTGACTAATAAAATCACACACACACACACCCCATAGGATATTTACCCTCCGTTTGGTTTGATTTTGAAATTGAATTGAATTGAAATGAACTTTTGACAAATTCGACCACTTTTTGTCGAATTTGTAAATCCCCATAAAACAAGAATTGGGTATAATTCAATTCTAGTTTTAAGTCAAACCAAACACAAGAATTGCCACAAACAACTTAACAAGAATTATAAATCGATTCTTTTCTTGTTTGTGGCAAAATAAACTAACTGTTAGTAGCAAAAATTTAGGACTATTTAATTAAGATGGACTAATAGTCCCAGCCAAACCCCGAACTACTATTCCATCTATTTTATTTTTTTGGATCATTTGGTTAAGTGGCCTCATACTAGGACATAAGTGTCAGGATTTGGGGGAGGGGACAAGGTTCGAACCCTGGTATAATTGGGGTATGGAGAGCTTTATTACCAGCTAGACTAAGTCGTTGCTCTTATTCCATTCTAATTGAAATAGTGAAGTTTCCTTTTAGTATTGTGAAACAAACGTGGTCTTAGGGTATGCCTGCTTTGCAAATTTTGTTACATCCTTGTGTATTATTAACAGTTAAAAAGTTTAGAAATATTATTATAACTTATGGTATAAAATAGAGAGGAAATGACTTGTAAATTTAGAAGTTTAAATTTTGTTTTTTCTCATTATATATATTCTTCTTATTTCCTCTCTATTTTCTCAAATAACTAAACGAAAGAAAACATTTTTCTTATTAATTTTATTCTTTTAATCACTAAATTCATGAACAAAACAAAGCCTCAAGGGTTGATTGGGTGACTCAAAAACAGGTTTTATGGTTCAGAATAGAATTAACTTCTAATAATTTTGTGCAGATTCTTTTTAGATTCATAGAAATCTATGTCTAACTTAAGAATAACTTAAAAATATCTTTTATCAAACCAGTATACCACTAATAACACTTGATTTGAGCCTCAATCAGTTTTCATCATTTTCAAATAATTTCTTACTTGTATATTAACTTTCCCTATAATATGGGGTCCTTACTTTCTCCAAAATATTTCTTTTTAATTTTCCATTAATTGGGCCACTCTAAGGTGTCCACACTTTCTCATTTCTTTCGTTTTGGGCATAAGTAAAATATTAATCAAGGGCCCAATGGTTGATAGCAAATTGGAGTAGTCAAACTAATATTTTGGCTCCTTCTAACTATATATATATGTATAAAAAAAATTTAAAAAAAGTAAAAAAAAAAAAACAAAAAAAACCTCTTTACTGTTCATATTTATATATGGATGTATTTTCGTATTTCCATATCCGTATATGTAAGATACGAATGTTTATGGATAAACGTTGATGAGAGTTAGTATGAATATGCATTTCCTTAAACTTTGAATCCTTAAAACATTAGAAGGATATTAGCAGCAGGAGCCCCGAGCGCACGAGATGCCGGAGCGCTCGAGCTAAAAATCTGAAAAATTACTTTTTACCCCTGGGCCTTGGAAACTCTAGAAATACCCCTGCATTCCCAGCATTTAATAGGTTTTAAACTTTGATAAACAAAGAGCATTTGAGAGGGAGACTTCTTGAGCTTGTATGCACAAACACATACATCCATATTGTCATTTGCTCCAATCCATGATCCGACCACTTCATAAACACACAAACACATGCATTTATACTTCCATGAGGTGCTGAAGCTGAGTACAGAAGGATCAAGGAGGATTATGAAGGATCAAGACACTTGGAGCTTGGATTGAAGTACTTGGAAGTTTGATCAAGCATATACATACATATTTCATCATATTTTCATTATCCTAGCACTAGAACATCATCTAGATCCTTGTGAGTACTCTTACTCACTCATAAATATGTTTATTTAAGTTATTTTGACAATCAAAGGCCATGCATGTAACATGCATGAAGAACAAAGATGAATTTGAGTTGCTAAACTAGTCACGGATTTGAAACTGCTAAACCCGAGTGCTAGGACCAAGCGGGAGCACTCGAGCCCAACATGCAGGCCAGGCTCATCGAGAGGCACGAGCGCTCGAGTTCACCAGTGCTTAGAGGATTAGTTGTTGCATGTTATATGTAAGATGATCCATGAGAGGTATGATGGTACTATGAGCTGAGATAGTTGAACCCTAAGATATACTTGCTATGTACGCTAGCATGTGTTATATAGAAGTTATACTTTATGCTGTGAGTATGGTACTTTAATATATGTACAACTTATATAATGTAAAGAAGAAGGATTCTGGAAATTTACGAAGGTCAGCGCTCGAGCTCACCTGAGCGCTCGAGCCCACGGGATTAACAAAAACTATGTTCCTATAGTAAGTAGAGGAAGAATTGAACTAGTAGGCGCATACGTGCGAGATGCATAGACTCCAAGAATAATATGAGACGTACTTAAGTACGAGAATCCATGCTTAAGGCGCATTTACGTCTTGTGCTGTGCGCGTTAGTAGATGATGCGTAGGTTGTGATAAGAAGGATATTAACTAGATGATCATATTTGTCGGTCCAATTCTTGTGCCTTGTCCGTAAAAGAGCAATAAGTTTGTGATGTTGTCGAGATATCGCTATGGCCATAAGGGCAATGGTGGCAAGAGTAACCGTACCTCAACATTAATACTGTTTGTTATAGATGTTAAGGTAGACAAGGGCGATTGTAGTATCTCATCGGTATTATCAAGGTCAGTTGCGTTAAGATGGTTAACAGGCCATTTGGGAATAGATGTCAAGCAAGTAGGGCATTATGATGACAAGTTAACCAAGGCTGTATGGAATAAGATGGGGGTTACTCAGTAATGAGGCCAGTATGGTCTAAGATGTCAAGTAAATGGCCAAATGGGCTAAAGATGACAAGAGATATCAACTAAGTGGTCAATTGGGCAAAAGATGATAAGAGGGTAATCCATAGGCCATGTTACTCTACGATATTCCAAGCCAACAGCATTCGTGCCGGAGTACATGCAAAGAGTCAAGTCTATATAGATTGGACATGCAGTCCAAGGTAAAGTAAAGATTGGATCGGTGGTCCAAAGTAAGTCAAGTCGTAAGAGATTGAACCTGTGGTTCAAAGTGGATTCGTCAAGTCAGATTAGACCAATAATCCAAAGTGATAAATCAGTTGATGTCAGTTGTACTTCCAAGTATGAATATTGTCGTTGAGTTCTTCTGTCACAGCTCGGTCCCACAATAACAGAACCAGAGCCCGTGGCACGCCATCGAGGCTAAACCAATTCACTAACGTTCCCAAAAATTTAGTTTAAGAAAACGCAGTGGAAAAGAAATAAACATTTTAAAAACTAGCAATCCAGCCGACTATACCTTATACCCAGTTGACTGAGATTGGTCCAGCAGAAAGTTTGATTTTGAAACCTAATCTTGTCGACTGGGGTGCCAAATTCCCAGTCGACTGTTCTGTCTGGTCGACTGAACTCTAATCAAGCAGAAAGATAACTCCTGGAACACATAAACTAGTCGACTGTGTCGAGGGACCAGTTGACTATAACTGATGTAGTGTTTCGTTCACAAAAGGGGTCCAGTCGACTAGACTCACAAACCAGTCGACTGTTTTCTAGCAGCATGGGATTCTGCAGAATTCCCCTAGCTAAAAGCTTTTCTGAAATTATCCAGGGACCAAACACACACTCCAAACTCATCCAAAATGATCCTAGCTAATTGGGTTATAACATTATTAAAAAATCACAAGAGATTCCTATCTATTACAATATCACCAAACCATCCTGCGATTCTAAGTTAAACATAGCCAAAAGGTAATAAAATCCTTATTACAACATTTCTAATTCAAAACTATGAGATAGGCATGATAAGTCGCCTTCTACAAGAACTCCCAACCCACGTGCTCACTTCTGCGATTCCTCTCCGGCATTAACACCTGAAATGGTTATTTGAATAACCACACATATTCGATTTGTTTAAGCTAACGTTTCGTGAATAAAGAAATAATGCACATGAATGATAAACATGCTCGCATTCACATCTCTATATTTCACCCTAGTCTCCAGAGTCCCACGTGTACGTTTTATACTCCTAATCCGCGACTCCTTGCCAATAAGTCCACGCGAAAAGGTAAGACCCACGTTTCTTTTCTTCAAACGTGTGACCTTATGCCTATAACGGCTCCACAACGATGGCTTGGTACACACACTCCTTTGACCCAAATAACAACTAAACATGCTCAAATCACATATCACCGTGCTTTCGACATAATCAAAACATTTCACCGTGCTATTGGGCCTACTTATCAATATAATTGCCCGACATGAACTACACAATATATATATCTATAAACTAATGCATGTTTTTCATACAAAACATGAATACATATCAAGAAATCCAAAACACATAATTGAATCACTCACTTCGGATCAACCCTCATAAAATTCGATCCAAAGAAAACCTAAGTACAAAGATCGTGCAGTAGTCCATCTAGTACAATTCCTATCGATCAAAAATCTAATTATCTTTTAATGAAAATTTTGGAAAATGAGTTTTCGAAAAACTTTCCAAACAAGACTTAGTGGGTATCAAAACGAAGCTCTTACCTCTAAGAGTTTGAATATCCGATAAAATATTTTCATCAATGGACGGATCGTCGAAAATGAGCGTCGCAAGCTCAAAGATCAAATCTCCCTTTTCTCTCTCCTCTTCTTTTATCTTTTAGAAGTCAAAATAGATTTTGCAACTTGAAAATATCTCACACTTTGTACTTATAGCCAAAACTTCTCAAAATATCATTTAACTCCCCTCAAGGTCTTAAACATTTGATTTAGCACCCCTAGTAGGAAATATCCAACTTTACTAGTTTTCTTCACTAAGTTTCGTTTGGTTGCTAAAATGCAGTTCAGATGATTTTACAAAATTGTTAATTATCCTACCAAATTAGTAGCATGTTAATTCGTCCTTACCAAGATACTAAAAGTAACAATAGAAATATATTTTAAACCAGAAAATAATACAGATAGTAAAATACACAGGTAAATATTTATTTTCAGATAAACATTTAAGGTATTCCACAGTGAACATCTCATAATCGGAGAGACTTCACAACATCCAAACACTCATTCAATACAATCTCAGAGGGTTCTCTAACACAGACACCCAAATCAACTCGCAAGTCACAATTCACTCACACATATGCCACAAATGCACAACACATCACATTATCATGCATGATAATGTAATGAAATGCAATAACACAAATACGGGGTGTTATAATTCTCTCCCCCCTTAAGAGAAGTTTGTCCCCAAACTTGTGCCTCATGTATCGAAAAGGAGCGGATACTAAGTACGAATATCATCCGCTATTTCCCATGTCATCTCTTCCGTCGTTTGGCTACGCCATAACATTTTCACCTTTGATATCACCTTATTTCGCAAGACTTGATCCTTTCGATCCAAAATTTCTACTAGATAGGCAACATACGTCAAATCACTCTGAATCTCATCCAGCATCGGAGTCATCACTTGCTCTTTATCTTCTGTCAAATATTTCCGTAACAATAATACATGAAACACGTTATGAACTTGAGCATACTCATTCGTCAAATCCAATCGATATGCTACGGGTCCAACTCTCCCTATGGATTTGAAAGGTCCTACATATCTTAGGTTGAGTTTCTCGTATCTCCCAAATCTAGTGATCCTCTTTAAAGGTGACACCTTCAAATACACCAAATCGCCTGCGTCAAATGCCAACAGTCGTCTACGCTTGTCGGCATAACTCTTATACCTACTCTGAGTTATCAGTAACCATTGCCGAATTACCTTTATCTTGTCCGTCTTCTCTTGCACAATTTTTGGTCCTTCAATACTTCTTTCTCTAACTTTTGTCCAACTAGTCAGTGAACAACATACGCGACCATACAAAGCTTCATAAGGAGCCATCCCAATACTCGACTGAAAGCTGTTGTTATACGCAAACTCAATTAATGGCAAGTGGTCTTCCCAATCACCCTAAAAATTAAGCACACATAATTGAAGCATTAACTCCAAAATCTATTACTCTTTCCGATTAACCATCAGTCTAAGGATGAAAAACAGTACTGAAATGCAATTTGGTACCCATTGCTTCTTGCAAGGTCCTCCAAAGCTTCGATGTAAAACTACAATTTCTATCCGAAACAATTGAAACTGGAATACTATGTAGTCTCACAATCTCACGAATATACAACTTAGATAAAGTCTTCGTCTTAGTTGTTCGAAGCAGTAGGAAGTGCGACGACTTCGTCAAATGATCAATGATCACCCAAATAATAGTATTCAATTTCTTAGATCTCGAAATTATACTAACAAAATCCATTGTAATGTGCTCCCATTTTCACTCGACTATCGGTAATGGTTGTAACAATCCCAAAGGTACTTGGCGTTCGGCCTTCACTTGTTGACAACTCGTACAACGTGAAACATAGTGTGTTATTTCTCTCTCACTACAAGAAAATATGCTTTTTATGTCACTTTTAAATTTCTTTTTATGTCGATTTTATTGTGAGTGACATAAATATTTCTTGTGCAACCTTTTTATGTCACTTTTAGACTATTTATGTCATTTTTTTTAAAACTGACATAAATATACTCGTTTTTATGTCGGTTTTAGCCAATTGACATAAAAAAAATAATAGCTTTTATGTCAATTTTTCAATAAACGACATAAATAATTACAATTTTTATGTTACTCTGAAAAGAAGTGACATAAATGGTTAAAAGTGAGGACGCGGTGGCAATTTTGCAAATAAAACACAAAACTTGTAAATGTGATTTAAAGTTTCAAACCCTAGCCATCCATACTCCCTCTCTATCGATCCTCACTTTTTCTCTATCCTTTTGATCTTCTCTCTCTCTCTAAAAATATCCCCACTGCTCGCCGCCACCAGCCCACTGCCGTCCTTTCTGAACTGTCGCCATCTTATCTTCATTGAATCTAAAAGGGATTGGAACCCTAGATTGTGAGAGGAGATTGATGCAGAGTGGGAGCTGAATGGAGATGCGCGGTGGAGGTGGAGGTGGCGCTGCTGCCGATGGATGTGATGATTTTTTGAACCACCAATCGTCAAATTCTGAAACTGAAACTATGTTTTCTAGGTTCATGAGTTGTAATGGCTCAAGCGACTTTGATTCACATGATCTGCAATTTTCGACTGCGATAAAGCATGAAATGGTGGAGTCAGGTCCGCAACAGAGCAATGGTTACTCTGCTAGGGCTTCTTCTTCGATGGAGTACCAAACGCCGTTGCTGAATCACGATTCGGTGAGTGCTCATACAAGTACATTTGAAGTGAAGACGAGTGGCGATGGAAATGGATTGAATCTAATGAGGCAAAATAGCTCTCCAGCTGAGTTCTTCTCTAACCTGACGGTTGAAAATGGTATTGTTCTTTATTTCTTGCTTTTTGTAGTCTAATTTTGTAGTTTTCTTATTTGTAGAATTTCTATTTTTTATTTCTGATTGGTAAGTACGTGACTGATTAAATTAGCCAAAAAGCAAAGAGGGATCTCTGAAACTTTCCTTTAGCAGGAGAATGACTATTTTAGCTTCTGATTGGATCTCAAAATGTCATGAAAGATGAGTGAGGAATAAAAAATGAGAAAGAAAAAAATACTCAATGCATTTTTTGATCTTTTGATGTTCCCATTGAATTGATTGTGTTAACAATAATTAGAAGGGAAAAAAATTAGAATTAAGGATAAAAGAACAAAAATCAGCTAGAAGAAGAAGAGTAACTTGGAATGACTTATGGGGAAACTAAAGTTTTTGAACCAGAAATTATGTCCTTGACTTTACTCTTTCCTTTCCCTTTAGATTCATTATCTACACCACCTTGCTACAATGCCTTTATTACACATAACTTACAACAATTCAACATATTCTTTTACAAATGAAGCAAGTATAAGAACTTTAACTCCTCAGCAACTCCCTTCAGCTGTGATTTGATTAGAAAGTTACCATGGTTTCAATTTGTTTCTATCTCTGTCATTGATTTTCAATTGTTAGTTGCCAATTGATTGCTGAAAAACTTTTTTAATAAATTGCAAGAGTTGCTGCAATGAGAGATGCATGAAATTTTAGAGTGGGTAATGGTTTAAATGGTGAAACCAATCCTTTAACTAACTGATTGCCTGATCATCTAAGCTTCTCATCTGGGAAATCTTCTTCGAGATTCATGCCTCAGATTGCCGAAAATGGAAATGAAAACATGGAGACTGGTAGCCTGAGAATGTTCACTTGGAAAACGACAATGGAAGCAATAGATGTTTAATTTTTTCTATCAGTGCTGATCCTCTTTGTTATTGACGTGATTCAGAAAAAAAAAAATGGAACTTTCATGGTTGATGCCTTTATTTCCAGATATTAGAGGGGCTTCTCAAATTTCCAAAGAACAGGGAGTGCTGTAAGGCTGGAGAAAGGAAATGAAGTGTCAGTTTAGTTAAGGCTTTGTTTGGTTTATGGTCTTTCTGAACTAACCTTAATAGTGAGTAGGCGAGTTCTGATTTTGTTCGTGGGTCTTTCTGTGGTAACCTTAATATTTTAGCTATCTACATGGGGCTGATTAAAGTTGGTAAGAAGTAGCGTGAATGGTCCATAAAAGTTATTTTATGAACACAAATTTTGTGTAGGCTTGATAAAGAACCAGTTCTTGGGGTATCTTTTAAGTTAGGCAGAGACTTTTACGTAAGCAAAAAGCAACTATACAATCACCAAACTAGTTAGAACTGACAAACCGGTTATCATATTACCTAAGCAACCTTTAAATTTTTAGGTCCCTAATTTGCTTAGCCTGAAGCATAATCTTATGCTTTTCTTGATCATAGTATTAATTTCTTATATTTTGAACTTTTGCAGCTATTGGAATAACTCAGATAAGATTGAGAGCATAGAAAGCTGGGGCAAATGGAAGAGTCTCTCAGGGAATCACTTAATCAAATTTGGAAACACAAGGTATTTCTTTCATTTTTTTTGTAGTCTAGGATTGACAGAAATTAGGTGTCGTGCATTATATTTTTTGTATCTATCAGTCTGCAAAAATCTTTCACACATCTGAAACAGCAGGATGCGAAGATGGACTCGCCTCTAAAATTGGGTTGCATTTGAGTAACCACAATCTTAGTTCTCAAAACCCAACATAAAAAATATAAGAATTACGTCAATGTATAAAGGCTGTTGGATTTTTGTTTCTTCTTATATAACTACGACTTAAAAGCAAAGTGAAAACTATCACGAAGTTAAAAAATTTCACTTGATATGACTAATATATCCTTCTTTTTTTCGCTCAATGACAAACATATCCTTCAGTTGTTCTTAACGTTCTTCGTTTATTTTTGTCATAACAAATTCACATGGATCACTCATTATCTAAGGTGGCAATGCTGATAATGGTAATTTGAAGAAGCGAGGAAATATAGAACAACAAAAAGAATGGGTTAAAAGTTGGCATTTCCTATTCACAACTTGGTCTAAAATTTCTCCGCCAGAGATTCAGCATATTTTGAAGTAGCCAAATAGGACATCCCACTTGGGAAGTGGAAACTTATTATGAGCCAAGAAGTAAGCGTGGTTCTACTCGGCTCTCCTCTCTCTCTCTCTCTCTCTCTCTCTCTCTCTCTCTCTCTCTCTCTCCTGTGTGTGTATGTGTGTGTGTGTGTGTCAATTTTCCAAAAAATTTGAGTCTGAAGTTGTAATTGTGCTCCTTTTCTCCCACAGTTGTGGGATCCTCGTGCATTTGGGTTTGCCCTATTTATTTCTGGGCTTTATCTGATTCCAATTGATATGATAAATTCTGAATAGACTTGTGAAGTATTTTTTGGTCTTAGATTAGATAGGTTCTTGTTGGACATTGTCTGTCCATATTTGGATCAATAGAAGACATATATATATTTTTGATTTGTGGATTTTGAGGTGGGGGGTTGGAAATACTGATTTTATATGTGACCCATACACATCCCATCTTGAGCCTCTGCGTGATTACTCTTGCTACAAGCCTGCAAATAATTTTATTCTTTTTCCTGATAAACTCATTTCCAGGCATGTTTGATGCATCAGTAAAACAAAGGTACACAACCCAGCACAGGGTTTACAAGATTTCTCTGATATCTCAACATTCCGATTTTAAGCTTTAGTTTAGTTGGCATCTTCTTTTCAGCTCATTTTTTCCCCTCGAAGATACAAATTACATGGCTAGTAACTACGTAATTTTTTTTTTTGAGATTTATCTATATGTGGGTCATGGCAACATCGTCCACCTAAGTACCAATCGATTTGGTGACAGGTGTGACGTCTGAATTCGTCATAGTATTTGTAAACAGAGAGATCTTTGCTCATTCCACTTCATATATTAATTAATTTGATTGCTGATGTCTCGATTGCATTATGATTTTGTTATTTTAAAGAACATCATGAACTAAATAATTAGTTATCCCTCTGTATGGAGTCCTATTGACCTGTTGTTCGACTGGTAGAATGCTTGTGCGATGGGATGGTTTTCCATTCACAACTGCGTATAACTTCTTAATCTTGCAAATGAGGTTTGTTTTTTTTATTTAACTTTCATTGTTTGTGCAATTTATTTCATACTCAGTGATTTTGTGCTTTATTAATTAACATTAATGACCTTCTCCACGTTTAGATATCACAGATCTTCGGTAGCGGTCCAATAGAAGCAAACACTGGTGAACGTACCTCTCTTCCAACCGTCTCAAATATCACATCGAGGTAGGATATTTCTTTGTTTTCTGGTAGCTATTTCTTTTTCTGAATCTTCTCATTTATTGTCTACGTAGTATGAGATAAGGACATACCTGTTTTTTTTTTTGTTCTGAATCTTCTCATTTATTGTCTATTTAGTATGAGATAAGGACATAACTGTCTATTTTAATCTTATGAATTTGAAGGATGCTCCGTTTTATGTTCCTTCTTTCTAAATCTTTTCATTAGTAGTTAAACTAATATGATAGAGGTGATGATTGAGTTCCATTTGGAGTGTTATGTTGTTAACATATTTTCATTGTTGGATAGTAAGCAATAAAAATTATCTTGTGACCCTACCCCTACCTTTAAATGCCATCCCTACACTTTTTTTAGTACTATCAAGGCTTTGGTTACTTTGTCTCGTATAAAAGCTAGGAAGCACGGGTGCGGCGGTCCTACACTTAATGCAGGTGTGGCTGCCTTAAATTAGTATATAGGTTTAATTAGGGCAGAAGAACCGTGAATGCTAAGTTCTGCATTTATACTCATAGATACACCCATTAAGGGAATTGGTGTATAAGTGGGTTGAAGAAGCCTAGACCTTCAAGTTTTCATATTGTGTTTGTCAATGAAATTCGAGGAACTCAACAAAGTAGCAGCTAGGTGAACTTAATTACCTTGACCACAGTTTGGCAACATAGTTAAATTGCTTGTTTTTAGATAAATCAGTCAATTATATCTATACCTTGAAGTTGTTGAGAAACAGCAGACAAGTGGAACTTCAGAATTGTAATTTTTTTTTAGTAGATTGGTTTTGAAGCTAATTTTGAGTTGGAAAAAGCAGGGTTTGTTACTTGGTGCAACTATGTACCTAGTAGGAGTGATATATTCTGGCGGATCTCATGAGATAAATGAATACTCTAGATATGTTTTGAGATTTGTGTTTAAGAGAATTATGTATGTATTTATATTTCGGAATAGTTATTCTCTTTAAATATTTAAATATTGTTATCGAGTTTTATCATCTCACTTTTAGTAAATAGTAATTTGAATTAGTAAACAAGTAAAAGAAAAAAGCACAAATAAGACCACAGTGTGTATGCAGAAAGGGTCTATACTATGTACTAGCACTACCCTAATATGGGAATGGCAAATTTGAGGACTAAACATGAATCCCTCTTAAGTAGAGTAACAGATCTGCATTAATTTGAATGAAAATTGTACAACATTATAAAAAACACCACATGGTTTTGAGTTTTTTTTCTTCCCTTTTGAATACGTTGAATTTTGAACCTCTACGGTGTCTTGCCTTTGCACTCCCAGCGCAACATGTCAATGTGCAACACTAGAAAATAGAACAATATTCTTGGGAAATATGTACTTAATTCTCGTTCTCTATGTATGTATGGATCATTTGACCTTGTCTATTCCTTTCTTTACTATTAAGATTCTTTTGTTTTGCATAATTCATGTGGCATGGTCGATAAACAACGGCTATTAGTCAAGACAAAAAAATATAAAGTGAGCCACAAATCTTAATTATTTCCATCAATTAAAAACAATGTCTCCTAGGTGATAAAAACATTTTAGTCGTAACTCTTCACTTTCTAGCCCTACATTCATCACAATTATTTACTTATGCTGTATATGTATATATATATATGTTCGTATGTTTATATGTGGGTTATATTTGATTGATCAGTCTTCTAAGAGCACCTGATATTCCCCATATACATGCACTAATCCATAAGACACATGTGCAAGCAAGCTCAGACTGAAGTCTGTGTGGGTATCCAAGGAGGTAGAGAAGTTTAATTGTGAGACCTTCACTTTTATAGGGTGATAATAATCACCCTATAAGTAGGGTGACCAGGTCGCTACATTCTTATGCAAGAAGTCATATTAGATGTAGTTGTCACATATCAAAATTTAGCTCGCTTCATTCTTGGTAAGGTGGTTAATTACAAATATGTTAGTTTTGAAAAATGCTTTAAAACTAGTTTAGTTTTGAATTATGGGGCAAGATCATGTCCTATTTTTGTGCAGTTTAAGTTGCATTTCTAGTGCTAATTTACCAACTGTCTTGCATTCCCTTCTATTTCCTTTCCAACTCTATACAGGAGGTTGCCGATAACAACTGCGTCTACAAAAATGAGATACACCACTCTACTGGGAAGCGCACCCAAGTCTTGCAGGATGTGGCTACGGATCCAACTCTTCCACGTACAAAATCAGTTCGTTGTACTCAATGCAATCATGGAGAAGCTGTTTTCTTTCAGGTAACTTTGTCTGAGCGAATGTCATTCGTATGTTGGCGAAAACTGTTAATATTGATGTTTAAGCTTTGTTTGTTAGTATGGTTGGATATATGTACTTGCCACGTTTGTTATTAGAAGTAGGCATTTTCGTTCCCTTTGGGACTAATTAAGAAGGCTGAACATAGAATTTACTCTAGTATCCGTTCCAGTAGGTTCCAAATTTCCAATTCCATGTACGAAATACGTAAGTGGTTTCTTCATGCTATGTTACACGGACTCTTCAAAGTGGATATATGTATAAATCTGAAATCTAAACACACACAAAAAAAAAATGAAACAATATTAGGAAATCATGAAGTTTTACTCATTAAAGTATAAACAAGCCACTGCATAACAAAAGCTAAAGATAAAGAGTTGAAAAGCATCTCCAATGTGTAGTAGCCATTTTGATTACCCAAAAAAATGACTTTTGGGTGTATGAATAGTTGTTTTTTTTACCTTACCAGATAGCTCTCCTACAGTCCAAACACTCCAACCATTGTAGTTAAAAGGAGTAGACGTTTCAAAATTTTAGATATTTTGGTACACCCCCACCAATAGATACGCTGCAAACGTTATTTTAATGGTAATTCAATGGTTAGGATACTCTCCTCAAATGTGGCTAACTATTCTCTCTCTCAATCAACTATAAATTTGGGTCCCCAAACTAGCAATTCAATGGTTAGGAGGGTACTCTATTCAATTTTGGCTAGCCAGTAGCCACTCTCTCACCATCAACAACAAATTTGTGTCCTCCAAACTAGCAGTACTATCCATTGCTTTAGCTCCACCAATTGAAGCATAATTTTGGCCAAAAGGTGCCAAAAAAACACTTTTTTCAAAAGGGGTCCCAATTTTGTTCCACGGTTGGAGATGCTCTATAACTATATATAACATACATATGTAAATAAATTGGAGTCAATGCCAGATTCACCTAAAAAAGTGCTGCAGATTTTAGTTGTGCTGTACGTGCAGATTTTAGTCGTGCTGCAGATTTTGGTTGTGCTGCAGATTTTAGCTTCTGTATGTTGTTCCATTCCAGCTTAGGAGCCAAGATAATCCCAAGCAATTCCCAAAAACTTCCATTACTGACACCAACAGAATTCAACGCACAAAAAACCCAAACTTTTGAAACAGCAATACCCAAGAACGATCATCCCAAGTAAAAGGATCCTCGGCACACATGACTAAGTTATGTTCCAAAAACTGAATTCTATTTTTTTCCCCTTACAACTTTTGCGTACATAGATTAATTTTAAAGTTATTGAAGGTTTCATATTTACATAGTTGTATTGCAACTGTTCATGTGTTGTTTTAATTATATTGTCATGTTTGTGCTATTATCATTTTTTGAATTGGTAAATTCCCTATGAACTAATCACAATGTGGGTGTAACATTAATCACTCAAAATTATTCTTGGCTATGATGGTGTTGGCAAAAAAGCCATAGAAAATGCACTGCTCATAAAACCCTTGTATATATGTACATATATATGTATCTCTATATGATCTTCGCCAAAATTCTGAAATATGTCTCATTTGTAACTGCTAGGAAGCACGGGTGCGGCACCTAGCGACTGCGACTGCCTTTAATTAGTACACAACCAATACAGGTGCGGCTGGCTTTATAAAGAGTTCGTGCGAGCTCGTGCTTCCTAGTTAACATTATTAACAAAGATAATATGTTATTGTATCATGTCAAATATCTTACATTTTATACGTTTGAAGATGTGTCCGTGTATCCAGATCCAACAGTTGGACACATTTAACGCCGAGTCATGTATCCTATGATTTGGAGTTCTGACTCCTAAACAAGACACACACTCGCACACGATGTGTCCCTTTAGTCCATGTACCACAAATTGTACCACAAATTGTGTAATACTTGATGATTTTGTTCAGTTGAGTAATTGAATTGGATTGTTCAATGTATTTTTTTTTTCTGTTGCAGTTGAGGAACTCAGATGAACGTAAGAGAGGAGGATTCTCATTTTTTATAAAGGGAAGGATTCTCACTTTTTTTTGTTGGAGAAAATGTTATTCTGGTGGATTTAGTATTAGTAATACTCTCGAAGGATGCGTATCTTCTGAACAATGGTTATATGTATTGGTTTTTTATGCTTATAAAATAAAAGCAGCTCTCTTTGTGGAATTATATTGAGTTCCGATGACATCTGGAGTTAAATTTAGATTGAACGTACACATGGTTCTCGGAGACATGTTTTTTAATTTTTTGTTGATTGGTAGATATGAATAGATGGAATGGAAATGATTGGTTGTAATGATATATTAATTGATTATTGAGCATTAATTTAGTTGTTGGAATTAATTATTGAGCTGCATTTAGTTTTGTACAGGGTGGTAATATTGATATATGCAATCACAATTTTTTTTTAAAAAAAATTGGAAACATTTATATCACTTTTAAGAAAATTCACATAAATAAAAAGCATTTATGTCACTTTTATCAAGTATTTATGTCACTTTTATAGAGTATTTATGTCACTTTTAAAGTTTTTATGTCACTTTTAAAGTATTTATGTCACTTTTAAGACTTTGATGTAATAATTTTGTTCGGTATTTATGTCACTTTTCTACTTTTATGTCACTTTAGGTTAAAAGTGACATAAATAAAATGGTATTTATGTCACTTTTAAGTATTTATGTCACTTTTTATTAACATATGTGTTGGTATTATAAAACATTTATGTCACTTTTATAAAACATTTATGTCACTTTTAAAACATTTATGTCGCCTCCATTTATGTCACTTTTTAATGAAAAAAAAGTGACATAAATACCTATTTATGTCACTTTTTAAGTGACATAAAAAGCCTTTTTCCTTGTAGTGTCTTCATTCCCGGCCACCAATAAATATGTCTCAAGTCTCTATACATCTTGGTGCTTCTCGGATGAATAGTATACTTCATATTGTGTGCTTCTTCTAGGATGTTCTGTTTTAACCCTTTCTCATTAGGTACACAGATTCTACCCCTCAATCTCAAAACATTGTTCTCAAAAGTGAATCCCAGTTGCCTACCCATCGGAATCTCATCACAAATCTTCTTCAAAGCCACGTCTTGAAGTTGTTTCTCTGTGATCTCGTGAATCAATAGTGATTGTGCCGCCATCGTCGACATCAAGCCACTTCCAATCCTCGGAATCACTTCAAGATCCAAGTTCTCCATATCTCGTATCAACTCTCTTTGAAAAGTCACGTCTAAGGCTGTGTTGGTTGGTGCTTACGACTAAGAGCATCGACGACTACATTCGCCTTGCCCGGATGATAATGAATCGACAGATTATAGTCCTTCATCAACTCTAACCATCTCTTTTGCCTCATATTCAAATCTCGTTGCGTGAACAAGTACTTTAAACTCTTATGATCCATATATATCTCATATTTCTCCCTATATAGGTAATGATGCCAAATCTTCAATGCAAAAATCACGGCGGCCAATTCTAGATCATGAGTCGGATAGTTCTTCTCGTGCGGTCTAAGTTATCTCGATGCATATGCAATGACCTTGTCACCTTGCATAAGAATGCAACCTAAACCTCTTTATGAAGCATCACTACAAATGATAAACCCTTCAGTCCCTGCCAGAACAGCTAAGATTGGTGCTTTCACTAGTTGACTCTTCAACTCTTGGAAACCTTCCTTACATTCTGGACTCCATACAAAAGTAACATCTTTCCTCATTAACTATGTCATCGGCATTGTTATGAGGGAAAAGTCTTTTTACAAACCTCCGATAATGACCAACTAATCCTAGGAATCTTCGGATATCTGTCACATTCGTATGTCTCAACCAATTGGTAACTGCTTCTATCTTCTGAGGATCTACTAAAATTCCTTTGACTGACACTATATGCCCAATAAAAGCAATCTATATCAACCGAAACTCATACTTCTTCAATTTTCCAAACAAACTCTTCTCGCGTAGTTGATGTAGGGCTAGTCATAGATGGTATTTTTGATCTTCCACACTCTTGGAATAGATTATAATGTCATTTATGAACACAATAACCAACTCATCTAAATAGTCTTTGAAAACACGATTCATCAAGTCTATGAAAGCAGCTGATGCGTTAGTCACTCCAAATGGCATAACCAAAAATTAAAAGTGACCATATCTAGTCCTAAAAGCTGTCTTCTCAATGTCTTCCTCCTTGACTTTTAACTGGTAGTACCCGAACCTCAAGTCAATCTTCGAAAATACCTGAGCTCCTTGCAATTGATCAAACAAGTCATCTATTCGTGGCAACGGGTACTTATTCTTGATGGTCAACTTATTCAACTCTCGATAGCCTATGCACATACGCATTGTCCCATCTTTCTTCTTCACAAACAAAACTAGAGCTCCCCATGGTGAGACACTAGGTCGGATAAATTCTCAAGCAACTCTTGTAACTGAACCTTCAATTCTTTCAACTCTACCGGTGCCATTCAATACAGTGCTTTGGATACTGGTTGTGACCCTAGTACTACCTCTATCGTGAACTCAAACTCTCTTTCAATCAATACGTCGGGTAATTAATCTAAAAAATTATCTGGAAATTCTCGAACTATTGGAGTGTCTTCTAATAATGGTCCAAGAACTCGTGTGTCAACAATCGAACATAAGAAAGCCGAACAACCTTTCTTCAACATCTTTCTCGCTTGAATTGTTGATATCAAGTATGGCAGTACAGTCACACCCTTACCTTGAAAAGTAAACTCTCCTTGACCTGACGGATAGAAACTAACCCGTTTCTGCTCACAATCAATTCTAGCTTGATTGACCGATAACTAATCCATGCCCAAGATAACATCAAAGTAGTTCACTGTCAACGGAATCAAATCGACGCTCAAGACCTTATCATCTATCTTAATCTCACATGACTTGAATAATGAAGAAGTTACTAAAGGTTCACTAGTGGGTAATGAAATGCATAAATCATATCCTATCGGTTTAGACTTAACAATTAAATGCTTGACAAAATCACGGGATACAAATGAATGCATTGAACCTGAATGCATGAGTATAAGTGTAGGATATGATCAAATAGGAAAAATATCTAATACGATTGTGTCATTCGTATTCCATGGCCCGAGATGGAAATATTGCCCTTATTGTTGTGTGACTCCTTTTCCTTTATCCACCCTTGGTTCTATCCTTGATCCGCTTGGCACACTCGACGCCCCAGTACTCATTACATATTGTCTCTTATTCATAAAATTCCTTTCTATATGTCCCGGTTGGCCACACTCAAAACATTTCCCTCTCATCTCTTGATTATACCTCTTGGTGTTTGAGATTGTGTTCAGTGTAGTCTCATTTGTGTTCAAAGGATAATTCCTAGATATGTGCCCTAGTTGCTTGCAAAGGTAGCAGGTGATCAATTGATAGCAAGTTCATTTGTGTCATAGGTTACAAATTGGGCACAACGATCTCGAATCTCTGGTGAACGCACTCCCTCCTTGGTTACCCATATATGATCCCAAACTTTATATGGATGGCTTCTTAGCATTCCCCTAACCCTTGCTCCTACTGTCATTTGTTCTCTTTACTTGTTGTCCTTATCAATACCGATCGACACTTTTCTCAGCGATACAGGCACCTTCTTCTACTAGAGAAACGGTCGGGTGTTGTAGCATATCAACACGACTATGGATATTCTTCCTAAGTCCTTCCTTAAATTTACGAGCTTTATCCTCATTAGTTAGAACGGTAGTTTTCCCAAAACGCAACAAAGCATTATACCAGGAGACATACTCACCCACATTCATATCTCCCTGAACCAAAGTTACAAACTCTTGACGTTTCTGAGTATACGCTGATCGCGAAAAAGAATCACTTGTTGAATTCATCCTTAAATGCTTTTCACATAATTGGCTTCCCATGTTCGAGTAAATTATTCCTCTAATCTAATGCTTTTCCCATTAGCGTATCGGATGCGCAAAGAATCTTCTCCTCATCGGTACATATCACAGTACGGAAAATGTCTTTCCATGCTCATAATCCAATAATCGGCCAATTCTATATCAACTTGTCTATGGTGCAAAGTCGATTTTCACTTATGGAATTGTTCCACGATTGTGTATTGAGGTCGCAGTACTGGTGGTGCATATGTAACGAACTTCAACTGGTGGGACCTGAACATTCATCTGATCTCGTTCACTTACTGCTTGAACAAAATTTTTTACCATGTTTACGATTTGATCCATCCGCGAATGCGGTGACAATTCTCTTATCGACTCAGTCATGATGTTTCAAGTACTCGTCCTGATAGGTTTGATGCATAAATACGATGCATGCCATGCCACGATATATATATATGTGCATAGATCATCATCACAATCAACAGATGCTAACATGTGAGCATTTCTACACTGATAACAATATTATTGTCACAATCATACACTCCACTTGACGTCACTCGGCATAAAATGTCACTCATTCCCAATGCTCTAAATCTATTGCTCTAATACCACTAAATGTTATAGCCCGGTCCCACAATAGCAAAATCGGAGCTTGTGGTACGCTACCAAGGCTAAACTAATTCATTAACGTTCCCAAAAATTTAGTTCAAGAACACGCAGTGGAAAAGAAACAAACCATTTGAAAACTAGCAGTTGAGTATTTTCTATGTCTAGTCGACTGGGGTGCCAAATTCCCAATCAACAGTTTCTGTCCGGTCGACTGAACTCCAATCAAACAGAAAAACAACTTCTAGAACACATAAACCAGTCGACTGTGTCGGGGGACCAGTCGACTGTAACTGATGTAATGTCTCATTCACAAAAGGGGTCCAGTCGACTATTTTCTAGCAACAAGGCATTCTGCAGAATTCCCCAAGCTAAAAGCTTTTCTGAAATTAACCTGGGACCAAACACACACTCCAAACTCATCCAAAATGATCCTAACTGGGTTACAACATTGTTACTCCCTCCGTCCCATTTTATGTGTCCATCTTTCCTTTTGGGGATGTCCCAAAATTGTTGTCCAAACTACCCTTCCTTACAATCAACACCAAAACAAAACAAAACAAAAAAAGGAAGTGCAATGATTATGGGAAATTGTGGAAAGTAGGTGTAGATTCTTTTTGTCCCCTTAAATAGTTGAATTCCCCAAGATGGACACATAAAATGGGACGGAGGTAGTAAAACATAATTACAAGAGATTCCTATTTATTACAATATCACCAAATCATTCTACGATTCTAAGTTAAACATAGCCAAAAGGTCATGAAATCCTTATTACAACATTTCTAATTCAAAACTACGAGATAGGCATGATAAGTCGCCTTCTATAAGAACTCCTAACCCACGATCTCACTTCTGCAATTCCTCGCCGGCATTAATACCTAAAATGGTTATTTAAAAAACCACACATAAATCGATTTGTTTAAGCTAACGCTTACTGAATAAAGCAACAATGCACATGAATGATAAATATGCTCACATTCATATCTCTACATTTCATACTCGTCTCTGGAGTCCTACGTATACGTTCCATACTCA
The DNA here is from genome assembly GCA_033977485.1 of Hydrangea macrophylla. Lineage (NCBI taxonomy): Eukaryota > Viridiplantae > Streptophyta > Magnoliopsida > Cornales > Hydrangeaceae > Hydrangea > Hydrangea macrophylla. The sequence goes on from CM066983.1 coordinate 62,760,051, forward strand.
TACGTATACGTTCCAATAAGTCCACGTGAAAAGGTAAGACCCATGTTTCTTTTCTTCAAACTTGCAACCTTATACCTATAACGGCTCCACAATGATGGCTGGATACACGCACTCTTTTGACCCAAATAACAACTAAACACGCTCAAATCACATATCACCGTGCTTTTGACATAATCAAAATATTTCACCGTGCTATTGGGCCTACTTATCAATATAATCGCCCAATATAAACTACACAATATATATTTATAAACTAACATATGCTTTTCATACAAAACATGAATACATGTCAAGAAATCATTCCACAACACATAATTGAATCACTCACTTCTGATTAACACCCTTAAGATTCGATCCAAAGAAAACCCGAGCACAAAGATTGTGCAGTAGTCTATCTAGTACAATTCCTATCGATAAAAAAATCCAATTATCATCTTTTTATGAAATTTCTAGAAAATGAGTTTTCGAAAAACTTATCCAAACAAGACTAGTGGGTATCAAAACAAAGCTCTTATCTCTAGGAGTTCGAATATCTGATAAAACATTTTGATCAACGGACAAATCATCGAAATTGAGCGTCGCAAGCTCGAAGATCAAATCTCCATTTCTCTCTCCTCTTCTCTTATCTCTTAGAAGTCAAAATAGATTTTACAACTTGAAAATATCTCACACTTTGTATTTATAGCCAAAACTTCTCAAAATATCATTTAACTCCCCTCAAGGTCTTAAACCTTCGATTTAGCACCCCTAGTAGGAAATATCCAACTTTACTAATTTTCTACACTAAGTTTCGTTAGGTTGCTAAAATGCAGTCTCACATGATTTTTTGAAATTGCTAATTAGTCTACCAAATTAGTAGTGTGCTAATTCGTCCTTGCCAGGATACTAAAATTAACAACAGAAATATATTCTAAACCATTTATTTTCATATACACATTTAAGGTATTCCATAGTGAACATCTCAGACTCAGAGAGACTTCACAACATCCAAACACTCATTCAACACAGTCTTAGAGGGTTTTCTAACACAGACACCCAAAACAACTTGCAATTCACAACTCACTCACACATGTGCCACAAATGCATAACACATCACATTATCATGCATGATAATGTAATGAAATGCAATAACATAAATACGGGTGTTATAGCTTCCTAACATACAAGTCACGATGAGATTGAGATTAAGCGAGACTTAATGTTAGTGTTTTTTTAAAGTGTAAAAGGGAACATTTTACTTCTAAAATGGATTAACAAGTGTTTTTTGAGCCTGTTCAGTGTAGTAGGTTTACTCACCCAGCTTGCAGTAAAGCTGACGACTTTTATGTCCTGGACAATCAAATGTCCAGACCTTACAGAGGTCAAATTTCCGAAAGAGGAGTACGGTGAAGAAGGCTATGGCTTCGCAAGCTAGGGAGCAGAGACTGAAGTCTTTTATTTATTACCTTTTTGTTAGTATTTGGAGGCACTAGATGCCGATCATGTTCATATTTGATGTAGGGCTTACCCCCAAGATAATTTTGTTTTCTTTCCTTTCTGTGGTTATTTTAAGTGGATTTTAAGACTCTGATGTTTAATATATAAGTATGCCTAGACCACCATGTTTATTACTACTGCTTGTTATTTATGATATCGGTTCTTTATTATTGTGGACAATCACGAGGTATTCAACTTGCCACGGACCTACAGACCCAAAAGAGAAAATGTCTAAATTTTTCCTATTTTGGCTACTCCAGGGCGTGACAAGGATTTTTGGTATCAGAGCTCTAGGTTTAGTCGTGCTCGTTGATTGTCCTATATATATGAGCCTTAAGATACCTTGCGACTAGTACTGACTTAAGTTAGTTTCTTTCAAATCATGGAGGTGATGCATATAGAGGATGAGTTGGGAGGATACATCATGTATGCTGAAAAAGTTGAGGCAACTGATCCTGTGTTTTATCGATAGTGTATTTGAATGAGAGCCTGCCTGGGAGTGGTTAGAGGAGTACCTATGGCATTTGATGCACATAGATGGACTATTGTACCCGGACAGGGTTCGTATGGGGGCTAAGCATCATGCCCATTCTGTAGAGCTTATTTATATAAAGATGGGTTGGATGGTATTCGGCGATAAGGACTTTCATGCCATTGAGCTACAGGCTATCTTAGCAGAACCTACACAGGCACCACCAACACTGTGGCCTCCAGTTCCATCACTAGCTCTTGTCGCAGAGCCAGAGCCTCAAATCTAGCCAGATGTACCCATTTACCTATATGAGGACCTATTGAGGAGGGTGCTCAATAGGATGTAGATCCTGAGGATGATGACAATGAGGATCCCAAGGAGCTAGAGATGGAGCTTGAGGAGGACAACGATGACCCAATAAAGGTCGAGGTCGAGGGCGATGGAGATGATAATGGAGATGAGCATGGAGATAGAGTAGAGGATGAGCATGAGGATGATCTTGATGATAAGCCTAAGGACGAGAAGGATCATGAGGATGATCATGATGATGATCAAGAGGAAGAGCCAAAGGAGGACCCCGATGAGGATGAGGGTAATGGTGAGGATGGAGGGATTGATCCCATGGATGACGATGGTGATGGTGAGGAGTTTAAGGTAGTTCTGATACCTTAGGGTTTTACTGTAGGACTCTTTTGCACCAAAGCACATTATTGATGAAGGAGGGATACCGACAGACGAGCAGGAGTTGGATATGTAGCAAGAGGACGACTCGATCTCGGAGATGGTTGACGAGTTTAATTTATGGCTAGACTGGGTGCCATCAAAGAAGATGGACGTTCCAACTGATGAGCCACCTCTGCTTGAGTTAGATGATGTCTTTTGGGGATCGAATCCCTAGGATTTGGATCTTTGTTTCTTTTGATCAGGGCATGTAGCACACTCTCTTTTATATACGTGTTGTATATGGTTTTTTAATGGTAGTGGCATATGTAGATGTGATATAAATACCCTAACCATACCATAGTGTAAATGTGTTTGACTATGTATATATATGAGCATTATGCTTCAATGGCTAGAGAGTGACAATGAGACGCTTGTGTAGGTCTTCATGGCTGACGAGATGAGAAATGCAAGGAACCGACAGGGACGGGCCCTTATTCCCAAAAACATGGATCCTACGGGAGCTTTCAAAGCTTTTTTGCAACACCTAGAGTATATCGGCAATGATCATTGAGGAAATTACAACAACAGTAATAACAACTGCGGTAACAACCATCAAGTTGCACCACAGCTACCAATCACTGGAGACAAGATGTTAGAGTGATTTAAAGCTCTCTGCCCAGATATGTTTGATAAAATCGGCAAAACATGGCAAGACAAGAAGTACGCGAGGAACATGGATCGCATATTTGAGAGGATGAGATATGACAAGAAAGAGAAGCGGCATCTAGCGACATTCTAACTCACCTGTGCTATTGATGACTGGTGGGAGGCTGAGAATGCCATGATGGGAGCTGAAGCATCAGAGAGAATGCCATAGATGGCCCTTCAGGAAAGGTTTCTCGAGAACTACTTCCCCGAGGAAGAAAGAGACCAAAAGGAAAGAGACTTCTTGGATTTGTTCTAGGGCAAGATGACTGTGCGTGAGTGCACCACACAGTTGGAGAGGCTATCTCATTTTGCCCAGCACCAGATAGGCACTCCTAAAATGAAGATCAAGATACTACTAAGGGCTGAACCAACACCTCCAACACCTGACTAGGGGGCATTTGAACCAGGCATTTGAGGCATTAGTCAGGCTAGTTTCTGGACTCTAAATAGATGGGTGCCAAGCACCGAAATAGCCAGTTGATCGACCCTTGATGAAAGGAAAGGTCATGCCATGATCCCTAACTCATGTTCCAGGGGTAAAGATGACTTAGAATGGATAGAGGAAGCCATAACTGATATTTCCTCTCAACCAGATAATCATACCACCTGCTACCACCAAAGGTAAAATCGGAGAGTGTTTCAATTACGGGATCCTAGGACATCTCACTAAGGATTGCCAATTCCCAAAGAAACTTAACCGCCCTGACATGATCTGCTATAACTGTGGCAAGCAAGGGCACATTACCAAGGATTGTTAATCACCTCCAGGTGGATACTATAAAGCGACTACTCAAGCCTAACTCAAAGTAATCATTTTAGAGGAGGTTGGCTATGAAGAAGAAGTGCTGCAGAATATGGAAGGTATGCTCATGTTATAGGGTAGTCAAATTAAAGTATTGTTTGATACTGGAGCTACGAATTCATCAATCACCATTAGACTTGTTCAGAGGTTGGGATTATAACCCTAAGCGTTGAAGGCTGTCCTTAATGCTATTTCTCCCTTAGGAATAACAGTTATGTTAAGTAAGGTATGTAAGGACTACACTCTAACCTTAAAGGGTTAAATCCTTCCAACAGATTTGATAATGCTATCAATGAGGGAATTCGACGTAATTTTGGGTATAGACTGGCTTACAAAGTATCAAGCTAAGTTAGACTATTTTAGTAAGTCAATTTTGTTCTCCATACCTGGAAGTATGCCTTTCTATTTTCAGTGTAACCCCTTGTACGACGCATTTCTAACTAGTCATTTGGCTATTATGAAGAGTTCTAGTACTAAGACCTCTATAGCCTAGATACCCGTGATTCGAGATTTTCTAAAAGTGTTCCAAGATGTTTTCGATTACCACCCAAAGAGGGAGATTGATTTTTGCATAGAGTTGGCACCAAAAATGTTGCCGATGGCTAAGACCCCTTATCCAATGGCCCCAACAGAAATACAAGAGTTGAACAAGCATGTTCAAGAATTGAAAGATTTGGGATTCATTCGACCGAGCACATTTGTTTGTAAAGAAGAACGATGGATCACCCCGACTTCGTATTGACTACCGAGAGTTAAACAAGGTCACTATTAAGAATAAGTATCCCCTCCCCTGGGATAGATGATCTGTTTGATCAGTTGTAGGGAGCAACGACATTCTCGAAGATAGACCTTCGATCGGGATACCATTAACTACTCGTTCGACCAGAGGGCATACCGAAGACTGCCTTTAGAACCAGATATGGTCATTATAAGTTCCTAGTGATGTCGTTTGGACTCACTAACACCCCAACTATATTTTATGGATTTGATGAGTAGGGCATTTTGACCATACTTGGATCAGTTCGTGATTATGTGTATAGATGATATATTGATTTACTCAAAGATACAGGAGGAGCACAAGATGCATGTTCAAATGGTGTTGCAAATGCTCAAGGATCATCAGTTGTATGCTAAGTTTAGTAAGTATAAGTTCTGGATGGAGGAAGTAAAGTTCTTGTGTCATATAGTTTCTTCAGAAGGAATTGCAGTAGACTCGTCTAAGACTGACGTTGTCCTAAATTGGAACAGGTCATCTAATGCCTCGAAAGTAAGGGGTTTCCTTGGGTTGGCATGTTACTAAAGGAGATTTATGGAAGGATTCTCGAAGATAGTCGCGCCATTAACCAACTTGACAAAGAAAGATTCTAAGTATGAATGGTTAGGTAAGCATGAATGCGCCTTTCAAGAGTTAAAGGAAAGGTTAACTTTAGCACCAGTGCTTACCATACCAACCAGTGGAAAAAGAATTACTATCTATAATGACGCTTCTTATCAAGGACTCGGATGCGTGCTCATGCAAGAAGGTAAGGTAAACACCTATGGATTGTGACAATTGAAACCGCATGAGGTAAATTACCAATGCATGACCTGGAATTAGCAGCCATTGTTTTTGGTCTCAAGATCTAGAGGCGTTATCTATTCAGAGAGAAGTTTGACCTATTCTCTGATTATAAGAGTCTCAAGTACTTATTTTCTCAAAAGAAGCTGAGTATGAGGCAGCGACGCTGGATGGAATTGTTTAAAGACTATGACTCTACTCTATAATACCACCCAGATAAAGCAAATGTAGTCAGTGATTCTTTTAGCAGGAAACCTCACAACAAACTTGCTTCTTTAATGATTAGAGAGTGGCAGGAATTAGAAACCTTGGCAGAATTTGATATTCAGGCCGCGAATTCAAAAGAAGAAAAACATTTTGGATGCCTTATTATCGAACTAACTCTTATCAGCCGCATTATCAAAGCTCAGAAGAAGAACGAAGGACTACGACAATGGTTTGAAAAAATAGCAACCAAAGATCTTGAAGAGTCGAGAATTGGACAAGATGGAAGCCTTTGATGCCGAGATAGGCTATGTGTGCCAAAGGACGACAAACTAAGAGAGAAAGTGATGAATGAAGCACACAGGTCAAGATTAATAGTTCACCCGGGTAGTACAAAGATGTGTAAGGACCTAAAAAGGAGTTTTTGGTAGGAAGGAATGAAGAGATGTTGCAGAGCATATTTCAAAATGTTTTACCTGCCAACAAGTTAAAACTGAGCATCAGAAGTCTTCAGGACTTTTGCAACCACTACCAGTACCAGGATGGAAGTCAGAGCACATCTCTATAGATTTCGTCATGGGATTGCCAAGGTCACAACAAAACCAAGATGCCATTTCGGTAGTCGTGGATCAATTCACAAAGTCAGCACACTTCATTGTGTATAATATGGCATACCCAGTCGAGAAAATCAGTCGATTGTACTTACAACAGATCATTCGACTCCATTGTGTGCCCATTTTGATTATTTTGGATCATGATTCGTGTTTTATAGCCAGGTTCTAGGAAAGTTTGCAAGCAGCCATAGGGACTTCACTGAAATCGAGTTCTACTTTCCATCCCCAAAATGATGGACAAATAGAAAGAACTAATCAAGTGTTGGACGATATACTACGAGTATGCGTAATCGACTTCAAAATCAGTTGGGAGACACATTACTGCTCATCAAGTTTACCTACAATAATAGTTATCATTCGAGCATTAAAATGGCATCGGTCGAAGTGCTGTATAGAAGATTGTGTCGTTCGCCTCTTTGTTGGGCAGAAGCCAGAGAAGCAAAGCTTTTGAGACCTAGATAGTTCAAGAGACTAACGAAAAGAAAAACATCGTTAAAGAAAGGATGAAGGCAGCCCAGAGTCGACAGAAGAGTTATGCGAATAAGTGCTGGAAGGACCTAAAATTCTGCATAGGAGATCACATCTTGCTAAAAGTTTATTCAGTAAAAGGAGTGGTAAGATTTGGATAGAAAAAGGGGAAAAAATTCACCGTGCTATATTGGACCTTTCAAGATTCTAGAGCGCGTAGGTAAGGTCACCTACATGTTAGCACTGTTGCCAAAGATGTCTGGAGTCCATGACGTGTTTTACATCAGCATGCTAAGGAATTATGTGCATGTATCGACACACAAGATTGACTTTAAAGATATTGAAGTGGACAGTTGAGTGTCATACATCGAGAAACTAGCACGGATTTTGGGAAGGGAGAACAAAAAACTGAGGAATAGGGCCTAGGAGATCCCGCTGGTAAAAGTGCAATGGAAGCACCACAACGAGCGTGAAGTATCGTGGGAGATGGAATCCGCCATGCGAGAGAAGTACCCGGAGTTGTTTAGCGAGTCTTAGCTCAGATTTTGGGGACGAAACTTTTGTTGGGTGGTGGAGATGTAACACTGGCCCTTTTATCTATATTTATCTATATATGGATGTATTTTAATATTTTTGTATCAGTATATGTAAGATACAAATGTTTATGGCTGAATGTTGATGAGAGTTAATATGGATGTTTATTTCCATAACCTTTGAATCCTTAAACATTAGAAGGATATGAGTAGCAGGAGCCCCGAGCGCTCGAGGCGCCAGAGCGCTTAAGCTGCGAGCGCTCGAGCTAAAAATATAGGAAATGACTATTTTGCCCCTTAATCTTGGAAACTCTATAAATACCCCTGTATTCCTAGCATTTAATGCGATTTAAACTTTGATAAACAATGAGCATTTGATAGGGAGAGTTCTTGAGCTTGGATACACAAACACACATACATCCATACTTGCATGTGCTCCAATCCATGATCCAACCACTTGATAAACACACAAAACATGCATTTCTACTACCATAAGGTTTTAAAGTCGAGTACAAAAGGATCAAGGAGTTTTGAAGGATCAAGATTCTTGGAGCTTGAATTAAAGTACTTGGAAATTTAATCAACATGTACATATATATATATTTCAACATATTTTCATCATCCTAGCACTAGATCATCATCTAGATCCTTGTGATTACTCTTACTCACTCATAAACATGTTTATTTAAGTTATTTTGACAATCAAAGGTCATGTATGTGACATGCATGAAGATTTAAGATGAATTTGAGTTGCTAAAATAGTTACTATTTTGAAACTACTAAACTTGAGCGCTCAGACCAAGCGCGAGCGCTCAAGCCCAACGAGCAGGCCAGACCTAAGAGCTTGAGAGGCGCGAGCGCTCGAGTTCTGCAGTACTTAGAGGATTAGTTGTTGCATGTAATATTTAAGATGATACATGAGATGTATGATGGTACTATGAGCTGAGATAGTTGTACCCTGAGATATACTTATTATGTATGCTTGCTTGTGTTATCTAAAACTTATACTTTATGCTATGAGTATGGTACTTTAATATATGTACAACTTATGTAACATAAAGAAGAAGGATTCTAAAAATTTACAAAGGCGACCGCTCGAGCCCACTAGATTAACAAAGACTATGTTCCTATAGTAAGTAAAGGATGAATTGAACTAAGAGACGCATACGTACGAGATGCGTAAACTCCGAGAATAATATGAGACGTACTTAAGTACAAGAATCCATGAATAAGGCACATTAACATCTTGTGTTGCGCACGTTAGTTGATGATGCACAGGTTGCGATAACAAGCATTTTAACCAGATGATCATATCTGTCGGTCTGATTCTTGTGCATTGTCTATAAAAGAGTAATAAGTCTGTGATGTTGTCGAGATGTCATTGTGGCCATAAGGGTAATGGTAGCAAGAGTAGTCGTACCTCAACGATATTGTTTGTTATAGATGCCAGGGTGGGCAAGGGTGATTATAGTACCTCGTCGGTAATGTCAATGTCAGTTCCGTTAAGATGGTTAACAGGCCATTTGGGCTCAAATGTCAAGCAAGTAGGACATTTAGGGCTATGATGACAAGTTAACCAAGGTTGAATGGAATAAGATGGGGGTTAATCAGTAATGAGGCCAGCTTGGTCTGAGATGTCAAGTAAGTGGCTAGATGGGCTAAAGATGACAAGAGATATCAAATAAGTGGCCAGTTGTGCTAGATGATAAAAGGGTAACCCATACGCCATGTTGGGCTACGATATTCCAGGCCAACGACATTCATGCTGGAGTACATGTGCAGAGTCAAGTCTGTATAGATTGGACATCTAGTCCAAAGTAAAGTAAAGGTTGGATCTGTGGTCTAAAGTAAGTCGAGTCTTAAGAGATTGAGCTTGTGGTTCAAAGTGGATTCGTGAAGTCAGATTGGACCAATAGTCCAAAGTGATCTATCAGTTGATGTCAGTAGTACTTCTAAGTATGAATACTATCGTTGAGTGCTTCCTAACGTACGAATCACGATGAGATTGAGATTAAGCGAGACTTACTGTTAATGTTTTATTAAAGTATAAAAGGGAACATTTTACTTCTAAAATGGATTAACAAGTTTTTTTTTAGTATGTTCGGTGTAGTAGGTTTATTCACTCAGCTTGCAGTAAAGATGACTACTTTCATGTCCTGGATAATCAAATATCCAGATCTTGTAGAGATCGAATGCCCGGAATAGGAGTACACTAAAGAAGGCTATGGCATCGTGAGCTAGGGAGCGGAGTCTGAAGGCTTTTATTTTTTACCTTTTTGTTAGTATTTGGAGGCACTAGATGCTGACCATGTTTATATTTGATGTAGGCTTATGCCCAAGACAATGTTCTTTTTTTTTCCCCTTTCTATGGTTGTACTAAGTAGATTTTAAGACTCTGATGTTTAATATATAAGTATGCCTAGACCACCATGTTTATTACTGCTGCTTGTTATTTATGATATCGGTTCTTTATTAGTGTGGACAATCATGAGGTATTCAACTTGCCATGGACCTACGGACCCAAAAGAGAAAATGTTTAATATATTCCTATTTTGGCTACTCTAAGGCATGACAACTACATTTTTCCCTAAATATTTTATGCCACCATTATATACACTAGATTAATTACACTGGGAGCCTTTTTTTCCCTCTTTTTGTTATCCACGGGCTCTTTAAAATTAGGATTAAATACATTTTACCTCCCTGTGGTTAGGTCTAATTTCACTTTACCCCCCAGTAGTTCAAAAGTAAACACTTAGCCCCTTGTGATTTTGAACTAAAGTGAAACTACAAAGTTTTTTTTTTCTCAAAATAGCCCTACATGGGGACTTAGTGTTAGAATTAGCCCCACATAGGAGAGTTTGAATGTTAAAATTAACTCCACATTGGCAGTTATTCACAAAATTAGCCCCCCAAGGGAATTAAGTGTTAAACTTTAGCCATACATAGGTGGGTTAAATGGCAGCATTATCTCTACATAGAGGATTAACCTCACAAAGGGTGTTTAACATTTTTGGTCCATTTTAGAATTTTCATCAGTTTTAAGGAAAATGTTAACAGTTTCACTTTAGTCTGAAACCACAAGGGGGTTGTCCAACTTTGATGCACATGGGGGGGTAAGTGAAAATGAGCCTAACCACAAGTGGTAAAATGTATTTAACCCTAAAAATTATCAGATGGGGAAGAATTTAGAGGAGCTTATGTAATACCCTATATTTTCAGTATATATAAATACAGTGAGATTCTATATACGTGCCTTTACCATATTTGAGTTTTCTATTTCAATTGATTGAAGTTGTTTTAATCGATTCACATTTTGGTTTTTCAATCGATCGAACCTGATTCAATCGGTCGAATCCCTGCTGACATCAATGCAATGATTGGACCTAGTTCAATCGATCGAACCCTTGGCAATCGATTGAAACTCTGCCACATGTCTTCAAATAATCAAAGCCGTTTCAATCGATCAAACTATTCTGATTTTTATCCTAGTTTTTGCGCAAACACTGCCACCTTACACCCCTCTTTTCTACATATATATATATATATGTATCCCTCTTGTGTGTGTGGGGATTTTGGAACCAGAGAGTTTAGAGAAAGAGTGAGATATTATCTCTATATACACACACTCATCTATACACCCTATATATCTATTCGAGATATATATATAGAGAGAGAGAGAGAAGAAAGAAGATAAAGGCAGAGGAAGAAAAAGAATAGAGAGGAGACAGAGATAGAAGAGGAAAGAGAAAAAGAGGAGCTCCATTGGAGGCCTTCCAAGCTCAAGCTTTGCCAAACATGCCCTTAATCATTTAGGCGAGTTCAAAACTCACTCAGTAGCTTAGGTGTATTGTTTTATAAGTTTTGGACTAAAATAAATCACCCCCAAACTCACCCCAGCACTTCTGGGCATTCACTGTCTAGTCTTTTGGAGAAGACGACTTTTAATCGATTAAAATAGATTCAATCGATCAAACTTCCACCAATCGATTGGAATGCTTTCATCGCTTGAACTTACAGCTACTTCAATCGATCAAAAATGATTCAATGGATCGGAGATGCTTCAATCGCTTGAACTCACCTACATCTCAATCGATTGAAATGATTTTAATCGATTGGAACTTACAGAACATATTTGTTTCATATTTTTCATATTACATACTACTTCGTTGTTTAAATGCGGTTCCTTACTTTCATTTTTGCGATACTATTGTATAAGTGATATAGCCCTAATAATGAGGTAACATGGTGAGTAACCGTATTCAGGTTAAGAAAATTAGTAAGTGTTGACGATCTTAATCGAGTTTGATAATCTGTTCATTCAAATCAGAGTAGTCAGGCCACATAGGAATGTCATGTGTCGGTAGTAGTATAATGATAAGTAGGTTTGATAAGCTCTAGGATTATTATGGGGATGGGCGTTGGTCTATGTATATATATTCTCAAATGCGATAGACAGGCGCAGGTGTCTATAACTTGCGGTGACTGTGAATATGTATTCTCAATCACGGTGGACAGACGAATGTGTCAATGACTTGCGATGATGTGGACCGAACCAACAGTCCTAAGATAGCTGATAATTTAATCGTATGTTCTATGATATGAGGTAGACTGGGATTACCAGTAGATTTCGATAAGCCGTTGAAATAGAATTGATGTGTCTTTGCTCAAAGTGTTAAATCCCTGACATACGGAGGACCGTTCGTATGTTCTAAAAATGGGGGATGGACTGACGTGATATCTATGACATACGGTGGCTGGGAACATGTATTCTCAAACACAGTAGACAGACAAAGGTGTCTATAACTCGCGGTGGTTGTGAATATGTATTCTCAACCGCGGTAGATAGAGGCATTGGTGTATCCAGGAGTATTTACAATCTAGTCTATTCACTTATGAGTCAGATGTTGTTCTAGTATACAAGATGAGCGTAAACAATTAACAAGCTTTGATAAGGAGAAAGATACTATAAGTAGAACTCTATATTATGTCCTTCATAACTGCTAATTACATTATACCTATGATACAGAGCTAGTTTCTAATCACTCAGCTTTCAGACAGCTGACGACATTTATGCCTGGACTTTCGCCTTCCAACCTACCCTATTATGGATATCGCAATTTTTCTCCTTTACCCACAGCTTTTCTTTTAAAATTCATAACAAAAAACAAATGAGTCGCCACTTAATTTTTAAAAGAAAAAATTAAGAAACCATTTCAAAAGGAAACTGATCTTTTAGAAACCAGAGATTAACTAGGTCCAGGGATTATGAAATGAGAAGGGAAGGAGCCCATCGGACTAAAACACCCCTTCTCATCTTATCTCGCGATAGGCCTCTACTTAACATCCTTTTAATTGAATTATTAATTTAAATGTGCTCTCAACTAATACATATGTATAAATATACATTACAAAAGCATGTCTAAAGGGTGTAAGATTGCAACTGATAAAATATCATTCAAAAACCACATAATTCAAGTAGCAAGCAATATGATATGCAATAGGGAACAAGAGAAGCCTCTACTTAACATCCTTTTAATTGAATTATTAATTTAAATGTGCTCTCAACTAATACATATGTATAAATATACATTACAAACGCATGTCTAAAGGGTGTAAGATTACAAGTGATAAAATATCATTCAAAAATCACATAATTCAAGTAGCAAGCAATATGATATGCAATAGGGAATAAGAGAACTTACCCGGGATCCAGCCACGATATTAAACGTGTAATGCATACAAATGAAAGAGAATCCTAGAAAAGTGTCTCTAATCGCATGTATTCACATAAGGCAAGATCCTAATTCTAATGTGTCGCGCATGAGATCATAAAATCGATAAAATCAAGAAATTAAAATAAACTAAAGAGGAGTTTAAGAAACCATACCTTAATAGCGCTACAAAACAAAGGGTTAGTCCACATGATATACGAGGTATAAAGTTGGATCTTAAATAACAATCCTAGACTCCTAGCTTAAATCTATCAAATGTAGTTATCCTAAAGCAAACGAATCCTACTTATGAATGTCAAGTCACATGGGTGAATGTAAACATGAACAAGAAGAAATCATGAAGTACTTATTGATTTAGGTCACTTAAACTTTAAATTCAAGCTTAACTAATCATTATAGAAACATGGTGTAAACCTTAGCTCATGAAAACATCATCTAAGCCATTATTTAAAAGATTGATCAAAATTGTTACAGAATTTTGGAAATTGCTGAGAGCAGATCAGAACTTTAAAGAAATAAAGAAACATGGTTCCCATGTTTGATCTTGGTGAATTTTGGACACAAGATGCCTATGTGTGTCTAGTTTTTAACCCAAAAAAGAAATCAAAGTTTCAACGGTTAGATCTCCGGGAATTGGACAAAAACCAGACCTCACTCAGGATTCTACAACCCTTTGTCCAGAGTTCTTGCACGATTTTCTAAAAATAGTAAAAAAATCAGAAATACTTTGTTCTTTTTAGGGTAGCTTCCTAACATATTAACCTACTTAGAAAAAATTATTTTAGGTAACAATTGCTAGATTAAGATTCTGATTTGCTTATTTCAAAAGAGTGTTACTGTTCTGAAACTCTGGACAGATGGTGGTTGTTCCACAAAACCCTTAATTAAACCATTCAAAACATGAAACTACCTTAAAACAAAAATTGCAGTGGTAGAACTTTGAGTTATAACACTTTCCCGTTGGTTTCATCCCATTCCAACGGTTCGATGTTTAGCTAAAAATCTATGATCAAAAACAGATTGTGAACTCATTGCTCATTGGGTTGATTCGCTTTATTCTAATCAACTTAGACAAGTAAGCCATGGAATTAGGCTTGTCTAAAGCTAATTCTCCTACCATTTTGTGGTCATTGGAGACTAAATATATTCCTGTTTGTAAATTTCAAGGAAGTATAGAAGAACTTCATGAAACTTAATCATAACAAACCTCAAACCATGAAGATAAGTTTAAGTCCATTATGCTAAATATTCTAGTATCAACCTTAGTCCCCTTATGAACCACAAGATTACAAGGAGATTAAGGGATTTCAAGCTAAGAGATTCAAGTAAGACATTGAAAGTCTTGTGAATCCAAGGGATGAACACAAAAGAAAAAAAAGGAAACTAAAGAACTCAATGCATACTATAATTAAATTTAGACAAAGACTAATTATTCTAGAGTTTACCTCCAAAGTATCCTCAACTTAGTGATTTTGGAGAACTTCCAAAGATTAATCAAGCTCTTCTACACTAATTCATACAACTCTTTCTTTAAACTATCCTAAACTCACTCCTAATTATGAAAATTAAGGCAAGAAGAACACTTATAACCACTAGATTCTAAGAAAATCTCCAACCCCTTATAAGTGAATATTCATCCTCTATTTATAGACAATCTTAGAGGGTATTTCAGTCATTTCAGGACTAAAAACCCTAATTCAGTCGTCCTTTTGATAGTACAAAACATGCTGTCTTACAGTTGTCTATTACAAAAATACGGCACTCACTGGAGATGGAAGTAGCACTCAGTAAATGCTGGAACGGCACTCAGTGATTGCCGTTGCGGCATTCATTGAATGCCGATGAGGCACTCAATGAATGCCGCAGACAACTCCAGAGACTGCCATTATTTTGTAAAAATTCATTTTTTGCGGCACTTGCTGAAATTCACGGCATTCACGGAATGCCGTCCGGCAGTCCACTGACTGCCGCAGCGGCAGCCCGTGACTGCCGTAAATGGGCTCAAGTGCCGTTCTGCCTCTTTCTTCCTTTTTTCTTTCATTATCATTTTTTTTATTTTGTTTAGGTTAGAGAGTCTTTCGAAGAGCTTGAATCATCTTTGGGAGTCCTAGGTTAGTCGGACATTATCATCATCGGATCCTGGAGGTAACACTCTCCTTTATTCGACGTTTGGTCAAAATCGGGGTGTCTACAGTTTGCCCCTCTTTGACGGAGCTCGTGGAATAACGTGAATCACAAGTGAACGTCGAAGCCTGTGTGAAGACAAGCCTTTGACCAAAGCGTAGTTCAGGAACGGGGCAGACACATACAGACGCAAGTAGTCATACGGATAGATTTATCTATCCTGTTGTGATGCACGTGCTCATACAATGGCATTCTTTAAATAAACTCGACCAAGCAACCATTGTGCTTTCTCTATATAATATCTTCCCTATATGTGATGCACATTTCGCGATGTGTTAGCCAAAGCAGATTACCAAATGTTGACCGATGTAAAGATTCGTTGCACGGGTTGAGGGAATGCAGTCCCAATTTTGAGAAACGAAGGTTAACGCAAATCTGTTGTGAGAACCGAGAATGCAAATCCGTTACACTCTCAACCAGAGGATCGACGTAAATTTGTTACGAGGATCAAGGATATAAATCTGTTATATTCTCAGAATGAAGGTTAACGCAAATCTGTTGCGAGAACCGAGAATGCAAATACGTTACACTCTCAACCAGAGGATCGACGTAAATCTATTACGAGGATCAAGGATATAAATCTGTTATATTCTCGGAACGAAGGTTAAAGCAAATCTGTTACACTCTCAACCAGAGGATCGACGTAAATCTGTTACGAGAATCGAGGATATAAATCTGTTATATTCTCGGAACGAAGGTTAATGTAAATCTGTTGCGAGAACCGAGAATGCAAATCCGTTACACGGACTCAGAATCATTTCAATTTTCAAAATTTTGGAGCCCACGGACTCAAAATCATTTCAATTTTCAAAATTTTGGAGCCCACGGACTCAAAATCATTTCAATTCTCAAAATTTTGGAGCCCACAAACTCAAAATCATTTCAATTCTCAAAATTTTGGAGCCACGGACTCAAAATCATTTCAATTTTCAAAATTTTGGAGCCCACGGACTCAAAATCATTTCAATTTTCAAAATTTTGGAACCCGCGGACTCAAAATCATTTCAATTCTCAAAATTTTGGAGCCCACGGACTCAAAATCATTTCAATTCTCAAATTTTGGAGCCCACGGACTCAAAATCATTTCAATTTTTAAAATTTTGGAACCCACGGACTCAAAATCATTTCAATTCTCAAAATTTTGGAGCCCACGGACTCAAAATCATTTCAATTCTCAAAATTTTGGAGTCAACAAACTCAATTTTATTTCAATTTTAATTCAAAATTCTCAAAATTTTGGGTTAAAAGCACAACGAGGGTAAAATTTGGGGGTTTAATTTTAATTTTTGGGACCTAATTTGAATTTTTTGGCAGGAAGCAAAATATCTTTAAACCGACTTAAACGCACGCAGCACACACTTAAAATTGCGGCAGTCAGTGATTGTCGCATAGCACTCACGGAATGCCGCTGTGGCATTCAGAGAGTGCTGCATGGCAATTCATCAACTGCCGCGCACGAAAACTGAGTGCCGCGTTTGAGCGGCAGTGGCTTATACCGAGAGTTTTAGTTCATTTCATTCCATTCTCTCATCTCTCTCTAACCCGAAACCTCTCTGGAAAAATTTTTCCCTCTTCTCTTCTTGCTTGTATTGATCTATCCAGGACTTATCAGGTTAGTTCTACTTGATCAAAACTCGAATTTTCCACATTATTTTGTTGTTTTATGAAATTTTCATGAATCTAACGCACGAATTCCCTTTTATTTGACAGATCATGGCGAGGGGCTCTGGCAGTCGGAAGAGGGCCAAGTATCGGGTCACTCCTCATCCTGACGCTACATTCTTGGTTCGGGACCTCGACGAGCATCTATCCGCCTGCGCGTTCAAGCGCGAGGTAAACACCCTTTTTTTTTACTTTCTTTCAATTCTTTTCTTTTCTCCTTTTTTTAACTCCATTAATGTTATGCACCTTCAAGAAATTTTGTGCCTCCTTATGCTTGTAGAGTTTTTGGGTGTTTCAACCGCATCTGTGCTTACCCATTCATTTAATTAGATCGTCCCTTGACCCAAACCATTTTAACTGAAGTTTTTCATATTTCCTCGTGAATACAACCACTATGCTTATGAACTTTTTCGAGCGTTCCAAACTCTCCCCCCTTTTTTATTAATTTAAATTTGATTCGAATACTTTTAAACCTAGATTCCCTTTGACCCTCCTCTTTTATTATTATTTTTCAAGAATGTGAAAACTCTTTTTCCTTCCTTTTCTTTTCTTTTCTTTTTGGAATCTATTGCTTGTCTCCCTTTTTATTATATTTTTATTGCTTTTTCTCTGTTACCCATTTATTGATCCCGAATCTTCAATTTTTTTTACAGCTCCCGAAGGACGTGCTAAAAGGGCACGGTAGTTTGGCTCACGGATTTGCTTGGTATGGGGAGCTGAGCGAGCCGGTGAAGGGCTTTGTTATCGCGGTTGGTTTTGGAGACTTCGTCAAACTTTTGACGAAGAGCTCCAATGATTTGAGACAGATCCACGCCCTTGCTAAGCGGTGGTGGGACTCTACCAGCACATTTCACTTCCCGTTCAGCGAGATGACGATGACGCCGCTGGATTTTTCTATGATCACTGGGATCCCTTTCGGGGGGGAGTGCCTTTGCTACCTGGACGTAGTGAGGGAGTGGGACCGGGTCGAGCCTCTATTAGGAGCTGTCCCAGAGGAGCCTTTGGTCATGGCCAAGTGGTTCCTGGATACCTTTAGAGGCCAACAGGGCTTTACTAATAAGCAGATGGCCCGGGGTTTCCTGATGTATATGCTAGGGTGCTCTCTACTGAGCACAAAGGGAGACCGGATCTCCGTGACACTGCTGGGGTCCTTAGAGCGTATGGTCCAGATATATCAGTACGACTGGGCTGGGGCAGGACTAGCCATCCTGTATCAACACATGGGAGAGATATCCCGGGATCGCCTAGTCTCTACTGGCGACTTTTGGAGGGCTTAGGAGGTATACTTTTCTTCTTTTATTAATTTCCTAATCCTGAATTAAACTTTTCATTCTTTTTTTTCTTTATTCATGCTCCTCAAAACTTATGCTCCTCTCTCTTTCTTGCAGATTTGGTCCCACGAGTACTTACGCATGATGTCGCCTGAGACGCGACCAGCGAACGCCCTCATCATGCCCCAGGGGCTGAAGTGGGTGAAGGATCAGGTCAGGCGGAAGACCGGAGCTCATGATTTTATCTCGTTCAGCAATTTCCTGACGAATCTACGAGAGTAGCACGTCCGCTGGAAGCTCTGTCTTGACGTACTTCCTGAGACCTCCAGGGGATACGAGAGTCGGCTGGGTATGACCCACAGAGGATCTTACTTGACGGACCGAAGGCTCGGGCGTGGTACCTGGGAAAGAGGGTGACCAGACAGTCATTGGCGGCCGAGTCTTTCTTCGTGCCATACCCCCACCGGAGTCCATGAGAGCTACAGATACCCTCTAGGGCTCCGCACTCACGGTTGCCTTAGCTGGTTGGTCTCTTCAGGGTTTCGTGGAGCCTCTAATGGGATACGCAGCTTTCTGTGCTGTGAAGCTGATGGGGAACTTCCCTCTGATGGAGGTGACCCGGGTGAGTTTCTTCCAGTCTCTTCAAACTTAATCCTAATTTTTAAAGCATGCGTGTTTATCTCATTATTGGATTCATTATTCTTTGCAGCCCGTTCCTGCCGCAGCTCGGGCTCCGACTTTACCACCTTGGGATTGGAGCCTCAGGACGGTCTCTTACGGTGAGCAGACCACTACTATGGTCCCCAGGTATCAGGCAGGTGCTCCTACCATTCTGCTCCAATATGATCATATCCCATGGGACTATGCGGAGGAGGGCTTGCTCTACGCTCATAGCGTGAGAGAGTGGATTTATGGCAGAGAGTGGAGGGTAAGTTCTAAATTTTGCTTTTTGTTTTAAAGCTGTGGTTTTATTTTGATATTCTAACCTTTCTCCTTTTGACTCAGGCTGACGGGGCGCGGGAAGCTGCTGAGGTCCACACGAGAGCTCTAGTAAAATAAATGGTCTTTTATTTTGCTTTCGGCTTTCCAATTAATTCTATTACGACCTGGTAACTTGATTTTTGTTCTCTCCATTCAGGAGGAACAGGTTGGGACTCTGTTCCGGCAGTTGGGAGTGCTCCAACAGCGGCTTTAGCAGTTTGGCATCCTTCTCAGCAATGCCCCTGGAGGTAGCAATGCTGGACGTGGTGGAGGCGGTGGTGTAGGCACTAGCAATGGCAGAGACGGAGGCAGAGGAGGGGGCGGTCGTGGCGGGAGTGTCACGGAGTCAAAGGAGGAGCCTCTCAGACGCGTCACTCACCAGACTCGAGGTCGGGGCTGAGGCTGATCACTTTCTTTTATTTTTGAGAGTTTTGGGGAGGACATACATACCTTGGATGACTGTATTCATATATATATTTTATATTTTTGTTATTTTTTTATTTCTGATGATGGCTTCTAGATAGCCGGTAGGATAGGCACTTGCATTACCTTTATTTTTATTATTACTTTTTGCTTTTCATTGCTGCTCACCGTATGTGTGACCATAGCTTGGTCCTTTTCTTGCCGTATGTGGGACCATGGCTTGGTCCCCCCTTTTATTTTAACTTTGAATGCTTCTATCTCCTTTATTTATTTTGAAATGAATGAATGAATGTATGCGACCATGGCCTGGTTTTGCTTGTACGCGCTACATGATGCGCACGTTTTATTGTTCTTTATTTAGTTTTTTGTTTGCAGATGCGCACGTTTTATTGTTCCTTATTTAGTTTTTTATTTGCAGGTGGGCTAAAAATGTTACAAACAAACCCTGGCAAAAATAAAACTCAAAACGGCACTCGGTTAGGCCTCTACAGCACTCAATGATTGCCGTTGCGACAGTCATTGAATGCCGCGACAGCATTCACAGACTACCGCGCGGCACTTAGCTGAGTGCCGTTTCGCTTTATCGAGTGCCGCGGGTAGGTAGGTAGCTTCATTTTCCTATTTATACCACTTTCTTCTCCCAATACTCCGTAAAACACCATTTTCTTCTCTTCACTTCTTCCCAAAATGGCCCCCATCAGTTCTCAAATACTCTTCCCATGGATGGATACCCTCTCCGGCATCAATAGGCTCAACTTCGAGTGTTTCAGAGTAAATGATCTCTTCTCTTTCCGTCGAATGATTTTGAATGAAGGCTTGCATCAAGCTGCGATTCAGTGTTGGGATCCCTCCTTTCACGTCTTTTGCTTTGGTTCCCATGAGATCTGCCCTTTATTTGAAGAGTTTAGCTCCATCCTCCATACAGACCCTTTTGCGGATCTGATAGTTCCTGCGGTGCAGGCGGGGTATGTTCAAGATTTGGCCATTCTGCTCCATACATCTCGTAATGCTGCGAGCTCTTTCATATGTGACCGGTAGATTGACTTTGAGCGACTTTCTTCCGTGTATGCCCCCATCGGGGATCCTAATGACAGCGGATATCAGATTACCCGGTGTAGTGCATTATCGATTGCCATGCTTTCTTACTTCCTCTTCCAGTCGTCTTTCGACATTCTCATACCCATTGCTTGTGGTCCGCGAGAGATGAAGAGCGCTGTCATGCTAGTTCTCGGCGAAACCTTGATAGGTTTGGATCGGGCTCATACCACCGGGGCCATGCTATCTGTGGGAGCCCCCTTCATCCTGCAACTTTGGCTCATGGAGCGCCTGGATCTCTTTGTGCATCCTTCACACCTTCGGGGGTCGCTTCCCTGCGATCGCATTGAGGTTCACTATTTGTTCCACTCGGATGATGCATGGCTTAATTAGCTCAAAGACCCCTCTCTTGGTGATATTCGCTGGTTTTGCCCAGATCTGTCTTATCGCTCTGTTGCAGTGCAGCTTCCTGGGAAACCGGGTATCTGGTTGCCTGGTTTGCACGCTACTACTTTCTATATTCCCGGCCGGGTGATCCGTTAGTTTGGATTAGTTTAAGATGTTACTGAAGATATTGCTGTGGATTTTACGAGGAGCTCGGTCATACGTTCCTCTACTGTGAGGGCTTTTGTTGAGGCTTGGCATGACAGGGTAGCTGCTCCCTTTCGGAGGATTCCTACTTCGGTCATTCCTACTGCTGAGTACCTCTTGCAAATTCATACCCTAGTTGAGAGGTTGACTTCATATACATTCATAGATAAAAAGAAGAAGCATGACGGAGCGAAGCTTTACAAAATTTCAGACGGGTCCTATCTACTTTCTTTGCGCATCTGAATGTGATGTTCTTCTTTCGTTTCTAGAAAAAGTTGTTTTTTTAATGTTCAAAAAAAAGAAACGGCGTGCCCTAGCATATTTAATCAATGTTTTCACTCTTTCAGTTTATCTTTAAGTTATGAAAATCCTCCTTTCAAAATCTCCTTCCATCTTTTGTCACTTCGCTTTGAATCCTTGCTTGAAGCTTTAATCATCCTATACCATGAATCCTCATTTGTTCTTTTATATTACTTATTTTGACGACCAGGAGATCCAGAGATGGGTTTAGACATTATCTGGGTTCTTCGGTTTGGAAAACGAAGTTTGCCCCTAGTTATGGGGCTCTGAAGTGATTCTGGGCAAACCGGAGTTTGCCCCTAGTTTGGCACATGGATTTTTGTTTTGTGAACCAAGGGCTTTTGAGAACCCACCTAATTATCCCCGAATGGGTATTAGGTCTGCAGTAGTTTGATATAAAGCTTGACAGAAAGAGCCACTCGGGTGTTTTATTAATTGACCGAACCGAGCTGGTTGCCTACGTATCCCCTAGCGGGAATCAGGTCAAGCGTAGTTCATCGAGGTAGGAGGTTTTAAAAGGAATGGTTTCAAGCAGAGTATTTCTTGAGGCGATCGAGGTTAATCGGTGGTTTAAATTTAACCCCGTCCAGGTCTATGAGATAGGCCGCCCCTCCAGAGAGGAGAGTCTTAATGATGTACGGCCTGACCTAGTTGGGTTTGAATTTTCCTCTGGGGTCATAAACAGACACTTTCAGTTCTTTGAGGACCAGGTCACTCTCAGCAAGCTTCCTTGGGCAGACCCTTTTGTTGAAAGCACGAGCTAACCTCTTCTGATATCCACGAGTATGGTTTATTGCGGCCAACCTCTTCTCATCGAGCAGCATCAACTCCTCATACCTTCCTCGTATCCATTCCAATTTAATGATCTCACATTCTGCCAAAATCCTAAGAGAGGGTATCTCTACCTCAACTGGGAGAACGGTCTCCATGCCGTAAACCAACGAATAAGGTGTAGCTCCTGTAGAAGTTCTTATAGAGGTCCGGTACCCCCATAATGTAAACGGCAGTTTCTCGTGCCAATCTTTGTACGTATCTATTGTTTTTCCCAAGATTGTTTTGACATTCTTATTAGCTGCTTCTACCGTTCCGTTCGTTTGAGGCCTATATAGAGAGGACTGATGGCGGGTGATCCTGTACTTTTCCAAAAGTGGGATAACTTCTCCCTGGAAATGGCTACCCTGATCTGAGATGAGCTCGTTAGGGACCCCATACCTGCAGATTATGTTCTTTTCGATGAAGCTTACAACATCCTTAGCTTTTAATGTGGCGTATGACATGACCTCCACCCATTTAGTAAAGTAGTCTATCGCCACGATTATTTACCGATGCCCATTGGAAGCCTTCGAAACTATTTCACCGATGATATCAATGCCCCAAACAGAGAAAGGCCAAGGCGTGGTCATGCTATAGAGCTGAGAAGGCGTGGTATGCATTAGATTGGCATGGATTTGGCACTTGTGGCATCTTCTGACATACTCACAACAATCTTTGTCCAGAGTCGTCCAATAATATCCTTGCCGAATGATCTTTTTTGCCAGCATATGCCCATTCATATGGGGCCCACAGACTCCTTCATGTATTTCCTCCATCATTCTTTTGGCCTCTTTTCCATATAGACATTCTAAATTGTACCCTGTGTATAACCTTTTCCACAACTTATCTGCATAGATCGCGAATTGGGCTGAGAACCTTCAGATTGCCTTTCTGTCCTTTTCTGAGGCTCCCTCAAGGTATTCTCCCTCTTTAATGAAATTCCACACATCCACATACCATGACATTTCTCCTTCGTCTTCTATGGCCGCGACTGTCTCAAATGAGGATTGATTTCTGATTTTTATGGATAATGGGACCATCGTGACCCCTGAGGGGATCTGTATCATTGATGTCAAGGTTGCAAGGGAATCGGACAATTGGTTTTCCTCTCAGGGAAGGTAGTAGAATGATATCTTCTTGAATTGTTCTTTCAAACTCTCCAAATAGTCATGGTATGGCCTCAACTTCTCGTGTTTCACCCTCCAATCCCCCCGCACTTGGGATATGATCAAATTGGAATCTCCAAATACATCAACCTTTTCAACGTTTAAGGTCAGCGTCGCCTCCATTCCCATTATGCATGCTTCGTACTCCGCTGTGTTATTGGTTGAGTTGTATCTTGACGGCCAGTAGGGTAGGGATTCCATCAGGTGCTACAAGGATAACTCTGACTCCATAGCCTAGTTGATTGGCGGCCCCATCAAAATACATCCTCCATAAATCCTCCCTTACCTCCATCACTCCCTCGTCAGGAAACTTGAATTCTCCTTTCTCCCCAGATTCTACGGCAAGGTCAGCTAGGTACTCGGTGATGGCTCTCCCTTTGATAGATTTGGAGGTAACATATCTGATATCAAACTCGGCTAGCATCATGGTCCATCGGGAAATCCTACTAGTCAAAGCGGGTTTTTTAAACAGGTATTTGAGTGGGTCCATTCGGGAGATTAAGATTACGGGGAAGGCCAACATATAATGCCTAAGGCGACGAGTACACCAGACTAAAGCCCAACACGCTTTTTCTAAGGGTGAGTATTTCAACTCGTATCCGGTCATCCTCTTGCTTAAATAATAAATGGCCTTTTCTACGTGCCCTTCTTCTCCTTCTTGGGCCAGCATGCATCCCATTGAATCCTCGGTCACAGAAAGGTATAGCAGTAAAGGCTTCCCGGGTGAGGGTGGTGACAGGACAGGTGGGTTTTGGAGGTAGGTTTTGATTTTATCGAAGGCATACTGACATAAGGTATCCCACTCGAACTTCTCTCCTTTTCTGAGTAGCTTAAATAGCGGGTCGCAGGTCATGGTGAGTTTTGAGATAAAACGGCTGATGAACTGTATTCTATCCAGGAACCCCCTCAGCTCTTTTTCATTCTTGGGTGGCTGCATTTCGACTATGGCTTTTATCTTAGTCGGGTCTACTTCAATTCCCCTCCGAGTAATAAGGAATCCTAACAATTTTCTGGTGGTGACCCCGAAGGTACATTTTTGTGGGTTTAGCCTCATCCTAAACTCTTTTAACCTCCCAAAAAACTTCCTCAAAGCCTCCAAGTGCCCTCTCCTCTCCTTAGATTTCACAATCATATTGTCCACATACACTTCCACCTCTTTATGGATCATGTTGTGCAATAACGTGGTAGCAGCCCGCTGATACGTTGCTCTTGCATTCTTGAGCCCAAATGGCATCACCCTATAGTAGTATGTTCCCCATGGCATGATAAAAGTGGTTTTCTCTCTATCCTCCGGTGCCATGAGGATCTGGTTATAGCCGGAGAATCCATCCATGAAGGACAGAAGCTCATGCCCGGCGGTGTTATCAACGAGGATGTCAATATGTGGTGAAGGTAAATCATCTTTAGGGCTTGCTTTGTTTAGGTCTCAAAAATCAACGCAAACCCTAACACGACCATCCTTTTTCGGGACAGGCTCTATATTGGCGATCCATTCTAGGTACTCAGTGACTATTAAGAATCCGACTCTTAACTGCTTTTCAACTTCCTCTTTGACTTTGAGTGCCCATTCAGGCCTCATTCGTCTCAATTTTTGTTTTACAGGTTTTGAATTCGGGAAGACGGGGATGTGGTGTTGGACTATCTCTGGATCAATGCCTGGCATATCATCATAAGACCATGCAAAAACATCTTTGAATTCACTTAATCATTTGATTAATTCTTCGCTTTCTTCTTTGCCAAGTGTAGAGCCGATAAAGACATTTTGAGGATTATTTTCATTTCCTAGATTAATTGTTGGAGTGTCCTCAATGATTTTACATATAGATTCTTTTTCTTTTTTGATTAATTTTTGCAATTCAAAGGTTATTTCACGATAATCACATTCATCACATTTATTATGCGCATTCGAGTAGGTAGAATTAGTCATGTTTTCATTAATTTTCTTTGGAGTGATTACAACAGACATAGAAATTGAAAGAAGCCTCATTTGGGCCATTACAGACTCTGGGTGTGGGGGATACCTATCACTAGACTCAAAAACCCACTCCTTCTTGCTTTTTCCTCCCAGATTGGTGATGAAGCATTCTTCCAGATCCCCTACCTTGGTAATTTCCTCCATCTTTTCTTTCTCGGGCCCTCCTTTGTCGGTCTTCTTCTGATCTTCCCCATTTTCCTCACTCTCGGCCACCTCTTCTACCAGACCTTCAACGTATTCATCTTCGGCCTTTCCATAACCTACTTTCATAACTTCTGTGCTCCCTTCGCCTAGCAGATCTTTCATGATAGAGTCGTCTAGCGCACCAATCCAATCCTTGGCAGTAACCGACGTAACAGGCATTTGTAAGTATGGATCTTCATATGCAGAAAACTCGTGGGGGAAGAAGATCTCAAACCCTGGCTTCAAAAACTTATCTTTCTGGTCCAACCATGGTTTTGGGAAACCGCAAAAGGGGAAATCTTCTCCTTCCTTCATAAAATATCCATTGAGCGTCTTTAAGAAAGGGTCTAATGGCGCATCGACGACCTTCTTCTTTTCCTTTTGCCCTTTCTTGGATGGTTGGTACCCCAGACCGTGAGTGTGAGTTTGAGTAGGGATTTTCGAAAATTTCGTCAGGCCTTGGTGGTTCTTTCCCAACCCCAAACCTGGAAAGAAACCCATTTTCTTCATGATCCCTGCGACCAACGGGCTTGCATATTCATCAAAGTAAAGTGGTAGGAATTCTTTTGGCTTTTCCTCCTCAATCATGCCGACGAACTCGAACCCTTCCATGTTTGCTTCTTCTTCTTGCAGCTATAATTCTAGAATCGGTGCGCTTGACGAAGCTTCGGACGAATGAACCCAGCTGTCCCCGAGGATATCGCAGACTTTGCTCTTCCAAACACATTTGACTTTTTGATGAACGGTGGATGGTATGGCACCTAAGCTATCCAACTATGGCCTCCCTAGCAGTAGATTAAAGGAGGCGGGGATATCAATGATTTGGAATTCAGCTTCTTTATCCACTGGTCCAATAACGAGGATAAGAAAGATGATGCACATGACCGTTCTCTGAGTGTTGTCATATGCCTCGACCTTTTACTAGGACAGCACGAAGGACGATTCATCTAAGCCCATCTGTTTGGCTGTTTGAAAGGGGCATACATTCAAAGTAGACCCGTTGTCAACGAGACAAGCGGGTACAGTGTTCCCCAAACATTCGACAGTGACGTACAATGGCTTATTGTGAATGGCTCCTCCGGGGGGTACGTCATCCGAAGAAAAGGTCATATCCAAGGTCGAGATTCTGCCAATCATTCCCACAATATCTTCCGGTGCTGTGTTGATGGGAACATCAGATTGGTTTAGGGCGTCCAACACTGCCTGCCTGTGGCATTTTGATGCTATCAATAACCCCTAAATGGTGATATTGGTCTGAGTTTTCTTCATCTGCTTTAGAACCCTGTCTTCTTCCTCTTCTTCGTTCATTTTCCCTTTTCCCTTATCCAATTCTCTCCTTGGATGATCTTCCTCCAGCTCATGCGGTTTGAAGTGTCTGCCCGACCGGGTTAAATGACTGACTTCTTCTCTTGACCACAGATTGTTAACTTTTGAATCAACTTTTGAAGTATCCTCCACCACCTCTATTTCTTTGTCGCTCTTATACCAAAGATCGTCTTTTATCTGCCTCACGTCTCGAGTGTTATTCCCTTGAACCCACCAGTCTGACTGTTCAATTTTCGCCAGCTGATCCTCCAAAGTACAGATTGTCGAATCCTTCAGCAGCTGGTATGGCTTTCTTGGTGTCTCGGCCTTAGTGATTAGCCTAGAAGGATCGAAGGTTGCTTCTTCTATCCTCAAAAGATAAAGGCCCTGCGGTGGTGGCACAACTTGATGATTCAGAAGCAGATTTCTAGTAATGTTTGGAGCTTTGGTAGGTGGTTATGAAATTACCTTGTTATCGATGTGGTCCTGGATTTCGTGCCTTAATCTCATATACTGATCTGTTGAGTGACCCTTCTGCTGGTGAAATTTGCAGAAGAGGTCCCCTTGGAAACTTGGCAGAAGCGGACTTGGTAGGGGTCGAGGTTCCAACTGACGGAGATGCCCTTTTGCTAACAGTCTATCGAGGGCAGTCGATAGTGACACTCCTAGATCTGAGAATTTTCTTGGTATTTTGTCCCCTCCTCTCCTCGGCGTTATGTCAAATTTCCTCTCTGGTCCGTTCAGTGCATTGATAATGGTGGGGCCAGAGTGACCCCCCATTTGTCCTCCGTTGGACCCATAGTTTGGCCTCCTGTATCGGTCTGGTTGCTCCTCTTTCTTAATTACCCCCTCTTGGATTGCATCCTCTATCCTTGTTCTGACATTGAAAACCACGGCGAAGGTCCTGATTGACTGAAACCTCATCTTTTCTTGATACACTGGCTGTAGATTCTTCATCAGCATTCGGATCTGGTCCTTCTCAGAAGGCCTTTGCACCATTTTAGCTGCTTTTCTCCTCCATCTGCTCAGATATTCGACGAACGATTCTTTGTTCCCTTGCCTAGTGGTCTCCAAATCTCGGACAGTGACATCCAAATCTTGATTGTACTCATACTATGCCACAAATGCTTTTATTACTTCTTACCAAACCCTAGTTTTGCTTGGTTTGAGAGTAAGATACCAGGATAAAGCAGCTTCGGTTAAAGTCTATTGGAATAAGATAGCCATCATGGTTGTGCTCAGCCCACTCGGTTGGAAAGCTCCAATACACATTCTTACATGGCTGTGAGGATTCCCGGTCCCATCAAACTTGTCAAAAAATTGGCATCTTAAACCCGACAGGCAGTGTCTCACGTACTCCGTCATACAACCCTTCTGGTTCCATCAGATAGGTATCAACTCCCTAAGCCTTGCGCATCACCCTTTCCAACTTTTCTATTTTCTCGGTCAGTAGCTTCTCTTTCTCAGTTTTCTCCCTTTCCCTATTGGCCTGTAGCGCAACAGCCCATTGCGCCTCCTGATCATCAAACCAATCTCCTTCCCCCTAGAGGTGGGTCCATGGTTGGCGGAACTACAGGCGGTGGTCGGCGATTTAGTGCTTCTATCATTTCCATCATACGGTTCATATTTTTGGCTTGCCGCCTCATTTGCTCTACTTGTTGTTCTACCAGCGTTCTTAACCCGGCTATTTCCTCGTTGTTTCTTTCTTCTGCCATGTTAGCGTCTTCTCTTCTTACCAGCCTTGCCGTGGGATCCCTAAACCAAGTTTGATTTGATCTTAATGCTATTTTTGCTCCTACAACAAATTTTGAAAAAAAATTTCTTTTAAAAACTTTTTATCTGTTTCCTTTTGTTATACAAAGACATTTGAAAAAAACTTTTCTTTTATATGTCACACGGATGCAATGCATATGTGTGTGTGTGTGCCTACTCTATATGCCAAAGAAAAAAAAAAATCCTAAATCCTAACGCATAAGCACATAAGCACATAAGATCCTCACTCACGTGTCAAGTGCGCCAACTGCTCCTTTCATTGTGATCTTCACTACCCTTTCAAAGGTCGGATATTCAAAAAAATTTCAAAATTTATTTGAAAAGCATTTTTTTTAAATGATGAGATCTTTCCAAAAATGATTCTCAAGGATTTTGAATCTTTTATTTAAAAATGAGGATGTGTAAACATTTCTCAGTAAAGATGATTGGATTGAAATTTTGCTTTGAAATTCATTTGAAGAACATTTCTTCCAAAAATAATTCCCAAAAATTTTGGATTTTTCCTTAGAAGATGATTATGTGAAAACATACCTTAACAGAGGTTAGTTTGGAGCTTTACTTGACCAAAAAAAACATTTTGGGATGAAGATTGGTGGTTTATCAAAATCTTGTTTGCTGTCAAAAGTGGATTTTAAAACTTTCGGGTAGAAGGATCACACGATCGGATTGTTATCGTACTTTTCTTGAATTTGGATGCATACAAGGTCAATGATGCTTAGCTAACATGATATAAGAATTATAATCTTATAATCAAGGTTCAGCATGTCTTCCAAATGTGGTGGGACATGAGGAGAAATTGCTAAAAGTTGATTATTAGATTATACATCTTTCATCAAGCAAGTATCGTCATCATCTCAAGTAATCCCTTCCGAGCATACAAAACTCCCTAGTACATAAATCCTAATCAAGAATTGATTTCCTAAGATTTGAAAGGTTCCATGGAAGCTACTATGCAAAAGCAGGGTTTTGGTCAAATAAGGGACCCTTGACAGACACCCGATAGGATGCTTCATATACCAACACATGGTACGAGATCAAGGGTGATCACACAGTCCCATGATAACTTGACCGACCAGGTTGCCCCGATTCTCCAAGGTCATAGTTCCGTGCGATCGACTGGTTAGACATGCAAGTGAAATGCAACAGGCATACAAAAATTAATTAATTCAATTAAAAGGATGTTTTCAAGTCTAATCCTCGAGTGAACCCAAAATCAAAAATTCCTGGTCTGCGAAACCAGAGATTCTGGGTTCGATCCCCAGCAGAGTCGCCAAATTGTGGATATCGCAACTTTTCTCCTTTACCCACAACTTTTCTTTTAAAATTCAAAACAAAGAACAAATGAGTCACCACTCAATTTTTCAAAGGAAAAATTAAGAAACCATTTCAAAAGGAAACTGATCTTTTAGAAACCAGAGATTAACTAGGTTCGGGGATTATAGAATGAGAAGGGAAGGAGCCCATCGGACTAAAACACCCCTTCTCATCCTATCTAGCGATAGGCCTCTACTTAACATCCTTTCAATTGAATTATTAATTCAAATGTGCCCTCAACTAATACGTATGTATAAATATAAATTACAAAAGTATGTCTAAAGGGTGTAAGATTGCAAGTGATAAAATATCATTCAAAAACCACATAGTTCAAGTAGCAAGCAATATGATATGCAATAGGGAACAAGAGAACTTACCTGGGATCCAGCCGCGATATTAAACGTGCAATGCATACAAATGAAAGAGAATCCTAGAAAAGAGTCTCTAATCGCATGTATTCACATAAGGCAAGATCCTAATTCTAATGTGTCGCGCATGAGGTCATAAAATCGGTAAAATCAAGAAATTAAAATAAACTAAAGAGGAGTTTAAGAAACCATACCTTAATAGCGCTACAAAGCAAAGGGTTAGTCCACATGATATACGAGGTATAAAGTTGGATCTTAAATAACAATTCGAGACTCCTAGCTTAAATCTATCAAATGTAGTTATCCTAAAGCAAACGAATCCTACTTATGAATGTCAAGTCACATGGGTGAATGTAAACATGAACAAGAAGAAATCATGAAGTAATTATTGATTTAGGTCACTTAAACTTTAAATTCAAGCTTAACTAATCATTATTAAAACATGGTTTAAACCTTAGCTCATGAAAATATGATCTAAACCATTATGAAAATATGATCTAAACATGGTTACAGGATTCTGGAATTTGCTGAGAGCAGATCAGAACTTTAAAGAAATAAAAAAAACATGGTTCCCATGGTTTGATCTTAGTGAATTTTGGACACAAGATGCCTCTGTGTGTCTAGTTTTTAACCCAAAAAATAAATCAAAGTTTCAACAGTTAGATCTCTAGGAATTGGACAAAACCAGACCTCACTCAGGATTCTACAACCCTCTGTCCAAAGTTCTTGCACGATTTTCTAAAATAGTAAAAAAATCAAAAATGCTTTGTTCTTTTTAGGGTGGCTTTCTAACACAATAACCTACTTAGAAATCTGGACAGATTATGGTTGTTCCACAAAACCCTTAATCAAACCACTCAAAACATGAAACTACCTTAAAACAAAAATTACAGTGGTAGAACTTTGAGTTATAAACACTTTCCCATTAGTTTCATCCCATTCCAACGGTTCGATGTTCGTCTAAAAAATCTATGATCAAAAATAGATTGTGAACTCACTGCTCATTGGGTTGATTCGCTTTATTGTTATCAACTTAGACAAGTAAGCCATGGAATTAGGCTTGTCTAAAGCTAATTCTCCTACCATTTTGTGGTCATTGGAGACTAAATATATTCATGTTTGTAAATTTCAAGAAAGTATAGAAGAACTTCATGAAACTTAATCATAACGAACCTCAAACCATGAAGATAGGTTTATTATGCTAAATATTCTAGTATCAACCTTAGTCTCCTTATGAACCACAAGATTACAAGGAGATTAAGGGATTTCAAGCCAAGAGATTCAAGTAAGACATTGAAAGTCTTGTGAATCCAAGGGATGAACACAAAAAAAAAAAAAAAAAAAGAAAGGAAACTAAAGAATTCAATGCATATTATAATTAAATTTAGACAAAGACTAATTATTCTAGAG
Organism: Hydrangea macrophylla; assembly: GCA_033977485.1. Taxonomy (NCBI): domain Eukaryota; kingdom Viridiplantae; phylum Streptophyta; class Magnoliopsida; order Cornales; family Hydrangeaceae; genus Hydrangea; species Hydrangea macrophylla. Next base: position 62,792,038 of record CM066983.1, read on the forward strand.
TTTACCTCCAAAGTATCCTCAACTTGGTGATTTTGGAGAACTTCCAAAGATTAATCAAGCTCTTCTACACTAATTCACACAACTCTTTCTTTAAATTATCCTAAACTCACTTAATTATGAAAATTAAGGCAAGAAGAACACTTATAACCACTAGATTCTAAGAAAATCTCCAACCCCTTACAAGTGAATATTCATCCTCTATTTATAGACATTCTTAGAGGGGTATTTCAGTTATTTCAGGACTGAAAACCCTAATTTAGTCGTCCTTTTGATAGTACAAAATGTGCTGTCTTACAACTGTCTGTTACAAAAACGCGGCACTCACTAGAGATGGATGCAGCACTCAGTAAATGCCGGAACGGCACTCAGTGATTGCCATTACGGCATTCACTGAATACCGATGCGGCACTCAATGAATGCCGCAGGCAACTCTCAGGACTGCCGTTATTTTGTAAAAATTCATTTTTTGCGGCACTTGCTGAAATTTGTGGCATTCACGGAATGCCGTCCGGCAGTCCACAGACTACCGCAGCGGCAGCCCGTGACTGCCACAAATGGACTCAAGTGTCGTTCTGCCTCTTTCTTCCTTTTTTCTTTCATTATCAATTTTTTTTGCTTTTTGTTTAGGTTGGAGAGTCTTTCGAAGAGCTTGAATCATCTTTGGGAGTCCTACATTAGTCGGACATTGTCATCATCGAATCCTGGAGGTAACACTCTCTTTTATTCAACATTTGGTCAAAATCGGGGTGTCTACACCTATTTAGAATGCTACAGGTGATGACCAATATGACGACGTCTACTACCCAGAGGAGGGCTATGCCGAGGATGGACATGCTGAGGATGGAGATGTTGGCCAGGACTACTACGTTGACAATTACGTCTACGCCAGTTGAAGACTAGAATAAATTATAGCTTCTATTTCTGTTGTTGATTTCCTTATTATGTTTTGTAATCGGGCATATGTTGCTCTAAGACACTGTATTTCTATTTTCAGACTCTGATGTATACTTTGATGTAGTAGCTAGAACGGTTATATCATATTCAGTTGTTTATATTACTATTTCTCTTTATTATAATTGTTTAGAACTACGTGGTATGGACAATTCAGTGACTTCACCAGTCATTGCCCAAGGACCCGAAAAGGAAATTTCTTTTTCTCTATTTTTGTTGTACCGAGATGTGACAGCTTAAGTTAGTGAAAAATGGGTTTGACTCTTATATGGCTACTTGGGAGATGAATTACATGAAGTTGATACGTACTTGTATGTATTGGCTATTAGTCATCATTCTTACTTGTATGTGTTTTGTTCTTACTCCGTATTTCATTAGGAACAAAACACTTTGTCCAAAAACATAAGAAAATAACTCGACGTAATAATTTTTTTTGACCTTTACATTTTATATATGGGTAAGATAATTTCTTAAAATATTCTAGAGTATTTCAGCCTTGAAAAAGTAATAATTCTTCCTATTATATTTTCTATTTTTTTTCGTTTCTTTTTCTATCTAGGGGTGCTACTCATCCTAACATTGTGAGTTATTTGGAAATATTTCCATTTTCCCTATACATAAGATGTTTAAAATAAAGTAGGTTTTTCCTTAGTGTTGACGAGCTATAATAGCGTAAATTGTATTAGAGACATAATTTTGTACAAAATGGTCATTTTTGTACATAGGGCATTGGTCCCAATATGTTTTTAGTTAGTATATATAAGAATCTCTATATAAATTTACTGAACAAGAATTGGCAAGCCTGAGGAAAGAATTTGACCATATATTAGGTACACAAGAATCATAAATACTTCTGTTCCTGAAGCCGAACTCTAGGAATATATGTATATGTGTAATAGCATTAATTATTGTAGCATTCCTTTATCACACTCTTGTTCTTTTGAACTTTTAGATTTGGGGAAAAGAACCGAATGATATGTTATCACCTTGATATTCCGTAGTTTTTGCTAATTATCCGTCATTGTGCTTTGTGTTGTCAGGTTCTCTTTGGAAGGGTTGATCTTTTAAGTGTTAAGGTAAGAAAGAAAATGAATTATTGTGCCTGCCTTATTGGCAGGTTCTCTTTGAATAAACCAATACAGGATGTGTTTTATTTCTTTCACCATTTATGCTATTCATGTTTTAAGTTACAGTATAGCACCTACAATAGGGTAATCTAATGGGTTTGCAAACACAATAACCACCAAATTTATGAACTCTCGCCTAAATTCACACTTGAACAGAGTAATCAAATGAGTTTGCAAATTTAGAAAGAGTGGTTACATTTTTTAAAGTATAATTTCGAGTATGCAAATGCAACTTCATTTTTTGAGATGTTTTGAATAATCTTGGGGAAATATGATGTTGGAGATGAAAAAATGTGTGTCGAAGCTATTAAAAAGTAAATATGGAAAATGTATTTATGTGGTTGATTGGCTAGTGTGTAAACTGTATATGTTAAGCTTTAGTGTTGGAATATTGGCTTAATTTGAAGTGCTTTGGAAAAAAGAAATCTTGCAAGACATTACCGCTCGGACGAGCATTTGATCGTAGTAACTTTTTGAAAAGTCGCCGGCCAAGAATCTTGCGCGGGCGAGCAATTTGTTCGTTGATAGTTGGTTTTGGAAAGTTCTATATGATTTTGGATTCCTTATTAGTGTAATACCCTGTATTTTGGAGTGTATAAATAAATAATATATGAGATTCTGTATGAATACCTTAACCATACATTTATCACGTGATCTCAACCGATCGAGAAGTCCTTGGTTCAATCAATCGAAACCCTGCCGACATAAATTTATGACATGGTCCCCCTTTTAATAGATTGAATCGGTCTCAATCGATCAAACCTGACCGATCTACTCTCAAGTGATCGAAGGCTCTTCAATCGATCAAACTTGTCAGAAATGTTATCCCAGTTTTGTGCGCTGGACATGCCACCTTGCACCCTCCTTCTCCTATATATATGAGACCAAATTGTGTGTGAGGTTTGTTTTCCAAACTTGAGAGTTGAGAGAGAGAGAGAGATTGGATTATATATATATATGCACATCCATACATATATATCCACACACTCTATCTATATATATTCTATGCAAGAGAGAGAGGAAGACAAAAGCAGAAGCAGAAGGAGAAGGAGAAAGAAGAGAATGGAGACAGAGACGGAGAGAGAGACAGAGACAAAGAGAGAGAAGATGAGGCCATTGGAGGAAGCTTAAAGCTTAACGCTTTGCCAAACGCGCCCTTAGCAATGTTCGGTGAGTCTCAAACTCACTCGGTAGCTTAGCTATAATGTTTTACACAATTTGGACATTTTGTAATGACCCAAACATGCCTTAACAGATTTTGGTCATTCACTACCAGAATCTTAAGAAGACGACTTTTGAGCGATCAAGCTGGGTTCAATCGATCGAACACACAGAGTCTCAATCGATCAAAATGACTTCTATCATTCGAGACCACCTTCACTTCAATCGATCGAGCATACTTAGATCAATAAAACCTCACTTTTCCCAATCGATCAAAAGGACTTCAATCGATTAACAAAATAAGAGTTCTTAAAAGCTTTAATGCTATGAACAAGAGTACCAATATGTATTGATTATAGACGGTCGATACTTGCAAGCATTCTTAAAAGCGGTGAACAGTAAGAGTTCTTAAAAGTGGTGAACAAGAGTATTGGTACGTCCATAGACCAGTTGTTATATTGTGCTTGTAAGAGTTCTTAAAAGCGGTGAACAGTAAGAGTTCTTAACAGTGGTGAACAAGAGCACTAGTTTGTCATGATGATATAATTGGTTCATTACAGTCAGTCGGGGTTGGTATAGTCAGTCTTAGGGTTTGTAAGTGATAAGAATCGGATAACGAGTTTAGAATAGAAGAGGGTAAATATATTATTATTATCACTACTAAATATCGTTTATAACTGGTAATTACTTTATATCTATGAGACTGTGCTAGTTCATTCTTACTCAGCTTTCAGTAAGCTGACGACCTTTATTGCCTGGACATTTCCCACCCAGCCTACCCTGTCTATGCCATTGTAGGTAACAAACTGGATGACGGTGACTACTACCCGATGGAGGGCTACACAGTGGGTAAATCTACCAAAGTTTGAGAGGTCGGGGAAGACTATTACGTGGACGATTACGTTTACGCGAGCTAAACAAGAAGAGAAACGTTTAGTCTTATGTTTAGTTTTATATTTCTATCAAACGTTAGTATAATTGGTACTCAGTACCTTTTATATTTCCTATAGCCCACTCTGATGATATTGTAATAGCTAGGACTTTTGTATTATATTGATATTATTACTATTTGTGTTACTTGTAGTTGACTAGTACTATGTGGTGTAGACAAATTAGTGACATTCATCCGTCATTCCCTATGGACCCAAAATGGAAATTCATTTTTCTCTATTTTTGCTATTCCGGGGCATAACAATTGGATTTTGGCAAGTCTACTATAAATGCTTAAATCTAGCTTATTGTAAAAGGGAGTTGGAATATTGTATCTTCCACCTGTTGACCTAGAGAGCTATTAAAAGGCATTGTAAAGCTCTCTAGATTTGTTTTCACCATCATCATAATGGATTGATTCGAGTTGCTTTGGGGGTGTGGACGTAGGCTTCATTAATCGAACCACCCGTAAATCTTTGTGTCTTGTGTTTGTGATTGCTTTCTTGTTTTCTTGTTCTTTCTTTCTTGTTTGGATTCTTTGTTTATGTTTTGAATCACACTCTTCCTCACAACAAAGTGGTATCAAAACATCCAGGTCGAGATCTTGGAGATATAGACGGAGAAGGAAAGGGTACGAAGAATGATGGAAAAGATGCCAAGGCATCCGATTCAAGCACGAAGGCAACAAAGATGATAGTTTTGAATGCTAAATTCGAGTTGCAAAAGTTTGAAGGATCAAAAATAGCTTTGGGATGTGGTAGTGTAAGATGATGGACGCTCTTGTTCAACAGGGCTTGGACATAACTCTTTAAGGGGAGAAACCAGAGGATGTGACTGAACAAGAGTGGTTGAAGATGAACAGATTGGCATGTAGGTCTATTCATCTCTGCCTCACAAAGGATGTCAAATACTTTGTGATGAGAGAGAATATAGCCAAATTATTTTGGAAGAAGCTGGAAGACAAGTATATGACAAAGAGAATTGAGAACCGGTTATATTTAAAGTGGAAGCTATTTTGTTTCTAATATAAGGAAGGTACATCCAACCTGATTGGAATATAATTTGGAACCTGAGAATTCCCCAACAAAATTAATCACTTCCTTTGGCTTATCATGCATGACTCATCTCCCCTCCAATCACCCTTAAAGCTGTGAGAGCTATGAACGATAATCCGGGTTGTGCTAGGTGCGGTCATTGGTCTGAAACTACCATCCATATCCTTAAGGACTGTAAAAAAAAGCTATAGATGTTTGCGATTTCCTCCTAACTAGGGAAACCCTTGAGGATGAGGCATGGTGTTTGACAATCATATGTGGCTGACTTCTAACATTGATAAAATCATAATTTTCTTCTTGGTCAAATTCCCTAGTTAATGGTTTTCATGTCAAGGTTATGGTACATTTGGAAAGAAAGGAACAATAAGATGTTTTACAACACTTCCAACCATAACAACAAAATTATGGATATATGGAATAGGGCTGCACAAAATACCCATGACCCGAAGACCTGAACCGAACCAAACTGAATGGGTCGGGTTGGGTCAGGTCTGAAATACATTGGGTCGGGTCTAGGTTGGGTCCAGTGAGAAGCAAAATATTTGGGTTAGTTCGAGTCTAGTATTCGAGTATACTGAATTAGACCCGAGACCCAGAATACATAAACCATAGGTATAAACCTTCTTTAGCTATTTTGCATTTACTATATTGTTCACTCTTTCACCACAACAAACCTTATATATATATATATATATATCTCATGCGCCTCAAGGCCTCAGTGATTTTGTTTCTTCAATAGCAGATTCCTCACCTCAAGGCCTCGGTGATTTACTGTATTGTTCACTTTTTTACCACAACAAACCTGTGGACACGCGGAATCCGTCGTCCACTCCCGGTTTTTCCTGTTTGTTTCCAGGGTTTCGGAATTGATTTTCCTTTGGTTTGAAATTTATTTGAAAGAAAACAAGAGGTTGATTTCGAAGAAAAGAAGGTCTTTCAAAAACAGTCTTTCGAAAACAGATACAGAGTCGCCACTTGGTCTTTAAGGAACCAAGAAACCTAATTTTGACTCACCCAAACGGATAAAGGGCACCGGCCCTTCATAACCAAAGAACTTGGCTCGGGGTTTTGGTACGAGAGAGGAAGGAGCCTTTGTCATAACTAAAACACCCTCAACTCGCCCCGTCTCTCGACGGGCCTCAATTAGAATCCAAATAATCATCTTATACTATATGTGGTTCGACAATTACTATTATGATAGTATACTACATTACATAAGAATCTTGAAATGGAAGATCAAAAGATAAGATATCATTCATAAGATCTTAGCCAAATATCATACAATGCAAAAGTGAAAGATCACACAAATAAACCTAGGAAAAATCGTCTAATCATATATCAATTAATCAAGTTTCCTAATCTAAAGGGGGCATGAATTGTTCTTGAAACAAATAAATCAAAGAAAACAAAGATGCTTAGCAAGCTAGAATGATGCATGTTATTCTTTGAGAAGAGAAGATCTCTCAATCCCCGGGATGGATGAGAAAGGATGATTAGATCGAGGGGAAGCATAAATGTGTGATCATGATCATTCCTTATAATCTTCTTAGATTAGGAGCCATGAAAGCCCCAAATCTTGCATGGATGCAATGTATGTATCTAGAATGTGCCAAGGTTGTAGTGTGCTTTGTGTTCATGGATTCCTAGAATGAGTTAGAAGTCTATAATGTGTATGAATGAATGAATGAAATCATCATGGGATATGTACAAATGTAGCATGAACTAATTCCTAAAATATGAACTAATTTGGAAGGCATATAAGCATCAAATCAAAGAATGAAAGTTAAAAGGTGCTTGCTGTGAATAGTGGACAGAACAGTAACACGATCTTGTAAAAATGGAAAAGAGGGGTTAGGAATGTTTTCAATGAATGATTTTTTATGGAGATTTTCCTTCTTATGTCTAGAATACAACACAAAAATCCAATCATCAAGAACCTCCAAAATTGTTGGAGAGATTTATTTTTATTTGAACATAACTTCAATACACTTCAAGAATACTTTGGAGGTATTGAAGTTATGCTCATCATCTATCAAACATGTTTTTGAGGTCAAGAGCTACTATCCATAAGGATTCACTCACCCCAAACTTCATGTCATCATTTAGATGATGAAGAACTAGTAAGTAAATAAAGAAAATCAAAAAGAAATGAGGTAAGAAGAGATGAACATAATATGAACAAGTAAGTAAGTAACAATCAATAGAAGATAATCAATGTGATTTTGGACTTGTAGCTTGGTGTTTCACTCATAGATTTTGACATTTAGACATGGAAGTAGCTTCCTAACTCAAGAATGCTCAAGAATGGTGATTGGGGGTGTTTGGGATGTGAAGTATAAGAGAGGTAATGGAAGAACACAAGATCAGAACTCACTTTCTATAGCAAAATAGTAGGAGGAAGCTCCTTTTCTCTCTTCTAAACCTATCTCTATCTCTCTTCTTCTCTACAACTTTTCAAGCTTTTGCACTTGGCCCCCTCAAAATGAAGAGCAATGGGGGGTTTATATAGGCCAATTTGGGGTGGTTTGGGATTTTAGAAGTGTTCCCATTGGTCCCAAACATCTGTGAACATAAAACTACGTCGTTTTGGTTTTCAATTAATCAAATTGGACCCCCAAAAAAATTACAAAATGGACTCTGCGAGGGTTGAGTGCCGCGGCGGCACTGCTCCTCAGACGCCCAGAAATTTACGTTTAGGCCCCCTAAGGTTCCGGTATTCGCGAAAAGGCCCTATTTCGTCCGAAATTCACAGAAAATGCGTATGAACTCCAAACTGAGGTTGTGATATACCGTTGGAAAGGTAATGGAGTCTACTTTACATAAAAAATAGTTCGGGGATAGGTCACTTTGAAAAGTTTTGCGGTATTTGCGATAAAAGCCGATTGGTCACCTTTTTCGCCTTTGGGAATTCATAATAAATTCGTTTTAAATCCAGAAATTATGTGCGATATACCGTTGGAAAGCTACTGACCTCTAGTATCCATGAAAAATATTTGAAAATTGTTTCGGTGCCCTGATTCCAAACTCAAATCTTAGTCAAACTGGTCAAACCTGGGATTCTCGGGAAGTTCTGGGAACCTCCGGGAGCTCCCAGGAGCCAACGTTTTCGCTCGATTCTCTTTTAAAACTCATTTTAATACTTCCCACATGACCCAGAATGATTTCGGTGAATTTGGATGATTTCGGTCAAACTTGGTCAAACCTTGGTCAAACCTGGTCAAACCGGTCAACAAGGGCTTTCTGGGAACTTCCGGGACTTCTGGGGGTCTCTGGGAGCTGACGATTTCATCCGATTTTACTTAAAAACTCATTTTATCACTTTGCTTACGACGTAGCATGTTTCAAGAACTTTTGGTCCAAATCTGAGAGTCTTCGGGCTTTCAGGGGTATTTTGGTCATTCTGAGCATTCTGAGAGATAGAGCTGACTTCCAAGAGTCCTTTTGAGTCTTTTACGATCATTGTGAACCACCAAGCTATGGGTCTCCTAAATCTGATAGCCGACAAAATGGGGTGTCTACAGTTTGCCCCTCTTTGGCAGGAACTTGCGAGGCAACGCATGTCGCAAGCGAGTGCCAAAGTTTTGAAGAGACAGGTCTTTTGGAGGCTATAGATTTAGGATAAAAAAAAGCGTTGCAAAAGATGATGCTGAGGCTAGTGCTGGTCGTGCTCTGCGTGAGCTGCTTACGTATCCCAAGGGGAATCAGACCAGGGCGTAGTTCAGGGCACAAAGGAATAAATCACACATGCACATACACAACAATCAGGAGTATGCTATGCTAAAAGAGTAATATGCAATGCATGGATGTGATATGAATTGTGTCATGAGTCCTATCATGTCTAGTGTTATGATCCTAGTATGAGCAGGTGCTGTGGGGTGTGCCACTCTGAGTGGACTTGTGTTGTGCTAGTGCTTTTGACTATGATGCAGTGGCCAACCATAGTTTAAAAAGACTCTGGGTTTCGAGGCAAACTTCTCAAATTACGGGAAGTGTGCTTTACAAGCGAATGGGATCGAACGTGGGGTCCCAGGGGACTATAATCGGAGATGCTGTTTAACCGACGGATACGAATGCCCTGGGAATTAAGAGACGGACACAGAAGTCAAGTGATGGATATGAAATCCTGAGATGTCAAGCGATGATCATGGAAGCCCCATTAATAGAAGCCTAAGATGGCATATTTTGAATGAGCGCGATTGGTAAAAAGATGATGAGTTAATAATGGACCATTGTGACTATCATGGATCGGATCAAATAGTTGGGCTAACCGTGACCAGAAGAAGTGTCGATGATGGGTCAACAGTGAACTACTATGACTGTCGTGATCGAAATGACGGTGTATGAATCGATACGTCCGCTGGGGATTAAACTGAATTTCCTGGGGATGAAGCGACTCTTTCTGGGATCTCTCTTCAATTGCTTCTCTTGATTGGGATTCAAATTCGATTTCATCAAGATCTTTTGGCGCTCAATCCAAGAGGGCCGGTCGGGGCCTCCGGGAGCTGGTATCTGTCTATTTCTGTCCTCGAGGGATGATGTAGGGTTCTCGGAGATGGTCTGTGGCAGTTAAGGTTTTGATATTGAAAGAGGAGGGTGATGGACTTATGTTGCTTTAGGATGAAAGAAGGTCATCAACGGCCACTCATGGACTTATGTTGGACAAATGAAAGAAGATCATCAACAACCACTCATGGACTTATATTGCATAGGAGAAAGGAAGATCATCAACAGCCACTCATGGACTTATGTTGCATGAAGAAAGAAAGATCATCAACAGCCACTCATGGACTTTTGTTGCATGAAGAAAGAAAGATCATCAACAGCCACTCATGGACTTATGTTGCATGAAGAAAGAAAGATCATCAACAGCCACTCATGGACTTATGTTGCATGAAGAAAGAAAGATCATCAACAGCCACTCATGGACTTATGTTGCATGAAGAGATATGAAAGATCAACAGCCACTCATGGACTTATGTTGCTAGGAGAAAGGAAGATCATCAACAGCCACTCATGGACTTATGTTGTATGAAGAAAGAAAGATCATCAACAGCCACTCATGGACTTATGTTGCATGAAGAAAGAAAGATCATCAACAGCCACTCATGGACTTATGTTGCATGAAGAAAGAAAGATCATCAACAGCCACTCATGGACTTATGTTGCATGAAGAAAGAAAGATCATCTACAGCCACTCATGGACTTATGTTGCATGGAGAAAGGAAGATCATCAACGGCTACTCATGGACTTATGTTGCATGAAGAAAGATGAAAGATCAACAGCCACTCATGGACTTATGTTGCAGGAAGGAAGAAAGATCATCAACAGCCACTCATGGACTTATGTTGTATGAAGAAAGATGAAAGATCAACAGCCACTCATGGACTTATGTTGCTAGAAGATGATGGTTAACTTTTGGCGGTTTGGAAAGGGATGAAATTTTCCCCAAGTTTGGACGCTTCTCATGCTGACGCCTTGACTGGTGCAGTAATAGTGTTTCGTACTCCTGCTTGCATTGTCATTAGAATGCTCTTTATAACTTGATTTAAAAAATTCATTATTCGTCACTATTGACTTACACATTTGAGACTACGACAGACTCTTTTTCTGAAAAAGACTATGACAAACTCAGAAACTGACAGACACCGACGCGCGAGGGCGACACATTCGACACTGAAATGAAACAAGCTCGGCTTGCCAAAACTTAATGTGCTCTTGTCATAAATGATGTACCATTTCTCTTTTGTGTTTACTTCTCACCTTAACGTGGCATCACTTTGATGGTGAATTTTATTTTGAAAATTCCTCCCTACTGATCTAATCAATTTCTTTGCTTCTCCCAAGATGTGCTTTGAATTAGTGCCTTAGCTTATGGAATAAAAGATGTTCCATTTCCATCTGTTCAAGACAATGCTTGTGACTTGAAGGCTTATAGGGATTGGGTGGCAAACAAAGTTTGCCCCTAGTTTGAAGGGCATGGATAGGCAAACGAGGTAAATGACCGAAGTTTGCCCCTAGTTTGGAGGAAGGTTCATTGGAGGTTTTGGGCAAACGAGGTAGGTGACCGAAGTTTGCCCCTTGTATGAAGGGTAGATAGTAAAAGTCAGGCGAATGAGGCGGGTAGCCGAAGTTCGCCCCTAGGGTGGAAGGTGATTTCTGGCTTGAGGCAAGGACCGTGACTTTAATCTCTCAAATTCTCATAACTTTTGCCTAGGCACCAGTGAGGTGACCTAACGAGCTCTTTTCTCTCTTTTATTATTGCTCACTTTGGATTTAGCTCTAATTTTTTCCTAGGCGTCCTTTCGAATTTTCGACCTAGCGAGCCATCCTTCTTTTTTCTTTTTTTTAAAAGTCTGCCTACGTACCCCCAGGTGGGGATCAGGTCCAACGTAGTTCGGGCCATGGTCAGAAAGAAGCGGGTTGATTTTTAGGTAGGTGGGGTGACCGAACCGTTGTGGTTGCCTACGTATCCCCAAGCGGGAATCAGGTTGAGCGTAGTTCAAAGCAAGGCTTGAAGGAAATTGGTTGAGGGTTTTTCAAACCAATCGTCAAAGAAGTTCAAACTTGAGCCACTTGTGGTAGCTTTGAATAAAAGGATTCAGTTTCAATCTCCCCTTCTTTTCTTTTTCTTTTTTTCTTTTTGTTTTGAGGATTGATCCTTTTCACTTTCGCCTAGCCAGTCAATTTTGCTTTTTAATATAGTCGATTCTTGTGAGATCTTTCAATCGCAATCTCAGAATTCTAGAATGTGCATGTCAGTTCTCGGAATTTATTTGTGGTCATTCCGTGCCTTTTGAAATGTGATCTTGGCACGTTCTTAAGATGTATCTTGAAGCGCATGATTCTCTCATTTGTTTCATCAAAATTTTCTCCAACATTTTGACTGGCTAGGGTTAGATTTTGGAAATCAACACCTTTTTCAGCTCTAACTTTTGCCTAGGTGCCCTTTCGGGTTTTCAACCTAGCGAGCTTTTTCTTTTCTTTTCTTTTTTTTTCTTCTTTTTCTTTTTTTTTTTCTTTTTTTTTTTTTTAAAGTGGAGATGAAACTTGCTAAAATGTTTGGCTACCATCAAGGACTAAGTCTGTATTGCTTTCGATCGGACAGTTTGCATGGCTTCCAATTGGATTGGGCTTAAGGCTTTGAAATGGTGGAAAAAGGGTGTTGGGCAAGCCCCAAGTCAGTTTCAAGTATGTCTATTCAAGATTGAGGCAAGAGCATCTTTAAATTCTTAAAGTAAAACTATTCAACTCTTGGCTTTTCATCGGTGTCGGCGCAAAATTGACTTTGACCTTTAAGGATTTTGAGTAAAAAAATTACCCTTTTTTTTAGCACAGTAATATCCATGGTAATTTGAAAAGTAACACTTCATTTCAGCGATTCATGCATCTATGACTAAACACATCAGATTAGGCAAAATGAGACTTCATTCCATCAGTAGAGAAGGATTACAGACTCATTAACAGCTCGATGACAAACAGACTCGACCACAAGAATAAACATACAACAGACTCGACTAGACTAGACTCGACCTGGTCTCAAATGGAATGTCACAATGACTCACTTATTCTTTTTATTTCTCTTTTTTTTTTCTAAAGAGCATCTTCATTTGGTTTTCTAGCAAGAGTCCCAAACACCATCACTTCACTTGCACAGGTTCAACACTTATGGTCCTCAGCGAAGGGGATCATTTAAATGGATAGGTCAAGGGTTGGTCGAGACCGAGGTGGTGGATTGGATTGGGGTACGGCGCATCATCTAAGAGATCCTGAATTGAGTGACGGAGCCTCTTACAGTTGTCGGAACTCTTCCATAAATTTCAGAACTTGAGTCAGCCGATCTGATTGTTGATTGATTAATTCAGTGACCTTGGCTTCTAAAGTTTCCTGATTCATGTTGAATTTTCTCGGCGGACTGATTCCAACCAAATGACTGTTCGAACTTCTGACCCAGGATGGGGATCTCAGTGGCTGATTTTGGGAATCTATAATGACCTATAGATTCGAGAGGAGTGTATTAGATTCTGATAGTGATGACTAGAGAGACAATGACAGTGAGGTTAAGGAAGATGGACTGACTTATGTACAGACTGACTGAGATAGTGTGCGCAGACTGATGAGAAAGGTGCATGCACATGAGACAAGCATGCGGATGCAAGCCCTAATCTATATGATGCCCCTACTTCTAACAGATAGCAGTTAAATAAATAAGGTCCTAGCCATACAGAGTGTGCTAACCTTACTTTCCAGTATGATCACCAAGGGATAACAGGGATTTCTGGGATACTTCGAAAATTTTGGATAGAGTTTCTGGGGGAAACATGGATTTGGAAGATTCGAAGAAATTTCTAGAAGTCATTTGAGTTTCTACAAGAAATAATGATTTCTGGTTGATTCGGACTGAGCTTCTAGGAGAAACTGGTATTTTGGGTATTTCTGAGAAATATGGATAGAGTTTCTATGAGAAACAAGTATATCTGGGCATTTATAGGTGATTTGGGCAGAGATGCTGGGATTTTTAGAGAATCTGGGAGATTTGGGCAGAGCTTCTGGGAAAACAGGTACTTTGGGTATTTCTAGGAAATTTGAATAGAGTTTCTGGGAGAAACTAGTATATCTGGGAAGATAGGACAGAGTTTCTGGGAGAAACTGGTATATCTAGGAAATCAGGTAGATTTAGACAGAGTTTCTGGAAAAAATTGGTTAATATGGTTATATCTGGGACATCTGGATAGAGTTTCGGGGAAAGACTGGTTAATATGGTTATATCTGGGATATCTGGACAGAGTTTCGGGGAAAGACTGGTTAATATGGTTATATCTGGGATATCTGGACAGAGTTTCGGGGAAAGACTGGTTATGATGATGATCATACTGTCTAGCTAGTTTTCATACTCCTATGTCTCAGGACCAACAAACAAGGTTTGCGGTGTATATCTTTGTGAGCATGGAGCAGACATCCTTATCATGGTGCCTAGGCAAGTCAACTCAATGTGATCACATATGAGTGATTGCCTTGGGAATCATAAGAAAGAGGTTCTGTTCTATGCCACATAAGCGTCTACACCGCGCAGGTAATCCCGCCAGGGCATACAGCAGTTATATCACATTGTCCTATCTGAAAAGATAAATGAACAGTCCTATGAAAGGTTCTACAAGAATCTATATGCAAAGGCTGGGTTTAGTCAAAGAGGGTCCGTTGACGAGAGTTCCAATATACCGTCAGGGAGACATTACGGAAGTTTTTACTCTTTTTGATATACCTTGGAAGGTACAGTATCAACGGTGACTTGTGCCCTGGCACAGCAAGACCTGAACAATGTCAGCGCCGCGTTTCAGACACAGTCGAAAGGAGGAAATGCAGAAGTGCAATGCGGTGAACCAGACACAGTAAAAAGATGATTTTAAGGATGCTTCTTATGAGTCAAAACTCTGTATTATTTTGTTTTGAAATAAAAATCCCCAGTGGAGTCGCCAGATTGTGGACACGCGAAATCCGTCGTCCACTCCCGGTTTTTCCTGTTTGTTTCCGGGGTTTCGGAATTGATTTTCCTTTGTTTTGAAATTGATTTGAAAGAAAACAAGAGGTTGATTTCGAAGAAAAGAAGGACTTTCGAAAACAGATACAGAGTCGCCACTTGGTCTTTAAGGAACCAAGAAACCTAATTTTGACTCACCCAAACGGATAAAGGGCACCGGTCCTTCATAATCAAAGAACTTGGCTCGGGGTTTTGGTACGAGAGAAAAAGGAGCCTTTGTCACGACTAAAACACCCTCAACTCGCCCCGTCTCTCGACGGGCCTCAATTAGCATCCAAATAATCATCTTATACTATATGTGGTTCGACAATTACTATTATGATAGTATACTACATTACATAAGAATCTTGAAATGGAAGATCAAAAGATAAGATATCATTCATAAGATCTTAGCCAAATATCATACAATGCAAAAGTGAAAGATCACACAAATAAACCTAGGAAAAATCGTCTAATCATATATCAATTAATCAAGTTTCCTAATCTAAAGGGGGCATGAATTGTTCTTGAAACAAATAAATCAAAGAAAACAAAGATGCTTAGCAAGCTAGAATGATGCATGTTATTCTTTGAGAAGAGAAGATCTCTCAATCCCCGGGATGGATGAGAAAGGATGATTAGATCGAGGGGAAGCATAAATGTGTGATCATGATCATTCCTTATAATCTTCTTAGATTAGGAGCCATGAAAGCTCCAAATCTTGCATGGATGCAATGTATGTATCTAGAATGTGCCAAGGTTGTAGTGTGCTTTGTGTTCATGGATTCCTAGAATGAGTTAGAAGTCTATAATGTGTATGAATGAATGAATGAAATCATCATGGGATATGTACAAATGTAGTATGAACTAATTCCTAAAATATGAACTAATTTGGAAGGCATATAAGCATCAAATCAAAGAATGAAAGTTAAAAGGTGCTTGCTGTGAATAGTGGACAGAACAGTAACACGATCTTGTAAAAATGGAAAAGAGGGGTTAGGAATGTTTTCAAGGAATGATTTTTTATGGAGATTTTCTTTATTGTGTCTAGAACACAACCCAAAAAGCCAATCTTTAATAACTATCACAGATTGAGAGAAATCATATGAACAACAGAGGTCACTCAGAAACAGAGTCCGTACTGTCGACTGAAATGTTGAAAAATCTTAGAAAATGAAAACGAGTGATCTAGAGGCCCATTTTATACAGACAGTTCCCTAAGACATTGAAGTTTAAGGGAACAATAAGTTGGGACCACCCCTTTTGGAAAATATTTCTGAAAAAGAAGTTGAAAGTTAGTCAAGCTGCTGTGACAGCAGAGGCAGAATGTTTGGAAGGAATGTTTGGGTCCAAATGGACCATTTTCAAGTACTTCCAAGTCAAACCAAAAATCATGGGTGTTCTCTAATGAGTTAGGAAGACTTTACAAGTGGCCTTGCATCCATACATTGAGTATTGAGTTCTAGAGAAATCTTTGAATTCAGATCACTCACTGTTTTGACTCATTGTTTTGAAGATTTTTGGGGAAAACAAGGTTTTCTTTCTTGAGATCAAAATGAGAGGGATTGAAGGGGGTTTTGGAATAGAGGTTTTGAAAATGTATTTTCAATACTCAATAAAGATCATAGCCACTTAAAATGCCAACATCAAACTCATCATCAAGAACCTCCAAGATTGTTGGAGAGATTTATTTTTATTTGAACATAACTTCAATACACTTCAAGAATACCTTGGAGGTATTGAAGTTATGCTCATCATCTATCAAACATGTTTTTGAGGTCAAGACCTACTATCCATAAGGATTCACTCACCCCAAACTTCATGTCATCATTTAGATGATGAAGAACTAGTAAGTAAATAAAGAAAATCAAAAAGAAATGAGGTAAGAAGAGATGAACATAATATGAACAAGTAAGTAAATAACAATCAATAGATGATAATCAATGTGATTTTGGACTTGTAGCTTGGTGTTTCACTCATAGATTTTGACATTTAGATATGGAAGTAGCTTCCTAACTCAAGAATGCTCAAGAATGGTGATTGGGGGTGTTTGGGATGTGAAGTATAAGAGAGGTAATGGAAGAACACAAGATTAGAACTCACTTTCTATAGCAAAATAGTAGGAGGAAGCTCCTTTTCTCTCTTCTAAACCTATCTCTATCTCTCTTCTTCTCTACAACTTTTCAAGCTTTTGCACTTGGCCCCCTCAAAATGAAGAGCAATGGGGGGTTTATATAGGCCAATTTGGGATGGTTTGGGATTTTAGAAGTGTTCCCATTGGTTCCAAACATCTGTGAACATAAAACTACGTTGTTTTGGTTTTCAATTAATCAAATTGGACCCCAAAAAAATTACAAAATGGACTCTGCAAGGGTTGAGTGCCGCGGCGGCACTGCTCCTCAGACGCCCAGAAATTTGCGTTTAGGCCCCCTAAGGTTCCGGTATTCGCGAAAAGGCCCTATTTCGTCCGAAATTCACAGAAAATGCGTATGAACTCCAAACTGAGGTTGTGATATACCGTTGGAAAGGTAATGGAGTCTACTTTACATAAAAAATAGTTCGGGGATAGGTCACTTTGAAAAGTTTTGCGGTATTCGCGATAAAAGCCGATTTGGTCACCTTTTTCGCCTTTGGGAATTCATAATAAATTCGTTTTAAATCCAGAAATTATGTACGATATACCGTTGGAAAGCTACTGACCTCTAGTATCCATGAAAAATATTTGAAAATTGTTTCGGTGCCCCGATTCCAAAGTGAAATCTTGGTCAAACTGGTCAAACCTGGGATTCCCGGGAAGTTCTGGGAACCTCCGGGAGCTCCCAAGAGCCGACGTTTTCGCTCGATTCTCTTTTAAAACTCATTTTAATATTTTCCACATGACCCAGAATGATTCCGGTGAATTTGGACGATTTCGGTCAAACTTGGTCAAACCTTGGTCAAACCTGGTCAAACCGGTCAACAGGGACTTTCCAGGAACTTCCGGGACTTCCGAGGGTCTCTGGGAGCTGACGATTTCATCCGATTTTACTTAAAAACTCATTTTATCACTTTGCTTACGACGTAGCATGTTTTCAGAACTTTTGGTCCAAATCTGGGAGTCTTCGGGCTTTCAAGGGTATTTTGGTCATTCTGAGCATTCTGAGAGATAGAGCTGACTTCCAAGAGTCCTTTTGAGTCTTTTACGATCATTGTGAACCACCGAGCTATGGGTCTCCTAAATCTGATAGCCGACAAAATGGGGTGTCTACAAAACCCTATTCTTCAATAGCAGATTTGAAGCCCAGAAGTTGATTTTTCTCGGAATCGAAACCCAGAAGTTGAATTTTCTCAAAATCAAAACCCAAAAGTTGAAACCATTCGTCTAGATATTTGAAACACAGAAGTTGATTTTCTCAAAATCGAAACCCAGAAGTTGAAACCATTCGTCTAGATTTTAAAACACAGAAGTTGATTTTCTCGGTTTCTTTGTCTCCCCCTTCTTTTCTCGGTAACACACACACACACACACTCTCTCTCTCTCTCTCTCTCTTATAGTAATATATATATATATATGTGTGTGTGTGTGTGTGTGTATGTGTGTAGGTTGATTTTATATGAGCTAGGTTTTGGAAAATTTTCATTTTGGTAGATTGACTCCTCTCAACTTCAATCCTCTCCTTCTGACAATTTATGGGAGCTGGATTTTGTGGTTATGTTATTTTATTTTATTTTGGGTTTTCTTTAAATTCATTGTGTTTTGATGGTTTATTCATGAAATGGGTTTGGTTGATTTTGTTTGATTGTTAGAGGAATTGAGTCTTGTTAGTGGTAGCTAAATTCAATATTTTCTATTCATAGATATTGGAGAATTTTCACATGTTAATTAGACTCATATGGGTTTCCGTAATGAATAATATGTTCTCTGTTTCAGCATGGTCAATATATACTTAGTGCAACTTAGTTTCTTAGTTGGTTGGCCTCAATGCCCTTCTAAGTTTTTGGATTTTGCTTGTGGTTTGGGGCAGGCCATTGACAGAGCCATTTGATCCTATTAAAAGTGTCTATATTTGGGCTTTGTGTTTTGAAAAGAGCCTTAGAAGGGAACCAAGTAGCTCTTCTAACAATGGAGTAGTCGTTTCCTTGTATTCTAATCTTGGATAATCCACCGAATTCATTACGATAGGTATGAAAAACTAAAATTAAAATTATATAATGTGTAATCGTATTAGTTATGCATACTGATCAGGGACGAATAGTTCCTGATCATAGTCCTTTATTTGCAGTTGTTAGCATTAGTATCCTATTTTCTCATACTTTTAATTCATTTTTCACTTTTTGTCAGGTTTTAGAAGAAAACAATTATTCCAGACTATTTGGGGTGAAAAATAGAGCCAAACAAGCAAAAAGAGTCTACTCGCTAGTATGGCCCGCTTGTGTGATTTAGCAGCATCGCGCGCGAGCGGCCAGCTCGCGCGACCTGTGAGAAAACCACTTTTGCATATTTCAATGTGCTTAAGACTCCTATGTGAATGAAATTGCCTGAATGCGTCCACAAAAGAAAATACATCTATTTTAGTCGGATTAGGTTTATGAAAGCCTTCCTAATCCCTCCAAATCTATATATACCTTATTCTAATTCAATTTTGGGGCTACACATCCTTGCATACAACTTTGGAGACAACTTGGAAGATCAAGGCAAAAGAGAAGAGAAGAGAAGATCTAGCTTGAAGGTTTCTAATGGCAACCATCATCTCCATCTCCATGCTTTTATCAACCATGTGCAGCTAAACATCTAGTCTAGGGTTTCAATGAAACCCTAGACATGTAAAGGGGATTTCTTTGCTTGTCTTCTTTAGGGTTTTTATGTATTTGGCTAGTTGATTGTATGTTTTGAGGATTATAATTATATAATCAGACTTTAAAGTTTTTATACTCAATAATATTTAGGGTTGATTCTTGTCTTACATTCTCCCTTGTATCTATTGAACTCAATATTCCTTGATTTATGTGATTGATAGGTGTATTTACATACAATGGTGCTTACTTGATTGTGATGGTTTTATCTTTTATGATTCATGCCTGGGGAAGATGGGTTGTGCTACACGCTAGTTCTAGGTAGACAATCCATGTTAACTAAAGATAAGTTATGCTTAGATTGTACTAATAATATCCTCTTGTCGATACTACTGGGCCTGTAGCTACAGTATATCTTAACTATCCAATCGTAAATCTTAAAATAGGAAGTATAGACCCTCAATGCATGGTTAGTGGTGGATTTGCAACTCTAGATCCCATTAACATATATTAAAATAACTTTAAATATTGCACTCGTTTACTTAGTTTTAATTTTAGTATTTCTATAGTTCCACAGTTTAGTTCATAATAGTAGTTAAACCGACAATCAATCAAACTTCTGTTTTCTATAACTAAGTAGATCTATGTTTTATAAATCAAAGAATAAAAATAAATAGTCTCTGTGGGTTCAACCTTTACTTAATTCCACACTACAAATCTTAATAAGTAAAGCATACTTTCATCTTGATTCTGGCGAGATCAATTTTTGGCTCTGTTGCCAGGGATTGTGATATTTTTGCCTTTAATTTCTAGAGTCTTAGGGTATGTTTGAGAACCCAATTAAGTGCTGAAAATGAAAAGATTCAACACTTATTCTTTTTCAATGTGTTTGATAACGTACCACTTAATTGAAAAAGCAGCCAAAAAATCACTGAAAATTTTAAGTGAAAAATTTCTACTGAAAATAATCACTGAATGCATTCAATTTCAGTAGTTGAAGCACTATTTCAGTATTACAAATTCAATCACTTAAAATTTTCAGTACTTAAAATCTAGCACTTAATTTTTAGCACTTAATTTTCAGTTTTATCAAACGCACCCTGAGTCTAGTTGTTAGTAAATATTAGGTTAGATTTTATTTCCCTGATTGTCCAGTTTAATTTTCAAGAAGCTAAAATTATCCCTTGTTTTTACAGTTCTTAAGTCATCAAATTCTTGCGGTGTGAAATAGAGCAATGGTGGACATCAATGGAGCTTACGCAAATCTTAAATAAAAATTGCAAAAATAAAAAATACCAAGTAACTCCGCTTTGTTTTAATTTCGCATCAAAGCACTGTAAATCAGGGCGTTGAAACGCATTACGTGCATTAGTTTAAGTGTGGAGTGCGCACGTGCATTAGCTAGGAAACCCGGGGCGCTGGGTTTTGTCGCAAATCATTTCATAACAGGATATTTGCATCCATCATAGTAGTATTGTGTGCCTGGTCTCTTTATTTGCGTTGTTTCTTTGCATAATTGGTTTGAGTCAATCTTAGTTTAGAATAGATCTCGTAGTGTATGTTTGGTACCCGGTCGAATCAACCCAAGTTGCATCTGCTTAACCTCAAACTCAAACGTACTTTAAGAGTCCTTAGGTCATCAACTCAAGCTTCTGGAGCTCGGTTGATGGTAGACGAAAAGTCAACCCCTAAACCCTCATTATTTTTTCAAGCCAAATTTCAAAGCACGCTTAAACCATTAAGGAAGACACGAATAAGGAAGACACGAATTAATAATTTAGAACCTATTCCAATGGCTGACAAATTGATCTCATTAGAATCAAGATGAAAAGTATGCTTTACTTATTAAGATTTGTAGTGTGGAAGTAAAGGTCGAACTCACAGAGACTATTTATTTTTACTCTTTAATTTATAATACCTTGATCTACTTAGATATAGAAAAACAAAAGTTTGAATGATTGTCGGTGTGCCCGGGTCCTTATATTTAAGTGTATTATGTTGGAAGATACAACTTACCTTCTCCGTTAAAAAGACTTTTTTAGAAAGATGATTTCTAGATTTCCTTTTTTGAGTACACAAGTCTTTTAGAAATTTAGCGTAGGGAGGTATTTGCTTAATGGCATCTAGAACTGGAATATTGATTTTTACTTGCTTGAAGGTCTCCAAAATGTCCTCTGGTCTCATTCCTTTCTTTGTGAAGTAAGATGGGGCATGTATGGCTAGTGGGAACAGCATTCTAGGCACGTAATTTGATGGGTTTAGAGCATTAGATGGATTAGATGTTGGAGGATTAGGGTCCTTTGTGACTTCATTTTAATTATTCCCATCTTGTTTTTTATTGACCACCTTTCCTTTATCTTTCCCAGGTTTAGGAGGAGGTGTAACCTCCTCAGGACGAGCAATTATTCTAGTGGATACTGCATTCACTTGATTGCTTGTCCTATCTACTTCATATTGCCCTTTTGGATTCTGAATCGGTAGATTTGGTAACTTCCCTTCAATACGTCGGTTTAATGTGTTAGCTAGTTGTCCTACTTTGGACTCTAACTTAGCAATAGATTGTGTGTAGGAGTTAACGAGTTAAGATTGCGACTGAGATTCAGCCTCTAAAATTTTCAAAGATGCTAACACACTCTCTTTGAAAGATTTATCCCTTAAGGGATTAGAACGGAAGGGAGATTGTTGGTATTGATTGGGTTGAGGCCGATATGCGTTAGAATAGTTTGTTGTCTCCGTTGATGGTCTTTAGGACGAATATGGTCCTTCATTATTAGACCTCCACGAGAGTTTTGGGTAACCTTTCCATGGCGCGTCAGGTTTATATCCAGCAGGGTTATAATTAGGTCTTGGGAATTGTTGAACTGCATTAATATGCTGTTCCATAAATTCCAGAAATTGTGAAGTAGAAGGACATGCAAGTGTAGAGTGAAATAGTTCAGAACATAATTGACATATTTCAGAAGGAGGTGGCCCATGCATATGGCCAATCATTATTTGATCAAGTTGCTTAGATGGTTCTTGAATTTCAATTGATCGATGATCGTGAGAGAACAAATCCTAATTGTACGCCTTAATTCATATTTGTTAGCCGTTTTTATCCTATTTTATTGTATTTTTACTTTGTTTTCTGTTTTCTGTCAGGATTTGGAGAAAAGTAAGGATTCCAGGTTAAATGGGGTGAAAAAGCACCAAGAAAGATGTCACCTCGCGCACGCGGCCCTCTCGTGTGAAACCCAAGAAATCGCTCGTGCG
This sequence comes from Hydrangea macrophylla, assembly GCA_033977485.1. Lineage (NCBI taxonomy): Eukaryota > Viridiplantae > Streptophyta > Magnoliopsida > Cornales > Hydrangeaceae > Hydrangea > Hydrangea macrophylla. The sequence goes on from CM066983.1 coordinate 62,814,802, forward strand.
ACCTCCCAGAATTGCGCTCGCGCGACCTATGCAAAAAAGTGAAAACGCATATTTCAGTGTACTGAAGACTCCTACGCGAACGAGACTGCTTAATTACGTCTAGAAAGCTAAATACAGCAGTGTTAGTGCTAATTGGGTTAGGAAAGCTTCCAAACTTGCTCTAAATCTATAAATACTCAATTATAATTCAATTCTAAGGGAAGCAATTATTATACACACAATATACAACCAAAACTTCAGCCATTGAAGAGAGGAAATCAAGGAGAAGAAGAAGAAGAAGACCAAAGATTCCCATGGCCTCCTCCATCAACCTCTTGCCGTTCATCAATTCTATGGCTAACTAAACTCAAGATCTAGGGTTTCAATGAAACCTTAGCCAAGTAATAGGGTGTATTTTATGTTTTTATTTTAGTTTTACTATGTATGGATGACAGTTACATGTTCCGAGGATTTTTATAAATAAATCGTGTTTTTATTGATTAAATCGTTACTTTCAAAGTTTACTCTTGTCTTAGATCTATTTTGGTGGTAGTGTGCTCAATGATCTATGCTTGCTGTGCTTGTTTAGATTATTTACATGTAACGGTGCTTAAATTGAATTGTGCTATCAAGTATCCGAATAGTCCATGCCTAGATTAGACGGATTATACCACAACCCTAGTTTAGTGTGGGATAATTCGTGCTAACCGAAGATGGATTATGTTGGTGCTTGAACCATAGTTATTTTCTTGACGGAGGAATTGGGCTTGTAGCTACAATTCCCCATTATCATCTAACGTAATAAGCTAAAATAATTGGTAAATACCCTTGTCATGAAGCTAATGGTGGATTTGCAATCCTAGGTTCCTTAAACTTATTATAAAAATAAATATTTAATTACTTTCATAATTTAGATTTACTTTTATTGGTATTAGTTTAATTCAAATTAAATCCAAAATTTGTTTTTCTTAATTAATTAAATTTAGGTTTTAAAAATTTAATTGCGTAGTATTCAATCTCTGTGGGTTCGACCTTTACTTCCACACTGCAATTTTGAAAGTAAAGCATAAGTTAAGCATACTTTTATATCTTGATTTTGACAAGATCAATTTTTGGCGCCGTTGCCGGGGATTGCATTACTATCTTTAGTTTTAGAATCTTAGTTTAGTTCATTCGTAAATACTAGATTAGGTTTTATTTATTTATTTTTTCTTATTTTCCATTTTATTTTGAGTCACTAACTTTTCTTTTTATTTTTGTAATTTCTATAGTAATCAAATTCTAGCGTTTTGAGTGGAACAGCTGTGCACGTCAAAGGAGCTTACGTGAAAATAAAAAAATAATAAATAAACTAAATCACTTCCTTTGAAATTCGCTTCCAACCACTGTAAGTCAGGGCGCTGAGACGCACTATTTGCATTAGTTTAGGAGTGATTGTTCACGTGCATTAGCTAGGAAACCCGGGGCGCTGGGCTTGACACAATCATTGCATTACAGGATAATATTCATGTATCATAGTAGTTGTGTGCCTGTTGCCTTATTTGCGTGATTTCGTCTTATATTTGTGGAGTCAGTTTTTGTCTTAGTGTCAATTATTTTCTTTTTAGTTTATGTTTAGTACACGTTCTAGTAAACCTGAATTACAAACTTTTGATCCTGAACTTGAACGTACCTTAAGAATTAATTGATCCTCAACCCAAGCTTCTAGAGCTCGGTTGCTAGACGATGAATCGACTCCAGAACCATCGTCTCTATTTCAGGCCAAAATTCAAAGTACCCTTAAAAGGTTAAGGAAAACTTGAATTTTTAAAATAAAACGTATTCCAATGGCTAACGTTGGAAATAACATAAATAATGTAAATAATCCTAATATATCTCCGCCGCCTCCGCTTAGGGATTACTTTATTTCTACGACTTACACGCCACAAACATGTATTGATTTAGTGGAGGTGTCGGCATCTTACTTTGAAATAAAGTCATCTACCATCTCGCTACTTCCTTCTTTCCATGGCCGCATTAATGAAGACCCTTACCAACACTTAGGGGATTTTCAAGATATCTATTCTACTTTAAAAATTCAAAACTTAACTGATGATGAATTGAAACTGCGGCTCTTTCCATTCTCTTTAAAAGATAAAGCAAAGTATTGGCTTCAATCACTTGAGCCAAACACAATTAAAACATGGGAAGCCTTACACAACACATTTTTACAAAAGTTTTTCCCAATCACAAGAACAAACCAAATAAGAAAATCGATAACAAATTTTGTGATGCAAGATGGGGAAACACTTTATGACACATGGGAGAAATTTAAAGAATTATTATGTTCATGCCCACATCATCAGGTTCCTAAGTGGCAGTTGGTACAGGTCCTTTACAAGGGACTTATTCCCTCTGTTCGTAATACTGTCGACGCCATTTGTGCGGGTACCTTCCTGCACAAAAGCACTGACGTGTCACACCCGTTCCAAAAATTTATAGTTTTATCATGCATGATATGAAATTTTATGAATTATCATTGATATATGATAATTGAGGATAAGTGGTTGACTGTGGTCAACGGTAAGGTGTCAGTGAGGACACGGGAACATGGAAGTTCATATTGCATAATCATGAGTAAATGACATTTATGTGATTTAAATGTTATTTGACTTTATCTGGTATTTGTTGAATAGTAATTATACCTGTGTAGTATAATTCTGGTAATCTTTGATATTGATAGTATCATTTTGAGAACTGTGGTGAGAACGTGAGTGATACGTTAATTGAAAAGGTAGGTTGTGTAGAGATTTCACATAATATAATTTTCGGACGTTATTTTGGACCCAAACGAAACTTAGTCGGAAACTTTTGAAATTTATAGTTTTCACTCGTAAAGTTATAAAATGAACGTATGCGAAGTTTTATGGATTAATTAAAAGTTTGAGAAACTTGCGGGGAGGTAAACGTAATTTCCCGAAAGTTTGCCTATATATAGATTGGGATGAGATTTCAATCTCATCCAAACACTCACAAATATCTAGAAAGAGGAGAGAGAAGGGAGATTTGGAGCCAACGGGCTTTGCGACGCCGATCGACGACCGTTCGTCCGTCAGATTTTCTCCAGATTTCAGATTTGAACTTGTGGAGGTAAGATCTACGTTTTGATACCACTTAGGCCGTGTTTGGCCAAGTTTTTGTAAAATCTTAATTTTAGACTTTTGGAAAAAATCAGGTAAAACTTGTAGGAATCGAATCAAATTCGAAATCTGACGTTTATTTAGCCTCCTAGTCGATCCTTCAAAGTTTGGGGGAAATCGCACGAGGTATGAAGTTCTAACTTGTGAAATATAGGGAAATACATGTTTTATATTTCGACGACGAAATTGAGATCCGGGCGAAACCCATGTGTTAATTGTAGGCCCGTTAATTATGCACGCGCTAATTTGTAAAAAGCATGTCTAAATTTTCGCGAGCACGTTAAGTTGTCTATGTGGGTCAAAGGGGAGTCTAATACAAATTCATGCCGGAGTAAGCTTCTCAATGTTTGAGAATTTAGTAGCGACGGCTACTGTGCATGGTTGATAGACTTGGACTTGCCATGGCACTTGTGGATACAATGGTTGATAGACTTGGACTTGCCATTGGTATCGCGGTTTAAGGCTTGGACTTGCCGCTACCGGATGAATGCATATTTTTCTTCCTAGAGACTATTGTTTGATTTATGAGATTAAAGCATGTTTCATCATATATTGCATATGTTAGACTTGTACGCTCAGCATATAGCTGAGCAGTGGAGATCCATTGCAGGTAAGAAGAAGGATAAGAAGAAGCGCGATGAGTGAGGCCGATGAACGCCGGGGATAACACTTGTATATGTTTTTGTTTTAAATCCTAAACTTGTGTAAGGATTGGTAATATGTTATAATAGAACCATAGATTAGTTCTATAGTATGGTAATCTTGTAATTGAACGTCTGTAATTATGTTTTTATATGTTGGAAATCAGTTGTGGTTGTGTTTGTTGTTGGTATTGAGTAGCAGGACTTATTAATTTCCAACACAGGCTGCCCAGCAGGGGAGCAGTCGACTGGACCCAGGGTCAGTCGACTGGACCTCGTGGGATTGAGACACTGAAGGTATATTATAAGAGAAGCAGTCGACTGACCCCTTGGACAGTCGACTGAATACTATTAATTTTGGCTACTGCTTCTTAGAATAGAAAAGCAGTCGACTGGTTTCTGAAAGCAGTTGACTGGACAGTCGACTAGACCTCTGTCATGGATTTAGGGTTTTAGTTTCTGTCAGGCACAGTCGACTGGACCCTAGTACAGTCGACTGGGCAGTCGACTGAACCTCTGTTTTCAAAACCGATTCTTTTGAAAGTGTTTTCCTTTAGCCAAAACTTTTTATAACTCTGATTTCTATGGATTTTACAAACTCAGAGGGTAATGTTCCCTAAGTTTTACCATACCCAGGGTTGTTTTAAAGTTCTTTCCGCTGCGTATTGTTAGGTGATGTTTGGATGAGCCTTGGTGGCGTGCCACGTGTCCTATTTCCACGCGTAGTGGGATGGGTCGTGACATTTATTGGTATCAAAGCTAGAGGTAACAAAACTTTGGGAACGTTCGACGACGAGTGGAGTGTTGAGTGAATTGCCACATGTTTTCAATTGTATTCATGCATCTTAGAGATGTTTGATGCATATGGATGTTGTTTTACATACATACTATTGTTATTATTGTACATGCATAGTGTTTATGCATTAAGAGCTACAGGATTGTAATCATGGATGACCGAGTGTTGTCACCCCATACCCGACGAATGAATGAAATGGCAGAGATGATGGGGAATATGGGGGAAATGATACGGAGTATATCGGAGCGACTGCCTCCCACACCTCACATTGAAGTGGAACCAATAACTGTAGTACATGCACCCGAAAATAGGGGTATGAGATCAATATCTGAACAGTTTGCTCGCAAGAAACCGATGGAATTTCATGGGACACCCGATCCAACGCTCGCAGAACATTGGATAATGGACATGGAACGAATCTTTCGATCTATCCCGATGACCGATAGGGAGAAGATGGAAAATGCAAGTGATGTACTGAAAGGTGAAGCCCAGAACTGGTGGGTAAATGTACTAGATCAAGGGGCACCGATTACTTGGGAAGGGTTCAAGGCGGAATTCAATTGCCGGTTCTTTCCACGAGCCGCCTATAATGCAAAGAAGAGAGAATTTGATAACTTGAAGCAAGGGGACATGACTGTGATGGAGTATACTTCCAAGTATAATGCGTTGTTGAGATTTGGAAAGGGTTCTGTACCGGAAGAGGAAGATAGGGCAAGGAAATTTGAAGAGGGTTTAAGGGAAAATATCCGTTTGAGGGTAGAGACTTACGAGCATTCGACTGTGGCAGCAGTACAACAAACGGCACTAGTGGCCGAGAGTGGAATGGAAAGATCGAGGCAGAATCAGCATGGAAAACGAAGCAATGAGAGTGGGGATAGGAACCAAGGCGGATCTTTCAAGAGGCCGTTTCAAAGAGGCTCTGGTTCTAGTTTCAGCGAATTCAGGAGAACGCCAAGTAGCATACCGTTGTGTTCGCTTTGCAACAGACCACACTCAGGCCGATGTTTCATGACCAAACCCCAGAACAGGAACCAAGGCGGGGGTAGTACAAATTCAACACCCGACATGAGAGGCAAGTGTTATGATTGTGGAGTATTTGGGCACCAAGCCAGGGATTGCCCGAGGAAGTATCTTCAGCAAGGAGCTAGTTCTATGGCTTCCAGTGGGTCGAAGCCTAGACAGTCCAATGACGGAGGACAAAGGACGGAGCAACGACAAGGAAGAGCATATCAGATGAACCCAGGAGATGTGACTGCTTCCGAGACAGTAGTCTCAGGTATGGTGCTTGTATGTTCGCACTTAGCATGTATACTTGTTGACTCGGGATCTACGCATTCATTTGTATCACATGCTTTTGTTGAACATTTGAATGTTAAATCTGTGAGAAAAACAGGTTTAAAATTAAATCTAAACGCGCATCGGAAAACAAAGTTCAAAACTTTTGTTGGTAGCCTTGGATCTACTACTTATTAACTCTATAGATGCGCATAACAAGATGGAGAAGATTGTATACCTTAGGTCTTGAACCCAATTCTGATTTTTTTGTCCTTCTCCTTGTGTGTGCAGCAGCAACCTCTAGGAAATCTTCACCCTTATGTCTCCTCGAATGCTCCCAGAGTGGCTAGGGTTGGTGGGAACCCTAATAGTGAGAATAGGGAAGGTTTGGGAACTCTAAACAGGTTCTGCAGCAACTGGTACGTTAAAAACGATGAACTTTTATTTCTGGACGTAGCTGCCCTATTTATAGATTCCCAGAACCGACCTAACTTTCAATCGATCGAAGTGACTTCGATCGATCGAACTGTCGATCGATCGAACCTCGTTCGATCTAACCTCGTTCGATCGATCGAACCTGTCTAGACTTCAATCGATCGAAACAACTTCGATCGATCGAACCAGTCTTGACAGCATTCTCATTTGCCTTTCCAAGCATTCTGGCGGAGCTAAGAGTGGGACCTCCTAGGTTCTTAATTACTGGCTCCGATTAATTATTATTCCATCTAGTCAGTACTCTTGACTAAGGAATCAATAATTAATCAATTATCATTAATGCCACTATAAAATGATAATTGCACTCCAGTGCATAAGAACATAATCACACATACATAAGTGATTGCTAGACTTGTATAATATGATACGGATGTCCCTCTACCAGGCAGTATTCGTATCTATCATTGGGATGTATGTCTTAAGATACTGTCGACCCAATAGATAGTACATCTTATATTCCTCAAGTATCATTCACTACGCTTGGATTACTAAACATGTCAACAACAACACTTTGTTGACAAGGCTGGCCAGCTCTCAGTAATCACTCCTAGTGACATTCTCGAGGGAATACTTACTCTTCGTTTTATTGAAGAGGGTAGAATTCCATCTTGACAATATATGTTCCCAACGTTGCATACTTGATTTACCCAAGATACCCAGGTGTTGATCTTGCAAGACCTCACTGATTGGTAAGTCAAAGCAACCAAGCATACAACTTGCGTCCATAATTGTCTCAGGATTAAGGACATGTATCCCTATACAAGTTTTGAGTTCCTATTGACGATGACAGCGTTTAGGTGTCAATAGGTTTAACTCAGGTCTGTCAATGCACCGAGTGCACTAGCATATTAACCAAGAGTCAAAGACTCATATGAATGAGATTCATCATTCTACCCCGTAGACGTTAATCATGCTACAGTGTATACCTGATAAGTTATCCAGACTTATCATCCACTGTGACTTATTTGAAACAACAAGGATTTGTGATTCATATCTCACATGTGTAATCACATACACAAATGAACCACATACAATGTTGTTTAAGGATTCCAGTTTAATATTCATCTCATGAACTAACATGCATAAATGCATTATGATATTCCATTGTCCAACTAACTGGTTTGAGGGCATATTGCCAACAAACTCCCACTTGCACTCATAACCATATAGCGTTAGTACTAACACTAGCATAGTCTCTGTGACTTGTCAAAATCCTTAACCCGTAAGGTTTTGCATAGGGACTGATGATCATCGACTGAAACAATCCATAGTAAAACATCTTCATGTTATACTATATCCCTAGACAAAAGACGTCACATGACATGTATCCAGTAAAGCTAATTTGAACATTGTCCAAAACACCATCGCCCTGCATATATCCACTAGTTCTTTCTCAAGCCCTAGAGAATATATACTTTATGATAGTTCAGAAAACTGAACATTCATTTGGACTGATATCTGTGAACAACCTCAACGGTATAACTGATATCCATACCTAACATCACATACAAAGTTTATCAATAGCGAAGGCTTATGATATACCTTTCATGTGATCTCTTTCATCTTGTATCCCAAGATACAAGTCTTGAAAGAGCAATAGGTTATGTTCAAAGGTGAAAAACCTTTATCGAAACGTTCCACGTTGAATCTAGCCAGCAACTTTCTGATATAGAAGTTTGAGACAATCTCATTATCTTAACTTTCTGATCTTGAATGAGCAAAAATCATAAGATTATAGCTCGCCTCACCGAGATCATAAATATCAACTATACTGTAGAAACTTAACCTTAATCATTGATGATACTACTTTAACATATCGCAATGATAAAGATGTCATCAATATATGGAACCATAATCACCACCACACTTCCTTTGCGCAAGGATCCTTTCATCCACTTAAGCTACATCCACACTTTAGATGAATCCAAAGTGTTTTGACCAATATGTCAAAACAGATGTCCTTATCTCTGGATGATTGCTTTAGTCTATAGACTTATGCAAATCACATACCAGAGCTTCCTTATCACAAAACTTCAATGCACCAGGGAATTTCAACAATGTTAAGAATTCTCCCACTGCAATGAAGTACCAATGTAGGAATGGATGAAGAGGTAGTAGATTTTAGTTCTAGATGATTTATAGATTGCTTTAAGATATAAATTACTTTACTCTTTTATATTATCTTTCCTTTGCAAAATTTGGTCTCCAACCAACTTTTGTTTTCTCTGGAAACACTACAAAAGTATTATACTTCTAATCTAGATTCAAAAGGCTCATCATTTCTTTACACCAAAGTGCTAGACATCCTTATCCAAAGTTACCATGAGAAAGAAGTCGCATTCTTTTCACAACTTTGGGGATGTCTATCGAAAAGATTTGCTTTTGAATAAGATCCAGTATATACATTGTAGTTCCATCGAGAAAAACAAGGAATAGTAGTAACTCTAAATAACTCATCCCATGACCCAGTCATATCTAAAAGAAGATAGTTCCTTCTACCTGCTACACCATCCCGTGGAGGCGCACTAGGTGTAGACTGTCGAGAAAGAATCTCATTCTTATCTCCTTTGGACAATAAATACATTAGATAGATACTCACCATTTGGATCAAATCAAAAGGCAACGATATTCTTTTACCAATTACTCTTCATTCCAAAACTTTTGAATTTCTTCAAAATTGAGGATGAAGATGCAATAAGTAAATGTATATCAGTATCCAAAGTAGCCGAAACTACTTTTCAACTCTAATGTTTATTGCCCTACATACATGAGTATGTCCTAATTCTAATAAGTCCTTGGTCGTGTGATTTTCAAAAGAAAAGTCACCTGATCATATTAGCCTCTAAATAGGATTGACAAACAGGTAGTGGTTTCAACAACCAAAAGAGTTTTAGGATCCAATCCTTTACTCCCCATTTATCCTAATTTAGATTAATATGATCTGATCACATTTACTCTCTAAATAGGATTGACAAATAGGCAATGGTCTTAGCAACCGAAAGAGTTTAGGATCCTATCCTTTACTCCCCATTTATCCTATTTAGATTAAATATGATCTAACCTCAAAACCAAAAAGTCATAGAATTAGTTGAGGGTGCTATCCTTTTAGATGGTAAAATACCCATGAGTCATTTAAATACTACATTAGATAATATATGAGAAACAAGAGTAAATTGGTGAGATACTTGCTTAACAAGTTATTTAGATCACATAAAAGAACGCTTTCTTTTAATCAAGAATTTCAGTACCAAAATCAAAAGAATAAATATTATTCATTAATTCAAAACTGAAATCCATCTAATAACTCCAAAGTTTTATTACAATATAAAACTATTAATCTAATAGCAACTCTTGCATCATATCCCAAAAGGCAATCAAGATCTTCTAATCACTGCACATTCTTATTTTCCAATTCCCTGCAACAATTACAAATATAATTTAGAAAATATAGAATTAGTGCCCATAGTAGTTGAAGTATCAGTTTTTCAACTTACTTCAAAAACTAGTGAAAGGATCGTACCTTGCCTTTTGGCAGTCAAGTATTCCATACAGTTCCTTTTCCAATGCCCTCTCATGCCACAATGGAAACACTTTCCTTTTGGCACGACACCAGCCTTTCCCTTTCCAAGTCTTGCCTTCTTCCCAATAGTTGGCTTAGGCTCACCTATCCTTGAGTCTTGCTTCTCCTTCTCTGAACTTATGCTCTTAGGCTTAGTTCCAGAAGATGAAGCCATTCCAATGTTCTGAACATTTGACTCCTCTTTGACTATATCCATCGTTGCCTCAAGAGAGCTCATCAACTCACTTGTTGAAAAAACTGTTTTACTCATTTTAAAAACCTTTTTAAATTGAGTGAATGATGAAGGCAACGAATGCAAGATTATGTCAACTTGAGTCTCACCATCAATGTCGGAACCAAGAACTTCCATTACTTTGAAATAAGTAATCATTTTAAAAACATGCTCTCTTATTGAAGTTCCTTCCAACATTCTGGTGTCCATGACTAACTCCAAGGCTCTAAGCCTTGCAGTACGGCTCAGTTCCCCAAACATCTCCTCAAGGTTCAATATTATAGCACGGGCAGTGTTCAAAGGTTGATGTTGCTGCTTCAACACATCAGACAAAGAGTCTAAGATGCTAGAGCGAGCTATACCATCAAATCCTATCCACTGCCAATATTGATCCGCAAGATCAGTTGGGGTGTCATGGTATGGAATAGGTGGACAGGGAATGGTAAGAATGTATTTACATCCATTAGCAGGTAACAATTCATCCAGTTCCAGTTTCCATTCAACGTAGTTATTTCCAATTAGCTTATTCTGGATCATGGTTATAGCAAGTGGGCTAGACATTATGAATCTGAAATACAAATAATGTAACAGAATTACAATATGGAAATCATGAATATGACAATTTATATGATACATTGGAATTCCCTTAACCAACTCATTAATTGTCTTCAGGATGTCAAGCCTATGAAATTAAGTCTCCGTGTGGCGATCATAACCTCATAGCCTGATTGGGAAACCCATCATGAATGTCATGCAACTCTTACAAAACAATTCATGACTCTTGAACTTTTGGTCTCTAAGTTTCTGGATAATGCTCCGTGTGGAATCCCTTACCCATAGCTTAGCTAGTGTTTACCATTAACTAGAATCCAATGACAACCGCCTCAAGTAGTGCCTCAGTGTAGTGGTCACCCTCTAACGCGTCTCATTGATTCTATCCAAAGGAAGTTCATATCTAGTAACCAATGAATAGTCTATCCTCCGTATGGAATGATCACCCATGGCTGGGTGACACAGAATATACTACCCACCTTACAATGAACCGTTTATGGAAGACCGTGGGAGTTATAAAATAAGTCCCTCTCCCACTAGATTTTTATAAGAAGTTCATATCTAGTAATCAATAAGAAATACCCTCCTTATGGAATGATCACCCATGGCTGGGTGACACAGAGTATTTCTCATACTTACAATGAACTAATAGGAATTTTTCAATTTGAAAAAAAAAATTTCTTCACATTGCCCATAAAGATCAAGTGTTTGCTAATGTGTTGGAAAAAAGGTTTTTGAATTTCATTTTAGAAAACCTGTTTTACGTGCATGCAATTAGTAACAATATATAAAATTCCAATCACAACTAAGCACATAAAACAAAAACTAAAATGAAATAAAAGTATTCAACAATGCCTTTATCTCCCATGACTCTATCTCCATAGAACCTTCTTCTTGGTTTGATTGCCTCCGACTCCATCTTCATGGACAACGGCTTGCTCCTCCATCTTCATGGATTTTCTAATTCTATTACATTGGTCCTATACTTCTCTCGAAGCTTACAATTTATCTAGAAATAGAAATAACAACAATAAAATAAAAGGCTAGGGAAACCGGTGCGACTTTCCTTTTCATAGGATTGAAGTCGCAGCGCCCTTTACATAAGTCTTAAATCCAAACCAACAATTAAATACAAAATTTAAAAGTCTTGGTGCCATGGGAGATAGCGGACTAAGCTTGCTGCAAAAGGGTTAGTCACACGCACAACCACGCATATATATAACAAATATATGTACCATTGGAACCCCTAATTGATTCACACAGTATATAAACTCTTTACATACTGAATTAGAACTTAAAACAGCATCACTGTTCTCTGTCACACTTCGATCGATCGAAAAAGTTAGATCGATTGAACCTTCGATCGATTGAACATAGTTCAATTGATTGAACTTTCAGTTTCACAGAATGTTTTGAAAAACTTACAGCATAAATAAAATTTTAAAGTAAATATTTTTAAAACCTTTAAATCTGTAAACTGAAAACCTGGACAGAAAAGCAGTCTCGATCGATCGAACACCATTCGATCGATCGAACAGAACCAACGTTCGATCGATCGAAACTGGTTAGATCGCTTGAGAACAGATGATGTTCGATCGATCGAGACTACTTCGATCGATTGAACCCACCTTGCATCCAATGCAATCACAGATTTGTATTCTGCTGCATAAACACTGTAGAAACGGATCTGTGACGATGCAGTTTTGAAAACAGTCCTAAAATCAACATGCAAATCAAAACTAGTGTTCCAAAATGCATCTATAGATCCAAACAAGCGAGGCTCTGATACCAATTGTGAGAAAAACAGGTTTAAAATTAAATCTAAACGCGCAGCGGAAAACAAAGTTCAAAACTTTTGTTGGTAGCCTTGGATCTACTACTTATTAACTCTATAGATGCACATAACAAGATGGAGAAGATTGTATACCTTAGGTCTTGAACCCAATTCTGATTTTTTGTCCTTCTCCTTGTGTGTGCAGCAGCAACCTCTAGGAAATCTTCACCCTTATGTCTCCTCGAATGCTCCCAGAGTGGCTAGGGTTGGTGGGAACTCTAATAGTGAGAATAGGGAAGGTTTGGGAACTCTAAACAGGTTCTGCAGCAACTGGTACGTCAAAAACGATGAACTTTTATTTCTGGACGTAGCTGCCCTATTTATATATTCCCAGAACCGACCTAACTTTCAATCGATCGAAGTGACTTCGATCGATCGAACTGTCGATCGATCGAACCTCGTTCGATCGATCGAACCTGTCTAGACTTCAATCGATCGAAACAACTTCGATCGATCGAACCAGTCTTGACAGCATTCTCATTTGCCTTTCCAAGCATTCTGGCGGAGCTAAGAGTGGGACCTCCTAGGTTCTTAATCACTGGCTCCGATTAATTATTATTCCATCTAGTCAGTACTCTTGACTAAGGAATCAATAATTAATCAATTATCATTAATGCCACTATAAAATGATAATTGCACTCCAGTGCATAAGAACATAATCACACATACATAAGTGATTGCTAGACTTGTATAATATGATACGGATGTCCCTCTACCAGGCAGTATTCGTATCTATCATTGGGATGTATGTCTTAAGATACTGTCGACCCAATAGATAGTACATCTTATATTCCTCAAGTATCATTCACTACGCTTGGATTACTAAACATGTCAACAACAACACTTTGTTGACAAGGCTGGCCAGCTCTCAGTAATCACTCCTAGTGACATTCTCGAGGGAATACTTACTCTTCGTTTTATTGAAGAGGGTAGAATTCCATCTTGACAATATATGTTCCCAACGTTGCATACTTGATTTACCCAAGATACCCAGGTGTTGATCTTGCAAGACCTCACTGATTGGTAAGTCAAAGCAACCAAGCATACAACTTGCGTCCATAATTGTCTCAGGATTAAGGACATGTATCCCTATACAAGTTTTGAGTTCCTATTGACGGTGACAGCGTTTAGGTGTCAATAGGTTTAACTCAGGTCTGTCAATGCACCGAGTGCACTAGCATATTAACCAAGAGTCAAAGACTCATATGAATGAGATTCATCATTCTACCCCGTAGACGTTAATCATGCTACAGTGTATACCTGATAAGTTATCCAGACTTATCATCCACTGTGACTTATTTGAAACAACAAGGATTTGTGATTCATATCTCACATGTGTAATCACATACACAAATGAACCACATACAATGTTGTTTAAGGATTCCAGTCTAATATTCATCTCATGAACTAACATGCATAAATGCATTATGATATTCCATTGTCCAACTAACTGGTTTGAGGGCATATTCCCAACAAACTCCCACTTGCACTCATAACCATATAGCGTTAGTACTAACACTAGCATAGTCTCTGTGACTTGTCAAAATCCTTAACCCGTAAGGTTTTGCATAGGGACTGATGATCATCGACTGAAACAATCCATAGTAAAACATCTTCATGTTATACTATATCCCTAGACAAAAGACATCACATGACATGTATCCAGTAAAGCTAATTTGAACATTGTCCAAAACACCATCGCCCTGCATATATCCGCTAGTTCTTTCTCAAGCCCTAGAGAATATATACTTTATGATAGTTCAGAAAACTGAACATTCATTTGGACTGATATCTGTGAACAACCTCAACGGTATAACTGATATCCATACCTAACATCACATACAAAGTTTATCAATAGCGAAGGCTTATGATATACCTTTCATGTGATCTCTTTCATCTTGTATCCCAAGATACAAGTCTTGAAAGAGCAATAGGTTATGTTCAAAGGTGAAAAACCTTTATCGAAACGTTCCACGTTGAATCTAGCCAGCAACTTTCTGATATAGAAGTTTGAGACAATCTCATTATCTTAACTTTCTGATCTTGAATGAGCAAAAATCATAAGATTATAGCTCGCCTCACCGAGATCATAAATATCAACTATACTGTAGAAACTTAACCTTAATCATTGATGATACTACTTTAACATATCGCAATGATAAAGATGTCATCAATATATGGAACCATAATCACCACCACACTTCCTTTGCGCAAGGATCCTTTCATCCACTTAAGCTACATCCACACTTTAGATGAATCCAAAGTGTTTTGACCAATATGTCAAAACAGATGTCCTTATCTCTGGATGATTGCTTTAGTCTATAGACTTATGCAAATCACATACCAGAGCTTCCTTATCACAAAACTTCAATGCACCAGGGAATTTCAACAATGTTAAGAATTCTCCCACTGCAATGAAGTACCAATGTAGGAATGGATGAAGAGGTAGTAGATTTTAGTTCTAGATGATTTATAGATTGCTTTAAGATATAAATTACTTTACTCTTTTATATTATCTTTCCTTTGCAAAATTTGGTCTCCAACCAACTTTTGTTTTCTCTGGAAACACTACAAAAGTATTATACTTCTAATCTAGATTCAAAAGGCTCATCATTTCTTTACACCAAAGTGCTAGACATCCTTATCCAAAGTTACCATGAGAAAGAAGTCGCATTCTTTTCACAACTTTGGGGATGTCTATCGAAAAGATTTGCTTTTGAATAAGATCCAGTATATACATTGTAGTTCCATCGAGAAAAACAAGGAATAGTAGTAACTCTAAATAACTCATCCCATGACCCAGTCATATCTAAAAGAAGATAGTTCCTTCTACCTGCTACACCATCCCGTGGAGGCGCACTAGGTGTAGACTGTCGAGAAAGAATCTCATTCTTATCTCCTTTGGACAATAAATACATTAGATAGATACTCACCATTTGGATCAAATCAAAAGGCAACGATATTCTTTTACCAATTACTCTTCATTCCAAAACTTTTGAATTTCTTCAAAATTGAGGATGAAGATGCAATAAGTAAATGTATATCAGTATCCAAAGTAGCCGAAACTACTTTTCAACTCTAATGTTTATTGCCCTACATACATGAGTATGTCCTAATTCTAATAAGTCCTTGGTCGTGTGATTTTCAAAAGAAAAGTCACCTGATCATATTAGCCTCTAAATAGGATTGACAAACAGGTAGTGGTTTCAACAACCAAAAGAGTTTTAGGATCCAATCCTTTACTCCCCATTTATCCTAATTTAGATTAATATGATCTGATCACATTTACTCTCTAAATAGGATTGACAAATAGGCAATGGTCTTAGCAACCGAAAGAGTTTAGGATCCTATCCTTTACTCCCCATTTATCCTATTTAGATTAAATATGATCTAACCTCAAAACCAAAAAGTCATAGAATTAGTTGAGGGTGCTATCCTTTTAGATGGTAAAATACCCATGAGTCATTTAAATACTACATTAGATAATATATGAGAAACAAGAGTAAATTGGTGAGATACTTGCTTAACAAGTTATTTAGATCACATAAAAGAACGCTTTCTTTTAATCAAGAATTTCAGTACCAAAATCAAAAGAATAAATATTATTCATTAATTCAAAACTGAAATCCATCTAATAACTCCAAAGTTTTATTACAATATAAAACTATTAATCTAATAGCAACTCTTGCATCATATCCCAAAAGGCAATCAAGATCTTCTAATCACTGCACATTCTTATTTTCCAATTCCCTGCAACAATTACAAATATAATTTAGAAAATATAGAATTAGTGCCCATAGTAGTTGAAGTATCAGTTTTTCAACTTACTTCAAAAACTAGTGAAAGGATCGTACCTTGCCTTTTGGCAGTCAAGTATTCCATACAGTTCCTTTTCCAATGCCCTCTCATGCCACAATGGAAACACTTTCCTTTTGGCACGACACCAGCCTTTCCCTTTCCAAGTCTTGCCTTCTTCCCAATAGTTGGCTTAGGCTCACCTATCCTTGAGTCTTGCTTCTCCTTCTCTGAACTTATGCTCTTAGGCTTAGTTCCAGAAGATGAAGCCATTCCAATGTTCTGAACATTTGACTCCTCTTTGACTATATCCATCGTTGCCTCAAGAGAGCTCATCAACTCACTTGTTGAAAAAACTGTTTTACTCATTTTAAAAACCTTTTTAAATTGAGTGAATGATGAAGGCAACGAATGCAAGATTATGTCAACTTGAGTCTCACCATCAATGTCGGAACCAAGAACTTCCATTACTTTGAAATAAGTAATCATTTTAAAAACATGCTCTCTTATTGAAGTTCCTTCCAACATTCTGGTGTCCATGACTAACTCCAAGGCTCTAAGCCTTGCAGTACGGCTCAGTTCCCCAAACATCTCCTCAAGGTTCAATATTATAGCACGGGCAGTGTTCAAAGGTTGATGTTGCTGCTTCAACACATCAGACAAAGAGTCTAAGATGCTAGAGCGAGCTATACCATCAAATCCTATCCACTGCCAATATTGATCCGCAAGATCAGTTGGGGTGTCATGGTATGGAATAGGTGGACAGGGAATGGTAAGAATGTATTTACATCCATTAGCAGGTAACAATTCATCCAGTTCCAGTTTCCATTCAACGTAGTTATTTCCAATTAGCTTATTCTGGATCATGGTTATAGCAAGTGGGCTAGACATTATGAATCTGAAATACAAATAATGTAACAGAATTACAATATGGAAATCATGAATATGACAATTTATATGATACATTGGAATTCCCTTAACCAACTCATTAATTGTCTTCAGGATGTCAAGCCTATGAAATTAAGTCTCCGTGTGGCGATCATAACCTCATAGCCTGATTGGGAAACCCATCATGAATGTCATGCAACTCTTACAAAACAATTCATGACTCTTGAACTTTTGGTCTCTAAGTTTCTGGATAATGCTCCGTGTGGAATCCCTTACCCATAGCTTAGCTAGTGTTTACCATTAACTAGAATCCAATGACAACCGCCTCAAGTAGTGCCTCAGTGTAGTGGTCACCCTCTAACGCGTCTCATTGATTCTATCCAAAGGAAGTTCATATCTAGTAACCAATGAATAGTCTATCCTCCGTATGGAATGATCACCCATGGCTGGGTGACACAGAATATACTACCCACCTTACAATGAACCGTTTATGGAAGACCGTGGGAGTTATAAAATAAGTCCCTCTCCCACTAGATTTTTATAAGAAGTTCATATCTAGTAATCAATAAGAAATACC
Organism: Hydrangea macrophylla; assembly: GCA_033977485.1. Classification (NCBI taxonomy): domain Eukaryota; kingdom Viridiplantae; phylum Streptophyta; class Magnoliopsida; order Cornales; family Hydrangeaceae; genus Hydrangea; species Hydrangea macrophylla. The sequence continues at coordinate 62,832,604 of CM066983.1, forward strand.
CTCCTTATGGAATGATCACCCATGGCTGGGTGACACAGAGTATTTCTCATACTTACAATGAACTAATAGGAATTTTTCAATTTGAAAAAAAAAATTTCTTCACATTGCCCATAAACATCAAGTGTTTGCTAATGTGTTGGAAAAAAGGTTTTTGAATTTCATTTTAGAAAACCTGTTTTACGTGCATGCAATTAGTAACAATATATAAAATTCCAATCACAACTAAGCACATAAAACAAAAACTAAAATGAAATAAAAGTATTCAACAATGCCTCTATCTCCCATGACTCTATCTCCATAGAACCTTCTTCTTGGTTTGATTGCCTCCGACTCCATCTTCATGGACAACGGCTTGCTCCTCCATCTTCATGGATTTTCTAATTCTATTACATTGGTCCTATACTTCTCTCGAAGCTTACAATTTATCTAGAAATAGAAATAACAACAATAAAATAAAAGGCTAGGGAAACCGGTGCGACTTTCCTTTTCATAGGATTGAAGTCGCAGCGCCCTTTACATAAGCCTTAAATCCAAACCAACAATTAAATACAAAATTTAAAAGTCTTGGTGCCATGGGAGATAGCGGACTAAGCTTGCTGCAAAAGGGTTAGTCACACGCACAACCACGCATATATATAACAAATATATGTACCATTGGAACCCCTAATTGATTCACACAGTATATAAACTCTTTACATACTGAATTAGAACTTAAAACAGCATCACTGTTCTCTGTCACACTTCGATCGATCGAAAAAGTTAGATCGATTGAACCTTCGATCGATTGAACATAGTTCAATTGATTGAACTTTCAGTTTCACAGAATGTTTTGAAAAACTTACAGCATAAATAAAATTTTAAAGTAAATATTTTTAAAACCTTTAAATCTGTAAACTGAAAACCTGGACAGAAAAGCAGTCTTGATCGATCGAACACCATTCGATCGATCGAACAGAACCAACGTTCGATCGATCGAAACTGGTTAGATCGCTTGAGAACAGATGATGTTCGATCGATCGAGACTACTTCGATCGATTGAACCCACCTTGCATCCAATGCAATCACAGATTTGTATTCTGCTGCATAAACACTGTAGAAACGGATCTGTGACGATGCAGTTTTGAAAACAGTCCTAAAATCAACATGCAAATCAAAACTAGTGTTCCAAAATGCATCTATAGATCCAAACAAGCGAGGCTCTGATACCAATTGTGAGAAAAACAGGTTTAAAATTAAATCTAAACGCGCAGCGGAAAACAAAGTTCAAAACTTTTGTTGGTAGCCTTGGATCTACTACTTATTAACTCTATAGATGCGCATAACAAGATGGAGAAGATTGTATACCTTAGGTCTTGAACCCAATTCTGATTTTTTTGTCCTTCTCCTTGTGTGTGCAGCAGCAACCTCTAGGAAATCTTCACCCTTATGTCTCCTCGAATGCTCCCAGAGTGGCTAGGGTTGGTGGGAACTCTAATAGTGAGAATAGGGAAGGTTTGGGAACTCTAAACAGGTTCTGCAGCAACTGGTACGTCAAAAACGATGAACTTTTATTTCTGGACGTAGCTGCCCTATTTATATATTCCCAGAACCGACCTAACTTTCAATCGATCGAAGTGACTTCGATCGATCGAACTGTCGATCGATCGAACCTCGTTCGATCGATCGAACCTGTCTAGACTTCAATCGATCGAAACAACTTCGATCGATCGAACCAGTCTTGACAGCATTCTCATTTGCCTTTCCAAGCATTCTGGCGGAGCTAAGAGTGGGACCTCCTAGGTTCTTAATCACTGGCTCCGATTAATTATTATTCCATCTAGTCAGTACTCTTGACTAAGGAATCAATAATTAATCAATTATCATTAATGCCACTATAAAATGATAATTGCACTCCAGTGCATAAGAACATAATCACACATACATAAGTGATTGCTAGACTTGTATAATATGATACGGATGTCCCTCTACCAGGCAGTATTCGTATCTATCATTGGGATGTATGTCTTAAGATACTGTCGACCCAATAGATAGTACATCTTATATTCCTCAAGTATCATTCACTACGCTTGGATTACTAAACATGTCAACAACAACACTTTGTTGACAAGGCTGGCCAGCTCTCAGTAATCACTCCTAGTGACATTCTCGAGGGAATACTTACTCTTCATTTTATTGAAGAGGGTAGAATTCCATCTTGACAATATATGTTCCCAACGTTGCATACTTGATTTACCCAAGATACCCAGGTGTTGATCTTGCAAGACCTCACTGATTGGTAAGTCAAAGCAACCAAGCATACAACTTGCGTCCATAACTGTCTCAGGATTAAGGACATGTATCCCTATACAAGTTTTGAGTTCTTATTGACGGTGACAGCATTTGGGTGTTAATAGGTTTAACTCAGGTCCGTCAATGCACCGAGTGCACTAGCATATTAACCAAGAGTCAAAGACTCTTATGAATGAGATTCATCATTCTACCCTGTAGACGTTAATCATGCTACAGTGTATACCTGATAAGTTATCCAGACTTATCATCCACTGTGACTTATTTGAAACAACAAGGATTTGTGATTCATATCTCACATGTGTAATCACATACACAAATGAACCACATACAATGTTGTTTAAGGATTCCAGTCTAATATTCATCTCATGAACTAACATGCATAAATGCATTATGATATTCCATTGTCCAACTAACTGGTTTGAGGGCATATTCCCAACAAAATCGGCACTGTTAGGATATGATTTATCTATTGTTGTGCCGCTTAGTAAAGCGATAATGACATCTACTGTATATAAGAACTGTGAGATCAAATTAGGTGAGAAGTTGATGATCGTAGACCTTATACCGATTGGAGTAAATCATTTTGATGTAATACTGGGAATGGATTGGTTAGCTCTTAACCAAGCCACGATAGACTGTGAACGGAAAGAGGTTAATTTTCGATCACCAGTACATGGGAGCTTTTGTTTCCAAGGGAGTAGGGTTATATCGCCGCCGTATTTGATTTCAGCTATCCGAGCGGGAAAGTTATTGAAAAAGGGATGTCATGGATTTCTATGTTCAGTGACTGATGTCTCGGCGACTGAATTAAAAGTAGAAGACATTCCGATAGTGCGAGAATATTCAGATATTTTTCCTGATGATCTACCAGATGTTCTTATTGAGAGAGAAATTGAATTCACCATTGAGGTAAAACCAGACTCAAGACCAGTATCCAAAGCACCGTATAGAATGGCACCAGTAGAATTGAAGGAACTGAAAGTTTAATTGCAAGAGTTACTTGACAAAGGTTTCATTCGACCAAGTGTATCGCCGTGGGGAGCTCCAGTATTGTTTGTGAAGAAGAAAGATGGCTCAATGCGTATGTGCGTGGATTACCGGGAACTGAACAAGTTAACGATTAAGAACAAGTACCCGTTACCCAGAATTGATGACTTATTTGATCAACTTCGTGGGGCACAAGTATTCTCTAAGATAGACCTAAGATCGGGTTATCATCAGTTAAAAGTGAAGGCCGAAGATGTTGAGAAAACAGCTTTCAGAACGCGTTATGGACACTATGAGTTCTTAGTTATGCCATTTGGAATTACTAATGCACCAGCTGCGTTCATGGATCTTATGAATCGAGTATTCAAGGATTATTTGGATGACTTTGTGATTGTATTCATTGACGATATCCTTATTTATTCACCTAGTGAGATAGAACACTAGAACCACTTGAGGTTGATACTTCAGAGATTACGAGAGAAACAATTGTTTGGGAAATTCAAGAAATGTGAATTTTGGTTACCTAGCATTACTTTTCTTGGTCACGTAATTGACAAGAATGGAGTATCAGATGATCCTCACAAAGTAGAAGCTGTATCAAATTGGCAAAGACCGACTTCCGTATCCGAAATTCGAAGTTTCTTGGGATTAGCGGGATACTACCGCCGTTTTATTGAACATTTCTCGAAGATTTCATTGCCTATGACAAGGTTGATGAGAAAGGGAGTTACATTAGAATGGAGTCAGGAATGCGAGGACAGTTTTCAAGAATTGAAGTCACGCTTGACGAGAGCACCTATTCTGACAATACCATCCGGAACCGAGGGGTTTGTGATCTATAGTGATGCGTCGCATAAAGGGTTGGGATGCGTGTTGATGCAAGGTGGTAAAGTGATTGCTTATGCTTCTAGACAGTTGAAGACACATGAGATTAATTATCCGACACATGATCTTGAATTAGCTGCAGTAATTCATGCTTTGAAGATTTGGAGACATTATTTGTACGGAGAAAAGTGTGAGATATTCATAGACCACAAGAGTTTGAAATACATTTTCACCCAACGGGACTTGAACATGAGACAGCGAAGATGGTTGGAATTGATGAAAGATTACGATCTTTCGATTGAGTACCATCCGGGGAAGGCGAATGTAGTAGCCGATGCATTAAGCCGGAAGACGCCGAGGAATTTAGTCGACGAGCTAACACAACAAAAAGAATTGGTAAAAGAAATGGAACGTTTAGACTTGGAGGTGATACTAAAGGTTAGTGGTGGCTTAATGATGGCAATCATGGCACACCCAGATGTTATTGATGAAATCAAGAGGGAATAGTTTCACGATGTTTACTTGTGTAAAATGAGAGACGAGATACCTTTGGGAAAGCGACCTGGTTGTGTATTAGAACAAGGAACGTTGAAACTGGGAAATCGATTATGTGTACCAAATATGAAAGACTTGAAAGAGAGAATTCTAGAAGAAGCTCATAGTACGAGATATTCAGTGCACCCGGGAAGTAATAAGATGTACAGAAACCTGAGGGAAAACTTTTGGTGGAAGGGTATGAAGCGTGAAGTTGCCAAGTTTGTATCCGAATGTTCGGCATGTCAACAGGTCAAGGCAGAGAGACAAGTACCCGCGGGGTTACTACAACCTTTGCCAGTGTCAGAATGGAAATGGGACGAGATCACGATGGATTTTGTTTCAGGATTTCCACGATCAATCAATAAGAATGATAAGATTTGGGTTATAATTGACCGATTAACAAAGTCAGCTCATTTTCTACCGATTAAGACGACTAAACCGTCCAAGTTAGCGGAATTGTATGTGAAAGAGATTGTAAGACTACATGGAGTCCCAGCTGTGATTGTATCAGATCGTGATAGTAGTTTTACGTCAAGATTTTGGGGAAGTTTACAAGAGGCTATGGGTACGAAATTGAGTTTCAGTACTGCATTTCAACCTCAGACCGATGGGCAGTCAGAGCGTATGATTCAGACGCTAGAAGATATATTGAGATTGTGTGTGTTAGACTTTGGGAGTGATTGGGAGCATCACTTGCCATTAATTGAATTTGCGTACAACAACGGATTTCAGTCAAGTATCGGTATGGCACCATATGAAGCTTTGTATGGGCGTAAATGTCGATCACCAGTTTGTTGGACCGAGGTTGGAGAAAGGAGGTTGTTAGGACCTGAGTTAATACAGGTGACTACTGAAAAGGTGAAGTTGATTCAAGAGAGACTCAAGGTAGCTCAGAGCCGATATAAGAGTTATGCGGATTCTAAATGACGACCGATGAATTTTGAAGTGGGAGATTTCGTATATTTGCGAGTATCGCCTTCGAAAGGCATTGTACGATTTGGGAAGAGGGGAAAACTCAATCCGAGATTCATAGGACCTTTTGAGATCCTAGAGAGAGTAGGTCCAGTGGCTTATCGATTGGCCTTGTCATCAGAGTTGGCACATGTGCATAACGTATTTCACGTGTCGATGTTGAGACGATGTATGACAGATGCGAATAAGATCATTGTACCTGAATCGTTGCAAATTCAGGGGGACTTGACTTATGTGGAACAACCAGTGGAGATTCTAGATCGCAAAGAACAAGTTTTGAGAACCAAGACAATTCCAATGGTGAAAGTGCTATGGCGTAGTCATACGTTGGAAGAGGCTACATGGGAAAGTGAGGAAGACATGCGGAATGAGTATCCGTACTTGTTCGACGCTTGAGGTAAAGTTTAGGGACAAACTTTCTTTTTGGAGAGGAGAGTTGTCACACCCGTTCCAAAAATTTATAGTTTTATCATGCATGATATGAAATTTTATGAATTATCATTGATATATGATAATTGAGGATAAGTGGTTGACTGTGGTCAACGGTAAGGTGTCAGTGAGGACACAGGAACACGCAAGTTCATATTGCATAATCATGAGTAAATGACATTTATGTGATTTAAATGTTATTTGACTTTATCTGGTATTTGTTGAATAGTAATTATACCTGTGTAGTATAATTCTGGTAATCTTTGATATTGATAGTATCATTTTGAGAACTGTGGTGAGAACGTGAGTGATACGTTAATTGAAAAGGTAGGTTGTGTAGAGATTTCACATAATATAATTTTCGGACGTTATTTTGGACCCAAACGAAACTTAGTCGGAAACTTTTGAAATTTATAGTTTTCACTCGTAAAGTTATAAAATGGACGTGTGCGAAGTTTCATGGATTAATTAGAAGTTTGAGAAACTTACGGGGAGGTAAATGTAATTTCCCAAAAGTTTGCCTATATATAGATTGGGATGAGATTTCAATCTCATCCAAACACTCACAAATATCTAGAAAGAGGAGAGAGAAGGGAGATTTGGAGCCAACGGGCTTTGCGACGCCGATCGACGACCGTTCGTCCGTCAGATTTTCTCCAGATTTCAGATTTGAACTTGTGGAGGTAAGATCTACGTTTTGATACCACTTAGGCCGTGTTTGGCCAAGTTTTTGTAAAATCTTAATTTTAGACTTTTGGAAAAAATCAGGTAAAACTTGTAGGAATCGTATCAAATTTGAAATCCGACGTTTATTTAGCCTCCTAGTCGATCCTTCAAAGTTTGGGGGAAATCGCACGAGGTATGAAGTTCTAACTTGTGAAATATAGGGAAATACATGTTTTATATTTCGACGACGAAATTGAGATCTGGGCGAAACCCATGTGTTAATTGTAGGCCCGTTAATTATGCACGCGCTAATTGGTGAAAAGCATGTCTAAATTTCCGCGAGCACGTTAAGTTGTCTATGTGGGTCAAAGGGGAGTCTTATACAAATTCATGCCGGAGTAAGCTTCTCGATGTTTGAGAATTTAGTAGCGACGGCTACTGTGCATGGTTGATAGACTTGGACTTGCCATGGCACTTGTGGATACAATGGTTGATAGACTTGGACTTGCCATTGGTATCGCGGTTTAAGGCTTGGACTTGCTACTACCGGATGAATGCGTAATTTTGTTCCTAGAGACTATTGTTTGATTTATGAGATTAAAGCATGTTTCATCATATATTGCATATGTTAGACTTGTACGCTCAGCATATAGCTGAGCAGTGGAGATGTACTCCATTGCAGGTAAGAAGAAGGATAAGAAGAAGCGCGATGAGTGAGGCCGATGAACGCCGGGGATAACACTTGTATATGTTTTTGTTTTAAATCCTAAACTTGTGTAAGGATTGGTAATATGTTGTAATAGAACCATAGATTAGTTCTATAGTATGGTAATCTTGTAATTGAACGTCTGTAATTATGTTTTTATATGTTGGAAATCAGTTGTGGTTGTGTTTGTTGTTGGTATTGAGTAGCAGGACTTATTAATTTCCAACACAGGCTGCCCAGCAGGGGAGCAGTCGACTGGACCCAGGGTCAGTCGACTGGACCTCGTGGGATTGAGACACTGAAGGTATATTATAAGAGAAGCAGTCGACTGACCCCTTGGACAGTCGACTGAATACTGTTAATTTTGGCTACTGCTTCTTAGAATAGAAAAGCAGTCGACTGGTTTCTGAAAGCAGTCGACTGGACAGTCGACTGGACCTCTGTCATGGATTTAGGGTTTTAGTTTCTGTCAGGCACAGTCGACTGGACCCTAGTACAGTCGACTGGGCAGTCGACTGAACCTCTGTTTTCAAAACCGATTCTTTTGAAAGTGTTTTCCTTTAGCCAAAACTTTTTATAACTCTGATTTCTATGGATTTTACAAACTCAGAGGGTAATGTTCCCTAAGTTTTACCATACCCAGGGTTGTTTTAAAGTTCTTTCCGCTGCGTATCGTTAGGTGATGTTTGGATGAGCCTTGGTGGCGTGCCACGTGTCCTATTTCCACGCGTAGTGGGATGGGTCGTGACATGACGAGACCTGGAAAATATTTGAAATGTTGAGCGAGAAATTCGATGCACCAAGCGGTGTATGTCCGTCCTGAGGGGTACCTTCAACCTAAGCAAGAGGTGAAAGTCGAGTCAAGTCAATCAATTGAAATACAAGAAATAAATAGAAAACTTAACCAACTTATGAGGTTGGGGAATAGGTCCAATCCACCCACTTCAGAAGTATGTGCATTATGTTCTGAACCATCTCATAATATCTTTGCATGTCCTTCTACATCTCAATATCCGGAATTCGTGGAGTAACACATTAATTCTATTCAACAATTCCCACGAAATAACTATAATTCTATGTCGAACAATTTTCCTAGTACTTATTGACCCCAATATCAACAAAATCAATACCAACACCCACCTCCTAATCCTAACCCTCCAAGGGATAACGCGTTTGAGGCTACAGTGTTGGCGTCTCTTAAAAATATAGAAACGCAAGTACAAGCACAAGAACAGATAGTGCACTCTCACACATAATCTATTGCGAAGCTTGAATCCCAAATGGGACAAATAGCTAATGCTATGAGTCGTAGAAACGAGGGTAAGTTGCCTAATCAAACTATTCAAAATCCTAAGGGACAATACGAGAATGGGGGTCGAGTGAGCAAGTGAATGCCGTTTTGACTAGGATGACTATTCGAGATGAGGAGATTGTTGTGATTCCGGATGAGGGTAAGAAAAATAAAAATTTAAATTTGAATACATAAAAGGGTGAGGATACGAGTAAAATTTGAAAAGAAAAAGAACCGATCTCAACTAATTATATTCCGAAAATGCCTTTTCCACCAAACATTGAGGAACCATCTCATTTTTCTAAGAAAAAATCTAAAACAGAAGATATACTCGAGGTATTTAAACAAGTTAAAATCAATATTCCATTCATCGATGCTATAAAACAAATTCCCGCTTACGCTAAATGTCTAAAAGACCTTTGCACTCAAAAGCACAAGTTGCGCAATCATACTCCGAAAAAGGTCTTCCTCACTGAAAAAGTAAGCTCAATTTTTCAACATGCTACTCTGAAATATAAAGATCCAGGTACGCCTACGATTTCATGCTTCATAACTGACACTATCATTCATCGGGCTCTCCTTGACTTAGGAGCTAGTGTTAACCTCTTACCTTATCACGTCTATAAACAATTAGGACTAGGTGAACTTAAACCCACGGCCGCTACCATCCAATTAGCAGATCGTTCAATTAAAATTCCTAGAGGAATCATCGAGGACGTCTTAGTAAAACTTGATAAATGTTATTATCCTGTTGATTTTATGATTCTTGACACTGAACCCATACTAGATGCTAGGAAGCACACTCCTGTCATTCTAGGTCGTCCATTCTTAGCTACAGCTAACGCTCGTGTCAACTATCAAACGGGGGTAATGAAAGTGTCATTTGGGAATATGAACTTAAAACTAAACGTCTTTAACGCTATTGATCAACCTCCTAAAGACGATGATTACCTATGTGAGGCAGAGAATGAGGTAAGACAAACTATTGAACCCAACTACGTAATACCTGTGAGTAGTAAAAATAATATGGTGAGTAGTGAGCGGATGAATCCTGACAACCAACACCCGAATGATGAATTTACTTGAAAGGTGAAGAATTGTTTTGAACATAATCAGGATGAACCGTCAAATGGATTAATTCATAGCGATATGGTTTCTGCTTATCACCGGGCTCTTCCTGATATCCTTAGGGGTAAAAACTCTGATTTTCAACCTCCATGAATCTTGAGCTAGAACGGTCTAGCTAAAGACATAAAAGATAGCGCTTCTTGGGAGGCAACCCAAGCTTTATTTCGTCTGTTTCTATTATTTTTGGTCGTTTTTGAGTCTTTTTGAGTCTGTTGTGGGTCGTCTGTTTGGGGGTTGGGAATAATTTATTTTGAACTTATATACATTTTTATACTGAAAAAGAGGAAAAGATCATAGTCGCCCGCGCGACAGGTCGCTCGCGCTAGATTTCCCCATAGCCAAAATTTTTTTAAGTTTTTTTTTATATATAGCCTCGGTATCTACTCGCGCTTGAATTCGCGCGTGCGAGGGGTCTGCTCGCGCGGCCCGCTTGCGCGATCTGGGGACTTAGAAATTTTTCTAAATAAAATTAATAACAGCCATCAGGATTACCTCGCGGAGGGATTCGCGTAAGCGAGGGTCGCTCGCGCGGTCAGCACTCGCGAGGTTGGGATTTTCCACTTTTTCTTGTTGTTCTTTTACCTTCTATTTCCCGCACCTAGTTAGTTATTTTTCTTTTCTATTTGTTCTTTTCAGTTTTTTTCATTTAAGTTTGTCTTTGTTTAGATAGTTTTGTTTCTATTTGCTTTCTTTTCATTACGTTCTTTTAATTCTAGTTTAGTTTCTATTGTTTAAAAAATAAATAAATAAATAAATAACAAAATAAAAAGAAAAAAAACATATGTATTATATATTAGCCTTTATTATTTATTTATTTGTTTAAGTTTCTTTTGCTAAGTATTAACATGTGAAATAGTGCTCCGTTTGGAGTAATTGAACTTTGATTCTATATTTATATACATTCACTTGTTTGTGATTGCCGAGATCGAGGTATTATCGTTCCTTTCTTACCTATTCTCCTTTCTTTCATTTTATTGTTTCATTGGGGACAATGAAAGGTTTAGGTTTGGGGGTATACACACACATGCACATTATTATATACACCAAAATTTTGAAAAAAAATTTCAATTCTTGTGCATAAATAAACGATGTCACCTATGTTTTTGTAATATCTAGTCGATACATCTTGTTATGTAACTTGGATTGTTATAGAATGGTAAACAAGGAAAGATGTGATTAAACATTTGCTGAAGTCATGATGCGACATTTTAGGAAATGTTTTGCTCGAATCGTAGTTTTATATCATAGATTTGCACACAAACCTATGCACTGCACGTAGTCGCTTGAATACATGTTTGATGTGAACTATACTATGATTCGGATTTCTAGATAACACATGGTGGAGACTAAATCCGGTGAGCTTTTGAGCCTATCTTTTCTTTTTAGAGGGTTATGAATACATTTGGTGTTTGTCGAATTTCATTGAAATAACGCATCTACTTGTTGTTTAGTCTCATTATTCTTGTCTTGGTTAATAGTCAAGTTAAGATATTTGCTACCATGCTAAATAATCTTCCGTCGTAAACGTTGAAGAACCATATAACCATAGGACATGATTTTAGGCCCTCTTTGTTTACCACTATCCCGATAAATGATAAATTTCCTTAGTTCGCCCTTTGAGCCATTAAAATGCTATTTTTTCTTTAATTACCATTATCCTATTTTTGCTCCAATTTGGCCAACTTGGAGTTCACCCCTGAAAGATTGATCAACTTTTAGTGGTGTTAAGGCGATGTGTGATTGAGAAGAAGAAGAAAAAGAAAATAAGATGGTGTTTGGGGCAGTTGCCTTGTTATTTATTGAATATTTGTTTCAAAAGCAACGAGGAGGAAACGAATAGAGAAAAAGAAAAGAAAACAAAAGGAAAAAAAGAATAAGAAAAAAAAAAGAAAAAAAAGGAAAAAGAAACAAAAGGAGAAAAAATTGAAAGGAATGAAAAGAAGAGAATGAAATAATGAAGTTGGCGGAAGAGAGAATTAAAGAAATCGAACATGCCTTACAATGCCATTCTAAAACTACCTAATGAATCATTTCTATCCTTTTTCATTACCTGAGCTACAGTATAACCTTTGAAAAGTCCTATTTGATCCTAAACATGGTGTGGATATGAAAACGATGGGAGGGGATTGAAACATGGTAACGATTAATTTTTCTTAACTGTTGGCGTCCTATCCATGAGACTACTGTTCTTTCGTGTCATGCGCCTTTTTCGAGTCATATGTGAGCGTTTCATATCTTGAAAATGTAATTCCTTTGCTCACATATACTAGAGAGATTACACATATTTCTGAGTGTTTTATTTGAGAGTGTAATTAACATTGTGAGATTCGTAGTCGAAGCATAGTTAGATGGTCATCCGAGTTATATTCTAAGTTCATGACATGCGCGTGTTCATTTGACTACCATATCACACACATGCAATTTTATGAGAAACTCTATTGATTTATACGATGCATGTGCTTGGGATTGTTTTTCATGACTTAGGTGGATGTTTCGTTACGTTTCTTCTTGTTCGTTATTCTATTTCAAATCATCATTCTATGATAAGGAGTATTGATTGTTTTATTTTTTGTTTGAATAAAACTTTTTAAATTTAAAAGTTAATAAAGATGGTTGTGGGTGACTTGTAGATGAGAACCCTCATAAGACTTCAGTCGTCCGACTAGAGACACCTAGGGGTTTAAAAGGCTTGTTGCATATGCTAAATGCAATCGTGATCCATGCAAAAATGGAGTAGTATTTGTAGTAGTAGTTTTAGTTTTCTATTCTTTTTGCTCGAGGACTAGCAAAATGTAAGTTTGGGGGTGTGATCGGGAGAGAACAAATCCTAATTGTACGCCTTAATTCACATTTGTTAGCCGTTTTTATCCTATTTTATTGTATTTTTACTTTGTTTTCTGTTTTCTGCCAGGATTTGGAGAAAAGTAAGGATTCCAGATTAAATGGGGTGAAAAAGCACCAAAAAAGAAGCTGAAAAAGTCACCTCGCGCGCGCGGCCCGCTCGTGCAAAATCCGAGAAATCGCTCGCGCGACCTCCCAGAATTGCGCTCGCACAGCCTACACAAAAAAGTGAAAATGCGTATTTCAGTGTACTGAAGACTCCTACGCGAACGAAACTGCCTAATTACGTCTGGAAAGCTAAATACAGCAGTGTTAGTGTGAATTGGGTTAGGAAAGCTTCCAAACTTGCTCCAAATCTATAAATACTTAATTCTAAGGGAAGCAATTATTATACACACAATATACAACCAAAACTTCAGCCATTGAAGAGAGGAAAGCAAGGAGAAGAAGATGAAGACCAAGGATTCCCATGGCCTCCTCCATCAACCTCTTGCTGTTCATCAATTCTATGGCTAACTAAACTCAAGATCTAGGGTTTCAATGAAACCCTAGCCAAGTAATAGGGTGTATTTTATGTTTTTATTTTAGTTTTATTATGTATGGATGAAAGTTACATGTTCCGAGAATTTTTATGAATAAATCGTGCTTTTATTGATTAAATCATTACTTTCAAAGTTTACTCTTGTCTTAGATCTATTTTGATGGTAGTGTGCTCAACGATCTATGCTTGCTGTGCTTGTTTAGATTATTTACATGTGATGGTGCTTAAATTGAATTGTGCTATCAAGTATCCGAATAGTCCATGCCTAGATTAGACGGATTATACCACAACCCTAGTTTAGTGTGGGATAATTCGTGCTAACCGAAGATGGATTATGTTGGTGCTTGAACCATAGTTATTTTCTTGATGGAGAAATTGGGCTTGTAGCTACAACTCCCCATTATCATCCAACATAATAAGCTAAAATAATTCGTAAATACCCTTATCATGAAGCTAGTGGTGGATTTGCAATCCTAGGTTCCTTAAATTTATTATAAAAACAAATATTTAATTGCTTTCATACTTTAGATTTACTTTTATTGTTATTAGTTTAATTCAAATTAAATCCAAAATTCATTTTTCTTAATTAATTAAATTTAGGTTTTAAAAATTAAAGTGCGTAGTATTCAATCTCTGTGGGTTCGACCTTTATTTCCACACTGCAAATCTTTTGAAAGTAAAGCATAAGTTAAGCATACTTTTATGTCTTGATTTTGACAAGATCAATCGACTTGACTCAACATGATTTTCGTGTTTAGGTTGAGGTGGAAGGAACCCCTCCAGATGTACAAACACAGCCTGATGCATTGAATTTTTACTTAAAGTTTCAAATATTTTCCATGCTTCATCGGCACTTTTGTGGAGGAATGTTCCTGCACAAACAACATCGACCGTGTTGCGGATAGAGAGAACAAGTCATTCATAGATTTCTACCAATTGCCAGTTAGGGATTTGATGGTGAGGGCAAAAGCGTAAAAGTTCTTAAAATTGTTCCCACATATCATAACGTGTTTCACCATCTTGCATCATGAAATTCATTATAGATTTTCAGATTTGATTAGTTCGGGTGATGGGGAAAAACTTTTGTAGGAATGCAGTGTACAACCCTTCCCATGTTCTTATAGTGCTCGGTTCAAGAGATTGGAGCCAATACTTAGCTTTATCGTTAAGAGAATGGAAAAAGTCACAGTTTAAGTTCATCATTAGTTAAATTCTAAATTTTCAGTGTAGCACAAATGTCTTGAAATTCACCTAAGTGGTGATATGGATCTTCCTTAACACTACCGTGGAAAGACGGAAGAAGTACAATGGTTGATGACTTGATCTTGAAGTAAGACGCAATCACCTTCGGTAACTCTATGCATGATGGTGGTGTATAGGCTGTCGGAGTGAAATAATCATTGAGAGGTAGAGGTTGAGATATATTCGGGTTGGGATTTGGAGGTTGAGGTATATTTAGGTTAATTCGATTCCCATTATTACCATTGTTTCCTAGGTTGGCCATTGGAATAGGTTCTAAATTATCAATTTGTGTCTTCCTTAATCGTTTAAGCGTGCTTTGTAATTCAGCTTGAAAAGACAATGAGGGTTTAGGGGTTCACTCGTCGTCTACCATCAATCGAGATCGAGAAGCTTGAGTTGATGACCTAAGGACTCTTAAAGTATGTTCGAGTTCAAGGTTAAACATATGTAACTTGGGTTGATTCGACTGGGTACCAAACATACACTACGAGAACTACTCTAAACTAAGACTGACTCAAACCAATTAAGCAAAGAAACAATGCATATAAAGAGACCAGGCACACAACACTACTATGATGCATGCATTTATCCTGTTATGCAGTGATTCGCGTCAAAGCCCTGCGCCGCGGGTTTCCTAGCTAATGCATGTGAACACTCCACACCTAAGCTAATGCAAGTAATGTGTTTCAGCGCCCTAACTTACAGTGCTTAGATACAAGATTAAAACAAAGCAGAGTTACTTGGTATTTTTTATTTTGGCAATTTTTATTTAAGATTCGCATGAACTCCATTGATGTGCATCACTACTCCACTTACCGCTAGAATTTGATGACTTAAGAGCTGTAAAACAAAGGATGATTTTAGTTTCTTAAAAATTAAACTAGAAAATAAGGGAAATAAACTCTAACCTAATATTTACTAACCAACTTGACTAAGACTCTAGAAATTAAAGGCAAAAATATCACAATCCCCGGAAACGACACCAAAAATTGATCTCATTAGAATCAAGATGAAAAGTATGCTTTACTTATTAAGATTTGTAGTGTGGATGTAAAGGTCAAACCCACAAAGACTGTTTAGTTTTATTCTTTAATTTATAAAACCTAGATCTACTTAGTTATAGAAAACAAAAGTTGATTGATTGTCGGTTTTACTACTATTATGAACTAAACTATGGAACTATAGAAATACTAAAATTAGAACTAAGTAAACAAATGCAATATTTAAAGTTATTTTAATATATGTGAATGGGATACAGAGTTGCAAATCCACCACTAACCATGCATCGGGGGTCTATACTTCATACTTTAAGATTTACGATGGATAGTTAAGATATACCATAGTTACAAGCTTGGTAGTAGCTACAAGCCTGGTAGTATCGACAAGAGGATATTATTAATTCAATCTAAGCATAACTCATCTTCGATTAACATGGATTATCTACCTAGAACTAAGGTATAGCACAACCCATCTTCCCTAGGCATGAATCATAAAAGATAAAAACATCGTAATCAAGTAAGCACCATTGTGTATAAATACTCCTATCAATCACAGAAATCAAGAAATATTGAGTTCAATAGATACAAGGGAGAATTTAAGATAAGAATAAACCCTAGATATTATTGAGTATAACAACATTAAAGTCTGATTATATAATTATAATCCTCGAAACATACAATCAACTAGCAAAATACATCAAAACCCTAAAGAAGAAAGGAAACAAATCCCCTTTATATGGCTATCCCTTCCCACGTGTCAAGTTGAATAAACTCAAGTGCACCCCAAACCGCGCGAAATGGTCGCCTATTACACGGATCATTAACTCTGCCTGGGTTGGCTTACTCAACAAGCACCTTTTTTAGTAAGGTTGCTTGTTTCCACTCATTGAAGATTCTATCTACAAAAGAGAGTCAACGGGAAGTGACTCTTGGGTTTCCCATCTTCTCAGTTCATGGAAGGGCATAATAACTCAGGCAGCTACCGGGCCCCTTTTTTTCGCCATGTTGAAGCTTCTTAAAGAGACTGATTCGTGGGGGACGTTCAATCCAATGAGGAAGAAACTTTCTGCTGCAGGGGGATAACCGGTAGACGACCCTGTCCTTTATAGTCATAAAGGGCTTTTCCACAATTAGGAAAAGTCAAAGAAACAAGATTCCAATTTTTTCTTCCTACCAAAAATACAATAATAACATACTAAATAGATTCTATTTCCTCTTTCAACACTCCCCCTCAAGCTGGAGCTAACCTATCTCGTTTCCAGTGCCCTTTAGCTGACAGGGGCGAAGAACCGTATGTCCGAACAGGCCTGGAAAAATAGGTAAGGTCTCGTTTTCCTTTGCCACTCAAGTGTATGGCATATGCCGGCCCGAGCGACCAGACTTAACATAAATGTAGCCACTGGAGCCATTCTAAAAAAGGGAGAAATTAGCACTAGGTGAAATAGGTTCTTTTAAAATCAATTTCAAACCATCTGCTAGAGCTTCTAGACCCCATAGCATAAGAAAGTCGTGGAGTTTCAAAAGGAAGGAATGAAAGTCTTCGTAGGAATTCAATCAATAAGGAAGAGACCCAAAAACACTTTTAAGAACAAAAGTCCAGCTTGGTTGGTGAGCCTAGTGATATGAGACTATTTAGCATGGTTCGGAGAGCACTTGTTGGGTTAAAGATTTTTTTGGTGCTAAATGCTCCAGTCGGGAGCTAAACCCTAGGAGTGAGAGCTACTAATTGAGTTGAGGAATCAAACTGTATCATTTGATTCTTTCGATGGATACCTGGATTCATATTTAAAATTCTCAGAAATCTCAGAATTAGAACCACTAGTGGAACTAACTGCTTTCTTCTTTGTGATGATAAACCCTAGACTAGATGTTTAGCTGCACATGGTTGATGAAAGCATGGAGATGGAGATGATGGTTGCCATTAGAAACCTTTAAACTAGATCTTTTCTTCTCTTTTGCCTTGATCTTCCAAGTTGTCTCAAAAGTTGTATGTAAGGATGTGTAACGCCAAAATTGAATTAGAATAATGTATATAGATTTGGAGGGATTAAGAAGGCTTTCATAAACCTAATCCGACTAAAATAACTGCATTTTCTTTTCTGGATGCATTCAGGCAATTTCGTTCACGTAGGAGTCATCAGCACATCAAAATACACAAAAGTAGTTTTTTCATAGGTCGCATGAGTGGGCCACTCGCACGTGATGCTGCTAAATCGTGTGAGCAGATTGCGTGAGCGAGAAGGCTCTTTTTGCTTGTTTAGCTCTATGTTCTCACCCCAAATAGTCTGGAATAACTGCTTTCTTTTAAACCTGACAAAAAGTGAAAAACGAAGTAAAAGTACAAGAAAACAGAATACTAAGTGCTAACAACTGCAAATAAAGGAATTTGATTAGGATCTATTCATCCCCGATCACTCCCCCAAACCTACATTTTGCTAGTCCTCGAACAAAAGGAAACATAAAAATAAAAACTAAACTATTAATAAAAATCCTAATCCACTTTTATAGGAACTGCGATTGCATTTAGTACGTGCAACAAGCCTTTTAAACCTCTAGGTGTCCGTAGTTGGATGAGTGAAGTCTCGTGAGAATTCTCGTCAACAAGACACCCATAACCATCTTTATTAGAGTAAAAAGAAAATCTTTATTCAAAATTTCCACATTCAAAATCCTTCTTGCTAAAACTGAGTCTCAAATAAAACCTTAAGCCACCAAGAGTATCACAATCAAATGTCTATCTGAATCATGAAAATAGTTTCAAACACATATATTGAAAGAATCAATAGAATATATCAAAAACTTGTACGTGTGTGAGTGATAATCAAGTGGATATGCGTTTATCATGAACTTGGAACATAACTTGGATAACTATTTAGCAATGCTTCGACTACAAATCACACGTTGTTAATCACACTCTAAAATGAAATCATTCAGAAATAGGTATAATCATTTTAGTGTATGTGAGGAAGATAAACATTTCCAAAATAAGTAAATCTCGCATATGACACAAAACAACGCACGACACGAAAGAATACTAGTCTCATGAATAGGATATCGAATGCCAAGTAAATATCATCGCTACCATGTTTTAGTCCCCTTTTCTATCATTTCGACATTGAAACTATGTTTTCCTAAGATCAAATAGGACTTTAATTATGGACAAAATGTTGATCGAGGATTTAGGCCAAGAAAGGAAAGGTAAAGGATAAACAAAGGGTCCGAAAGTGGTTACGAACGGTCGTAAAGTCTAATACCAAGGCTCTTTTACTACAACGACTATTTTTTTCCCATTCACTACTTTATATTTTTTCATATACTTTTTTTAACCACTTCTTTTTTTCTTTTCAATCTTTTTCATATATATTTTTTTCTTTTAGAATATATCACCTCTATTTTTTTTATAGCACTTATTACTTTAATCTCTACTAGTCATTATTAGCCTAATTTTCTTTTAAAAGACCATTTTCGACCACTCTCAGACTTGGGTAAGAGAATTTTATTAATTGGCGAACTCTATATCGGAGTGGGTAGGATAATGAGCCAACAAAGGAAACAACTTAATTTTTTTTAAGGCTCAAAGGGCTAACGAAGGATATAGAATTATTGTAGCAGGTAGGTCAACAGTCAAAAGTATTTAAATAGAAAGACATCCTAATTTCATTTCCTAGACTTGCATAATTCTTCAATGTCAACAATATCATAAGAAAAATTGTTCTTTTACTTAAGTAAACATGGCAATTACAATACTAACTCGACTATCAATCAAAACAAGGATACTGAGACTGATCAACAAATTAGTGCGCTATGCCAAGAAGATTCGACAAACATAATACATTTATAATAAACCCTCAAAAAGGAAGGAAAGGCTCAAAAGCTCACCGGGGTTAGTCTCCACAAATGTGCTAAGAAATCCATACCATATTATAGTTCACATTAAGCATGCATCTAATTGACTATGTGTAGTGCATAGGTACATGTACAAGTTAATGATATGAAAATATGATTCAAATGATATTACGATAGTTGAAACATACCTTCATAACTGTAGTAGGCATATCGAATTATGAATTCTGAAGACTTCAGTTTCAATGAAATCACGCCAATCAATAAAGAAGTTAAATGTTGAACATTACTATAAAACTTTTTACATGAATAATAAATTCAAAATCTAATCTTAACTATTAAAAAATACATGACAAGAGAAGTACTAGTAAATGAAACAAAATAATGAAACTAACAATACTAAACAAAAGAGAATCCATAAACTCCCCTAAGCCAGGTTGCTGCATGTCCCCATACACGTGGAAACATGATAATGATATGAATGAAATCCACGAAGAAGGTCACCAGCATGTCCACTCCTCTGAAAACATCCGACAATGGTGGTGGCGGTGAATCACATCTATATGAATCATACAGTGCCCAATTAGGATGGTCGACAGGATCAAAGGGTAGAGGCTCTATCTCCTCATCCTTGTCGTCAGTCTTCGGTGCCAAGATCACCACATCATCCATTGGACTATCGTACAGTGCAAAAAATGAGGCTACATCTTTCGAGGACCAATCGGGGTGCCCTGGACATTGCCTAACAATATTTAGAACAGAGTTTGGTAAATCTCTATACGGATATGTAATCTTTAGTGGTGCATCACTGGTCTCAGTAGGCTCATCCGAAGGGTCATGTCATAGAATCTGTACATCGGCCTCCTCATCCCCGTGCTCATCCTAATCATCATCGTCATCGGTTGAAGAATCGACTGAATCGAATGAAGATGAAGACTCGAAGGAAGTCAGGGGTGCACCGTAGGGACCATCGATAAGTGTGGAATCATCACCGAATAGGCTATCATTGTCGTCCAATAAATCAGAACCAGTAAGAATAGAGATGCGATGAGAATGACGGTACCAGGAACAAGGGTCACAACCGGCGCGGCCGACTGGACCAAAGGGCATCACTGGTCTCAGTAGGCTCATCCGAAGGGTCATGTCATAGAATCTGTACATCGGCCTCCTCATCCCCGTGCTCATCCTCATCATCATTGTCATCGGTTGAAGAATCGACTGAATCGAATGAAGATGAAGACTCGAAGGAAGTCAGGGGTGCACTGTAGGGACCATCGATAAGTGTGGAATCATCACCGAATAGACTATCATTGTCGTCCAATAAATCAGAACCAGTAAGAATAGAGATGCGATGAGAATGACGGTACCAGGAACAAGGGTCACAATCGGCGTGGCCGACTGGACCAAAGGGCTTGGCCCTCTGTGTAATATAAACTTCTCTCAAAATGGTGACTCGTCTCACTAGATCGCCTATTTGAGGATGAGGGGGGAGAGATTTTTGGTGGTCCATATCAGTGGGGTTAGAATTGTAATTATCATAACGAGGTGATGCTTTATGGAACTCGAGACTATAAACCTGAAAACTAAAAGAAAAGACAACTACCAATTTATCAGCCTTTGTTATGAAAATGGAAAAACATAAATACTAATATCGGTTAATGCTAGCAAGCATGATTGATAAGCTTAAGTGACTGTATCGATTCGAGTAGTAAAGCATAATCGTTTTTCTTTTAATTGAAATTTGGACAGCATCTCCCCCAAACCTTAACATTAGCAATTTCCTGTATAGTGAAAATTAGGGGAGGGATGTTGTCTTTTTAATTAACAAAAGAATACTATAATATTCATGTAAAGTGCGGCACTGATTGAGATGGTTAAAACAATCGACATTAAGAACAATTGTCTAAATAACCATGCACACAGAATCATCAACCAGTAACACTAAAAAGTACATTGTGAAAACAAGTAATAGCACAACATCCAAACTAAATTAGAAAGAAAACGCGCAAAAATAAAAAAAATAAGTACATACCCAAAAGAAAAATAAAAGTGCAGAAAAATAAACAAACCGGTTATAGCCAGGTACATCATCATCCTAAAGCAAGAAGTAAAATAAAAACAAAGAGAACAAAATGAAAGAATATACAAGTCGTTGTCTGATAATGTCTAAACCACCTTCCAAATACATGAAAAGAATAAAAATGAACCCCACCAAACAACTCCTACTCCTCACTACCCTCGAATAATACCAACTGTAGCCCAGAACCTCTATCACCATTGCCTACATCATCATCATCACCATCTCTATCACCCTCTCCATCACCATCACCATCACCATCACCATCACATCCCTCAGTACCCTTCTCCTCACCAGCCTCTGCAGCAGCCTGTGGCTCAAGTCATGGAAATGCAGACTGGTAGGCGGCCTCTCCCTAGGCTAGGACCTCCTCCAACTATTGGGGAAGTGCTAGTTGGAAGTAGGAACGCATGCATGACTGGAGCCTGAGGGTTTCACCGCAGAAAGAACAGACGTCGCCATAAGTCCAATCGTACAGTGTATCCTCTGGTGGAGGTGGATGCTTTGGCGTGCCTATTCCTAGTCCCTAGCCTTTCCCACCTCTGTCACTAGTCACTCAAGGCTCAACTTCTTGTCACTGGAAGAGAACTCCGGAATATGTCAGTCAATGGGCATATCAGGAAGAATAGGGAAGGATCTGGCTCTAAGGATTGCCGTGATGGTCAGTGGATAAGGCAAGCATAGGGTGGACTCACTAGCACGATCGATGGTGTATCTTGCAAAGTGCATGCCCTTCATAGTACTCAGTCCACAGTGAAACCAGTAGTCGTGATAAATGGCGTAGAGGGCATGGTGAATCTCCTTGGTCCTCTCCTGTTCGTGTCCAAGAGGATAAAGGTTCCTCTTGAACATATGTTTGACGAGCCACATCTATTGGGGCATGTGGGATCGATGTTTAATAAGCCCCAACCCAGTGTGGCCGCCTCATATATCCCAACTAATGTGTGTGAGTGGGAGAGTGGTGTTGGGTTAAGCCATTAGCTTCGGAATAAGAGAAGTGGGTTGGGGTTTGGAGGGCCTCAGCTATGTCATTGGGGTTAATGATGATCATGAGGTCGTCATTCATTGTGCTAAGGTACACGTGTTAGGCTAGGGATTCATTATGGTGTCGAGGGTTTTGGTAGAAAAATCTGATGAGTCTTGGGGAGGTGATAAGGTTGGGATTTCTGAAGAAGATGGGTGGGGCTAGTTTTTGGGCAGTTAGGGTATTGAAGTCCCATTGGGTGTCCACATCGATCGCGAAGAATTCAGTGTTGATGACAGCTTTATAATTGAAGTTGCGGGTGGCGAACTTGGGTGATAGTTCATTTGGGTCGATCATTGTTTCTGTCTATTTTTCTTTTCCTTTCTTTTTCTTTTGCGGTGGTTGAGAGCTATAGGCGGTTTTTAAAGTTCTTTTGGTCATAGTTTCTAGGTAGGTGTAGGTGAAAAAGAAAAAGAAAAAAAAAAGAAAATGAAACTATCCCCCCCCCCTAAAATGGTCTATCACCTAGAGATAAAACAAGAAAAGGGGGGTATGGGCACCTGCAATTCAAAGACAATCCCGACAAGGGATACAACAAGCATTTAATATAATCATCATTGCATCTAAAGTTGGACCCTCAGGGGGGAACCAAGCAATTGTAAGATGAGTCAACCCCTTCCCACTCATCATCCCAATAAGGGCACACACATTGCGATGAGTCACGGGGGACTTATCGAGTGTTCAACGAACAGTGTATATATATTCTAGAGTATCGCATTTGCCAAGACATTAATTGTATATGCTGATTTGTAGTTCATAGATTTGTTTATGGATTTGTTTTGAGTTAAACCTACTGTGTCTTGATTGTTCTTTATTTCAAAACATTAAATATGTGCGAAGTATGAACATTGAAATTCGATTTTACGCTAGGTTTGACAAATCAAATACGGGCCATTCTTTGAGAAACAATATTAGAACCAAGTCAGTAAATCACTTGAAATCAAACAAGCAAGTTTTCAATTTCATAGTACTTAATTTCAGAGGGAGTTGATCCATTCTCCATTCAAAATTGAACATGATTTAAACATATGTTGTTTGAACTATGAACCTTGAAGGTTAATCCTTAGAGTTTAAAATTTGAACCCTTTTTTTTTAATAGAGAATAGAGTTAGGGTTTATCTATATGTGTGTGAGAGAAAAATGGGTGAAGATAAAATCAATCTGTATGGGTGTGTGGATCAGGGTTTTGGGTTAGGGCGCTGAAGTAATAACCCCTATATACAAATATACTTACATATGTATATATATATGTATAACTTAGAGGGTATATCCATCCTAGTCTAGGGTTAGGGTTTGTGAGCTGGGTGTGTGTATAGATATATGTGGGTCTGTATATATCTATATAACTATAGATTCATGTGTATATACGTATATATATATATATAGATTTACCTGAACAAAGAAGGGAGGGGCAAAAAAATGCCAGCGGCGACGAGGTATGTTCAACGGCGGCGTTAGGTGGACGACGTCCAGTGGTGGTTGACGGTGTTGGGAGAAAGAGAGAGAGAGAGAGAGAGAGAGAGAGAGAGAGAGAGACAAACGAAGAGAGAAAAAAATTTGGGTTCATAAATTAGGGCATGGTGACCTAATATATAGGAGGATAGAAGGTCGAGCGAGCAGGCCACGCGAGCGACCGGTCACTCACGTGAGTTCTCTGCGATGAGAAGCCGAGACCTATTTTTCCAATGTTTTTAAAAATTTTCTAAGGCAAAATATCGCGCGCGCGAGGGTTACACAAGCGAATGAGCATTTTTCTTCTTTTCTCACATGTTTCCTTGAATAGGTGTGCAAATGATCAATATCTCCTCCATTGGGCATCCAGAAACTCAGACACTGGCTTAAAAACTCCAAAAAAGTGTACAAAACTAAAGAAAAGCACAATCAAATGCTTGGGTTGCCTCCCAAAAAGTGCTAGGTTTCACGTCGCCAGCTTCACTGATGCAAGCGCTCAGTCGAAATAGATTGGGTTGACCTAATCTATGGATTCGACCTCTCTTTCTTCAATATCCTCAGTCTGATACAGCTTAAGCCATTGTCCATTTACTTTAAAAGGTGCTCCATCGTTTGTTCTTTTATTTCGATCGCTCCATACAGAAACACTTGTGCTACTATGATGGGCTGTCCCATCGGGAACATAATTTGTTTGGGAATAACTGCAATTTAAAATAAATTAGCCAAACGCGTTGTTTGACCTCAAAATTTTTACAAACGATCATTTTATCATGAAATGCCTTTGATCGTTCTTTATATATTCTCGCATTTTCATAAGTTTCATTTCTTAATTTCTCAAGCTCTTGTAATTGAAGTTTTCGGTGACATCCCACTGATTTTTATATCTTGGTTAAGAGTTTTAACAGCCCGGTAAGATATGTGTTTGAGTTCTACTGGTAAGTGGCATGCTTTTCCAAAAACTAGTAGGTACGGGAGCATCCCGATCATGCACAAGCAAATTTAGGCGCCTGTACTAGAATCATGATTTAGTTGGTGTATAACAAGAATAGTACCAAAATTGATTTTTCAATAATAAAATGGCATCTAATAGTCACTCTGCTATGGGTGCTACGTCTGAAGAAGGGGGAACTAGTAGAAAGAATAAGAGATATAGGTCGACGGTGTGGGAGCATTTGACAAAATTTGAAAGAGAAGATAGGGGAGAGCTGAATACTGCAAAATATAATTATTGTGGTACTAAGTTTTCCTGTAGAAGTGCAAATGACACTAGTAGCTTATGGAAGCATCTTAAGAGGTGCAATGAGTACCCTTGCAACAAGGAAAAAAGACAGAAACTGTCATCGTCTCAAAATGAGGGACAAGAAGTGGGTGGAGGATCAACTGTTTGGAAGTTTGATAAAGTGGTGTATAGAAAGGCACTAGTTAGATTGGTGATAGAAAATGAATTACCTTTTAGATTTGTCGAGACTGAAGGATTTAAGTATTTTTGTGGTTCTATGCAACCTAAATTCAAGATGCTATCAAGGAAGACTATAGCAAGAGATATCATAAACCTACACTTTATTGGAAAAAAAAATTAAAGGATGCACTTTCCAATTCAAGCCAACGTATTTGTCTCACCATCGATTATTGGACTTCGATTCAAAATGTTAGTTACATTGTATAACGTTACATTTCATTGACAATGATTGGAAATTATATAAAAGGATCCTCAATTTTTCTGTAATTTCTAATCATAAAGGTATGGGAATAGCTCAGGAGATTTACTCATTGTGGATACCGGCATTTGGGCCCACAACTTTTTAATTTTAAAACATTTTCCAAATTTCATACCAAGAGTCGCCACTTAATTTTAAAAGAAAAATTAAGAAACCATTTTAAAGCAAACTGATATTTTAAGAAACCAAAGATTTTCTAGGTTCGGGGATTATGGAATGAGAGGAGAAGGACCCCGTCGGACTAAAACACCCCCTCTCATCCTATCTCACAATAAGCCTCTACTTAACATCCTTTTAATCGAATTAATAATCTAAGCATGTCCTCAACTAATACATATGTATAAATATACATTACAAAAACATGTCTAAAAGGGTGTAAGATTGCAAGTGATAAAATATCATTCAAAAAACCACATAATTCAAGTAGCAAGCAATATGATATGCAAATAGGGAACTATAGAACTTACCTGGGATCCATGCCGCGAATATTAAACATGCAATGCATACGAATAGAAAGTAAAACCTAAGAAATGGTCTCTAATCACATATATTCACATAAGGCAAGATCCTAATTCTAAGGTGTGGCGCATGAAGTCATAAAATCAATAAAATCAAGGAATTAAATCAACTAGAGAAAGGGTTAGAAAATTGTACCTCAAATGCGCTATAAAACAAAGGTTAGTACACATGCTCCAAATATAATGCCCAAGTCTTAAGCAATAATCTTAAAATTCTAGCTTAAATCTATCAAATATGGGAGAATCATAACTATGAATTCCTCTTAAGTAGTTGGGGAGACATCACTTCTATAGATATGTAAGTCTCAAATAGGAGCCGATACAATATCCATATAGGAATGAAGTAATCCCAACATGGTTACAAGGAATCTATGGTTAAGTTCTACTAAGTGTAATTTAAACCCTAACAAGAAAGGATGCATTTTAATTACAAGTATTAGGCTACATGCATGAATGTACATGGATACATGATTATGAACAAAATAAGCCATAAGGTATTCATCGACTTGGACCACTTAGACTCTGGATTTAGACTTAACTAATCATTATTAGTATACGGTTCAAGTCCTAAATCATGAGAAGACCATTGGGACCATTGTTCACAAGATATATCAAAAACTATTCCAGAATACTAAAATATCAGCAAGCAAACCGGAACTTCAAGGAAATAAAAGGGATGCTTCTAATGGTTTGATGTCAGTGATTCTTGGACACAAGAAACCTCTGTGAGTCTAGTTTCTAACCCAAAAAGAAAATTGAGGTTTGAATAGTTAGATCTCCGGGAATTGGACAAAAACTAGACATCACTCAGGGACTTACAACTCTTCATCCAAAGTTTTTGTATGATTTTCTAAAAATAGTAAAAAAATTAGAAATGCTTTGGTCTTTTTAGGGTAGCTTCCTAACACATTAAACTACTTAGAAAAATTTATTTTGGGTCAAGAGCACTTGATTAAGGTTCTGATTTGCTTATTTCAAAAGAGTGTTACTGTTTTGAAACTCTGGACAGATTATAGTTGTTCCACAAAACCCTTGACCAAACCACTCTAAACATGGAACTTCCTTAAAACAAAAAATTACAGTGGTAGAACTTTGAGTTATAGCCACTTTTCCGCTAGCTTCATTCAGTTCCAATGGTTCGATGTTTAACTAAAAATCTATGATCAAAAACAGATTGTGAACTCACTGCATCATTTATCAAATACAACTTTGTTGATTAATTTCATCCATGAGCCATGGAATTTGGCTTGAACCACACTACCTCTGCTACCATTTGATGGTCATGAGAGACTAACTACATTCATATCTTGGAAGTTTCAATGAAATATGGAGAAATTCCATGAGACCAAAAACATAACAAACCTAAACAATGAAAATAGGTTTAGATTTATTAATCAAGTGTACTAATATCAACTTCAATCTTCTTGTAAATCATGAGCTTACAAAAGAATTAAAGGATTTTAAGTCTAAGGATTCAAGTAAGACATTGAGGGTCTTATGAATCTCAAAGATTAAAAGGAAGAGAAAAGAAAATTCAAAGACTCTAGGTATATTTGTGATTAGAATATAATTAAGACTAATTAACTTAAAGTTTTACCTCCAAAATATCCTCAACTTTGTGATTTTGAAGAACTTCTAAAGACTAATCAAGCTTTCCACCCTCTTTAACTCTTCTAAAACTCACTTCTAATTGTGTTTAAAGAAGAAATTTTGAAAGTTTTAAGACATGGAGAACATATACAACCTCTAGATTCAAAGAAAATTCCAACCCCCTTACAAGAGGATATTCATCCTCTATTTATAGACTAATTTGAAAGGATATTTCAATCATTTCAGTGGAGAAAACCCTAATTCGGACTGTCCTTTGGTGGTACAAAATGTACTGTATTACAGCTGGCTGTTACAAAAATGCGGCACTCAATGGAAATGGAAGTAGCACTTGCTGAATGCCGGAACGGCATTCAGTGACCACTGTACGGTACTTAATGAATGTCGTTACGGCACTCCATGAATGCCGTAGACAACTCCAGGGACTACCGTTTGTTCTAGAAATCATTTTTTTAACAACACTTGATATAAACAGACAGCAGTTGGTGAATGCCAGTGCGGTTCTCACTGACTGCCGGTCTGGCAGTCAGGGAGTACATTTGCGCAACCCGTGACTGCCGCAAATTGGCTCAAGTGCCGTTCTACCGCTTTTTTCCTTTTTTTTCTTTCTTTTTTTACTTTCCGTTTAGGTTGGAGAGTCTTTCGAAGAGCTTGAATCATCTTTGGAAGTCCTAGATTAGCCGGACATTGTTATCATCGGATTCAGAGGTAACACTCCCCTTAATTCAACGTTTGGTCAAAATCAGGGTGTCTACACTCATTTATTCTTCAATGGGGTATAGAGAAGGTGTCCAAAATTATTATTGATCATGCTAGCACCAATGACACTACTATTTCCAACTTGAAGAAAAATATAATAAAGCGAAATGGGTTGTTTTAGGTGGTGAGCATTTCCATGTTAGATGTTGTGCCCACATATTAAATTTGATTGTAAGAGATGGAATAGAAGAAGGGAAGGATTCAATTTCATAAATTCGTGGTACATTAGGAGTTCTCTACAAAGGTCACAACAATTTAAGATGTGTTGTGAGAAAGAGAGAATCAAATCAAAAAGTGATTTGTGCTTGGATGTACCAACTAGATGGAACTCTACATATCTTATGCTAGAAAGCACATTGAAGTTCAAAAGGCATTTGAACGTTTGAATGAGGAAGATTCACATTTTGCCTCCAATCTCATGGGTGCGGTTCCTTATGAGATCAATTGGGACTATGCAAAGGTACTAGTTAAGTTCTTGAAAAGCTTTTATAATGCTACCAAGTGCATGTCCAAGTCCTTTATACGACATCGAATACCTATTTCCATGAGCTTTGCCAAATAGAAAAAAAAATTTAAGTGGTTGGTCAAGAAGCAAGGATTTTGGTCTATGTAGAATGGCATTGAAAATGAAGCAAAAATTTGACAAGTATTGGGGGAGTTTGGACAAAATGAATATGATGTTATTTGGTTGCCGTGGTGTTAGATTTTGTTATCGTAGACTTTATGACTTAGAGAAGGTGAATTCCTTAGTTAAGAAAGTGAAAGACTTAGTTATCGATTTGTACAAGCACTATCAATTGCTTGACTCTACTTCTACTTCCCCGCTAGTAAGGACTCAATGTCCAAGTGATATAGATCTTGATCTATGTCAAAATGACACTTCACTTCAACTTGAGTTTTTTGAAAGAATTGGAAGAAGAAGAAATGCTAGTTCTAAATCCAAGGTAGATCGATGCATAGACGAAGGGTTTCAAAAGGGGAATGAGAATTTTGAAATTTTGGGATGGTGGAAGTTGAATTGTTCTAAGTATAGGATATTTGACCAAGTGGCAAGAGATATTTTTGCTATACCGATCTCCACCGTTGATTCAGAATCCACCTTCAGCACCAAAGGTCGTGTATTAGACCAATCTCGTATTTCCCACCTAAAGTAGTGGAGGGCTTGGTTTGTACACAAGATTGACTATGAGCTTTGCCTCTCCTGGTTAGAAGTGATGAAAATTTGAAGAGTTTGATGATTTTGAGTTGGGTAAGTAATTTTTTCTTTACTAAGTAAATTTTTTTATTTTATTTTATTGTTATACTAATTTTTCCTCTTTTTGTTTGTAGTTACATTGGAACTTCTGATCTTACTGATGCATTTCCATATGCCGTTAATCTGAGGTAGGTGATTGACATTTGTTTGTATCTTTAACTTCATTGCTTTTAAATGCTTCTAATAATTCCTTTTTTTGTTGCAGCTTCAGTCTTTGATGAGGTGGGTACGGATTTTCACTTGCTTCAAATGGCACTAATGTTTGGAGTTGGCACATTTGAAGACTTCTTTGTGATAACTTACATGATAGATGAATTAATTTACTTGTTTTGTTTTTTTGTTTTTTTGCTTTTTTTTTTTTGTGGTTTAGTTTGTGCACAACGCTTGGTTTAATTACTGGTTACATTTCGGTTAAGCTCTTGCCTTAGTTTTTTATTCTGCAGTATTTTCCAATAAGCTATGACATTTGACATTTGCCCAAACAATGTAAAGGATGAGAATTTCTACCAACTGGTTTAGTTCTATTTATTTTTACTATTCCCATTGCATTTTTTTTCTTGAAATTGTGCCCGAATGTTCCATTTGATGCCAAAGCAACAGGGTAGCTTAATCATAATGGGTGCTTCATGCATAGTTGTATGTTTATTTCTCTTTTCCTAAATTCAGTTGGCTTCTCATTACAAAGTCCTCTAATGTTTATAATAGGAATAAATGAAAAATTATGACATTATAGACTTATAAGTTTGATCTTTGGTGTCAAAATTGAGGCTTTACAATTAAAATAAGGCATGAGGCATGATGCATTTAAGCTTCAATCTATGTACCGCATGTTTCTACTCCTTGATCCACTCAGGGAAACGATACATAATAAGACCTCTTTAGGGCTCATAGACCGGTCGGGGAACTGGAGATCCAAGATCACATGGTCGAGTTCTTCGACTGGGCTGACTCCATCCTGGTTGTCCCTTAGGTCCATCTATTCAAAACTCAGTACTTTGAAAATTATATCCCTGTGCAAGGAATTGACATAACAGCTCCGGGAACTTAACGACCAGATTGTAAGTCGACACGACTGCTCTAGTCTTGTTAAGTGTTGGCCTCCCGAGAAAGATATTGTAAGCGGAGGGGGCTTCTACCATAACAAAGTTTACGAGCGGAGACTTGCTGCTGGTAGGTCCCCATTAGAACTGGTAACTCGATCATCTTGAGTAGTTGTATGCTAGACCCATTGAATCCCCCTAATGGAGTAGCCATTGGTCGGAGCCGGTCTCTTGAGATTCCAAACTGATTAAATGCTGAGGCAAAGAGTATATCAAAGGAGCTTCCTGTGTCTAAGAGTAATCTTTTGACCACGTAATTTGCTATGGAGAGCATTACCACCAGTGGGTCATCGTGGGGGTAGTACAGATCTCGGATAACATTGGATGAGAAGGTGATGGTGTCATTCGGATGGCAATTTATTGGCTGGACATGTGTGACATCCGCTCGGGATGCCCGGGAATGCCTCTTCCTTGCCGATTGAGAGTCTCCTCTGCCCGATGTACCTCTGGAGACCACGTTGATGTGACCGAGGGGCTTTTGCTGCTCAGTCGCCCAGGTATCTTGCCACTTCTGTTTGTCTTTGGTGATAAACTCGGTTAGATTGCCCTGTTCAATGAGCATTTCTATAACAATTTTGAGTTTAAAACAATCCTTGATGTCATAGCCGTGGTCTTTGTGGTATCTACAGTACTTGTCCTGACTCTTTTTCCCGGGTGGGCTCTTTAACTTGGTCAACTTCTTGAGTAGTTGATTCGAGGTGAAAAGTGTATGTTTATAGCGTATTACACGGTCTTTTATGCATACTTTTATCCTCAAGTCCCTAGATTTAGATGCATATCAATGATTAAGTGTTTTCTATGATGTTGAGACTCAAACATGTGTTTTTACACTATTTTACAGGTCATGGAAAGCAAACATTGCATAGAAAGTGATTCTGGTGAAGAGAATAGCGGAAGCAGCTGAGAAAACGCCAATTTTCACAATGAAGACTTCAGATTTGGAAGATTTTCCCAGAGACATTAAATGTAGATCTTTGAGTTACGGTCGCGTGGCCGCAAACGGGAGGTCAATTCGAGGTCCGAGTGAAAAGTTATGGCCATTCTCCCATCGATGCGCAGAGCTGTCAAAATCAGAGAGTTCAAGCGATTGAAGAAGAGTTCAATCGATCGAACCTTCGATCGATCAAACTAAGCTCGATCGATCGAACTTTTTAATCATCCAAAAGTTGCGTAAACTCTGCGGGAACCCTATATATACGTCGTTTTGACGCCAGACGAGAGGAGGACGCTCCAGAACGCGAAAAACAGCAGTTTTAGGGTAGTTTTAGGGTTAGATTAGGTGTAGATTAGGTTAGATTCTTGTTTTTCTTCCTCTTTTCCATTGATTTACTGAAGATTATTGAAGATTCAAGTTTCTTTCATGTTTATTTCAAGTTTATTTTAGATTATATCCAGGTTTTTCTTTCCAATCCTTGTTATTTGATTGCTATTAGTTTATATGCTATTATTGCTCTAGTTTGTTATTCATGTATTAGTTTAATCATGTTTCTGTAGTTTAGACGTTGGAAATATGTGATGAAATATTGATTTTTAGCCTCTGCCATGTATGATATAGAAAACCTGGGCTCGATCGATCGAAGGTATTTCGATCGATCGAACCAGGGATAGTCAAGCGATCGAAGACATTTCGATCGATTGAAGGATGATGATGTTCGATCGATCGAGAGAGCTTCGATCGATCGAACTTGTTAATTCCTGAGATGATTCTTTTAAGTATTCCATGACTTTCTGTTTTAGAAATCTGTCATCAAATTGTCCCAATAAGCTTAGTTTGTCACAACAGTTTTTAGAACTTAAAGCCTTAAGGCCTTTTCTTCAATGACTTTTGAAAACCACTTTGAATGCTAACACCATTTAGAGTGCAAGTAATAACCATTGTTTTAAACCGTCTTCCATGTATTTTACTCAAATGTGATGATGTAGTCCCGGTCATGAAAGGGCTACTGAGTCTTTATCTTTAGAAAAATACGGAATGCTGAAGAGGAATGAACTCCATAGAACGTTAATGAATGTGCATGGTAGATGGTTAGGATTAATGTGGATTCACGTGTTTCCAACACCTTTAGTTTATTTATTTAATTTATTATGTTTCGTTATGTTTTAGTTTATTATTTAGTTTAATTTAATTAGTTAGGATTTGTTAGTACACTTCCAATCATATATTCTTATTTTCTTTTTCTTTAGGTTGTAGCTTAGTAGACATTCTTCCTATTCCTTCTCTGTGGGATCGACCTGGACTTATCCAGTATTACTTGGACGATCACCTACACTTGGGTGTTGCACAAGAGCGCACAACTATTTAGTCGTGTCAAGTTTTTGGCGCCGTTGCCGGGGAAGGCAACTAGGTTAGGATTTTACTAAGTTTTTCCATTTTTCTTCTTTTACTTAAAAAAAAAAAATTCATTGGACTTTTTCTCTCACAAGAAAAAAAAAATTTCTTTTGTTTAAATATTTTGGGTAAACATGTCTTATCCATATTACCCTCCATACAACACAAATACCACGAATGGGTACACATTAGGTAATGAGAACTATACCCCGAGTTGGCAAGCACCTACATATGATGCACATTATCAACCTGAGTGCTACCAATCACCACAATGGGAAAACCATCGTGTTAGTCCCCCATGTTATCAAACGTATCAAGAACCTCCACCTGGAGAGTTCTATCAATCGCAATGGGGATATAACCAAAATGATAGTGTAGGATATAGTAGTAGTTCCCACGATTACCAAATGCACCAAGACTTTCCTTCTGGGGAGTCTTGCACACAAACACAATGGGAAGGGGACTAATATTACCAACAACAATGGGGTGAAACTTCATATAGTTATAATGAGGAGAAAAACCAAGTTGAGGATAATGGTATGTTAGAATTGCTGCTTAGTGAAATGAAAAGGCTAGAGAGTGCAATTGATAAATTAGGAGCTAGATATCAACAAGAATTTGATAGCCAACCTTTAGAAGACTATACCAGTCCTTCAACGCTACAACCTGAATTTCAAGACACTAACAATGGAATGGAATTAGAGGACAATGATGGGTTCATACCGAGTGAGGTTAACAACTCATTTGAGAAAGTGATAACCCAACAAGAACTCCAAAACCAAACCATTGAGCATGAAGTTGTAGAACCATCTTCTCCTCAACACACAACCCCAGGCATCAACTCCTTCACTGCCTGGATAAAACTGCACAATCTCTTTGTCCAGAGCACCTCAATAGATGACATATATAGTGAGGAGAGTTACAAGGATGAGAATGAGGTTTTAAAAGATGACGAGAGTTTAGGTGATTGCACGCAATTAGGAAAGGAAGAGTCCCCTGTTGACTCTACCCCTACCTTTGAAAGTGACCCTAGAGAGGACATAATTAAAAAATCTAAATCTGATTTAGATTCTTGTGATATTCATGAACCCTCACCTCTTTCGACCGAAGAGGTGGTGTCACCAAGTTGCCCATCACCTATCCTTGCTATCAATCAAAGCTCTCGTCCTGAGCTTGAATGTTATGTGTACCCCATTCGTGAACAAACAGAATGTGTTGTGGAAGAGGATGGTAAGGATACTAGCACATATTCTTCACAAAATTTTAACTTTCAAAATTCTTTGAGAGAAGACTTGGAAAATATTGGGCCCACTTTAGATGATCTTAAAATTCAACAAGAAGCTAGCAATCTTCTAGACTGCTTGACCTTCTTGAGTGATTATGACATTGAGGCCCAAATAGATAGCTTTATCCAAGTCCAGTCCAAAACCATGTGCATAGAACAGAAATTCAATTCCTATGATTATATCTCCATAGATTCTGTTCTAGGACAAGCGGAGGGTGGTGAAGCTTCATTAGAACATCACTTCGACCCTGCCCCTTTTATTGAACCATGGCCTCCCCCTGTTTTTAGTATTAAAATAGAGGCTGTTGTAGGAAATACCAACACCAAAGATCGTTTCTTGCCTATAATTCCTAAAAAGTGTGGTATTCCTTTTATAACTGTCCCAAAAAAATTTGGAAGCCATAGGTTTTGCATCATCTCCTCTGACCTTGAGCCTGACATTAGTTGGGGGGAGTTGCAATTTTATGAGGATCCCAACATTCTTCTCACTGTTAAATTATTTCATTGGGAGGATCCTCGAAAATTTCGGTTATTGATTTATGATAAAAATCTTGATGAACCGAATTTATTTGCTGAGTAGTTGTATTATATTCTCTAGTTTTCCTTGTTGCTACTAATGATTTTGTAGGTAACTTGAAAAAAAAAATCTGGATTATAAACGCCTCGAGGTAACATCCTTCCTTCTCTCGCTTTACTTAACATGTCCATGTGCATAGTTTAGAACATTGGGGACAATGTTTAGTTTTAGTTGGGGGGAGTGAGTCATTGCATGCCTCGTTTATTTCTTTTTATGGTTTCGTGTCAATATACCTGCTTAGCAACATGACTCAGTAAATCAAAATTGCAAAAATTTTGAAATTTTTAATGGTTCTTGTATTTCTCTCATAGTTAATGTAGTCAGTTATGATGCATTAGTGTTATTTTCTATATGTTATTAGTATGTGATACACTATGGTAGTTTGTTTACTATCTTAGTTATAGTATATTTTATGCTTTTTAATCTTCAAACAACTTTGAGCACGTTGTGACAACCTTGTACTTAGCTAAAATGGATTAGTAAGCATAGTTTAAGTGTCTTGAAAGACTGTAGTGGAGACTAATAACCCAAGTGAGCTTTTGTGCCATTCTTTGTTTTTGAGGGTTTTATAAAATTACTCTTACTTTTTGAAAAGCGTATTAATTCGTTGAAAGTCTCATTTTCTTCTTCATTTTGACTGATCACTAGAAGAGAACGTTCAGGATTTACCAACTTTAGAGCTCTTGAATTTACTGAAATGAATAATCCTATTAACTTAGAAGATGATTTAGGCCATCTTTTGACCATACATGGATAATACAGCCTTGGCCTACCTCTATGCTATTCCTTTACTTCACCTCTTGAGCTTATTATAATCGCTTTGTCTTCATAATCCTAAAGTCTATACCAAACTCCAAATTAGGAGTTCAAGCATCAGTACTTTATTTAGGTGTGATTGGGATGTGTTGCGTTAACAAGAAGTATGTTAGTGTGAATAAGGGAAAGTTGGCAAAGAAAAAATGAAAGAAAAAAAGAAAAGCATGAGAAGAAAAAGAAAAAAAAATGCCAATGGTTGTTAAAAAAGAAAAAAAAAAAAAAAGGAATGAAAAGAAGAGTGTGAAAAAAATAAATAAAAGAAAAGAAGAAAAGAAAGATTGGAGATGTGGGAAGTTTGAAAAGTTATAGTAGACATTCCAATCACATCCTTTGACCCAATTGAATATCACAAGCCTTTTTCTTCTTAATCTAACACCTCTTTTTCAAAGTCCTGATGATTTTAAGTAAATTGGATTTGAAGTTAAGGTAATGAGAGAGTTATCCGCGGTATCTCGCTCTTCTAGTGAAAGGTATCCTTTCATGAGACTTTATGCACTAAAATGTCCATTTTTCTATTTAGATATGAGAAGCATTAGATTCCATTTACAATTACTCTTTACAGCTTCCATATCATGAGTAATAATTATTACACCTAATTCAGAGTGATTTCATCTTAAGAGTGTAATCCCGGTGAGAGTTGAGTCAAAATGAATGTCTTGATAGTGTCTTGGGTTATGCAAGCTTTGAAATTAAAGTTTTGTATTTTGGTTGTCCATTCACACACACACTTGAAGATTAATAGGTATGGAACATTCTAATGACTTTGATAGTAGATTAACTGTAATGTGTGTGTTGCATGGCTATGGCATACTAGAGAGTTTCATGAGATTGTTGAGCTTAACTATATTGTTAATGAGAAGAAAATTCCTTGAAAACATTTAAATGAGAACCATTACCATAAACATGAATTTTGTGGGTAGATTCACTGCAAACCCTCACGAGACAACACTCGTCCACTAGGGGGAACCTAGGGGTTTAAAGGCTTGTTGCATACGCTAAATGCAATCGCGATTCCTGCAAAAGTGATTTAGGATTTTTACTTTCTTTTGTTTTCAATTTTTAGAGTTAAATAAACATTGCTGTAGTTCGCTTCATTGCTAGGGACTAGCAACGAGCTAGTTGGGGGGTGTGATTCGAGGTGAAAAGTGTATGTTTATAGCGTATTACACGGTCTTTTATGCATACTTTTATCCCCAAGTCCCTAGATTTAGATGCATATCAATGATTAAGTGTTTTCTATGATGTTGAGACTCAAACATGTGTTTTTACACTATTTTACAGGTCATAGAAAGTAAACATTGCATAGAAAGTGATTCTGGTGAAGAGAATAGCGGAAGCAGCTGAGAAAACGCCAATTTTCACAATGAAGACTTCAGATTTGGAAGATTTTCCCAGAGACATTAAATGTAGATCTTTGAGTTATGGTCGCGTGGCCGCAAACGGGAGGTCAATCCGAGGTCCGAGTGAAAAGTTATGGCCATTCTCCCATCGGTGCGCAGAGCTGTCAAAATCAGAGAGTTCAAGCGATTGAAGAAGAGTTCAATCGATCGAACCTTCGATCGATCGAACTAAGCTCGATCGATCGAACTTTTTAATCATCCAAAAGTTGCGTAAACTCTGCAGGAACCCTATATATACGTCGTTTTGACGCCAGACGAGAGGAGGACGCTCCAGAACGCGAAAAACAGCAGTTTTAGGGTAGTTTTAGGGTTAGATTAGGTGTAGATTAGGTTAGATTCTTGTTTTTCTTCCTCTTTTCCATTGATTTACTGAAGATTATTGAAGATTCAAGTTTCTTTCATGTTTATTTCAAGTTTATTTCAGATTATATCCAGGTTTTTCTTTCCAATCCTTGTTATTTGATTGCTATTAGTTTATATGCTATGATTGCTCTAGTTTGTTATTCTTGTTTTAGTTTAATCATGTTTCTGTAGTTTAGACGTTGGAAATATGTGATGAAATATTGATTTTTAGCCTCTGCCATGTATGATATAGAAAACCTGGGCTCGATCGATCGAAGGTATTTCGATCGATCGAACCAGGGATAGTCAAGCGATCGAAGACATTTCGATCGATTGAAGGATGATGATGTTCGATCGATCGAACTTGTTAATTCCTGAGATGATTCTTTTAAGTATTCCATGACTTTCTGTTTTAGAAATCTGTCATCAAATTGTCCCAATAAGCTCAGTTTGTCACAACAGTTTTTAGAACTTAAAGCCTTAAGGCATTTTCTTCAATGACTTTTGAAAACCACTTTGAATGCTAACACCATTTAGAGTGCAAGTAATAACCATTGTTTTAAACCGTCTTCCATGTATTTTACTCAAATGTGATGATGTAGTCCCGGTCATGAAAGGGCTACTGAGTCTTTATCTTTAGAAAAATACGGAATGCTGAAGAGGAATGAACTCCATAGAACGTTAATGAATGTGCATGGTAGATGGTTAGGATTAATGTGGATTCACGTGTTTCCAACACCTTTAGTTTATTTATTTAATTTATTATGTTTCGTTATGTTTTAGTTTATTATTTAGTTTAATTTAATTAGTTAGGATTTGTTAGTACACCTCCAATCATATATTCTTATTTTCTTTTTCTTTAGGTTGTAGCTTAGTAGACATTCTTCCTATTCCTTCTCTGTGGGATCGACCTGGACTTATCCAGTATTACTTGGACGATCACCTACACTTGGGTGTTGCATAAGAGCGCACAACTATTTAGTCGTGTCAGTAGTTTCTGAGCCTCGGCGGCTACCATGACTTCTTGGATGGGCCAGGAAAGCGGCATGAAGGCAATCGGGATCTAATATAGACCACCCTTCTGCTGATTCAGATTTTGCTTCTTTTCCAAGCTTTTCTCAGAGCCTTCACATTTTTGTTTGGCTCTTAGGGAATCGTCTTCCCTAAAGCTTGAATGCTTAGACTTTACGAACTCTTCGGTGTCGATGTACTTCCCAACCCTCTCCAAAAGTTTGACCTTGGTGTTCTGAACCCCCGAGCAGAAGGTTGTAATTGCGGCTGTCTCGTTTAGGTTGTAAACCTAAAGCTTTTGCTAGTTGAACCGATCGACAAAATCGTTCAAAGATTCTCCCTTTTGTTGCCTGACAGTAAGTAGCTAGGTGTCAGGCTGCAGTTGTCCGAGTATTCCCATGAACTGGCTAATGAACAGCTTGCTGAGCTCCTTAAAATCATCAACTGATCGAGGTTTAAGGGAGTAGAACCACTGTGTAACCTGTCCCTTTAAAGTGCTAGGAAAGGTCAGGCCGTATAGTTTATTGTCATTAGTTGCTAGTACCATCTGTCTCACCTGAGCCTTGTACGTCCAGACATAGTCGACCGAACTTCCTATGCTGTCGTAAGAATTGAGATAGGGTTGTTTGAACTAGCATAGAATGGCAAACCCCACGATCTGGTAGGAGAACGGTAACTCAATCTCAGTGTTGGCATGATCATGAGTTAGATTCTGGCTCAGCTTCTCGATCTACTTCTCCAAGTCCTTGATACAGGCCGCTACGTCTTCTCGATCGGTATCTGCACAGTAGGTCAGGTCAGAGTAAGAGTCTTCCACTTCGAAGTGTGCTATCCTCAGGGATAAGGCTTGGCTTTGACACTGATTGATCGTGTGCTTAAGGTCACTTTGGCTCCTGGCCGGGTGATCCTGGGCCAATTCCCGGGTCGTGCGCTCTTGCCTTTCCACCCTGGCAGCACGTCTATTATTGATGATGTCTTTGGCATCCTCCACGCGGCTTGGGTTAGCCTAGGCACGTTGTCTAGTGTGCATTGGATCCCGACCATGCTCATTGTTCTCGAGCTATCCGACAGCATATGGAGACTTTGGACTTGCTCGGGCCTGCTATTGGGTCTGCTTTGGTACCTGACCACGCTCAGCGCTCTCGAGCTGTACCTTAGTTTACGAAGGTTTGTTCTGTTGGGACAATAGGACTTCGATTTGTTGTTGGGTGTGACGCTGACCCTCCAAAAGTTTAACGAGAGCCACAGTGATTTGTTCTGGAGTCATGGGTGGCGCTGGCTCTGGGGCCAGTGGATCCACATGACCAGTTCGCTGAGCAACTTTTTTAGTCTTACGAGGAGTCATGGCAATCAGTTAAGAATTTTTATTGCTGGAAAATTGTCATTTCCCACAGACGCCGCCAAACTGATGATGACAAAATTTGGTATAATGTAAGAGAAAGAAAACAAGAAAAGATTTGGATGTGGTTAGCCCTGTAAATGAAGAGACCTACGTCTATGGGTGCGTCAGAGCGCTTGCACTAGGCTGTAAAGTGGGCGGAGACTGTTAGTGAACTGACAGATGACGGAAACTACCAGAGGTCGTCTGAGCGAAATTATGTTTTGTGAATTACTTTAGATGTGCTATCTAGACTAGAAAAGAATCCCCCTCTTGAGAGGGTGAGTCGTCTCTTTTATAGGTACAAGAGATGCACTCATGTAAAGAAACTAACACAGATAAGGTCATACAATCAGATTAGGTTTGATTGACACAGATCATGCAAGTTTTCTAATAGGATTAGGAAACTGTTTACACATTCCATAAGTCTTCTTACTGGTGTAGAAAACTTCCTGGGAGGTTTTGGATCACGTCCATGGGGCTGGATGAACCGTGCTTGAGATGAGCCAAGTTTGGGCAACATTCCCAACCTGTCGGTCGGACCTAACAGGACCTGATAAACCGGTCGGGAACCCCAAACCCGTTATTGGAGATAGAGGGATCCGCCCCCTGTTGACCATGTGCTCCTTGAAATAGCCACAGAGTTGTGCTCTCATTTATTAAATATTTTTAGTCGTATCCTATTTTACTTATTTATATACATTAGTGGATGCCTATTCTTCTATGTGTAATAACTTATATATGGGTCAAATTTAAAGGGTTGCAATCAAAGCATTTTTGCTCACCCAAACATGGCTCACCCATTGCTCACCCAACTCTCTCATTGGCCAATGCAGTAGGGTCTAGAATTTTACACCATTAATTAATTCTTATTTAATCATGAGTCCCACTGCAATGGTTAATGGGAAAGTTGGGTGAGCATTGGGTGAATAATTTTTGGGTGAGCAAAAATGCATTCGTTGCAATAATGCAATCTGCAGAGAGAAAATAAACAGAGAATTAAATGTTGAAACTAAATCATGATATGATGGAATATATCCATCAAAAAGATTAATGGGGGTTGAGAGTCATGAAAATTGATATGTGCAAATATATCCAGTCAAGGTCGACCTCTGTTACCTCAGCAAGGAGTGCCGAGGTCATCCAATAATCGCGCTCACCATGCAATCATCCCGAGCTTTCCAGCTAGGACCGCCCGGGTTTGGCCTACAGGACGGGTGCACGATGCAGTCTTACCCCGCATGGGTGCAGTCCGGGCACGTCCAATGAGGTATTCTAGAAGGTTCCATGCAGTTTCCTATTTCAGCTAAAAGACTAATGGAAAGCCTAGATAGTTTCCTAACTACATTAGGGAACTCCCACGATTCGTGGTAATCAATTGTAATTAGGTTATATTACCTAATCGGTTCAATTACCTTATGAGGGTGGGTCTCTTGTATCTATAAAAGAGCCCACTCATTCCCTTGAGGGGGGATCGCATTCTGACTCTATAGAATCACTATTTCTATACGGCACATTTACTCGGCCCGGCCGGTCTCTGGTAGCTCCAAGCCATTGTTGGTTCACCAAAGACCCCAGATGACTTTCACATCATAGTGCAAGTGCTCTGACACACAATGTGGATGTAGGTCTCTTAATTAACAGGGTCGAACCACATACAAACCTCTTGTTTTTCTTCTTACTCTCTTACCCAAATTTTGGCATCCTCAAAAATTAATTCCCACCATTAGAATGTAGATCTCTATTTTCGTTTTAAAAGCTGGGGTTTTTTAGAAAATACACATTCCAAGCAAACAAAACTATTAGATATATTTGGGCCACGACTCAAAATTTATTTTCTATACTTGATCTCACTACCTAACTTGACTGTTGGCCAAAAATTCACAAATGCTAATCCATGTTAATCCTTCAATGAGCTAATGAATACAAAGGAAAATTAGGGTAAACTCATTTACCCAGATAGAATCAAGACGTCTTTACGTGGAGCCAGGAAGACATGCATGGAATTGATCCCCAGGTCATGTCCTACCGACTCAATGTTGATCTGAGCTTCTATCTAGTTAAGCAAAAGAGGAGGGGAATGGCCCCTGAAAGACAAGAAGCACTACGCGAGGAGGTTAGGAAACTCCTCAAAGCAAAGTCAATCTGTAAAGTGCAGTATCCCGACTAGTTGGCTAACTTTGTCTTAGTCAAGAAGAGTAACGGAAAGCGGAGGCTGCGCATAGATTTTACGACCTAAACAAAGCTTGCCCCAAAGATTGCTACATACTACCCAGGATAGATCTCCTGAAAGACGCAACGGTGGACCACTCACTCCTTTTCTTCATGGACGCCTTCTCAGGGTACAACCAGATCTGGATGTCCCCTGGTAATGAAGAGAAGACCTCCTTTATTATAGACCAGGGAACCTACTGCTACAAAGTGATGCCCTTCGGACTCAAGAACGTGGAAGCGATCTACTAGTGCTTGATCAATCCTATATTTAGAGACTTGATCAGAAAGACTATGGAAGTATATGAAGATGACCTCCTGGTCAAGAGCCAGGACGAGCCCAACCATCTCGAGCACTTGGCTGAGGAGTTCAGGATCCTTAGAAGATTTTGGATGAAGTTAAATCCAATGAAGTGCGCATTTAGGGTCTCGTCCAGGAAGTTCTTGGGGCACTTTGTCAGCAGACGGGTAGTCGAAGCCAACCTGGAGAATATTCAGGCCATTTATCAATATGCGATTACCCAGTTCAAGTAAGGAAGTTCAAAGTCTGGCTAGACGAGTGGCAACATTGAGCAAATTTGTGTCCCAAGCAATCGACTGGTGTTTATCGTTTTTCCAAAACCTAGATAAGGCCTTTAAGTGGTCAGAAGAGTGTGAAGAGGCATTTCAGGAACTCAAGAAGTACTTAGTCTCACGCCCTCTACTCTCAATGCCCATTCTAAAGGAAGAATTGTTTTTGTACGTAGCAGTATCACCTTCGGTGATTAGCTCAGCACTGGTTAGAGAAAAACGTGGGATCCATTACCTAGTGTACTCTACTAGCTGGGCACTCCAAGGCATAGAAAGAATATATTCACGTAAAGAAAAGCTGGCCTTTGCCCTTGTCACTTCATCCTGATGACTTTGCTTGTATTTTCAGGCTCATACCATAGTCGTCCTCACGGATCAGCCTCTGCACAGGATCCTGTGCCAGCGCGAGATGTTAAGAAGACTCATGAAGTGGACACTTGAATTGGAAGAGTTTGAAGTTCTCTACCGATCTCGAACAACGAACAAAGGACATGCCATAGCAAATTTTCTTGTCAAGTTCACCTATCCAGAAGATCTGATTGAGGGGTATGCCCCGTCCGATCTACCGCCCGACTTACAGCCCAAGATCCCGACCTGGGTACTCTACGTGGATGGTCCTCTAATTTATAGGGCAGTGGGGCAAGTGTCATCCTGATCACGCTCGATGGGATTCAAATGGAGTACGCTCTTAGGTTTGGGTTCCAAGCATCCAACAACGAAGCAGAGTATGAAGCTCTGCTGGTAGGATTACAACTGGCCACATCAATGGGCGCCCAACAAGTTAAGGTGCACAATGACTCTCAGCTGATTGTCAACCAAGTCTTACAGCAGTACAAGTCTAGGGAGGACAGTATGGTGGCTTACTTGGCACTGGTCAGAAAAATCACCAACGGGCTTAAAGGGCTATGTATCACTCAGATCTTGATGGAAGAGAACATATGGGCCGACCAGTTGGCTAGCCTAGCATCATCATCAAAATCAGATCTTCAGGGAATTAGGGTAGAATACCTGTCCCAGCCCAGTGTGTCCAGTCTAGAGGGTATGGAGGTGGACCTGATCGATGTATGTCCCAATTAGATGAACCCTATAGTAATGTTTCTCACGAGCGAAAAACTCCCGCCCGAGAAGTCTGAAGCACGGTGAATCAGATACTAAGCGGCAAGATACCACTTAGCTAATGATGTACTCTACAAGAGGGGATTCATTGTTCCCTACCTCCGATGCGTTCACCAAACTCAGGTTGAGAGCATTCTGTAAGAAATTCACGAGGTAGTGTGTGGAAGCCACGTCGGAGGTCAGGCCTTGTCCAGAAGAGCCCTACTGCAAGGGTACTACTGACCTACTATGGCCCAGGATTCAAAAGACTATATGAGACCGTGTGATAAATGGCAGAGATTCGCAAGCACGATCCATCGTCCGGTGGAAGAACATACCCCAATCCTCAGCCTATGGCCATTCGCTCAATGGGGTATCGACATAGTCGGACCACTCCCCATGGCCAAGGTTCAGGTTAAGTTTACCGTTATAGCGGTCGACTACTTCTACCAAGTGGGCAGA
Source organism: Hydrangea macrophylla (assembly GCA_033977485.1). Classification (NCBI taxonomy): domain Eukaryota; kingdom Viridiplantae; phylum Streptophyta; class Magnoliopsida; order Cornales; family Hydrangeaceae; genus Hydrangea; species Hydrangea macrophylla. The sequence goes on from CM066983.1 coordinate 62,876,886, forward strand.
GGCCGAGCCATTGGCTACCATCACCGAGAAGAGAATGAAAAGTTAGTGGAAAGGAACATACTCAGCAAGTTTGGTGTTTTCCGAGTTCTAGTCAATGATAATAGTAGACAGTTTGACGTGTTGGCATTCATGCAATTCTGCTCAAACTATGAGATCTCAAATCATTTTTCTTCTCCCGAGCACCCTGAATTTAACGGGCAAGCTGAGGTAACCAACAGAACAATTTTACAATCCATAAAAACAAGGCTTAAAAAGGCCAAGGGACTCTAGGCAGAAGAACTTCTGAGCCTCCTATGGGCCTACTGCACTATCCCCCGAGCCGCTACAGGCGAGACTCCGTTCTTACTCACATATGGCTTCGAGGTAGTAGTCCTTACCATGCTGGAATTCCTGACCCATCGAGTGACAACCTACAATGACCTGGGAAACTAAGAAGCCCTCAAAGGAGAGCTCAACTTAGTTGAAGAAAAGAGAGACCAGGTGTATCTCAAAATGGCAGCTTACAAATAGAGAGTCTCACAATACTTCAACAAAAGGGTAAAGCATCGCAACTTCTAGGTGGGAGACCTCGTCATCAAAGTAGTCAACCAGTCCACCAGGTATCCTAGCTATGGGAAGTTGGGGCCAAACTGGGAAGGACCCTATAAGGTCATCCGAGTCAACCGACTGGGGACTTATTGGTTACAAACACTAGAAGGACAAGACCTATAGCACCCTTAGAACGTAGATCATATGTGGAAGTATGATTAGTATATCAAAATCAAGATTGGTTAGGCGTGTTATGTTTTCTTTAATTAAAAAGTTGTAGCTTTTCTCGAGCACTCACAACAAATTTTCAAATTAAATAAAAAAAATTTCTTACAAACAATGTTCCTTACTAGTGTTTTATAACAATAAAAGACCTCGGGATCACACTCGAGGCATCCCAAAAGACATAGGGGGCCAAAACCCTCGGTCTTTAAGACCACCGTACCACAGATGGCAAAAGACCTCAGCACCACCTGAGGCACCAGCTCGACTTAGGTCCACAACCTATGATGGGGACGAACCCCCTAGGTGGCCCATGAGAGAGGAGTCATAAGACCCTGGAACTCACACGTTTTAGGTTGACTACCTACAGTAATTACTCCAATAACGCCTGCACTACCTAAAGCTTGGGGGGCAAGAGGGGAATAGTGAACTATAGGAAACCACACCGAGCATTCACAGACCTTAGAACTAACTAATTAAGAATAAACCCTTAGACACCCAAGCGCCCACAATGTTCAGAGTACACATCGGGTTGTTACAAGGTCCAGGATTAACCATAAACTTCTGAGTTAATCCCAAGCACTTACAAATACCCCGTCCAGGAGTTTGGTAAAGATGGACCAAACTCATTTCCTAAAAATCTTAACTCTTATCTGCAAAACAACGAGAACATTCTCATTGGAGATCGATCTACACTTGCCATGGAAAAAAACCCCAATTTAAAGCATACCCTTTTAATTCAACCATTTAAAAATAATAATAATAACAACAACTACCATCGGAACTTATACATAAATGTCGAGTAGTGAAGTATGAGTACGACCTACATTGATTAAACATTAATAGGAGGTGTTTGGGTGGTTGATACAGTGATAAAGTGTGAACCAGAGTGGGGCCTATTATTCATCAACTATAGTTTCACAATCCATGATTGAAATGTATTATAGTATAATGCAATGAAGGTTTTAAAGATGCCCCAAAGCATATAATGTAAAAGCTGTAGCCAGCAAAGATGGCAATGACATGGGTGGGTGAAGGCACTAAAGTATAGTTCATGTATATGTGTACAGTGGCGGATCAAAGATGAAGGTTAAAATTCGGGAGTGAAGGTTAGAGCAAACGGATTATTTAAAAAAAAATTAAAACTTTTGGGGCACAACTGTATCAATTTTAATTAAAAAAAAATTAAAACTTTACACGAAAATTAGTAATTTTTAAAATTCTTGGAGGAGTCCTAGACCTGCAATGAGCCTGTCACTGTACACGTATGTTAGGGCGGTCGTGATCATAGGGTCAAAAAAGTCATTGCTTTAGGACCCAAAAGGTGAAGTGCCGAAGTAAAAGAAAGATTCTATTAACACCCACCCATTTTACTCACTATATCCACTTTTTAATTAATCTCTTTATTACAAAATACAATTTTAAATACATATACTTATACAGAGCCATTCTAACGAGGAACCCTCATTTTAATAAAGTAAGGACGTCTATTCTCAACTCTTAGTTTGTGTTTTCATTAAAGATACTTCTGTCATTTCACTGGCGTAATTACTTGGAGATTCAACGACCACAAAAGAAGTTCTCATTTTATTAAAATGAGGGATCCCTCATTAGAAGGATTTTGTATACTTACATATATAACACTTCTTCCCTCTTATATATTCTTGTATATATCTATATACATATGTATACATGTACATACACAGTGGAATAGTATAACCTCTTCTTTTTATTTTTTACCTAGATTTTTAATTAACTTCGAGATCTTTTTAGTTTATACATATATACATGCACACTAGAGTTTTTTATTTTGTTGTTTTTCATTTGCTTTCCTTGGATAATACATTACGAAAAGTCTATTTCTCATTCGTAACTGCTCAAATGACTATGAAATTCATTCCCATCACAACGCTATTGAGTTTGTATTTGAAGTTTTGGACTTTTTCATTTAGGTTATATATATATATATTTTGTAATCGGGAGTGTCCGGGCCAGCTTGCGCGCACCTCGACTAATCCCCCGAGGCCTGGACGCGCCGGGTGAATACTCCATTTAGGTTATATATGCGTATGTATAGTGGAATAAGTTATGTTTTCTTGACCTAGGTCTTTGACCAAATGAGTGAGAATGCATTTGAGAGATGGTGGATGTAGAGAGTAAGAGATGGTGGTGTAGAGAGTAATATGAAATTGTGAAATTTTTTAGTTTGGGGTTATTTGGGAGATAAATGATAAAATATTTTAGAGTGGTGTGTGTAGAGAGTAAATTAGGTGGGTGTGGATAGAATCTCCCTTAGTAGAAAGCCTCTTATCCTAAAATTTTGTTTGGAAAAGAAGAAAACAAAAAAGGCAATTTTTTTGTATCATATTACTTTTTCAATAATTAAAACAAATGCAATACTTTCCAAAATTATATTAATCTCTTAAAAAAAACAACTAAAAAACCAAGTCCCCTCTATTTTATGCGTCTCTCTCCTTTTCTCATTTGCCAAAAACTCTATATCTTTTTACCTACCCCTCCCTCTCCTTTTATAGTGTTAGCAAATCTTGACTTTGGAAATTGATATAAGTAATTTTGTTAAATAGAGTAGAAAATTAGTTTTTGAATAAAGGATCTTTAAAAAAAAAAAAAAAAGAATGCCGCGTTTGAAATTGTGACTTTTAGGTCTTTCGATACGCCAGAGAGGAGAGAGAGAGAGAGAGGGAGGAGAGAAGCTCATAATGGTCCAAGCAAACATTCATTTCATGGGGGGAAAAGTACTATACAAAATTTATTTATTGCACAAAAACAAGAGCCTAATTACATTTAGTCTCACACACCAACAGAATCTTTTGAAGTTTGAAATATTCAAAACTTCTGTTCCAAGAATTGGCTTCGATTTCTTTAATCATTTCTAGATTTTTTTTAAGGGCTTTGGTTGAAAAAATCTCATTCCAAGGAAGTTTCTATAGCCTCTTTATAGGATCTCACCTTGAGAACATGGACTTTTGTTATGGAAAAAGGTGACAGTGGTGTACCTAATACATATTATATGCATGCATGTGTTTTATATTGCAAGAGAGAGAGATCTAGAGATATATATAGGAAGGGATGCATAAAGTACAATGTTAATTATATCTCCCTTTATATGATTTTGGGGGCACCACAGGCCTCTTACACAAGGATATATATATATATATATATAGTGGACTTCATGCTCATTTCACAAATAAAATAAGAGAGAGCTTCAAATTACACCCATCTAATCACTTCTTATATTCACCTTCAGGATGCAGTGAGCAGTAGTACATTCAGTATTACTAATTATCTATGTAGGTGCATATAGAGAGCAATTAAATGTGTGTATTTAGTAGTTCCAATATAACAATGAGCAATGGTATATGCTTTGGTTCCTAAATCTTTTGTCAGTTGTACCACATGTAGTTGTATTTGTATGTGATAACATGACCGACTACTGTCCAGACATGTAATACAATTGTTAAAATATTTAAAAATCGTAATTAACATGAAATAAAACAACATAACAAGGACATTATTGTCCTTTCAAGAGAAAGAGTGCCAAAAGTGCACAAGGGTGAATCAATAATCCAATACCAGATAAGTATTAAAACAAATATATATATATATATATAATCCATTACCAGTTCGGCAGTTCCCTATATAAACACACACATACATGAAAAAAAATAAATAAATAAAAATATAAAATAAAAATAAAATAAAATAAATTTATAGATACATATATGTATATAATATATTGTATAATATTTGTGTATTTATTATGAGTTTCATTGCCAAGTTCATAAAGTTTGAGAAAGCGTGTTGGTCTAGAGAGACAGGCATCCCCTTTGAGGAAATATGGAAGCATTTAAGTCAAAAACAGATGGGGCTTCTAGGAATAATCAATCAAGTGCCCACACCCAGCGAAATTTAAAGCCTCTGAGCTATTTGTACTGCACAAATTTTTAACCGTCCACGTATCACACATAATCACCGTTGATCTCTCCATTGCTTGAGCAAGATATTAGTACTCTTTTTTTTTTTTTTTTGCTAAACACGATATATTAGTACTCGATTTAATCAAATTATTGTACTATGATCGATCCACCAAAACAAGTAATTTATAATTAGTCATAAGGATGCCATATTTCCTCGGATGGCCCATTGTTATCAAGAAGTGTTCACATTTACCTGTAAAATTCACTATAATTCTAATTAGGGCACCAAAGTGCATTTTTATTTATAACTTTTTTTTTATTATTATAATTAAATCTACAGGCATACCAATGAGTCCAAAGTATTAGGTTCAAAAAAATAATTTAAATTGAGAATTAGAAAAATAGACCTTATTATGCATGTATTTGAAAAGAATTTTGCCAAAGCAAATAAAAACTTTGAAGTATACAATTACAATCTTACAAGTTTCATTAATTGACTGTAAGTAAAAATATTGCTTTATTCAACACATACATTTTCTTCTTCTTCTTCTTCCTCTTCTTTTTTTTTTTTTTTTATAATTGTTTTGTTCTTTTTGTAAAGCATTTCCATACAAATTTTTTTTTTTCATTAATACATTTATTTATTTCATTCACATATAAGTTTCTCGAAACAATTATTGTGATTTTTCAATCCTTACAGGTCTTACATATATATATAAAATACATAGAATGCTCAAATCAAAGTGGTATTGACGGGATTGACTGAAAATATTGGATTTTGTCATTTTAATTACCCTCACTTTCTATGCGAGAATTCAATCTAAAAGTCAGCCAAAAAACCAAAAAGTACATAAAAAACAAAAGGCTGCACCGTTCTAACTCTTTTCTTCTTCTTCCGGATGATCTCTCTCCCTCTCTCTCTCTCTCTCTCTCTCTCTCTAGATGACAGCACCCAGCTCTATATTTCTTCCTCGTCCTTCTTTCTCGGCTACCTCAGCGGAGGTCAATGTAATTTATCCAAAGTATAAATTTGTGACCTCGATGACCTTGCACATATGAGCTAATCGGCAGGTCAAAACATGTTGTACATTCTGTCATGTAAGCCCCAAAACAGCTAAACCTAGCTAGACTACAACTCTACTCCCTAGATACATGAAGGCTTAAAGTTTGCCAAAGTCTCACTTTACTTTTGTTTTCCTTTTTGGGTACGGAACAAATGAAAAGTTTTGATAGTGGAGAGAGGAGAGATATCTAGTGATCAGAGGTTAGAAACAATAATAGCATTTAGTTGCCCCTTCTTTTCAAAATTAATAACGTGTTGTCGAAAGTGGAAACTCTGAATTAATGTGCTTTTACTCCATGAGACTTGAACCATGAAAGTGCTTAATTCTTGTAATCTTAGGGCTTATTTGGAAAGTGGTAATGATGAAAAAATCAAACTAAGTCTCAACTTTATTCATATTTATAATAGTACTCGTTCCGTCCCATATTAAGAGTCTCTTTTGGGAATTCCAACTTATTAAGGGGACAACCTTATTTTGGTGAGATTTTCAACTTTATAATATTGCCCTTTGTGAAATTCAAAATTAGTGTCACATAAAAAAAAGGAGAGGGAAGGGTTAGTGTGTATTAAAGTACTTTGACTTTTCAAATAGGACTCTTAAAATGGGACATCAAAAAATGGCATCAAGGACTCTTAATATGGGACAGAGGGAGTACTGTGTTAGTTTCATAAATAAATAAATAAATAAATAAGCATTTTGAAGTCCGACACTTCATATTTTAAAAATGCTTCTCAAATGATGTGTCTGTCGGGTCAAGTAAATAACTTTCAATAAAAATTCAACTATTCTCCTTTTAATAAATATGGCCCACTATCACATTATTTGTGAAACACTTTTAGATAGAAATTGAGTAATGATACACTCACTCCCTCAATCACACCTCCAACCACATTCATCACATTCTGACCATTGATTGCCCTTAATTCTGATGGATTCCACATAAATTCCACATAGGACCTATTGGAATCAAGGGACAAGATCTGTGCTGAATGTGATTAATAGTATGGTTGAGGGAATAGATTTATCATTATTGATAGAAATTTAAGAAACATAGCATAACTCATTAAACATAACCTAAATTAAAGCAGTTATGCAAATACGGAACTAACTAATAAGAACTGGTTCTCGTGTTGTTAAGGACAACGCCACAGTGTCTAATCACTTGGCAAGGGTACCCAAGTGATCAAAGTTTGGAATAACAATAAAAGATAAACCCATCAAAAGGAGGAGTAGATGAATAACATTAACTACAACAATTAATACAAACACAATAATTTTTGTAACAGAAGGTACAGTACATGTAGAAGAATTGAACACTGCAAAAGAAACAAGAGCATTAAACTACTTACCATAGCAAGCTCTTATTTTCTCTCTCATCACTCCTTTTTTTTCATTTTTCTTTTTTTTTTTTCTTTTTTTTTTTTTCTCTCTCTCTCTCTCTCATCTCTGCTAAAACTGCCCATTACCCTCATTAAACATTCACTGAAAAGGCTAGAGTAATCCTACCATTGATTCTAAGTCAGAGTGAATAAAAAAGCTGATAACAGAATGAACTTACAGTCTTTTTTTTTTTTTTTTTTTTTTCTTGAATTTCAGCACTAACCATTAGAATCAACAGTAGCAAAACTCACATGATACTTATATAGATTTTTCATGACTAGTTGTGAAGAGGGTTTGGACCTGTGTGAACTAATCTCTTATCTTCACCATACAATGTGTCAGAGTTTGACTCATTGTGAGATGGGCTTGAAGCTGCAAGAACCGCCGCTGTTTTGAAGAAGAACCGGGCTTTTCTCGCCGGAGAGGGCCCCGACCGGAACTTTTCGTCATGTTCGGCTGATGAGAAACATAACTGAGTGAAAATTAAGATGACCCAGATGAAGAAAACTGAAATTCTCACTCTAACATGTCTTCTTCTTCTTCTTCTTCTTGATTTCACACCTTGTGTTGAAACTGTCATTGCACCAATTCTTCTGACTATTAGTGATGTAGTAGTAGTAGTACTGGTTTTAGTCTGGCATATGTAACTTGTAGAAATTTAGAATTTCTGAACACCCTTTCGAGAGAGAGAGAGAGAGAGAGAGAGAGAGAGGGTTCTATTCTAAGCTCCTTGTCTTATGGGTTAGTCACATGATCTTGACCCTTGATTTCTGGAACCTTCTTATATATATCTTATTTCTCGTCTGAATCTTCGAACTATGGACCTGTTTTTTTTAACTCGAGCTCCAACATTGTGATACTTCTTGGCCTTTTACCATCTGTTTGTTTTTATATCACGTACAAGTACAAACACACACACACATATATATATATGTATATATGCACATACATGGGTTTGGAGTCTATACTTTCTAAATTTGAATTTTAAAATTAATCCACAAAAATTTTAATAGTTGTACAGCATGCATGCAATAATATGTGGTGGTAACAGTAGGTAAACCCACACATATATATGGTGTAGTTGACAAAAAAAAATTGAGATCGATCAATTAATAATTTAATTAGGTTTGAGAACTATAGCATATCACTCATGAGTCATGACATAACCGAGTCATGACATAACCTGGTAAAAGTAGTAGTACAGTATATTTTTAATATAAATAGATAGAAAAAGTCTTTGTCAACCCATTAAAATAAAGATACTAAAGTAACTTTGTAATGAGGCATTGTCATTTGAAATTAGTTGAATATTTTTAGAGAGTAATGTTATGCTTTTCGAATTTTTTCTCAAGAAGTGTTTTTCAATACATGTGACAGTGAGCCTCTGTTCATTAAGGGTAGGACCGCTTTAGCATCAATGTTCACTTTCCACATGTGTTAGGAAACACTTTGAGGAAAAAAAATTTAGGGAGCATAACATTACTCATTTTTAAATGCCTAATAAGTTAACACTCATGTAATATGTTATATATATATATATATATGTATATATATATGTATATTGGCTAATGTTAATTACTAAACTTGTCTAAAAATTGTTGGTTTTCAAATGGACCAAAAAAAATTCACTTTCTCTAACTGAAGGTAAAGCCGTAAAGGTACTATAAAGTAATTTAAAACAAATTACTTAAATTGACTATATATATTTTACCCCATAAAATCGGTATTACTTTTTTTATCCATCTAAAACATGAATACATCAGTCATATATTACATAAAGGTGGATAGTACGTAAGATATGAATAACATTAAGGTACTTTTCGTTGTCAAAAATCTTTATGGTTCTCAAATTTCTATACTAAATTTGATTGATTCTCAACATTCAACAAATTAAATTATTGTGAATTTGTAATCCCACTATTACATAAATTGGGATTTACTTGGATTATAAATATAGAACTATATACATTATTCCTAAAATATATATAGCCAGACCTGTTGTAAAGTACTTTGTAAATGGTGTGGGGAGTGGGACTGTCTAGTATTAATAGCCGTTGTCTCCGGAATATTCAAATTATTATACATGAATGTGGGGGGCATTGGTAAACTTGTATGTCATACCACCACTTTCTCTATCTTAAATTAATAGCAAGTTTTTTGTGGGGTTTACTATATATTTATCTGGGCCCTGGGGCTTCTGAGACCCAAACCCTATACATATATGAGTTGCGCGCATTTCTGGGTTTTTTTTGTTTTTTTGGACCTTTATAGTGACTGTATTGCCCATTTTGCCCTTTGCTTCCATATCTCTGTCTCATTCTGTACGTACGGAGCTAGGGGTCGGGCTTGACTTTTTCAAGGAGTAGCTAGTGTCCATTTGTTTCTCTCTCTATGGTTTGACCATAGCCCCTGTCAATAATTTGATTCGGATCAGAGAACGATCGGATATGTTAGACGGATTTGGATCGTAATAAAGAGATCCGAGATCTAATGAAAAATATTTCAGTTCCTTATGGTCCTCTCACAACAGAAACTAGAGAAAACAGAGAGTAAAATTTATTTTGCATAATTTTCACTGTTCTTTTTTCATGTGAAAGGAACGAGACACCAGTTTCTAAGTAGTTGTGATGAATATATGTCAATTTAAGCAGTTGTTTAGCGCATCTTCGAAAATAAAATGTTAATTTTACATATCAAATTTATATTGTGGCATTACTACAGTGCTTAATAATATATTTTGATATTTCTGCTTCAATGTTATATTCTAAAACAAATTCTAGCTTCTGGCACAATGTGTTTTGTAGTGCAAAAGTTAAATTCTAGAATAAATTTAAAAAGAAAAACATCTTTAATGCACTTCTGTCACTCTTCTCAAATTATAATAATACTATTCTTGCTCTCTAGTTTGAAAAAAATAATAGCATTGCTATTTTTTGAGATGACAAATAGAAGTGCAGTGGAGATTATTTTTAGCATTCATGCTATAATTTGACTATAGCATGAGAAATAAAAGGTACATTGTACATGCTCGTAGGAAAGTAAAGAATATGTTTTGTGATTCATAAATGAACCAGTTCTACTAATTCAAGTGTTTGGTGAGTGTCAATGCTCTTGCATAGGTTTCTGTGTCCAATTTAATAATTTTTTTAAACTGGTTATTTGTCAAACATAGAGGTGCAAGTCGGACGGAATAGTCAGAAATAGGCCTTTTGGAAAAAAATCTAAAAATTTTGGAATTCCAAAATGTATTCCAATTCCGAAAATTCGAAATTTTCATTTTCCATTCCGATTCGGAATTTTCGGAATTCACAATATTAATTTTGGAATTTTTTCAGAATTTTTCAATGCAAGCTACTAGGTTGGGACTATTTTACAGACTCACCTTCCTTATCTTGCTTCCTTGCTAATCAATGTGGGACAAATGTAAGACAAGTTCAGAAATTGTTGGAATATTTCAGAATAATTTGGAAAAATTTCAGAAAATATTTTCGGAACATTTTTCGGAATTCTCAAAACAATTCTGATTCTAATTCAATTTTTTTCGGAATCCAGATTGCATTGTTAATTTCCAAAATCGGAATTTTCAAGAACGGAATTGGTTGGAATTGGATTTCCATTCCAAGTTGCACCCCTAGTCAAACAATACTACCTTGGTACTTACAATATGTCACACCTAGGAGCAGTAAAAATAGGGAAAATAAATTACTTTTTGGTGAAGTCACATGATTATCCACTACACAAGATCCAAATAACAGATATGGAAATAGGATAGATGATTCTAAGTTCAACATTGTATATATATATATCGTAAGGTTATTAAACTATTACATCAAAGTCTCGAATTAAATAAACATAAAGCGTTCAAACCACATATGCCAAGTACAAAATACGAAATATCTAACACATAAACATAAGGAGCTACTATCTAATCCTAGTCTTCAGTCAGCATAAGTGTAGCCATCCGCACAGTGGCCCTCTCCGCTATTCCCGTCCTCAGCATAGCCATCCTCCACGTAGAAGTCTTCCACTGGGAGCCCTTCCCCTGCATTGTCATAGACAGGATGCGCTAGAATGTGGGAATGTCCAGCAGCACAAACACTGTCAATTTTATGAAAGCTGCGTCAGTAAAATACTAACGTTGTATCATAATTAGAAAGTTATTACAAGTTATAAAACGATATGAGTATAATTCTACTTAATAATATCTTCTCTTCTTCTCTCAGTCGATCTCTTCATAACCAACCCTTATTCGTTTTATTAAGCAAGGACTAACATATTCTAAGATTTGATGAATATCTTGACACTACGACTATCTGGATCACTCTGGACCACAGTTCACATACTTTAGGATACATTTGATCATAATATATCAATCCATGCCATACTAGGGATGTATCGTTAATTGCAGTCCATATACTTTAGGACAACTTCAATTAATATACACTGCCCTTATTCAGAACGTAGATGTACCATTAGTTACAGTCCACATACGTTAGGACACCTTCAACCAATGTACACCACTCTGAAATACATCATGGATATATAATTGATTGCAGTCCACATACTTTAGAACACCTTCAACTAATGCATACCACACTATGCCACGGCTTAGCAAGTCAATCAGTCGAGTCAATGATCGCAACCCACATACTTTAGGACACATTTAGTCAATGCCCAACCATGCACAAAGCATCACCCATACCAACTTATTCTGACCTGTAACCAAACTGACTCTCGATAGGATACACTAAATGGTGACCAATTCGATTCACGACCGATACGTTCGCTAACGCTATTAACAACAATACATTAATCTCAGTTTTATTACACTATGGTGTATCATTATCTCTTATCTCAACAGTATTTCATGCCGGGGTTATTAAAATAGTAATTAAATAACTACACAGTTCATGATATAATGAATAGGAGATAACTACATTCTGCCACTGCCAATCGATTGGGTTCGAGGTACAATCGATTGGGGTAAAAATAAAAACAATCAATTCGAAAGCATACCAATCTATTGGATCTAAGACAATACCAATCGATTGCACAAAAGGCCAATCGATTGGGCATAACTAATGCCAATCGATTGGATAACATACGAATCGATTGGGTCAGATTATTACCAATCGATTGGGACTACGTCTTTTTTCCTAGAATACGCAGTCCAGAACAGAATTATGGGAAAGACGTATTTGATGCGTCTTTCCTTCTTTTGAACATCTAAACAACCTAATATTGCTACCAAGTGAGTTTAGAACTCACCGGAGAGTCCGGGTTGCAGTGGGGCTCCTCGGCGGAGCTCGATCGAGGTGGTCGATGTGCTTTCTCTCTCCCCTTTCCTTCTTCTCTCTCTTTCTTTCTGCCTACTTCTGTTTCTCCTTTTTCTTCTTCTCTTCTTCTGCCTCTCTTCTTCTCTGCCCTCCTTAAGAGTGTATGTATTGTGTGTATATACACTTGGTGCATATGTACATATGCATATGGGTGTATATATATTCAGCTCTCTCTAAACACAAACAACAAATTTATATGTGTATATGAGGGAGAGTATGTATAGGGGAGGAGTTTAAATGATAGCCACACAAACCAAACATGGTGACCAAGTTCTACATATTGCCAATCTATTGGGATCAGTCGGCAATCGATTGGGAAGAGTGCAATCGATTGGTCTAAGGTGGCACTTGCCAATCGATTGGTAAATAGTCTAATCGATTCAGAGTAGGTAAGTGGCAATTGATTGGGGAATGGGTCCAAGGGGCTCTCAAATCTAACAAAGTTAACAAGGGCTTATATATATACAAGCATGTAGAGGTATAGTGGATTTTGCGAGTATTACACAATAACCAGATAAAAAGTGAGACATAGATTCAACCTGGTTTAGTTTTAGACTTCTTAAACAAACCCTTCTAAAACAAATTCAAATGATTTGTTCGATCAGATCTAGGGCTGGTTTGGCCAAAAGAAAAAAAAATACTGTACTAGTTGCAACATTAAAAAATTTTGATTTTTTTTTTAAACTTACAATTACGATATCATTAACAAATACCACATTTGCTATTTTTCTTTTTTGGAACCCAGAGAATAAAAAGAATTTGACCTAAAATTCATACACATTTTCTAAAAGAGACAAACTTTTCAACAGGGGGACAAAGAATTATAAATATACATCCACCGTTTAATATTAGCAAGTGTTTTTTTTTTTTGGCAATTGTTATTGTTATCGTGCATGGTACATGCCCAATAATGAATTACAAGTATAAACATTATACAAATTACAAAGAAAAGGGAAGTGATACAAACAATTAAGAAGAAGTAAATTTTACAAAAACAAACATTGAAAATTCATTGGAACATGAAAGTAAACATGAAAAAGGAATATTCACAATGAAATATATACCACATAAGTGAGCATATATAGAGAGGTATTCGCTATCTTTTATTGTAAATGGAAAATCCAATGGGATTACAACTGGATTAGGAGCCTATTTGTCTTATGAGTTTCAAATCTGAGTTTGAACCACAATCAGGGTTTGGCCAAACCCTAATTACGATTGCAAACTCTAATTCGCGATAGGCAAAAAGCAATCTAAGAGCATCTTTAATCGAAGTACCAAATATTTATGGTTTGCCCAAACCTTAATTGCGGTTGCAAGCTCTAATTCACGATAGGCAAAAAACAATCTATATAAGAGCATCTCCAATCGAAATACTAAATTTTCATGATTTGACCAAATCCCTAATTGTGGTTGCAAGCTCTAATTCGCCATAGGCAAAAAGCAATCTAAGAGCATCTCCAATCAAAGTACCAAATTTTCATATGTCAAATAAAGCACGTATGTTAAATCATGTATGTGCCTCTATACCATTATATTAAAAGAGTCTTAAAGTAACCTTAAAGGAACCTTGAAAGATTATACTTGTTGGTCATTTTAATTTCTAATTTGGTTATTTGATAACTTCACATCATATCTATCTATATCAAGTTACTATTCAAAAGTAACTTAAGGTTTATTTGAGCCTTAAGACATCTTCCAAGAAACATATATCTATGAATTACCACGCAAGTCTTAAGTTACTTTCGTAAATTAAGGCATTGAGCCTTATGGCATCTTTGAATTACCAAACAAGCACTACACCAATTTTGCGTTAGAAAACCAAAAATCCTCTCTGTTAGAAATTTGGTTGAATGGGGTAGTGAAGTCTTAATGTTACTTCTGTAAATTACCCTTTTGTATACATGTATATATATATACACATATATTATAATTTATAGAAAATTGCCCTTAAATCCCCCATCCATGTACTTTCACAGATGGAGGACACCTAATATTTTTTTTTAGGGTAAATTATATTTTCTACCCTTATAGTTTGGGTGTGATTTCATTTTGTTCCCTACAGTTTCAATTTTGTCATTTTGGTTTTCACAATTTCAGTTTATGTTCAATGTAGTCCATTCATCAATTTTTGTTACAATTTTTGACATATATTTAGGTTCAATATAGGTGTGTAAAATGTACTTTTCTCTAAATAAATTTATCATTATACCCCTAATAATAACTCATGTGTGCATCAAATTACCTATTTTTTCTCAAAAGTTGTAAGAAAAATTGATAAATGGACATTGAACCTAAACTAAAATTATAAGGACCAAATTGACAAAATTTAAACTACAGGGACCAAAATGATATCACATCCAAACTACAAGGGTGTGAAATGTAAGTTACCCTTTTATTTAATACTAGATCCCTAGGATCCTAGTTAACACACCTAATCATGGTTAAAGAAATGTTTATGTCCTAAATACCCTTTCATATCTTTATAAGATATGTATAGATATATACCAAATAGCCATTAAGCAGCTCTTAATTTACCTCCAAACTTCTATTTACATAATCAAATTTATTAGTAGTAATTATTATGAGATTGTCTTCTCAATACGTGTATTTATATATACATCTCTTTGGCTATATATATATATATATATGCATACCTGTAAACACACTATATTTGAATGACTGGGAATGCATAATGTAGTTTAATTATTGATACAAAATCACTTATCACCAACCTTGTTCATTCAATGTTCTATATACACACATAAGGAGTTAAGGGTGTCATACCCGCTCCAGCGGCATTTAATTATATTATTTTAACATGCATAGTATGTTTACTGTTATGTTAATTAACACGTGTAAAGTGAGTAATGACTCACTAGTTGTTTGGGGTGTCTTTTGAGAACCCAGTATTTGGCTTTGAAAGCAGTCCAGAAGTTAGACATATGAGAATTTTCTATGGTTGGAAAAATGAGTAATAACTCATAATTATGTGCTTAAATGTTTATTTAGACATATGTGAATATAATTTATTATTATATTGTTGATAGAGACTCTTTGGGGTCATTAGATACTTGGTGAGGACGAAATTCAACACGTTACATAATTAGGAGGCTAATTAGTAATTTCGTGAAATTTTGGTGTGGGACCCACACGGGACTTGGATGAATACTCAAATACTTTTGGGTAGTTAATTAGTTAGTGTAATAACTAGTGGGGGTGTAATTAAAATGAATCAAAACTAGTGGGGATTTTACTAAAAATACTCACAATATGGTTTAGATATTATATAGAGGAGAGAAAAAGAGATGACTCATTATTCTCATCTTCCATATATCACATAGAGAGAGAGAGAGAGAGAGAGAGAGAGAGAGAGAGAGAGAGCTTGAGAGTTCTTGAGCTTCGACTGATTTCTAGAAGATCCGAGTATCAAACGACCTCCAATCTTCGATATGAGACCAGTTTTGAACTCGTGGAGGTAAGGCGTACGTATATCTATCTTTTATTTCGAGTTTAATTGATAGGTTCTTGGCAGGCGCATGTGGAAACCAAAATTGGCCGATTTTGTGTAGGAATCAAACCCAGTGTAGAAGTGAATTTCTATTTCACGTTCTTAAGCAAATTGTTTGAGGTGAGTGATATTAATCTTGACTTTTGAATGGTTCTATGGTTTAATGCATTTGATATGCTAGGAATTTTATATAGATACCATATGTAGTTCATATTGGGAAAAACTCATGTGTAAAGTAGGCCCAAAGTATGTTGGAATGAAAAGCATGGTGATATGTGTAACGACCCTGGCGCTGAGTGCTGTAGGGGGAGTTCGTCCCACATCGCCTAGGGAACAAATTGTTAGGGATATATACTAAAAGTCATGCTTTATGTAGTTGATTTATTATTCATTCAATAAAAATCAGTTATTCCATTTTTACGAGAATATGTGTGGGCAATGTTTGTATTATATTATTTATTTAATATTATGCATGTGTGTCTCTCATTCTACATAGTAGGTGGTTTGGTGTGTAGAGTTTGGCATACACACGAAAGATCAAACCATTCGATATTATAGAATGTAAGATTTTGGTTTACCATTTTAGATAGGATTGGACACACCATCGATAGGACTGCGGCATGGTGTTGTAGTAGGTTTCTCTTGACTATGGGAAACGATATAATTTCAACTCACTATACTGGTACACTTTGTGTATAAAACGGGACCGACTTGGGGTAATTATCTTTATATTGACTTATAAGATAATTAATACCTCATGGCTATTATGAGTGCTTATGCTCTAAATCCTAAGTTAATTTGTAGACAAGTGCATTTGATATTTACACTTTGATCTCTAAAACGGTGAGGTCCTTAAATGGCACTACAACAAAATAAGCCTTTTAAGACAGAAAAAAGTGTTGCAATAGGTCATAAAATGTGTCACTAGTTGTTTTACCAACACTTACTTAAGTGTCATAATAGGTGCTGTCGCTAAGCCTTGTTGAGACACTTACCCAAGTGTTGGTAAAATTGTCGGTAAAGGTTACTTTGTAACGACAGAATAAAAAATTGTCAATAAAAGTATCACTAAATGTTACTTTTGAAGTGACATATAATCGTGAGTAATGATAAAACGAAAGTGTCATTAGAACTGTCACTAGAAGTTACTTTTACTAACACATATATATTTTTTGTGTCGCTATGAGTGTCACTAGAAATTGCACCAATTTTTTTCCTAACAGTCTACCAAGTTTTGAACTTAAGACCTCCTTGAATATGTTGCAGTCTTGAATCCGCTTGACCAAGTAGCCAACTTTCAACTACAAGTACGAAAATTATTTATTTGTATATGTACTATTAACATATATTTAAAGTATTACACACCAGTAGTAATAGATTTTATATTACTAATATATTTACTTATTTTTACATTATATATTACTGTAGTTATTATTATCGAATACATTTATTTAATTAATTATTTAAGTAATTAATTTTTATTAAAATTAATAATATGGACAACTATTTAAAATAACTATGTATACAAAATAACTATGTATTCAATATAGTCCAGGGGCATAATTGTTTTTTGAACATTTAAAGCCACCTTATTTTTATGTCACCAAACACCTACATAATATATTCTTCTACCGTAACCACTTTTACAATTCATTACCCAAACACCACAACTATTATAATCTATTCTGACAAAAGCAATTTCAAAGTTATCACAATAGCAAAGCGAAAACTACCCTAAATTAGGCTTTATATTTTTCCTTGTGTTGTCCTTCATGCTTAAATAAGATTAAAGATTAGAAAAATTAGACAGAATTACCGACGTCGTTTTATTAAGGTAGGATAGAGGGCAAACGTTTAAATTTCAAATGCTGTTAATTAACGATATTGGTTTACAAACGCCGCTAATTATCGATATTTTGTATGAAAACAATGTTAAGTATCGGCATTTAACTACCAAGTGCTGGTATTTGCGAGTGCTCTTTAAAATCTTGGTAATGAACAACACTTATTTTTTTAAAAAAAATGCTGGTAATTAAAGGTATATTTTTAAACTCGGGGATATGCCGTTTTTCTTGTTATGATAATTTTTTTTCTTGTTTATTGAGACAATTCTCTCTTTGTAAAGGAAAAAAATAATAAATGTCATTATTTTGTACTTTTGAATATACTTATTTTCTTTCGTAGAGACATGAAATTATGTGTTTTTCAAGTAACTTCTAAAGTCGTGATTTTTTTTTAGAGACGAACAATTATATGTCCTTACAAGGAATTCTAAAGACACTTATTTACTTTTTTATAGAGCAAAAATCATATGTCCTTATAAGTAACTTCTAAAGACGATTTTTTTCTTTTGTAGAGACAAAAAAGTATGTGTCCTTACAAGTCACTTTTAAAGACAATTATTTCTTTTGTAGAGACGGAAAATTATGTGTCATTACAAGTAACTTCTAAAGACACTTTTATTTTTTGTCTCAAAATAAATGTCTCTGTAGGCCATTTTTGTTGTAGTGTGGGTCAATATCTCATTGGATTGTTTTGGGTGATAATATTGATTGTGTGGTGGATATCAATTAATGATGGAATCGATGTCTCAATTTTGGGATTGATGGTATCCCCTTGAGAAAGCTTATAAGTTTTGATTATGTCAAACCCTGTAGGTGGATTTTGTATCCGACATATCAGATAAGTTAAGCAGAGGATCTCAAGGAATTTTAAGAGATTAATTAAATATGATTGTCAGTAATTATATTTAATTAATGGATATCTGTAATCTAAACGTAGGGAGATAATAAGCATTTAATAACATGAAGCTCGAAATATATTTTTGAGATAAGGGTAGGAGTGCAATTATAATTCTTTAGTGGTATGAATTATAATTTATGGAAATAGAAATCTGATTCAGTTCGAATTGGAGTTTCCTAATTCCATAAGGAAGCCTATTTCTTATTGAATTCTTATGGTTCCTATCGTAGCCTATCTATATGCTGTTTGGGCTCTCCTCTCAGTTTGTATTTTTTCATCAAGAGTATTATAACTCGAAATAGAAAAGAGAGCGTAAAAGAGGGAGAGCAGAAAATAGAAAGGATTTTGATAGAGCCCACGCTCAGTTCGATATTCTGGCAGCAGAGGAATACGGTAGAAGATCGTGAGCTGTTATCGAGCCCGTGTTCTCTATTCGTCTACTACAACAATCCGTTTAGCAGTTCAAGGTAACCCTAGTTTCGCCTTTGTAGGGTCATTGTAGTTTTCACATAAATTTTTACAGTATCAAGTTATACGCGCTGTCAACGGATTCTGGGAACGCAGTTTTTCTAACATAAATCTGTGCGGGTTTGGGCCCAAAGAGGACAATATCTTACTGAACGAGACTTGGGTCGTGACAGAATGGTATCAAAGCCTGACCCAACCGGAAGTATGCCAACAGGGACGTTGGGCCCTAAGGGGGGTGGAATGTAACGACCCTGGTGCTGAGTACTGTAGGGGGAGTTCGTCCCACATTGCTTGGGGAAGGAAGGGTAATGTGCTATATATGTGTGGTTTCAAGTCTCCCTAGTAAGAGGCCTTTTGGGTAGTGGCCCAAGAACAATCCGTGTGGGTTTGGGCCCAAAGCAGACAATATCTTACTGAGCGAGACTTAGGTCGTGACAGAAGCGGGTGCGTTCTTTTTAGAGCATAGCCGATCGGAATTTGCAGGGATAATAGGAAGTTCGTGGCATCTTGTAGCAGGAGAATTGTGGAGTCCTTATTCGGTTATATATATATATATATATATTGAGAGTATTAATATTTAGATTTTGGCATTGTGGTCCATTTGACTTTTCAGATATTGTTTGAATGACTTTTTGGTGAGATATTAATTGTGGTTTGGAACCTTAGGTTTTGATCCTTATTGGTTGGATAGTTTACTGGTATATTGCACTTGTGAGTTATATTTTATCCTCTACAGACTGTGTGATGTTTTACATTGCGATCACCTCTGATAATTGGACAACTGGATATTAGTTTAGGAATTTTCCCTTGACTAATATTTATTTGTCTGAAAATTTGGGGTGTGACAATATGTGTTAAATGAACATGTTTATGTGCCTATCTGGGTTAAAGGGGAATTTATGCTAATTCATCGTGAGACGTCCTCTCGAAGGGGGAGGATTAGTAGTGACGACGATCCCTTGCCAAGAAAGGCATTAACGCAATATGTCGAAGGGGCATGGGTCGTGATTGAGTCTTAAGACTTTGTCATATATCTGTGGTTATATATATAAATAACTATTCAGGGGCAAGGACTGGAGGAGAGAATCGCGGGTAATGAGGCAAGGAAGGACCGGTAGCTCCTTATGTTTATAGAACTGGTATCACGCTTGTAATATGTGTTTAACTAATGCCGGTTGTTTAAGCGTGCAGCTTATAATAAGATTTGTTTTGTATGCAAGTAAGGTACTTGGATTACCTTAGGACCTAGTTTGCCGAGACGTGTGAAGCTTATACTTTTGGTACTTATAATCTGGGAGTCTATGATTTGTTGTATAAATGAGTGTTTATGTTTTTGCAAGTCCTTAGAGTGTTTAACAAAGGTTTTGAAATGGTTTTGGTTTGAAATGCATTGGTTGAAATGGTTTGGTTTGAAAAGCGTTGGATTGAAATGGTTTTGTTTGGTTTGGTTTCTTTTGGTAAAAATAGGTACTATTTTATTAGCGGCGTTTGTGCGGAAGCACCGGGAATTAACGACGTTTATTAGAGAAGTGCTGATAATTAATGGCGTTTGCGAAAAAATGCCGGTAATTGTGAATACGGTCTTTTGGAGGTTAGGTTCTGCCCAGACCCCATTCGACCGGTCGAAATACCCCTGCAAGAAAATTTAAACTCCTTCTTCCAAAGTTCGGAATAACTTCTAATTAGGTATAGGGATACCTTTGGGGACTCTTTGACCTACGAAACTGTTACTTTTGAAACAAAACTCGTTGAGGCGTGTTTGGGCACGTGTTTAATATAACCTTTGAAAAACTATTTGGAAGTTGGTTATCTTGGAGCAAAACTTTTATTAAGGTCATTTTGGGAACTTTAATCAGTGTTGGTAAGCCTTGATGGCATGCCATGTGACCTAGGACCACCTTGTTGGTTCCGGGGCGTGACAAAGGGCCTGTCATCCGTGACCACCACCTTCGCGACCCAATGGTACGGTGGTGATGTGTTGGCAGTGGTGGTGGGTGCCATGGCACTATGGTGGCTAAGAGTAGTGGTGGTGAAATGACGATGATGGTGGTTAAGATTGGTGGTGGATGCGATGGTGATGATGCTGGTTAATTAACATTGGTTATGGGTGCTAGGATGCAATGCCATTGCCTCTCTCTCTCTCTCTCTCTCTCTCCAAAACATGCTGTGATGTGAGATTCACAAATCATGTTGTGACTCCCTCTTCCATTTTTTGTTCTCCAGAACATATTGTGAAATTAACAAATCATGTTGTGATTCTGTCTCTTTCATTTTTGTTTTCCAGAATGTGTTGTGATATTCACAAATCATGTTAGAACTCTCTCTTCCATTCCCATTTTTCCATAATATGTTGTGAAATTTACAAATCATTCACAAATCATGTTAGGGCTCTCTTTTCCATTCCCATTTTTTCCAGAACATGTGAAATTTACAAATCATGTTGTGCATTTCTCTTTAATTCCCATTTTTCCATAACATGTTGTCAAATTCACAAATCATGTTGTGCCTTTCTCTTCCAATCCTGTTTTTCTATAACATGTTGCGAAATTCACAAATCATATTGTGAAATTAAGAGAACATTTTATGAAATTCACATAAACTACTGTAAATTTTCAAATATAAGTACCTTTGTAGTGGAATATATGGTGATGGTTGGCAGGGCGATGGGGAAGATTGTGGTTGAAAATGGCTGTCATTATGAGAGATGATGATTTTCAATTTTTTATTCCCTTAGTTTTGGGGAGAAATTTTGGTAGAAAATATTAATGGAGGGGGTTACCATTATGAAGATTACCAAACGTGATGCGGGAGGGGTATTTTAGTCCCCAAAAAATTTTAGGGACTTAATTATAAATATGTTTTAACTCAAGAACCTAAGGCTATATAATTGCACTATCTAGGGATTTATCATTTATTAGCCCTATAATATATTTTTATTATTATTTATGTATTTGAAGTGTGTAAAATTATAAATTGAATTACCAAGTTACCCTTTTGCTTTTTATAAATTATCCTTTTGTTAAATTTAATTACCAAATTACCCTTTTGTCTTTTGTCTTTGAATTACCAAACAAGCCTTAAGATACTTTTGTAAATTAAGGCCTATTTGGCAAGACTTGTTTGAGCCTTCAGGTATCTGTTAAGAAGTCTTTGAATTACCAAATAAGCCTTTAATTAACTTTTGTAAATTCTCATTTTCTACATGTGAATATAAGAGGCTCTTAAATGAACAAAGTTGAGTGAACATATCCAGTGAACATGCATGTTTTTTAGCCTAAAAAAATCTGCGAACAAAGTTGAGTGAATATACCCAGTGAATATGCATGTTTTTTAGCCTAAAATAATTAATTAGGCCAAAAAACATGCATGTTCACTGGGTATGTTCACTTAACCCTGTTTAGTTACGAGTCTCACTGTATATGTATATGTACATATGGAGTATAATTTATTAAAGTGTGTATCCTTTATAAATTGAATTACCAAATTACCCTTTTCCTTTTGTAGGATTTTTTTAGGCAAAAAAACTTGCATGTTCACTGGGTATGTTCACTTAACCCTGTTTACTTACGAGCCTCACCGTATATGTATATACACATATGGAGTATAATTTATTAAAGTGTGTACCCTTTATAAATTGAATTACCAAATTACCCTTTTTCCTTTTGTAAATTACCCTTGTGTTTATATATACATATATTATTATATTATATTATATATTTTCAATATATTATTACATACACAAATTGAATAAAAGTGTGTACACTTATAAGTTGAATGACAAAATTACCCTTATGCCTTATGCAAATTACCTTTTTGTTTCTATACCTTAATGAAAAGAGCATTAAAGTTTAAAGTGTGCGCAATTGTAAATTCTCTTTTGTTTAATTGAATTACCAAAAGGCTGTCCATATTGCCAGAGCAATTTTCTTTAATGCCAGAGCAGCCCATAACTTTTCGAACAGATTGTTGATCACATCACTATCGGATTTTTTCCGTTACAAATAAAAAAGTGTTAGAATTAATTTGCTCTAGCATTAAAGAAAACTAATCTGGCATTATGATTTACCTTACCAAAAACCCTTTTGCATTCTATAAATTACCCTTGTGTGTGTATATATATTTTATTATATTATATGATTTATATATATATATATATATATATTACCCTTATGCCTTTTACACATTACCCTTTTGTTAAATTAAATTACCAAATTAATCACCATTTTGCCTTTCGTAAATTACCATTTTGTATATGTGTGTGTGTGTGTGTGTGTGTGTGTTGGGTCAAGCCCTGTTCAGCCACCATGTGTTTTTTAGGCTTAAAAGCCCAATGCACTTGCCCATTGCATTGGAGCGCCTTTCCCTATATATTTATTTTATCTATACGTTAAAGAAATAACTTAAAAGTTTAAAGTGTGTACAATTATAAATTGAATAACAAAATTGCCCTTTTGCAAATTACTCTTTTGTTAAATCGAATTACCAAATTATCTTTTTTCCTTTTATAAATTATCCTTTTTGTATAAATGTGTGTGTGTGTGTATATATATATATCTATATGTTATGTTATGTTAATGTTAAAGAAAAGATTCTTAAAGTTTAAAGTATGTACAATTATAAATTGAATTACCAAATTACACTTTTATCTTTTGTAAAGTATCATTTTGTAAAAGTTTAAAGTGTGTACAATTATTGATTTTCAATATTACTCAAATAATTCATTTCATTTATTGGCGATGCATCTTCAATACATTTAGAGTTGGATGTTTGATTTCACTTGTTTTTCAAATCATAAAACCATCAAATTAATACATCCACAGGACCACAACAAACACAGCTAAATTTTATTTCTGTACTTTGACTCAAGATTTTTTTCCTACGAATTCCGAACACAATGTCTAACTAGTCAAATAAATAGCAAGTAAATTTTAGTCTATAAAATTCTTCACTTTAAATTTATGAAATTTTTTAGTAGTCCAACTTTTAATCCAACAAGAAATTGTAAGTTTAACGTCAATTAATATAGTTGTTGTTCAAGCATATTTTTTCTAACACCATCTTATTTGAGTATTAATTGAACTTGTTTCTCTTTCCAATATACACATTAAAATTTATATATATATATCTAAACATTGCATTATTTCTACCAAATCCAATACACATGTCTTGCTCAGGCCGTCCTCCTAGTATTAAGAAAAAAAAAATGGCATATGCATTTTTTCCATACCATTTTGACATACCAATCAACATGCAAAATGCCAACTCAGCATTTGACATATTGGTTGGTTGGAGAGGATTATAATGCCAAAATTAATTGTTAGAGGCCATATATATATATATATATATATCACTAACCTACCTAATTTTTATTGCATTTCTACAATTCTACCACTATATTTCGTACGGAGCAGTATTTTACTTGAGAGGGACTTTTGGAGAGCTTTGGTAATAGTTTCAATCTCGAGCATATTATACAAAAGTTCACGAGTTGGTCCATTTCTCGCCAGAATGTTCATTTCTCCGTACACGCCAAATTATTCATCTCCACTCTATTACTCATGAATTAACTTCTCTTAAAATTTGAAGAACCACGAGCGACAGTTATTTCAATAACCGAATGCAAACTAAAGTGATGCGGTGTGAAATGATTTTGGGTTAGGACTTGATTGAGTTATTATAAATATCATAAAGCTAACCTGATAGTTTTAAAATATCTTAAAAAAAAGATTAATTTGTGTAATTTATACCCTTCTCAAAATTTATTTTGATAGTTTTGAGATTTGTTTGTTTGTTTTTGTTTTTTTTTTTAGAAATATGCAAATTTCTCGAACTTCTCAAAATTAATTTTGATGGTTTTGAGAAATTTCTAAATTTTCTCAAAGCATTTATGTGATTTTTTTTTCTTCACAATAATTTTCTATTGAAAATGGTACTTGTGTGATAAAGTTCGTTGAGTTTAAAAATCTAATTTTTATGAAATAAAAAATTTTAATTTGTATCTATATTGAAAGTTATGGGTTTTATAATTCGACAAAAAAAAAAATTTGAATGTTAGTTACAAAAGGTACATGTTACCTGGTGAAACCTAGACATTTGGACGGAGAAAATGTTTTTTTTTTAACAGAAGACAATATTTTATTTTATTAAGGAAACCTGAAAATCCAAAAACAGTTAACAACCCTGGGAAGTTGGAATCCATAACAAACCCTAAACCTCCAAAAAGACGATAATCCAACCCAAAAAAGTGCAGCCCACAAACATTTCAAAAAGAGCAATGCTAGGCACACATCTCAAACCACACTCCAAATCACATCCTTGTTTTAAATACATGTACCATGTGCTGTATAAGTGGTACACAAAAAAATGTGAAAAATTTAAACAGCACAAAGTACATACATTTAAAGCAAGGGGTGTGGTTTGGGGTGTGGTTTGAGGTCCCACCCACTAGAAATCAAAAGCAAATTAATAGGCCACCCAAAAAATAATGGCACCCCTTTCGAAACTCACTCTATCAGGCAACCCAGGCTTGTCAAAACTCATTCACTATATTTTGATTGGAGAATGTTAAAATGACTTCACAATAGTCTCCAATCAAATCCAATAACTCCACTACTACATTATTTTAAATGAATTTTTAAAATTTAAATTTGAGAAACATAACTTTACTCTTTGGCACATATTTACCATCCAAAATTAGGTGATTTGAAACTCAAAATTTGACTTTTCTACAGCACAAAGCCAAATTTGAATACTTGGGCATGTTGGAATGGCAAGTCATGGGTTGTCAATTTCATTGTTAAGTCAGTACGATCACCGTGTGATCATGATCACTCACATTCAATACTCATATATACACAATAATACCGAATTGTGTACATGCATATATATATATACACACATTCCCCCCCCCCCACCCACACACACACACACACACACACATACACACACACCCCAGCTGCAACTACAATGACAATGGGGAATGACAGCCTAAGATGGATTGGGTAGACCATGATCTATTACTAATATTAATGGTGATGTTACACTTTGTGTTTAGTTTGCATTTTGAATGGGCCATTCACAAATTTTAAAGAGTTTGAATGTATAATCTATCATTTGGAGGAGACAACTTGCCAAAAAAAAAAATAAGAAGAAGATGAAGAAGAAATAAAAAATAAAAAATAAAAAAATATATATAAAAAAAGAAGAGAAAAAAAAGAATGAAAGATGGTTATTTTAAAAGTAATATCCTGATTTATATCGTTTTAATTCACAAAGCGTACGTGTTTTTCTTTTTAACAAAATGTAAGTTGACCAATAGAGTAATGCTACGGTTTTTAAATTTGAACCCCAATTTTTTTTTTTTTACTATTGTACCGTATGCATGTTGTGGAGTGGTCATGATACCATAAACGTCATACCACTCCCAAAACACTTAAGACATCCCAAAGAACCAGAGCATTACTGAAGAAATCAGATATAGTTTTTATGACTAATTCAAGATAGAGAAAGTTCTATATTAAAATACTTCAAAATTGTGAATAAACTTCTTCAAATTAACTGGACAAGAATCAAAGGCAGTAACAAATCCAGCTCCTTAAAATCATCAACAATCATTTCTTAGAATCACAATAGTGTTTGCATATACATGTTAGTTTCGATTTGTTTGTTTGTTTGTTTGTTTTTTTTTTTTTTTTTAACAATTTCACAAGAGAGT
This sequence comes from Hydrangea macrophylla, assembly GCA_033977485.1. Lineage (NCBI taxonomy): Eukaryota > Viridiplantae > Streptophyta > Magnoliopsida > Cornales > Hydrangeaceae > Hydrangea > Hydrangea macrophylla. The sequence goes on from CM066983.1 coordinate 62,903,789, forward strand.
TGCATGATTTTCATATATCAAAAGAGTTGTGCTACATGCCAACATTTGATCCTTATTATTAAGGATTAACGGGCAGCCCAAGTACAGCCGAAAAAATGGACTTTAACTGTAATACCCCGTATTTTAATTTCAAAAATTTTATTAATAAAATAATACCAGTTTTGGGTTTATTGGTGTGTGAGTTCTTTTGAGTGTGGATGGGATGTGAAGAGAGGTATAACACGTAGGCATGCTAGTGAGTGTAAGATATAGTAAAATAATAGAAAAGTAGTAGTATAGTCAGATGGGTCCCAGAGAGGACTTGGCTCGAGTGAGAGCCAAGGTAGTTCCAAATAAGAGAGAGAGAAGCAGTAGGTGTCCTATGATGAGGATATGAGTATGGGAGGAGTGAAGGTGGAGTAGGAGTAGTACTAGGGTATGAGTGAGGGTGAAGGATGAGTGGTAGGTAAGGTATGAGTGAAGGTGGAGGGGGAGTGGTAGGTAAGGTGTGGGTGAAGGTGGAGGAGGAGTGGTAGGTAAAGTGTGGGTGAAGGTGGAGGAGGAGTTGCTTGGATAATAGCAAGGAGGGTGTGATAACTTGATTAATTGCTCAAGCTTCGGGTTGATTCCGGTTATTTTCAGGTTCTTGAATGTATTGAATGAGGTTGATATTTATAGAAGAGTTGTGAGGGATTATGGTCTTGCTGGAGGAGCTGCCAATGTGATGTGTTGGAGCTATGGGATAAGTCCCTCTGTTTAAGGTAGGTGACTTAAATGTGGTGGTTGGGGTATTAAATGGGATTTGACCAGGAGATGGTCAAGCAATGACGGGTCATGTAGAAAAGCAAAGCTAACATTGATGAGTGGCAGGTGAGGCAGCAGGTGCTGTAAGTGTGTCAACGAAAGTGTGGCTTGCTATTGGTTACAGAGGCTTAAACAAGGGAGTGTATCAAGATCATGCTATTGGTCTGCAGAATGTGCTGCAAGGTTTAAGTGATAAGGCATGGGAAAGTTAATGGCCCAGTTGGTCTTACAGTCATGGGACTCCCTAATTGGTTTATGAGGCCTGGTTGCAGGGCACGTGAAGGTCACGTGTCTCTCTCTCTCTCTTTGGAACCAACCCTACCTTTGCCTGGGAGGCATAAGCTAGGGAGATGCCCTTGGCTCTAGCCACCTAGCCATGAGCTCTCGAGATCCCAATGGGCCAGGCCACCCTTCAGTACTGCTCCTGACTAAGGGTGGTTGACCCAAGTGTGAATATGTGTGTTTGTGTATTGATTATGGGCTCTTGTAATTGCCATCGGTCTGGCCTCTAAAGTGCTATGGCCTTGGGGCTGGGGCTCTCATCATAGGCTGGGCCTTTTGAGGTGGAGGGCCCTAAGTATTGGAATTGCACTTGAGCAGTGGGCCTTCTTGGAGATTCATGGAGAGAGCCTCCCATCATGGGCTTAGCCCTTTGAGGCGTCGTAAGTGTTGGAGATGTACCCTTCCTACAGAGGGCATTCCATTATCTTGGGCTTGGCCCTTTGGGGTCCACAAGTATTGAAGTTGCAGCTTCCTAGGGAGGGCCTCCCAGCATCATGGGCTTGGCCCTTGGAGATGCTATAGGTAGTGGAGTTGCGGGGCCCTATTGGAGATTTAAGTGAGTAGGTAAGTAGTCTATGTGGACATATAAGTAATGACGATGTTGGAGATACATTTCCCTTTTGGTGACGTATGTGATGAGAGCTGATATTTGCTTAATATTAGCTCGATAATGAGTAAAAACTGACTGGATTTAACCTCATTTCTCTAGTATTACCTGCACTTGTGTTTTAATTTGTTTCTTTACACAATGATGTATTTTTCGTGGTATGTTGTTGTGTTTAGATCTTTGAATGCAGGTTCTGAAGTTAAAAGGAATAACAAGTTGAAAGGAATAACTCAAGAAACAAATTGATGAAGTCTTGATACCAATCGATTGACATAGTATTAATCGATTGACATGTTTTCCTTACCAATCGATTGAACTATTGTCAATCGATTGACATCTTTATCAATCGATTAACATCTTTGTCAATCGATTGACTTAAACTGGAAACAGTCTGTTTTAATGGCGCAAGATTTCAGCAATTAGGCGACGACCAGCCGTTATGGAATGAACCTGGACGCCTCTAGCTTGTATGTCTGACATTATATATAGAGGAGAGTGTAGAGGGCTAGGGGGTTGGCTCATTTTTTTGATGGTTTTGTAGGATTTCCATGGTTTATCGGATCAAAGCAAAGGAATAGTGGAGGATTTATTTAATTTTGAATTCAGTTTAAGTTCAGGTTTATTTCCATTTCCCTTGTGGTTTTGCTGCTTGAGTAATTGCAAGATACCTTGGTTTGATTTGAATTCGATTTTTGAAAACTTATTGTGTTTAAGTTTAATCCATGCCTTTTGATTATAATTATCTTCGAATTAATTCTGTTTTCATTAAATTCAACATGTCTGAGTAGTTCCTGGTTGGGAATAATGTGAAGAAACATTGTTCCCAGCCCTCTGCCATGATTCTGTAAAAGAGTCAATGTCAATCGATTGAATACAGAGTTCAATCGATTGACATTGATTCCAAGTCAATCGATTGAACTAAATGTCAATCGATTGAAAGCCATTTCATATCAATCGATTGATATTATGTCAATCGATTGGTATGTTTATGACTTGGGTTTACTCCTTTTTGTATTCCAGTAACTTTTGTTTAAGAAACTAAGCCCAATTCGATCTTTCTAGTTCAAATTGCAATCTGATTTTGAAATAAGAGTACTTTTGATTAGTTAAGTCAGTGAACACCCATAACAAACACATTAAATATTTCATACTCAATTTGTTAGTTATTGTTCATGGTTTTAATTAACTTTTTATTTCAGTCCTTCATAAATAAGTTAGGTAATCAAACCACTAAGTATGCAATTCACATACTTAGTGTCTAGAATGCTTAATTTAATCATTTTCGAAATAAGGAATACTCTAAGGATAAAACCCCAGCTGTTTGTTTTGTTAAAATCATGGTAGTGGCTGGTACTTTGTGGATTCACATGCTCCCAATTCTTTTCATATTTGATTTCATATCACAGCTTGTAATTCAATTGAGTTAAGTTATCGCTTTACTTTATTTTGTTTCTTTCATTTGCTCTATAGGACTGTTATAACTCCCCCCCATCTAAAAGAAATCATCTTTTATTTCATTCTAGGATTCAATCTAGAGTTTTCTGCCTTTATCTTCCGTCCTTTGGGATTCGACCCGGTCTTACCGGTTTTAAACGCGACGCGACCGTCTTCACTTGGACGTACTCTTCAGAGAACACAATTTCAGTCGTGTCAAGTTTTTGGCGCCGTTGCCGGGGACGGCAACAAAGGCCAGATGCTTTCGATTAATCCAATCATTTCTTATCCCATTTCTATCTTCCTTTTTCCTTTTGTTCTTCAGAACACAAGTCGTATTGTTGTGTCTTTCTATGTCCTTTGATTCCACCAGAGCCTTCATCACAAATCTGTTTGAAGATCCTATCCATAGTGCTGATAATCCCATTTTCACTCCATCCACTTCCAACTCAATGTCTGATATAGAGAGCCAGCAAGGAGAGAATAGGCATGACCTCATTGATGATGGTCAACGACCTTTACGAGAACTCTTGGCTCCTGATCGCACTGCCACACCTTCTTGTATCCGCATTCCTCCACACACGGGTACATTCCATTTTCGTAATGGGATGATTCAACTTTTACCTACATTTCACGGAATGGATAAAGAGAAGGCGTACTTGCACATTCGAGATTTTGAAGATGTTTGTGGCACTTTCACAGATCAGACTTGCCCAAGTGATATAATCCGACTAAAGCTTTTTCCCTTCACCTTGAAGGACAAAGCGAAGTCATGGTTATTGTCACTCAAACCGAATTCGATTTCGACTTGGCCAGCAATTCATGAAGCCTTTCTCAAAAAGTTTTTCCCTAATCGATTAACAACAGACATCTTGAGACAAATCAAGATGTATAATCAAAAAGAGGAAGAAACTTTTGCTGAGGCATGGGAGCGTTTCAAGGATTTGTTACTGCTCTGCCCGCATCATGGTTTTGAGAAGTGGCGAACAATAAGCTTCTTCTATGATGGCCTAAGTCCAAAGTCAAAGAAGCTCGTAGAAACTACGAGTGACGGTGAGTTCATAAGCAAGAATGCCGACCAAGCAGAAGCTCATTTTGAATGGTTAGCCGAACACGCACCAGAATGGGAAACTCAAGTGACGAGAACTGAGCCCAGTTCAAGTTCAAATAAAAAGAGTATTTATCAGCTGAAGGCAGAAGATGGCTTACTGGAGAAATACGAGCAACTGGCTCGTAAATTGGAAATTTTGGAAGCAAAGAAGGACCCGGTGATACAATTTGCATCTGAGGAATCATGTTCAAGCTGTCTACAAATGGGGCATACCTCTCAACATTGCCAAATATACCCTGTTTACCAAGAACAGAGTCCAGTGGAGGTACATGCTGTAAATGCCCCTAATCGTTTCAACCCCAATGATAGGTGGACTCATCCTAGTTTTGATCAAAGAAACAGTGCTGCTGCAGCAAACCCATCTCAACAGTGGCAGCCGAATAAAGGAAACCAGTACCGACCTCAAAACCAAGGGTACCACCAGAGTTACCAACCTCCTTCTACTTATCAACAAAATCAAGGGTATCACCAGAACCAATATCAAAATCATTCACCTCAATCCAACTACAATCAGGGAGGCAACAACCAACCCTCATCAAACACTTATGTGCCACCCCATAAGAAGGCACAAGAGGATCCTAATATGCTCATGATGCAGCAGATGATGCAGCTAATGAGTAAACTCAACACAAGTGTGGAGAGGTTAGCTGCCCAACAAGGGGATCGAGAACGAACTATGTTCCCTGCACAGCCAGAGCCAAATCCTAAAGGCCAACACTCAGGTACAGGACCCTCAGGATCTGGACCACATGAGGAGGCCAAGGCTGTAACTGTGTTGAGAAGTGGAAAGGAAATTGAGAAAGTCTCTTTGCCCTCACAACCTGTGGTTAGTAATGGAGAGGAGGTAGAGAATGAAGAAGAATTGGTAGAAGAAGAAAGAGAGGGCGAAACAGTTGAGCCCAAAACAATAGTTCCAGAGGATACTGAAATAAAGAGAAGACCTGGAAAAGAACCCCTCCTTGAGGAGGCAACCAAATGTCCTTTTCCGGCACCATATCCTCAGAGGTTGAAGAAACCTCAACAAGAAACGAAAAGTCAGGAGTTTCTGGAGTTATTCAAGCAGGTAAAGATCAATCTCCCACTCCTAGACGCAATTAAACAAGTGCCTTCCTACGCCAAGTTCCTAAAAGACTTGTGCACTGTAAAAAGGAAGAAAAGTGTTAAGAAGAGTGCTTACTTGGCATGCCAGGCAAGTGCAATCGTAAAACACGATTTGCCTCCTAAATACAAGGATCCAGGCACACCAACAGTTTCTTGTATAATCGGTCAGAAGAAAGTGAACAATGCGTTACTCGATTTGGGATCGAGTGTTAATCTCTTACCTTACACTGTTTATCAACAGTTAGGGTTAGGAGAACTCAAGCCCACTCGCATTACTCTTCAACTGGCAGATCGATCAATTAAATATCCGCGTGGAGTGCTAGAAGATGTCTTAGTCCAGATTGACACCTTTGTCTTTCCTGTTGACTTTGTTGTTCTGGATACTGAACCAGTTTACAATGCTAAATCTCAGATTCCAGTAATCTTTGGACGTCCTTTCCTCGCGACAATTGATGCGACGATTAAAGTAAGGAGTGGAGTTATGACCGTTGTCTTTGGAAACATGACATTGAATATCAAGATCTTTTCAAATCCAAAAATTGAAGATTTTGATGATGAGGAAGAGGAGGTGAATTGGGTAGAAGCAGTAATTCAGGATTGCTTTGATTCAACTGCTCACTCTGATCCTATGGAGTCCGTTATGACTAACTCATGTTATGAATTGGAAAGATACACTCCACAAGACGAAAGAATGAGTCAGATATGTTCTATCTTGGAGGTTGCTGAAGAGGAAGTTGCAAGAACAATGTGGACGGCTCAATATGAGCAGCTACCGCCAAAGACCAAGTTGGCTGTCCCGTCAAACCTGCAATTTCCAGAGTTGGAACTGAAAGAGCTCCCAAAAGAATTGAAATATGTATTCTTGGGAGAGGAGAAGACCTTTCCTGTGATAATTTCATCTGTTTTAAATCACGAACAGGAAGGCAAACTGATACAGTTGCTTAAGCAACACAGGAGTGCGTTAGGATGGACCGTTGCTGATTTAAGAGGAATTAGTCCATCTATATGTACCCACAAGATTTACCTTGAGGAAGATGCCAAACCTTGTCGTCAAATGCAAAGGCGTCTTAACCCAAACATGCAAGAGGTGGTGAAGAAGGAAGTTTTGAAGTTGCTGGATGTTGGGGTTATTTATCCAATTTCAGATAGTCCTTGGGTGAGTCCAACTCAAGTAGTGCCGAAGAAAGCTGGCATTATGGTGGTAGAAAATAAAGCAGGAGAATTGGTACCCACACGTGTAACCACGAGCTGGCGCATGTGTATTGACTATCGAAGGTTAAATGCAGTAACTCGGAAAGATCATTTTCCATTGCCCTTTATGGATCAAATGCTCGAAAGGGTAGCAGGTCACCAATTCTATTGTTTCCTGGATGGTTATAGTGGTTATAACCAAATCAAAATTGATCCTGTAGATCAAGAGAAAACCACTTTTACCTGCCCGTTTGGAACATTTTCATATCGCCGGATGCCATTTGGATTGTGCAACGCACCTGCTACTTTTCAGCGGTGCATGCTGAGCATCTTCAGCGATATGGTGGAGAAGATTATGGAGGTTTTTATGGATGATTTCTCTGTATTTGGAAGCAGCTTTGATGATTGCTTGGAAAACCTCCAGAAAGTCTTGAAAAGATGTGAGGAAAAGAATTTGGTCCTCAACTGGGAAAAATGTCACTTTATGGTGACGAAAGGGATTGTCTTGGGACATATCGTGTCTGCTGAGGGAATACAAGTAGACAAGGCGAAGATCGATATAATTTCCAATCTTCCTGTCCCCACTACAGTGAAAGAAATACGATCGTTTCTAGGTCACGCCGGTTTCTACCGGAGGTTTATTAAGGATTTCAGTGCTGTATCTAGACCACTATGTCAACTCCTTGTTAAAGACCAACCATTTGAGTGGAACAGCAAGTGTCAGGAATCCTTTGATAAACTCAAACATCACCTCACAACAGCTCCGATAATGCAATCTCCGGATTGGAGTCTTCCTTTTGAGCTGATGTGTGATGCGAGTGACACAGCGATTGGAGCTGTTTTAGGGCAAAGGAAAGACAAGAAGCCTACTGTGATCTACTACGCTAGCAGAACCCTTGATGGAGCTCAACGTAATTACTCTACTACTGAAAAGGAGTTGCTAGCAATTGTATTTGCATTGGAGAAATTCAGGCAATATCTGATTGGCTCGCAGATCATTTGCTTCACTGATCATGCTGCATTGAAGTATCTGTTATCCAAAAAGGATACAAAACAACGATTGATACGCTGGATTCTTCTGCTCCAAGAATTTGATTTGGTTATCAAAGATAAAAAGGGGGTGGAGAATGTTGTAGCCGATCACCTCTCACGATTGACATTTGAAGACAATTCTTCACAATCTATTCCGATCAGTGAATCTTTCCCAGATGAGCAACTTTTTGCTGCAACAAGTTTGCCCTGGTATGCTGACATTGTCAATTATCTAGCAACAGGGGAGACCCCGTCTCATTGGTCCACCCCTGACAGAAAAAGGTTTCTATCCATCGCTCGGTGGTTTTACTTTGATGATCCGTACTTGTTTAAGTACTATGCGGATCAAGTAATTAGGCGATGTGTCCCTGAGGAAGATATCTCTCATATTTTAGATTCCTGCCACTCAGAGGCCTGCGGTGGCCATTTCTCAGCCCAGAAAACTGCTCAAAAAGTGTTTAGTAGTGATTTCTACTGGCCGACAGTTTTCAAAGACTGTTATGCATTTTGTAGAGCATGTGCTAGATGCCAAATGCTAGGAAGCTTGTCAAAGAGAAATGAAATGCCAATGACCCCGATTATTACTATTGAAATCTTCGATTGCTGGGGCATCGATTTTATGGGACCATTCCCGCCATCATCTCATTACGAATATATCCTTCTGGCAGTCGAATATGTGTCCAAATGGGTTGAGGCCATTCCGACAAGGAGAAATGATCACAGAACAGTGATCTCATTCTTAAAAGAGAATATTTTGTCTAGATTCGGAACACCGAAAGCCATGATTAGCGATCGTGGAACCCATTTCTGCAATAAGCCTTTTGCGGCATTGATGAAAAAATATGGAGTTAACCATAAGATTGCTCTTTCATATCACCCACAGTCAAATGGTCAGGCAGAGCTAGCCAATAGGGAGATCAAACATATTCTGGAGAAAACCGTTAACATGAATAGAAAGGATTGGTCGTCACGTTTAACTGATGCTCTATGGGCATACAGGACGGCGTACAAGACGAACCTTGGGATGTCTCCCTACAGACTGATATATGGAAAAGCTTGCCATTTGCCTATGGAATTGGAGCATAAGACATATTGGGCCACTAGACTGCTAAACTTTGATATCCACGAAAGTGGTACATTGAGGAAACTACAACTCAATGAATTGGAAGAGATCAGGAATGATGCATATGATCGTGCTCGAACTTATAAGTCAAAGTTAAAAGCTAAGCATGATCAATCAATCCTGAGAAAGAAGTTTGAACCGGGACAGAAAGTATTACTTTACGATTCAAAGCTTCATCTCTTTCCCGGGAAGTTGAGGTCGAGGTGGATAGGACCCTTTGTTGTCAAAGAAGTGTTTCCACACGGAGCAGTAGAGATTGTTAACTCCAAAAATGGTAATGTTTTTAAAGTCAATGGGCAACGTTTAAAACCATTTTTGGAGAAGTTCGAGCCAGAATCAGAGACCATCCAATTGGATGATCCTGATTATTCTTCTTGAAAAATTTTGAGAACCTTGTGTTGTTGTATAGTAGTTTTCTTTCCTTGTGTGCTTCTCTATTTTCTGTTTCCTTTTATTCTTATTCTGTCTTTTTGATTGGCTATAGGATGAATCCATTGCACTTCCTGCCACATTTGCTCTACCATGGGGTCCGTTCTCCAGGAACCCCAGAACAGAGGGAGCAAGAAAGGCCAATTTTTACTCCACTTTCCAGTTCATGCCCAGATTCCCCTATTGCGGTAATCGCCAATATGAATACCTGGGATTTGCTTTGCGCAGTTCGAGAAATTCTGGAAGACCTTCAAATCGATTCGGACGGAGAAGTTGTGGAGTACTCCGTGGATTATGCTGTAGGAGAAGACTTTTCTTCCCCTGAACCTGAGCAGAATTGATAGTTCTTGTAGCAGTTGAATAAGACAGAATTTTATTCTTGTTTTTCTTTTTGTTTGTTTGTTTCTCGACCAAGATCGTGTACTCTTTGGATGACAATAATCCATTTTGAACTTTGAATTGATGATGTTTGGAATAAATTCTTCCTATTTGTGTGATTGATGGGTCTAATCCTTGTTTGAATGATCAAAAGTTTTGTTTCTTTCTTAAAAATGCATTCTTAAACAGTTGGGGGTGATTACATGCATTTCTTTAGTCAATCGATTGAACATGTTTGTCAATCGATTGAACATTTTCTGTGTCAATCGATTGAACTTTTATGTCAATCGATTGAATTCTTTTTCAATCGATTGATATCTTACGTCAATCGATTGACATTTCTCACAGACGTAATGTCTGTTCTTCTCCCTCTCCCTCATTTCAATTCAAAATCTGTGAGAGTGAGAGGGAGTGGGCGATTTTGAGGGAGTGAGAAGGAGACCCCTCCCCAAAATTTTCATCATCACCATCATCATCCTTTTCACATCTCACCCCCACCGTCGTCCTCACCCACACCATCTCCACCGCCTCTGTCCCCGTGTGGACAAAGAGTGAGGAAAAAGGAGAGGGATTCGGGCCTCACATCATCACCATCATCTTCATCATCATCATCAATCTCGTCGTCAGCTTATTCGGGGGCAAACTTTTTGCCGCGATTCCGGTTGAGGTAACCCCCAAACCCATTCCACTCTCTCATCCTTTTTATTGTTCAAATCGATTGAGGGAGTCCCTCATGGTCTTAAGACCATTAATTTATGATAGGGGGACGTGAGACCTTGTTGTGGGCAGCCCCCTATGATCACTGATGTCAATCGATTGACATCAGGGTTCAATCGATTGGAACTCAACTTCAATCGATTGACATCTTATGTCAATCGATTGACATAAACAGAGTGCAGATCCTCAAATTCTTTCATCCTAACTCTCTGTTATGCTTCTATTGCAGCTCCTATGGCTCCGAAACCCAAGGACAGTGGGCCCCATCCAGAAAAGTCAACCTCTTTGGAGATTCCTGACCCGCCGCTCGCTCACGGGTTCAGAAATGACAAGGAGAATACTTGGTACACTAAGTATTTCAGAACTAGAGAAGATATGGTCGAGCGGCAGTTGGAAAACCTCTGGAGTGACGATAAGCTACCATTCCATCTCACGCGTTTACGCGCTCTTCCGAGCTGGCTTCCCGTTCTCACTATTCAGAAAAAAGTGTATGCTTCTTGGATTCGGCCAGTATGTGCCAGTTTGGTTAAGGTGCCGAACGTTCCTTACACATATTTCTCGTGTGTATCGGGACGGGCAATTGAGTTCAGCCCAGCGACAGTCGCTCAGGCACTTGGTATCCCTGAGGTTCCTGATCATATGTACCCTATTCATCCCGACCGTCATTTTCCATCGTATGATGTTGTGGCCACAGAGATCTCAGGCGGGAAGGTGAAGAAATACTCGGGGATCACAGTATTCGACGACCACGACCTGACGACAGACTATCATCTTCTACATTTGACTCTCTGCAGCTGTATCCTCCCCACGACTTATAAGTTAGATTTCGCTGGGTGGTACGCGAGAGTTCTATATGCTATTGGGACCGGTCTGCCTATTTGCCTCGCTCGGCTCTTCATCGAGTTCTTAGTTGAGCCTACACGTCATCCTAGCAAGGCCCAGCACCTCAAGGGTGCATGGGTGATACATAGAGTGTGCGAGCAGGCAGGGTTGGTGATACCAGCAGGAGAGGCGCAGTTAAAATCAAAGATTGGTGTTTTTGGTGAGTCGGCTGCTAGACGGTCAGCAGCGCAATTTAAAAAATTGTCTAAGGGAAAGGGGAAGGTAGGAGAGAGCAGTAAGAGAAAGAAGAGAAAGAGAGGAGACGTGACGTCAGAGGAGGAGGACGTGGACCCAGGGACGCCTACTGAGGCTGAGGGTTAGGATGCAGAGGTAGTTGAGGAGGAGGATGAGGACTCAGGGACGCCGACTGAGGCTGAGGGTCAGTATGAGTTGAGGATGCGTGAGCCACCTACAGCCTCTACACCACTTACAGCCCCTGCACCACCTACAGCCTCTACATCTACCCCTCCATCTCTTCAGACCATTTATGACTTCTTGGTAGAGGAGCGAGCTGCGAGAGTACAGCTTCATGCGATGATTAGAGAGCTCACGGCTGAGCAGTTATTATTAGCTACCCAGATGTCGCGGCTAGGTGGACAGATTGAGCAGATTTCGATGTTGCTTGGGATCGAGCAATCCTTGCGCTCATCTATGCCACCTCCACCGACAGATCCAGCTTCGATGTCGGCTCAGCCAGAGGGCGTTACCTTAGAGACACCGCCACCTCCTTCAGCTGCTGTTCCCTCACCAATTGTGAGTGACCCGGCGACTGTCGCCCAGACTGGGACAGCTTCCGAGGGTGACAGTGAGGTAGCTGTTGATCCTGCGGAGCCCTAGGAGGGAGTGATGGTGAGCGAGAGAGTATTTTGTTGTTTCTAATTTTGTAATCTCTCTTGCATTCCTTTTGTTTGATTTGTGGATATGTTGGTATAATTGTGGATAGTAGTTTTGGTTGGTTGAATAGCTGGGAAGAATGGTTGGTTGTAGTTTTAATCTGTACTTGGACTTCATTGATTTTGGACATTTGTATTACAGATAGTTCTTTTTGTTCATGGATTATGCTTCTATTGTTGATACTTTCGATTATTATCCATATGCTCTTGATCTTGGTTGTTTGGGGAGTTTGTTTTATTCAAACAGGTGAATTCTCCGAATTATGCTGAAATGATAAAAACAGGTGATATCTTCTTTTACTTGAAATATTTTCATTGGGGACAATGTCAATTTCAGTTGGGGGTAGGAAGTAGATATCCAACACCTGTGTTTTCTTGAACTTAGACGCACACCTGTTTAATTTTAGAACTTCCATGTGTTACTTTCTCTTGAAAAAAAAAAAAAAAAAAAAAAAAAAAAACTGTTGTCAAAATTTCTAACTATAAAAACCTCGTTTCTCTTAGTCAAATTATTGTGCAATGATGCATTCATGTTTTCCTTGTTATATTATGGATTTCGATTACATGTTACTTAGTCACTAATCTGGTTTTACGTCCATAGCACGAATATATCCTGAAAACATTTTGCACGAGTTGACAATCACGAAAGAATCTTTGAATGAGAATGAAATACGATTGTCATGATTAATGGATTAATAGTGAAACTTTTAACCCTAGTGAGTTTTGAGCCATTCTTTTATTCTGAGGGTTAATCACAAAACTCGTGTTAATTCTTGAAATACACTTTTATCTCGTTGAGAGTCTCATTCTTGTTTCATTTGGCTGATGCATCAGGAGAACGTTCAGGATTTACTTATTTTAAAACTCAGGAAATACTTGAGATAAGTTATAATGTCTAGAAGATGATTTAGGCCATCGTTTCCTCACCTCATCTCTCGAGGAAGTCTAAAACCTCACTTACCTATCACAAATCAAGGCCTCTACCTAAAATCACATTTTTATAATCAAGCATGTGACGGTTTTGTGAAAATAGTTAAAGGAGAAAAAAGGAGAAGTGATTGCAGATATTTATATATATATATATAAAAAAAAAAAAAAAAGAAAAAAAAAAAAAAAAGAAGAGGAAGAAGAAAAGTGGAAAGCAATAAATAAAAGAAATTGGAGAATTGATAAATAAAAGGTGTGAAGTGGAGTTGGTTTTACTATGTCACATGCTTGAACTCATTTTTCACAGTCCATTATCTCTTACCTCTCCTCATATTTCTGTCACAAGTCCTAAGGATTCTGGATTAATTTTAACAAATCTCGAGTATGAAATGAGTTTTCCACAGTAGATCGCTCCTGTTGTAATTGGTATTCTATCCATGAGACTCATGCACCTCAAATAAGCGTTCTTCAGTGTCTAGTATGTAAGCATGTTTGATTGCCTCTACATTTACTCATTTGAGCTTCATACTATGAGTGCATAAGTTTTACGCCAGTTTCAGAGTGATTTTTATTTTGAGCGAAAACCGTGGGAGAATTGAGTTGAAACTATGAAGTCTTAAACATGTCAATCTAAATAATTCTGAGATAAAAATTTCTATCGTAGTTGTTAACTCCCCACACACACAAGGATATATAAATGCTGTGAATGTAGTTTAACTTGAATAGTTACTTTGTAACATGTTGTTTACTTCCATAGCATGATAAAGGAATTCATATCCTTGTTAAGCAGAATTTTTAGCATAAAAGAGAAATTGAAGCTTTGACGAGTTTGGAAAATTTGACATTTGAATTTTGTGGGTAAATTCTCTGAAAACCCTCACGAGACACAACTCGTCCTTTAGGGTAAACCTAAGGGTTCAAAGGCTTGTTGCAAACGCTAAATGCAACCGCGATTCTTGCGACAGTGAGTTAAGATTTCCCTTTTTGTTTTAGCTTAATAAAACTGTAACGTAAATAGATGGTTGTCTTAATTTGTGTTAATTCCGCTTCATTGCTAGAGACTAGCAAAGCGCTAGTTGGGGGTCGTGATGAGAGCTGATATTTGCTTAATATTAGCTCGATAATGAGTAAAAACTGACTGGATTTAACCTCATTTCTCTAGTATTACCTGCACTTGTGTTTTAATTTGTTTCTTTACACAATGATGTATTTTTCGTGGTATGTTGTTGTGTTTAGATCTTTGAATGCAGGTTCTGAAGTTAAAAGGAATAACAAGTTGAAAGGAATAACTAAAGAAACAAATTGATGAAGTCTTGATACCAATCAATTGACATAGTATTAATCGATTGACATATTTTCCTTACCAATTGATTGAACTATTGTCAATCGATTGACATCTTTATCAATCGATTGACATCTTTGTCAATCGATTGACTTAAACTGGAAACAGTCTGTTTTAATGGCGCAAGATTTCAGCAATCAGGCGACGACCAGCCGTTATGGAATGAACCTGGACGCCTCTAGCTTGTATGTCTGACATTATATATAGAGGAGAGTGTAGAGGGCTAGGGGGTTGGCTCATTTTTTTGATGGTTTTGTAGGATTTCCATGGTTTATCGGATCAAAGCAAAGGAATAGTGGAGGATTTATTTAATTTTGAATTCAGTTTAAGTTCAGGTTTATTTCCATTTCCCTTGTGGTTTTGCTGCTTGAGTAATTGCAAGATACCTTGGTTTGATTTGAATTCGATTTTTGAAAACTTATTGTGTTTAAGTTTAATCCATGCCTTTTGATTATAATTATCTTCGAATTAATTCTGTTTTCATTAAATTCAACATGTCTGAGTAGTTCCTGGTTGGGAATAATGTGAAAAAACATTGTTCCCAGCCCTCTGCCATGATTCTGTAAAAGAGTCAATGTCAATCGATTGAATACAGAGTTCAATCGATTGACATTGATTCCAAGTCAATCGATTGAACTAAATGTCAATCGATTGAAAGCCATTTCATATCAATCGATTGATATTATGTCAATCGATTGGTATGTTTATGACTTGGGTTTACTCCTTTTTGTATTCCAGTAACTTTTGTTTAAGAAACTAAGCCCAATTCGATCTTTCTAGTTCAAATTGCAATCTGATTTTGAAATAAGAGTACTTTTGATTAGTTAAGTCAGTGAACACCCATAACAAACACATTAAATATTTCATACTCAATTTGTTAGTTATTGTTCATGGTTTTAATTAACTTTTTATTTCAGTCCTTCATAAATAAGTTAGGTAATCAAACCACTAAGTATGCAATTCACATACTTAGTGTCTAGAATGCTTAATTTAATCATTTTCGAAATAAGGAATACTCTAAGGATAAAACCCCAGCTGTTTGTTTTGTTAAAATCATGGTAGTGGCTGGTACTTTGTGGATTCACATGCTCCCAATTCTTTTCATATTTGATTTCATATCACAGCTTGTAATTCAATTGAGTTAAGTTATCGCTTTACTTTATTTTGTTTCTTTCATTTGCTCTATAGGACTGTTATAACTCCCCCCCATCTAAAAGAAATCATCTTTTATTTCATTCTAGGATTCAATCTAGAGTTTTCTGCCTTTATCTTCCGTCCTTTGGGATTCGACCCGGTCTTACCGGTTTTAAACGCGACGCGACCGTCTTCACTTGGACGTACTCTTCAGAGAACACAATTTCAGTCGTGTCAAGTTTTTGGCGCCGTTGCCGGGGACGGCAACAAAGGCCAGATGCTTTCGATTAATCCAATCATTTCTTATCCCATTTCTATCTTCCTTTTTCCTTTTGTTCTTCAGAACACAAGTCGTATTGTTGTGTCTTTCTATGTCCTTTGATTCCACCAGAGCCTTCATCACAAATCTGTTTGAAGATCCTATCCATAGTGCTGATAATCCCATTTTCACTCCATCCACTTCCAACTCAATGTCTGATATAGAGAGCCAGCAAGGAGAGAATAGGCATGACCTCATTGATGATGGTCAACGACCTTTACGAGAACTCTTGGCTCCTGATCGCACTGCCACACCTTCTTGTATCCGCATTCCTCCACACACGGGTACATTCCATTTTCGTAATGGGATGATTCAACTTTTACCTACATTTCACGGAATGGATAAAGAGAAGGCGTACTTGCACATTCGAGATTTTGAAGATGTTTGTGGCACTTTCACAGATCAGACTTGCCCAAGTGATATAATCCGACTAAAGCTTTTTCCCTTCACCTTGAAGGACAAAGCGAAGTCATGGTTATTGTCACTCAAACCGAATTCGATTTCGACTTGGCCAGCAATTCATGAAGCCTTTCTCAAAAAGTTTTTCCCTAATCGATTAACAACAGACATCTTGAGACAAATCAAGATGTATAATCAAAAAGAGGAAGAAACTTTTGCTGAGGCATGGGAGCGTTTCAAGGATTTGTTACTGCTCTGCCCGCATCATGGTTTTGAGAAGTGGCGAACAATAAGCTTCTTCTATGATGGCCTAAGTCCAAAGTCAAAGAAGCTCGTAGAAACTACGAGTGACGGTGAGTTCATAAGCAAGAATGCCGACCAAGCAGAAGCTCATTTTGAATGGTTAGCCGAACACGCACCAGAATGGGAAACTCAAGTGACGAGAACTGAGCCCAGTTCAAGTTCAAATAAAAAGAGTATTTATCAGCTGAAGGCAGAAGATGGCTTACTGGAGAAATACGAGCAACTGGCTCGTAAATTGGAAATTTTGGAAGCAAAGAAGGACCCGGTGATACAATTTGCATCTGAGGAATCATGTTCAAGCTGTCTACAAATGGGGCATACCTCTCAACATTGCCAAATATACCCTGTTTACCAAGAACAGAGTCCAGTGGAGGTACATGCTGTAAATGCCCCTAATCGTTTCAACCCCAATGATAGGTGGACTCATCCTAGTTTTGATCAAAGAAACAGTGCTGCTGCAGCAAACCCATCTCAACAGTGGCAGCCGAATAAAGGAAACCAGTACCGACCTCAAAACCAAGGGTACCACCAGAGTTACCAACCTCCTTCTACTTATCAACAAAATCAAGGGTATCACCAGAACCAATATCAAAATCATTCACCTCAATCCAACTACAATCAGGGAGGCAACAACCAACCCTCATCAAACACTTATGTGCCACCCCATAAGAAGGCACAAGAGGATCCTAATATGCTCATGATGCAGCAGATGATGCAGCTAATGAGTAAACTCAACACAAGTGTGGAGAGGTTAGCTGCCCAACAAGGGGATCGAGAACGAACTATGTTCCCTGCACAGCCAGAGCCAAATCCTAAAGGCCAACACTCAGGTACAGGACCCTCAGGATCTGGACCACATGAGGAGGCCAAGGCTGTAACTGTGTTGAGAAGTGGAAAGGAAATTGAGAAAGTCTCTTTGCCCTCACAACCTGTGGTTAGTAATGGAGAGGAGGTAGAGAATGAAGAAGAATTGGTAGAAGAAGAAAGAGAGGGCGAAACAGTTGAGCCCAAAACAATAGTTCCAGAGGATACTGAAATAAAGAGAAGACCTGGAAAAGAACCCCTCCTTGAGGAGGCAACCAAATGTCCTTTTCCGGCACCATATCCTCAGAGGTTGAAGAAACCTCAACAAGAAACGAAAAGTCAGGAGTTTCTGGAGTTATTCAAGCAGGTAAAGATCAATCTCCCACTCCTAGACGCAATTAAACAAGTGCCTTCCTACGCCAAGTTCCTAAAAGACTTGTGCACTGTAAAAAGGAAGAAAAGTGTTAAGAAGAGTGCTTACTTGGCATGCCAGGCAAGTGCAATCGTAAAACACGATTTGCCTCCTAAATACAAGGATCCAGGCACACCAACAGTTTCTTGTATAATCGGTCAGAAGAAAGTGAACAATGCGTTACTCGATTTGGGATCGAGTGTTAATCTCTTACCTTACACTGTTTATCAACAGTTAGGGTTAGGAGAACTCAAGCCCACTCGCATTACTCTTCAACTGGCAGATCGATCAATTAAATATCCGCGTGGAGTGCTAGAAGATGTCTTAGTCCAGATTGACACCTTTGTCTTTCCTGTTGACTTTGTTGTTCTGGATACTGAACCAGTTTACAATGCTAAATCTCAGATTCCAGTAATCTTTGGACGTCCTTTCCTCGCGACAATTGATGCGACGATTAAAGTAAGGAGTGGAGTTATGACCGTTGTCTTTGGAAACATGACATTGAATATCAAGATCTTTTCAAATCCAAAAATTGAAGATTTTGATGATGAGGAAGAGGAGGTGAATTGGGTAGAAGCAGTAATTCAGGATTGCTTTGATTCAACTGCTCACTCTGATCCTATGGAGTCCGTTATGACTAACTCATGTTATGAATTGGAAAGATACACTCCACAAGACGAAAGAATGAGTCAGATATGTTCTATCTTGGAGGTTGCTGAAGAGGAAGTTGCAAGAACAATGTGGACGGCTCAATATGAGCAGCTACCGCCAAAGACCAAGTTGGCTGTCCCGTCAAACCTGCAATTTCCAGAGTTGGAACTGAAAGAGCTCCCAAAAGAATTGAAATATGTATTCTTGGGAGAGGAGAAGACCTTTCCTGTGATAATTTCATCTGTTTTAAATCACGAACAGGAAGGCAAACTGATACAGTTGCTTAAGCAACACAGGAGTGCGTTAGGATGGACCGTTGCTGATTTAAGAGGAATTAGTCCATCTATATGTACCCACAAGATTTACCTTGAGGAAGATGCCAAACCTTGTCGTCAAATGCAAAGGCGTCTTAACCCAAACATGCAAGAGGTGGTGAAGAAGGAAGTTTTGAAGTTGCTGGATGTTGGGGTTATTTATCCAATTTCAGATAGTCCTTGGGTGAGTCCAACTCAAGTAGTGCCGAAGAAAGCTGGCATTATGGTGGTAGAAAATAAAGCAGGATAATTGGTACCCACACGTGTAACCACGAGCTGGCGCATGTGTATTGACTATCGAAGGTTAAATGCAGTAACTCGGAAAGATCATTTTCCATTGCCCTTTATGGATCAAATGCTCGAAAGGGTAGCAGGTCACCAATTCTATTGTTTCCTGGATGGTTATAGTGGTTATAACCAAATCAAAATTGATCCTGTAGATCAAGAGAAAACCACTTTTACCTGCCCGTTTGGAACATTTTCATATCGCCGGATGCCATTTGGATTGTGCAACGCACCTGCTACTTTTCAGCGGTGCATGCTGAGCATCTTCAGCGATATGGTGGAGAAGATTATGGAGGTTTTTATGGATGATTTCTCTGTATTTGGAAGCAGCTTTGATGATTGCTTGGAAAACCTCCAGAAAGTCTTGAAAAGATGTGAGGAAAAGAATTTGGTCCTCAACTGGGAAAAATGTCACTTTATGGTGACGAAAGGGATTGTCTTGGGACATATCGTGTCTGCTGAGGGAATACAAGTAGACAAGGCGAAGATCGATATAATTTCCAATCTTCCTGTCCCCACTACAGTGAAAGAAATACGATCGTTTCTAGGTCACGCCGGTTTCTACCGGAGGTTTATTAAGGATTTCAGTGCTGTATCTAGACCACTATGTCAACTCCTTGTTAAAGACCAACCATTTGAGTGGAACAGCAAGTGTCAGGAATCCTTTGATAAACTCAAACATCACCTCACAACAGCTCCGATAATGCAATCTCCGGATTGGAGTCTTCCTTTTGAGCTGATGTGTGATGCGAGTGACACAGCGATTGGAGCTGTTTTAGGGCAAAGGAAAGACAAGAAGCCTACTGTGATCTACTACGCTAGCAGAACCCTTGATGGAGCTCAACGTAATTACTCTACTACTGAAAAGGAGTTGCTAGCAATTGTATTTGCATTGGAGAAATTCAGGCAATATCTGATTGGCTCGCAGATCATTTGCTTCACTGATCATGCTGCATTGAAGTATCTGTTATCCAAAAAGGATACAAAACAACGATTGATACGCTGGATTCTTCTGCTCCAAGAATTTGATTTGGTTATCAAAGATAAAAAGGGGGTGGAGAATGTTGTAGCCGATCACCTCTCACGATTGACATTTGAAGACAATTCTTCACAATCTATTCCGATCAGTGAATCTTTCCCAGATGAGCAACTTTTTGCTGCAACAAGTTTGCCCTGGTATGCTGACATTGTCAATTATCTAGCAACAGGGGAGACCCCGTCTCATTGGTCCACCCCTGACAGAAAAAGGTTTCTATCCATCGCTCGGTGGTTTTACTTTGATGATCCGTACTTGTTTAAGTACTATGCGGATCAAGTAATTAGGCGATGTGTCCCTGAGGAAGATATCTCTCATATTTTAGCTTCCTGCCACTCAGAGGCCTGCGGTGGCCATTTCTCAGCCCAGAAAACTGCTCAAAAAGTGTTTAGTAGTGATTTCTACTGGCCGACAGTTTTCAAAGACTGTTATGCATTTTGTAGAGCATGTGCTAGATGCCAAATGCTAGGAAGCTTGTCAAAGAGAAATGAAATGCCAATGACCCCGATTATTACTATTGAAATCTTCGATTGCTGGGGCATCGATTTTATGGGACCATTCCCGCCATCATCTCATTACGAATATATCCTTCTGGCAGTCGAATATGTGTCCAAATGGGTTGAGGCCATTCCGACAAGGAGAAATGATCACAGAACAGTGATCTCATTCTTAAAAGAGAATATTTTGTCTAGATTCGGAACACCGAAAGCCATGATTAGCGATCGTGGAACCCATTTCTGCAATAAGCCTTTTGCGGCATTGATGAAAAAATATGGAGTTAACCATAAGATTGCTCTTTCATATCACCCACAGTCAAATGGTCAGGCAGAGCTAGCCAATAGGGAGATCAAACATATTCTGGAGAAAACCGTTAACATCAATAGAAAGGATTGGTCGTCACGTTTAACTGATGCTCTATGGGCATACAGGACGGCGTACAAGACGAACCTTGGGATGTCTCCCTACAGACTGATATATGGAAAAGCTTGCCATTTGCCTATGGAATTGGAGCATAAGACATATTGGGCCACTAGACTGCTAAACTTTGATATCCACGAAAGTGGTACATTGAGGAAACTACAACTCAATGAATTGGAAGAGATCAGGAATGATGCATATGATCGTGCTCGAACTTATAAGTCAAAGTTAAAAGCTAAGCATGATCAATCAATCCTGAGAAAGAAGTTTGAACCGGGACAGAAAGTATTACTTTACGATTCAAAGCTTCATCTCTTTCCCGGGAAGTTGAGGTCGAGGTGGATAGGACCCTTTGTTGTCAAAGAAGTGTTTCCACACGGAGCAGTAGAGATTGTTAACTCCAAAAATGGTAATGTTTTTAAAGTCAATGGGCAACGTTTAAAACCATTTTTGGAGAAGTTCGAGCCAGAATCAGAGACCATCCAATTGGATGATCCTGATTATTCTTCTTGAAAAATTTTGAGAACCTTGTGTTGTTGTATAGTAGTTTTCTTTCCTTGTGTGCTTCTCTATTTTCTGTTTCCTTTTATTCTTATTCTGTCTTTTTGATTGGCTATAGGATGAATCCATTGCACTTCCTGCCACATTTGCTCTACCATGGGGTCCGTTCTCCAGGAACCCCAGAACAGAGGGAGCAAGAAAGGCCAATTTTTACTCCACTTTCCAGTTCATGCCCAGATTCCCCTATTGCGGTAATCGCCAATATGAATACCTGGGATTTGCTTTGCGCAGTTCGAGAAATTCTGGAAGACCTTCAAATCGATTCGGACGGAGAAGTTGTGGAGTACTCCGTGGATTATGCTGTAGGAGAAGACTTTTCTTCCCCTGAACCTGAGCAGAATTGATAGTTCTTGTAGCAGTTGAATAAGACAGAATTTTATTCTTGTTTTTCTTTTTGTTTGTTTGTTTCTCGACCAAGATCGTGTACTCTTTGGATGACAATAATCCATTTTGAACTTTGAATTGATGATGTTTGGAATAAATTCTTCCTATTTGTGTGATTGATGGGTCTAATCCTTGTTTGAATGATCAAAAGTTTTGTTTCTTTCTTAAAAATGCATTCTTAAACAGTTGGGGGTGATTACATGCATTTCTTTAGTCAATCGATTGAACATGTTTGTCAATCGATTGAACATTTTCTGTGTCAATCGATTGAACTTTTATGTCAATCGATTGAATTCTTTTTCAATCGATTGATATCTTACGTCAATCGATTGACATTTCTCACAGACGTAATGTCTGTTCTTCTCCCTCTCCCTCATTTCAATTCAAAATCTGTGAGAGTGAGAGGGAGTGGGCGATTTTGAGGGAGTGAGAAGGAGACCCCTCCCCAAAATTTTCATCATCACCATCATCATCCTTTTCACATCTCACCCCCACCGTCGTCCTCACCCACACCATCTCCACCGCCTCTGTCCCCGTGTGGACAAAGAGTGAGGAAAAAGGAGAGGGATTCGGGCCTCACATCATCACCATCATCTTCATCATCATCATCAATCTCGTCGTCAGCTTATTCGGGGGCAAACTTTTTGCCGCGATTCCGGTTGAGGTAACCCCCAAACCCATTCCACTCTCTCATCCTTTTTATTGCTCAAATCGATTGAGGGAGTCCCTCATGGTCTTAAGACCATTAATTTATGATAGGGGGACGTGAGACCTTGTTGTGGGCAGCCCCCTATGATCACTGATGTCAATCGATTGACATCAGGGTTCAATCGATTGGAACTCAACTTCAATCGATTGACATCTTATGTCAATCGATTGACATAAACAGAGTGCAGATCCTCAAATTCTTTCATCCTAACTCTCTGTTATGCTTCTATTGCAGCTCCTATGGCTCCGAAACCCAAGGACAGTGGGCCCCATCCAGAAAAGTCAACCTCTTTGGAGATTCCTGACCCGCCGCTCGCTCACGGGTTCAGAAATGACAAGGAGAATACTTGGTACACTAAGTATTTCAGAACTAGAGAAGATATGGTCGAGCGGCAGTTGGAAAACCTCTGGAGTGACGATAAGCTACCATTCCATCTCACGCGTTTACGCGCTCTTCCGAGCTGGCTTCCCGTTCTCACTATTCAGAAAAAAGTGTATGCTTCTTGGATTCGGCCAGTATGTGCCAGTTTGGTTAAGGTGCCGAACGTTCCTTACACATATTTCTCGTGTGTATCGGGACGGGCAATTGAGTTCAGCCCAGCGACAGTCGCTCAGGCACTTGGTATCCCTGAGGTTCCTGATCATATGTACCCTATTCATCCCGACCGTCATTTTCCATCGTATGATGTTGTGGCCACAGAGATCTCAGGCGGGAAGGTGAAGAAATACTCGGGGATCACAGTATTCGACGACCACGACCTGACGACAGACTATCATCTTCTACATTTGACTCTCTGCAGCTGTATCCTCCCCACGACTTATAAGTTAGATTTCGCTGGGTGGTACGCGAGAGTTCTATATGCTATTGGGACCGGTCTGCCTATTTGCCTCGCTCGGCTCTTCATCGAGTTCTTAGTTGAGCCTACACGTCATCCTAGCAAGGCCCAGCACCTCAAGGGTGCATGGGTGATACATAGAGTGTGCGAGCAGGCAGGGTTGGTGATACCAGCAGGAGAGGCGCAGTTAAAATCAAAGATTGGTGTTTTTGGTGAGTCGGCTGCTAGACGGTCAGCAGCGCAATTTAAAAAATTGTCTAAGGGAAAGGGGAAGGTAGGAGAGAGCAGTAAGAGAAAGAAGAGAAAGAGAGGAGACGTGACGTCAGAGGAGGAGGACGTGGACCCAGGGACGCCTACTGAGGCTGAGGGTTAGGATGCAGAGGTAGTTGAGGAGGAGGATGAGGACTCAGGGACGCCGACTGAGGCTGAGGGTCAGTATGAGTTGAGGATGCGTGAGCCACCTACAGCCTCTACACCACTTACAGCCCCTGCACCACCTACAGCCTCTACATCTACCCCTCCATCTCTTCAGACCATTTATGACTTCTTGGTAGAGGAGCGAGCTGCGAGAGTACAGCTTCATGCGATGATTAGAGAGCTCACGGCTGAGCAGTTATTATTAGCTACCCAGATGTCGCGGCTAGGTGGACAGATTGAGCAGATTTCGATGTTGCTTGGGATCGAGCAATCCTTGCGCTCATCTATGCCACCTCCACCGACAGATCCAGCTTCGATGTCGGCTCAGCCAGAGGGCGTTACCTTAGAGACACCGCCACCTCCTTCAGCTGCTGTTCCCTCACCAATTGTGAGTGACCCGGCGACTGTCGCCCAGACTGGGACAGCTTCCGAGGGTGACGGTGAGGTAGCTGTTGATCCTGCGGAGCCCTAGGAGGGAGTGATGGTGAGCGAGAGAGTATTTTGTTGTTTCTAATTTTGTAATCTCTCTTGCATTCCTTTTGTTTGATTTGTGGATATGTTGGTATAATTGTGGATAGTAGTTTTGGTTGGTTGAATAGCTGGGAAGAATGGTTGGTTGTAGTTTTAATCTGTACTTGGACTTCATTGATTTTGGACATTTGTATTACAGATAGTTCTTTTTGTTCATGGATTATGCTTCTATTGTTGATACTTTCGATTATTATCCATATGCTCTTGATCTTGGTTGTTTGGGGAGTTTGTTTTATTCAAACAGGTGAATTCTCCGAATTATGCTGAAATGATAAAAACAGGTGATATCTTCTTTTACTTGAAATATTTTCATTGGGGACAATGTCAATTTCAGTTGGGGGTAGGAAGTAGATATCCAACACCTGTGTTTTCTTGAACTTAGACGCACACCTGTTTAATTTTAGAACTTCCATGTGTTACTTTCTCTTGAAAAAAAAAAAAAAAAAAAAAAAAAAAAACTGTTGTCAAAATTTCTAACTATAAAAACCTCGTTTCTCTTAGTCAAATTATTGTGCAATGATGCATTCATGTTTTCCTTGTTATATTATGGATTTCGATTACATGTTACTTAGTCACTAATCTGGTTTTACGTCCATAGCACGAATATATCCTGAAAACATTTTGCACGAGTTGACAATCACGAAAGAATCTTTGAATGAGAATGAAATACGATTGTCATGATTAATGGATTAATAGTGAAACTTTTAACCCTAGTGAGTTTTGAGCCATTCTTTTATTCTGAGGGTTAATCACAAAACTCGTGTTAATTCTTGAAATACACTTTTATCTCGTTGAGAGTCTCATTCTTGTTTCATTTGGCTGATGCATCAGGAGAACGTTCAGGATTTACTTATTTTAAAACTCAGGAAATACTTGAGATAAGTTATAATGTCTAGAAGATGATTTAGGCCATCGTTTCCTCACCTCATCTCTCGAGGAAGTCTAAAACCTCACTTACCTATCACAAATCAAGGCCTCTACCTAAAATCACATTTTTATAATCAAGCATGTGACGGTTTTGTGAAAATAGTTAAAGGAGAAAAAAGGAGAAGTGATTGCAGATATTTATATATATATATATAAAAAAAAAAAAAAAGAAAAAAAAAAAAAAAAGAAGAGGAAGAAGAAAAGTGGAAAGCAATAAATAAAAGAAATTGGAGAATTGATAAATAAAAGGTGTGAAGTGGAGTTGGTTTTACTATGTCACATGCTTGAACTCATTTTTCACAGTCCATTATCTCTTACCTCTCCTCATATTTCTGTCACAAGTCCTAAGGATTCTGGATTAATTTTAACAAATCTCGAGTATGAAATGAGTTTTCCACAGTAGATCGCTCCTGTTGTAATTGGTATTCTATCCATGAGACTCATGCACCTCAAATAAGCGTTCTTCAGTGTCTAGTATGTAAGCATGTTTGATTGCCTCTACATTTACTCATTTGAGCTTCATACTATGAGTGCATAAGTTTTACGCCAGTTTCAGAGTGATTTTTATTTTGAGCGAAAACCGTGGGAGAATTGAGTTGAAACTATGAAGTCTTAAACATGTCAATCTAAATAATTCTGAGATAAAAATTTCTATCGTAGTTGTTAACTCCCCACACACACAAGGATATATAAATGCTGTGAATGTAGTTTAACTTGAATAGTTACTTTGTAACATGTTGTTTACTTCCATAGCATGATAAAGGAATTCATATCCTTGTTAAGCAGAATTTTTAGCATAAAAGAGAAATTGAAGCTTTGACGAGTTTGGAAAATTTGACATTTGAATTTTGTGGGTAAATTCTCTGAAAACCCTCACGAGACACAACTCGTCCTTTAGGGTAAACCTAAGGGTTCAAAGGCTTGTTGCAAACGCTAAATGCAACCGCGATTCTTGCGACAGTGAGTTAAGATTTCCCTTTTTGTTTTAGCTTAATAAAACTGTAACGTAAATAGATGGTTGTCTTAATTTGTGTTAATTCCGCTTCATTGCTAGAGACTAGCAAAGCGCTAGTTGGGGGTCGTGATGAGAGCTGATATTTGCTTAATATTAGCTCGATAATGAGTAAAAACTGACTGGATTTAACCTCATTTCTCTAGTATTACCTGCACTTGTGTTTTAATTTGTTTCTTTACACAATGATGTATTTTTCGTGGTATGTTGTTGTGTTTAGATCTTTGAATGCAGGTTCTGAAGTTAAAAGGAATAACAAGTTGAAAGGAATAACTAAAGAAACAAATTGATGAAGTCTTGATACCAATCAATTGACATAGTATTAATCGATTGACATATTTTCCTTACCAATTGATTGAACTATTGTCAATCGATTGACATCTTTATCAATCGATTGACATCTTTGTCAATCGATTGACTTAAACTGGAAACAGTCTGTTTTAATGGCGCAAGATTTCAGCAATCAGGCGACGACCAGCCGTTATGGAATGAACCTGGACGCCTCTAGCTTGTATGTCTGACATTATATATAGAGGAGAGTGTAGAGGGCTAGGGGGTTGGCTCATTTTTTTGATGGTTTTGTAGGATTTCCATGGTTTATCGGATCAAAGCAAAGGAATAGTGGAGGATTTATTTAATTTTGAATTCAGTTTAAGTTCAGGTTTATTTCCATTTCCCTTGTGGTTTTGCTGCTTGAGTAATTGCAAGATACCTTGGTTTGATTTGAATTCGATTTTTGAAAACTTATTGTGTTTAAGTTTAATCCATGCCTTTTGATTATAATTATCTTCGAATTAATTCTGTTTTCATTAAATTCAACATGTCTGAGTAGTTCCTGGTTGGGAATAATGTGAAGAAACATTGTTCCCAGCCCTCTGCCATGATTCTGTAAAAGAGTCAATGTCAATCGATTGAATACAGAGTTCAATCGATTGACATTGATTCCAAGTCAATCGATTGAACTAAATGTCAATCGATTGAAAGCCATTTCATATCAATCGATTGATATTATGTCAATCGATTGGTATGTTTATGACTTGGGTTTACTCCTTTTTGTATTCCAGTAACTTTTGTTTAAGAAACTAAGCCCAATTCGATCTTTCTAGTTCAAATTGCAATCTGATTTTGAAATAAGAGTACTTTTGATTAGTTAAGTCAGTGAACACCCATAACAAACACATTAAATATTTCATACTCAATTTGTTAGTTATTGTTCATGGTTTTAATTAACTTTTTATTTCAGTCCTTCATAAATAAGTTAGGTAATCAAACCACTAAGTATGCAATTCACATACTTAGTGTCTAGAATGCTTAATTTAATCATTTTCGAAATAAGGAATACTCTAAGGATAAAACCCCAGCTGTTTGTTTTGTTAAAATCATGGTAGTGGCTGGTACTTTGTGGATTCACATGCTCCCAATTCTTTTCATATTTGATTTCATATCACAGCTTGTAATTCAATTGAGTTAAGTTATCGCTTTACTTTATTTTGTTTCTTTCATTTGCTCTATAGGACTGTTATAACTCCCCCCCATCTAAAAGAAATCATCTTTTATTTCATTCTAGGATTCAATCTAGAGTTTTCTGCCTTTATCTTCCGTCCTTTGGGATTCGACCCGGTCTTACCGGTTTTAAACGCGACGCGACCGTCTTCACTTGGACGTACTCTTCAGAGAACACAATTTCAGTCGTGTCAGTATGCAACTACCACGTGGCGGATTAATACACATTACCTACAATTGGCAGTGCAATTTTTACCTGCATGTGTGTATCATCGCGTGAGCTCAACACACACAAAGATTGTTGAATTTGGAGCCCAAACAATTCTGTGCAGTGTGTGCGTGTGTACTATGTGTATAGTGTGCACTATGTGTTTGTGCTTGGAGCCCAAGCATTTTAAATGCTATAAGTAAATACCCCCCCCACAACATAATCTCACCCAAACTCTCTATCTCTCAGCACCTCTCTCTCTCTCTCTCTCGGGTACACACACACCCACAAATATTGGTTATTCACACACACATATCATTACTTAGATACACAAACACATACACATATAGATTCAAGGAGTTTAAATCAATCTTTGAGCTTTGAATTTTGGGTAAGCTTTTGAACATCCATGTTGTTAAATTCAGTTTATATTTTTAAAACTGTTATTGTTGATATACACATATACATAGACACACACTTATATATATATATATATATATCTCATATATATATATATCGTTAAGGGTCCAAAAATAGCGAGCAGAAAAACTATCACAGAAACGTGATTTCTTTATATCAAATGAAAGGTCTCGATCCCACGAGGCTCCATTTCAAATTTCAAAAGCTAATTCATAGCGGTTGCGACAAATGGTCGATTTAAAGTTTTGTCACCATTCGATTTTTCGATAAAATCAAGAGTTGTGGTTTGATTCATAAAAAATCCAATTCCATATTTGAAATCTACGCGGAAAAAGGAAGAGATTCATATATTGGAAGTCTATTTTTAATTAAGTTTTCAAAATGGGTCAAAACCAGTATTTGATTTCAAAACAGGGGAAGGAGAAAGAAGAAGACGACACTGTGACAACTCGCGCGCGTGACCCGCGGGCGCGACCAGGCACTTTTCAAAAACTATTTTTTTATTAACCACGTGGCCTTACTAAACAAATTCCGCGCGAGCGAGGCCTCGCGCGAGCGGCCCGCGCGAGCAAGATCCTGCGCACTCGACCTTGGGCAGTTTAATAAAATCTTCTATTTTGTGGTATTTAAGTCTGCTACGAGCTAAGGGACCTTGTACCCTAAGCTTTAAGAGTTGTACTTTACCTTTGTAGTAGTTGTACTCATGCTTTGAGGTGTTGTACCTCACTAATATACGCGCATTATTGTATATTGAGATTTGTAACAGATTGAGCAGTTCCGGTTTCTATTCTGATTAATTATTCAGTCTATCCTCGGTGAACGGTAGTTCCATATAACCCTCAATAAAGGTGTATAACATGTTAATACTGTACTTACGTGTTTACTTGAGCTGCTATGCCTTGAGTGGTTACTTGAGCTGCTATGCTTTATGTGTTTACCTGGATGATTTCAATATGTCTATTATGTTGCTTTGAATTGGTAGCATGCCTTAATAATCTGTCTTATGAAATATTGAATATGTCTTGATGTTTAGAGCTCGCATATGTCATAGCATTTCATAAGCATGAGCATGAACACGAAAATCACGAAAATGATTTTGGGATGAAAGACCTTAGAGGCTTTCGATTTTTGAAAAAGGAAGATCTTAGAGACTTCCAGGTTTTGAAAAGGGAAGATCTTAGAGGCTTCCGTGCATAAAACCCTCTAGGAGGGATTTTGTTTTGAAAAGATAGAAATCCCGGATTTGTGGGTAGGCATGTGAGATGGGTACCACTAGGAACTCGAATTGCGGGATATGCTGCAAGAAACCCCCGTAACGTTGAAGGCTAGGCCTCCGTGTAATTCGTAAGGCCCAAAGTCCCGCACGTTTGAGTCTAGGCCTACGTGGACGGGAAACCCATGGTCCGGGTAAGGATATTTACGATTGAGGGTGAGTGTTTGAAAAGGGCATGAAAATGGTTTTCATGCATTGATATTGGCATTCATGGCACTCACGCATGTTATATAACAGATGCTATTGTGTGGTTATATGACTATACGAGCCTTTTTGGCTTATGGACTATTAAACCTTTCTTTCAGGTGATATAGATAAAGGCAAGGCCCCGAGACTTGACAATGCTTCCGCTATAGTTTGAAGACCCGTGTATGGGGATTATCATTTAGTTAATGTAATACAATTTGGTTTCAAAGAACCTATTATGTTTAAATTAGACAAATGTTAGTCCACTCGCTTTTAAATAAAGAGATAGCTTAACTATGATTTTCCGCTGCTTATATTGAAAACGTTTTGTTTCAAGAAAGGAATATTTTAAATGAAAACCAGATTTTTGATTTATAAATGTTTCCAAATGATGAACATATAATTCAGGTAAACCTCGGAGTCTAGGACCCGGGGAGTTGCCGATTGGTGTCAAAGCCTACTGTTATGGTTTATTATTGTGCCTCTGCTTGGATGACACCCCGTCGCCCGGAACCGTGGCGGGGCGGGTCGGGGCGTCATAGAATGGTATCAGAGCATAACCGGATCGAATACCTTGGACGCCGGGTTATGTGCTCGTATGTTTAGTTTTGTTGACATGTTAGACATGATTAGTTGATAAACGAAGTATGAATTGATATGTGTTAACTTGTTACTTAGTAACTTGAGATGTTAACTACTTACTTGACATATACGTGTTTTGTCGATTGCACTTCGTGATTAGATCATGTTGTGTGATTCGTTTACTCGATTCGATCTTATTATAGTTATGCCGCCGCGTCGTGAGAGTCGTAGTTTTGAGCTTGAGGCTGACGATCAGTTATCGGCTGCGTCGGTACCAGTTAGAGGCCGAGATCGAGGCCGTGCTCGAGGACGTGGTCCACGGAGGGGCCGTGGTCAAGGTCAAGGCCGTGGTCGAGGTTGTGGTCGTGGTCGAGGTCACGCGCATGATGTTGCATTTGAGTCTGAAGCTTCCACAGGACCGGTTGATATTCCTGATGGACTGCAAGGGTTACAGAATGTTGCCGATGTAATTGCAAGGGCAGTTAGAGATGCTATGCTGCCTCCTCCCCCTCGTGCTCCGAGAGGTGAGACCAATCCCGCTAGAGCTTGGGAGCGGCTGATTACCAAGGATTTTGATGCTAGGAAGCCGCCATAGTTCTCTGGTAGCTCTGACCCGATGGCTATAGAGGATTGGCTTCAGCATATCATGAAGATATTCAAATTCATTGATCTTCATGAGGATGCTCTCCGCATCAAGTTGGCTACGTACTTATTTTCTGGAGAAGTTACCCATTGGTGGGATTGCACCGTGAGTGTTCATCCACTTGCTGGCATGACTTGGAAGTCATTTAAGAGTCTTTTCCTCGATAACTACTTCCCAGAAGTACAGAGGGACGCAAAGAGGGCTGAGTTCTTTACCCTTCAACAAGGGGATATGTCAGTGACGGAATATGCTACAATGATTTCTACCTTGGCTCATTTTGCACAAGAGCAGTTGGTCAGTGATCATTTTAAGGCTACACGTTTTGCCTCTGGTCTTCGACCCTACATTCGAAAAAGTCTGGCTAGCACGCCTATCACCACTTATGCTGATACTTTGACAAGGGCGTTGGGTGTTGAAAGTGTAGATTTGGATCTGAAAAGGGCCAGGGAGATCATTACTCCAGCCAAGAGCACTGGTCTGTCTAAGAAAGCTAAGACAGAGACTAGGTCTCAATTTCAGTCCCAACCTCCTCAACAACAACAACAACGATCATATTCACAACAGAGATCTTTTTATCGAAGTTCTCAACAATCAGGGTTACAGCGAGGTGTGAATGCCGCTGGGGAGAAAGTTTGCCTCCGATGTGGTGATCCGAATCACTTCATCAAGTTTTGTCCTCAACCACCACCCAAGAAATCTCAGTCGATTGGTTCAACACCGTATTGTCCACCATCTCAGGCAGTATCCACTCAGAGCGTGAAACCTTACCAGAATAGAGGTAATCAGGGTAATTATCTGAGGATAGATAATCGTGGTGGTACTCAGCCACAACAACACCAAGAATCCAAAGGAAGGAATTTTGCTTTGCCTACGTCATCTGCTTATCATGTTTCTGGAAATGTCAGACCGTCTGTGATCCGAGGTATCGTCCCATTGTTTAACTCTTGGGCATCTATATTGTTTGACACTGGTGCATCACACTCATTCATCTCATCAGCATTTGCATCAGTATTGGGGTTAGAAATAGAATGCTTAGAGCATGTCTTATCTGTGGATACTCCGGTTGGAGGTGTTATTCATTTGAATCAAGTTTGTCGTGGTTGTATGCTTTTGATAGCAGACCGGCAGTTGAGTGTCGATTTGATTGTTATGCCAAATCTAGGATTTGATGTCATCCTTGGGATGGACTGGTTGGTTGAGTATCGAGCTTTCATAGATTGTTTTAAGCGTCGGGTTACTCTTTTCACTCCTGAGGGAGACAGTTGTAGATTCGAGGGCGATCAGCTAGATTTATCGCTACCCTCGTTATTTTCACGGAGTAGTTTATATTCTTCTCTTGGAACTCTGGCTAGTTTATTGGCCATGGAGAGGGGCACTCCTCTTGTGGAATTGCCACCCGTTGTTTGTGAATTTTCTGATGTCTTTCCAGAAGACTTATCAAAATTGCCACCTGTCCGTGCTATCAATTTTGCAATCGATCTTGTGCCAGGCACTTCGCCTATTTCTATTCCGCCATATCGTATGGCACTAGCAGAATTGAAGGAGTTGAAACTTCAGTTAGAAGATCTCCAGAATAAAGGTTTTATTCGCCCGAGTGTATCCCCGTGGAGAGCTCCTGTTCTCTTTGTTAAGAAGAAGGATGGAACGTTGAGATTGTGTATCGATTATCGAAAACTCAATCATGTGACAATCAAGAATAAGTATCCACTTCCTAGAATCGATGATCTATTTGATCAACTCAAGGTTCCACTTGTTTCTCCAAGATTGATCTGAGATCGGGTTATCATCAACTCCGTATTCGAGAGTCAGACATCTCGAAGACAGCTTTTAGGTCCCGATATGGACATTTTGAGTTTATGGTTATGCCATTCGGATTGACCAATGCTCCTGTAGCATTTATGGATCTTATGCAGCGAGTATTTCACGATTATTTGGACAAATTCGTGATTATATTTATTGATGACATTCTTATCTACTCTTCTTCTAAGGAACTTCATGAGGAACACTTGAGAATTGTCCTACAAGTATTGCATACTCACCGACTGTTCGGTAAATTATCTAAATGTGATTTTTGGTTGGCAGAAGTAAAATTTTTGGGACACGTTGTCTCGAGAGATGGAGTGTCAGTTGATTCATCAAAGATTGAATCTGTTATGGATTGGTAGCCACCTAAGAACGTATTTGAGGTACGTAGTTTCTTGGGTTTAGCAGGCTATTACCGTCGCTTTGTAAAGGACTTTTCACGTATTGCTTCACCTTTGACTAAACTTACGCGTAAAGGGGTGAAATTCTTTTGGAATGAGGAGTGTGAGAAAGCTTTTCAGCTTTTAAAAACTCGATTGACTTCAGCACCGGTTTTGATTATTCTGGAGCGTGGTGTTGACTACACAGTTTATTGTGATGCTTCACTTCTTGGTTTGGGGTGTGTGCTTATGCAAGAAGGCAAAGTTGTTGCCTATGGTTCTCGCCAGTTGAAGCCTCATGAGCAGAATTATCCAACTCATAATTTAGAGCTTGCCGCCGTTGTGTTTGCTTTAAAGTCATGGCGTCATTACTTGTATGGGGAACGATTTGATGTCTTTTCAGACCACAAGAGCTTGAAGTATATCTTTACTCAACGCGATTTGAATCTTCGACAACGTCGATGGATGGAGTGCTTAGAAGATTATGACTTTGAACTACAGTATCATCCAGGGAAGGCAAATGTAGTTGCCGATGCGCTGAGTCGCAAGTCACGAGGTTCATTGGCTTGTCTGGCCATTCAGGAATGGAACATGCTCGATCAGATTGGGGAGTTTGAGGTAGAGCTTGACGACTCTGAGGGTTGTACGTCATTATACTCTGTTATGGCTCAACTGTCGATCATTCAACAAGTGAAAGATGAGCAACAATCTGATCCGGTAGCATCTACTTTTCGTATGCAAATTCTTCGAGGTGATGTTATAGAAGGTTGGACTTTTGACTCTGAGCATGGGTTGAAATTCAAAGACCGTTTGTTTGTGCCATTGGCAGTTCGTGAACAAGTGATGAAAGAATTCTATCATTCACGATTAGCGGTGCATCCGGGAGGTAACAAGATGTACCATAATCTGTGACATCAGTTTTGGTGGAAGGGCATGAAGCGCGATGTCGCTAAGTTTGTATCTCGTTGTTTGACCTGTCAGCAAGTGAAAGCCGAACATCAGAGAGCTGCAGGGTTATTGCAACCATTACTAGTTTCAGAGTGGAAATGGGAGCACGTGACAATGGATTTTGTGACAGCACTTCCTAGGTCACCACGTGGTCATGATGCCGTTTGGGTCATTGTGGATCGTTTGACAAAGTCTGCACATTTTCTGGGAATGCGTTTGACCGATTCAGTTGATGTCCTTAGTCGCTTGTATATTCGAGAGATCATTCGGTTACATGGAGTCCCTGTTTCGATTATGTCGGATCGAGATCCGCGGTTTACTTCATTGTTTTGGGAGGGTCTCCATAAAGCGTTGGGGACAGAATTGAGATTAAGTACGGCTTTTCATCCTCAGACGGATGGTCAGTCAGAACGTACTATACAGACATTGGAAGATATGTTACGAGCTTGTGTTATGGACTTCAAAGGTAGTTGGGAAGACCACCAAACATTGATCGAGTTTGCGTATAACAATAGTTATCAGGCAAGTATTCAGATGGCACCGTTTGAGGCCCTTTATGGACGACCGTGTCGTTCTCCCGTATGTTGGACATAAGTTGGAGAAGCGTCTCAGTTGGGACCAGATCTAGTAAGAGAAAATACTGAAAAGATAAAACTGATTCGTGCGAGGATAATTACGGCTCAGAGCCGACATAAAAGTTATGCTGATAAGAAGAGGAGACCGTTGTCCTTTGAAGTTGGAGATCATGTGTTTCTCAAAGTTTCACCTCGTCGTGGTGTGCTTCGTTTTGGACAGGATAAAAAGCTTTCACCTCGTTTCATTGGACCTTTCCAGATTTTGGAACGTGTGGGGGAAGTTGCCTATCGGTTGGCTCTGCCTCTGCAGTTGGCAAAAGTTCATAATGTATTTCATACCTCGATGCTTCGGAAGTATGAGCCTGATCCGTCTCATGTTTTAGATTGGACTGATTTACCTTTAGAGCAAGATGCGTCCTATGAGGAGCAACCAGTACATATTCTGGAAGCTAAAGAGCATGTGCTTCGTGGTAGAACTATTCATTTGGTTCGAGTATTTTGGCGACACCATGGTACCGAGGAGACTACTTGGGAGAATGAGAAGGAGATGCGCGATCGATTTCCGCAACTGTTCTCTTCTTGAGTTACTTGTTTTTCCTATGTTGGTTGTTATCTATGTGCGAATTTCGCGGACGAAATTTCTTTTAAGGTGGGTAGGATGTAATACCCCATATTTTAATTTTGAAAATTTTATTAATCAAATAATACCAGTTTTGGGTTTATTGGCAGTACAATTTTTACCTGCATGTGTGTATCATCGCGTGAGCTCAACACACACAAAGATTGTTGAACTTGGAGCCCAAACAATTCTGTGCAGTGTGTGCGTGTGTACTATGTGTATAGTGTGCACTATGTGTTTGTGCTTGGAGCCCAAGCAATTTAAATGCTATAAGTAAATACCCCCCACAACATAATCTCACCCAAACTCTCTATCTCTCAGCACCTCTCTCTCTCTCTCTCGGGTACACACACACCCACAAATATTGGTTATTCACACACACATATCATTACTTAGATACACAAACACATACACATATAGATTCAAGGAGTTTAAATCAAGCTTTGAGCTTCGAATTTTGGGTAAGCTTTTGGACATCCATGTTGTTAAATTCAGTTTATTTTTTTAAAACTGTTATTGTAGATATACACATATACATAGACACACACTTATATATATATCTCATATATATATATCGTTAAGGGTCCAAAAATAGCGAGCAGAAAAACTATCACAGAAACGTGATTTCTTTATATCAAATGAAAGGTCTCGATCCCACGAGGCTCCATTTCAAATTTCAAAAGCTAATTCATAGCGGTTGCGACGAACGGTCGATTTAAAGTTTTGTCACCATTCGATTTTTCGATAAAATCAAGAGTTGTGGTTTGATTCATAAAAAATCCAATTCCATATTTGGAATCTACGCGGAAAAAGGAAGAGATTCATATATTAGAAGTCTATTTTTAATTAAGTTTTCAAAATGGGTCAAAACCAGTATTTGATTTCAAAACAGGGGAAGGAGAAAGAAGAAGACGACACTGTGACAACTCGCGCGCGCGACCCGCGCGAGCGACCCGCGGGCGCGACCAGGCACTTTTCAAAAACTATTTTTTTAATAACCACGTGGCCTTACTAAACAAATTTCGCGCGAGCGAACCGCGCGAGCGTGGTCCTGCACGAGCGGCGACCTTGGGCAGTTTAATAAAATCTTCTGTTTTGTGGTATTTAAGTCTGCTACGAGCTAAGGGACCTTGTACCCTAAGCTTTAAGAGTTGTACTTTACCTTTGTAGTAGTTATACTCATGCTTTGAGGTGTTGTACCTCACTAATATACGCGCATTATTGTATATTGAGATTTGTAACAGATTGAGCAGTTCCGGTTTCTATTCTGATTAATTATTCAGTCTATCCTCGGTGAATGGTAGTTCCATATAACCTTTAATAAAGTTGTATAACATGTTAATACTATACTTACGTGTTTACTTGAGCTGCTATGCCTTGAGTGGTTACTTGAGCTGCTATGCTTTATATGTTTACCTGGATGATTTCAATATGTCTATTATGTTGCTTTGAATTGGTAGCATGCCTTAATAATCTGTCTTATGAAATATTGAATATGTCTGGATGTTTAGAGCTCGCATATGTCATAGCATTTCATAAGCATGAGCATGAACACGAAAATCACGAAAATGATTTTGGGATGAAAGACCTTAGAGGCTTTTGATTTTTGAAAAAGGAAGATCTTAGAGACTTCCAGGTTTTGAAAGGGAAGACCTTAGAGGCTTCCGTGCATAAAACCCTCTAGGAGGGATTTTGTTTTGAAAAGATAGAAATCCCGGATTTTTGGGTAGGCATGTGAGATGGGTACCACTAGGAACTCGAATTGCGGGATGTGCTGCAAGAAACCCCCGTAACATTAAAGGCTAGGCCTCCGTGTAATTCGTAAGGCCCAAAGTCCCGCACGTTTGAGGCTTGGCCTACGTGGACGGGAAGCCCATGGTCTGGGTAAGGATATTTACGATTGAGGGTGAGTGTTTGAAAAGGGCATGAAAATGGTTTTCATGCATTGATATTGGCATTCATGGCACTCACGCATGTTGTATAACAGATGTTATTGTGCGGTTATATGACTATACGAGCCTTTTTGGCTTATGGACTATTAAACCTTTCTTTCAGGTGATATAGATAAAGGCAAGGCCCCGAGACTTGACAATGCTTCCGCTATAGTTTGAAGACCCGTGTGTGGGGATTATCATTTAGTTAATGTAATACAATTTGGTTTCAAAGAACCTATTATGTTTAAATTGGACAAATGTTAGTCCACCCGCTTTTAAATAAAGAGATAGCTTAACTATGATTTTCCGCTGCTTATATTGAAAACGTTTTGTTTCAAGAAAGGAATATTTTAAATGAAAACCAGATTTCTGATTTATAAATGTTTCCAAATGATGAACATATAATTAAGGTAAACCTCGGAGTCTAGGACCCGGGGAGTTGCCGATTGGTGTCAAAGCCTACTGTTATGGTTTATTATTGTGCCTCCGCTTGGATGACACCCCGTCGCCGGGATCCGTTGCGGGGCCTGGTGTCATATTAACCCCGGCCCAAGTTTAAGGTAGGGCTAGTCTGGCCTTAGGTCTTATCATTCCGGGTAGGGCTTGACCCTATCTCTTGAAGCTCGAGGCCCGGATAAAAGGTCAACTAGAAACTTCTCAACAATAAAATTATTGATAATTTTAAATATTAAAAATACAAAAAAATTGCAAGTTGCTATATTGAAAGTTATTTCTAACCTATAAAAAAATGGTTACATATATATACTAGTATTTATGCCATTTTAGGATAGATTTAAAGCGCTCAATTAGGCTCTACCTTTGGGCTTAGGGCCGGGCCTAGATTGTGAACTCTTAATCTCGGTCCAAGCCCGATCTGGCCCTAAAATGGACATGAGCTTATGGGCCAAAGCCCAAATTTGCCCAAGCCCGATCAATATCCGGCCGACCTGCTCAGCCCAACGGGCCATTTTGACATCTTAATGGGAATGCACTACATTGTCTACCAGTACAAAATTTACTAGGATTTTGGCTCATAATTATTTGACCCCATGCGATTAGTCATTAACGATTCGTGATTCAATTATAAGGAATTTCCACGATTACATAATATTTTTACATTTTTCTGTGCACCACTTATACAACACAGGGTACATGCATTTAAAGTTAGGTGTCAAATTCAGTGTGAATTTTAAAGTGTGCCTAGCATTACTCATTAACTTCGTTATCATTGGCGGAGCCACTTAGGGATAAGAGGGGCACGTGTTCCCTTGATTTTTCATAATTAAAATTCTACTTTTAGTTTTTGGGTGGCTTTATTGTCAGAGCTGGTTTCTTTAATGCCAGAGCAGCTCAAAAAAATTGGACAAAAATACCCTCATCTTTTCTCTTCTGACCCAAACCCAAACCCAATCATTCATGACTCATTTCTCTCATCTCTTCTCTCTCTACCTCTCTATCTCTCTCCCCCAAAAACCTAAAAAACCACCACCACCACCACAAATTCCGACAACCACCAACACTACCACCACCACGACATTGGGCTGCCACAATCAGGGCCAGCACCATGGGCTGCCGCCGCCACCAACACCACCACTATCCGCCATCACAACCACCACCAACAAACCCATATATACCCTCCCTCTTCTCTCTCCAGTCACCTCTCTCTCTGATTATCCCAAACCCAACCCAAACCCCTTTCTATCACATATCTGAGCCTTTAAACCCCTTTCTTTTTCAATTTCAATAACCAGATCCAGTTGGAAGCTGAGTGTTTTTGGTTCAGTTGAAAGCTCTGTTTGGCAACGGTTTTTGCTTCTATTGACTCCCTTTTTGTCAAGATGATCTCTTGTGGTGATGGTGGACAGTGGCGGCAGCGGCTCTGGTGGTTTAGGGAAGAGAGATAGAGAGAGGTAGAAAGAAGAGATGAGAGAGAGAGAAGAGTGATTGGAGGTGGTAGCCGGTAGCCGTCGATTCAATTCCCCCAAATTTTTTTGATGGGCTTGTGAATTTATAGGTTATGGTATTGGATTATAATCCCCTAAATGGGACCACTGGTTGGTTTATACCATCTGAGGTGCGAAATTCAGCTCAATTGATGAATCTTACTTTGATTAATTGTAATTTGGTTGGTCCATTGCCTGAAATTTTTGGTACTACTATTATGCTTTGGTTGAATGGACAATCTAGCGTTGGAATGGCCGGTTCAATTGATGTTGTTTCATCAATGATGTCTCTCACTAGTTGGGTTTGGGTTTGTGTCATGTTTCAGAATTTTATAAAGAATATTTGGGTAATTTCTCCTTTGCTGTTGTTGACTCTTATTTAATTGACTGTATATTTAATTTCAGAGCATGACTGAATTATTTTATTTGGCCTTTCATTTGCTTAGAAATTTATTTATGTGCTTGTTGATGTGTTTATTTATTTTTTGGGGTTACACTGTTGGGTCAGACTATCCGTGGGGACACCAAACATTTCATTTTTGGAACAAACTAGAGAGTAGACCCCACCCCACTCCCTAAAGCAGGTCAATTCTCCCTCTCCCCTCATTATTCACGTTTCATTCTCTCCCCCTCATTCTCTTCTTCTCTTTCAAGCTTCAAGAGCCAAAAACCTTCAAAGATCTTCATTCTTCTTCCAACTCTAACTTCAAGATTTCTAGGGATTGTCAAGAACTTCATTATCTGGCATCTCTAATCAACCTAGAGCTTGGAATCATCATTTGGTAAGCATTCTAGAAAACCCCCAAATTCTAGGGTTTCCCTAGATTTTGAAATTTTGGATTTTTATTGAACTTCTCTTCTATTTTATATCTTCCTTGGAGTGTTTAGAACATCCCCTAAAATTCCTAACTATTTTCCTTTGGAGATTCTTAGTGTGGTAAGTTTTCAAATCTCTAACAAATCTAGGATTTTCTAGCTTTATGTTTTCTATCCTAACCTTGGGTTGTTATTGCTTAGTGTAGTCTTCCTGAAGCATCCTTCAAGATTTGGCAAGCTTTGGAGCTACTTGGGTTTTCCTTTTCTAGCTCTCTTGAATATTTCCTTGTTTGGATTTCAAAGCTTTGAGTTAGATTTACATTGTTGCATTCCATATGTTATGCTTGTCTAAGATGTTTTGAGTACATTTGATATGCTAGGAGAGAACTTAGACACATGCATGAGATTTCCCCCAAGTTATGAATTTAGAGTTGTATGCCAAATTGTGAATTACATGCCTTGGTTGTACTAAACATGATTATGTGATGCTAGATATGCCTAGGATGCTCCCTTTATGTGAAAAAGCATGCTAGGGTGTTAGTTTAGAAATTCTCGTCAGGAATGTCAAATTATGAAATTTAACTACATTCTTTGAGACCCTTAACGGACTAGAACTATTGTTTAATTTATTGTAGTGGGTCATCCTTAATGTCATTATTAACATCATATGCATTGAGGCCTAATCGGCAAGCATTACATTTATCACGATATAAATGTTTTGTTTGAAAAAGAGAGAAAAACCCCTTGTGTGTGAATTTTATTTAATAAATCCGAATATGGGTTGTGATGTGAGACAAGGAGAATGACCCTTAGAAACATTCAAACTCCAACTATATTCGGTTATCTCCCAGAAGTTGGTATACTACACTCCATGCGCAGGTGGCTCATAGTACAGTAATGAGAGAGGTGTGCATATATCACGCATATCCTTGAGGCTCTAATCATTTCATTATAGCCGTGGTGGCGATCCATTGCACCTCAATTCATTTTAGTCATGGATAGCATATAGACTTGTTACAATGCTTTCTACGAGCCGTCGTTCTCATAAAAAT
Source organism: Hydrangea macrophylla (assembly GCA_033977485.1). Classification (NCBI taxonomy): domain Eukaryota; kingdom Viridiplantae; phylum Streptophyta; class Magnoliopsida; order Cornales; family Hydrangeaceae; genus Hydrangea; species Hydrangea macrophylla. The sequence continues at coordinate 62,944,857 of CM066983.1, forward strand.
GACAAAACATTTTTTTAGGTGAGCTTGATAAGGGAAAAGGGCACTTGTGACCGTGTAGACTTGACACTTTTTGTCCTATTTTGAAGACTCATGCTTGGTTATGTATATGGATAGTTCTCTTGTGAATTTTAACCAGTTGGGGAAGTTTGTAATAGTTTAATGCTCTAACAAGAAAAATGGTTGTATTTAATTTTATTACAAAACTTCTTGTACCTAAATTTCCATATTTTGCTCTAGGGGGAGCCTTGTTGTAACTTTGAGGGACAAATGTTAGTTCTTGCTTTCCAAACTTGTTAAACTTATTTGTATTATGTAATTATGTTTCCGAGATCGTCGCGTCTCTTTCAACATTTTACGTATGTGTGTTGATTTGAATCCTTACTGGATTCAGTTATGTTTGGTTTTGTCCTTACCAAACTTATTGCATTTCAATTAAATCCTTGTCGGATTTGTTCAATTTGCTTTCAAAGGAAATGTTTAAAACATCTCTCTCCCCCAATCTCTCCCTCTCCCATTCTTCCTCTCTTTATCTCTTTCACTTCTCGTTTTTAATAAATTTTGAGTGCATGAAGTTCCATTTGGTTTAGACTCATGTTGTATGTTGTTTCAGACTTGTTTAGTCATGTATTGATGTTTAAACTTGAGGATTTAGCGTAGTTGGGAACATTTCAAATTGCTGTCAAACTGTTGTCAAAAGAAAACTGTACTGTTATTTCAGTTTTCTGTCAAATTGGTGCGGAATTGGAAAAAATGCTATTTGACAAAAGTTGTGTAGAATCGCATTTTACATGGACTAACTTGGACAGAATGTGAAAATTTCAAAGACATAGCTACTTACAGATGTTTTAAAATTCAGCAATTATCCAAAAATGATCTTTTATCAAATTTATTATATTTTTTCTTCTCTCCTTGAACTAGTGCTTGTTCGGATAGTCTTTTAATTTAATTTTCAAATGCTTTCATCTTTGTTGGACTCGTTAACATGTAAGCCCATTTTGGCATATATGTTAGTGAGTCATGGTTGTTGGAATCCCCGTGGGATCCCAATGTCGCTTCCGCATTTGTGATTGGATTTTAATTCTTTTCTCTCTATCTTTTCTCTTTCTTCGCGCTTCGGTTTTTGGGGCGTGACAGTTTGGTATCAGAGCTAATCGGGTTTGAATACCTAGGGACTATGGGAGTTTAATTGGGCTTACTTACAAACTGTTTTTACTACATGTCTAGGTTTCTATTTGTGCTTGCATTATTTCCTTTAAAGTTTACTTTGAGTATTGAGTTGCCTAGTGGGCATACTGATATGTTAAATGCCTTCGGGATTATATGACTACATGTTAAATTTTCATGTTCTATGTGTTTCCATTGGTCGTGATGATGTAATCCTGATTCGATAAATGTTTAAACTAGATGTATAGTAGAATGCTAATGATCTAATTCCTTGTTACCTTGTAGTTGTCTCCTACCTAGTTATGCCGCCGCATGTTAGGGGTCATGCTAGAGGCCTACCTCCTGGCCGTGCTAGAGGTCGTGCTAAGGGCTGAGGTGGAGTCGCAGGCCGAGGAGCCTAGTCTTCCTCATCCGTTTTTGCTCCAATTCCTATTCCTGAACCTGCTCCAGCTCCTATCCTTATACCTGCACAGGGAATTCCTGATGGAGCTCAGTTCTTTCATGAGATGGCCACTGCCATGAGGAATTTCACCCAAACTGCCAAGCAGCAAGGAATGATATATCACCTCCATCACCACCGGTAGCTCCTGCCATCGTGGCGTGACATGAGAATTATTCTGTGTGCACTTGTGTGCTATACCCAAGTGTAAGTAATCGTGCAAGTAGTAATCTGGTTAAGTCCAGGTCGATCCCACAGGGAAGGTGTTAAACTAATTACCTAGATTAATCTCAAACAAGAAAATAAAAATCAATATTTTAAAGGAGTGCAGAATACAAAGTCCCACAATTTATCAACTACTAAAGATAAAGCAATAAAACTAGATTAAACTAATTACTAACTAATTAATTTAAGCGATGATTTAAAACGTGTTTATATTAATAAAAGGGAATGTTGGGATCACACGAATCCACCGCGACCTAGCCATCTATCATGCAGTTACGTTGAAGCTCAATGGAGCACATTCTCAGCAATATTCCGTATTTTTTTTAGGATAAAGAATCCATAGCCCTTTCATGTCCGGGACTATGTCATCACAATTAGGTTTGAAATACATGGAAGCGGTTTAAAACAATAGTTTCGACTCGCACCTACAATGGTGTTAGCATTGAGGGTGCTTTGCAAAATATATTGAAGAAAAATGCCTCAAGGCTTAAAGTTTACAGACTGTTTGGACAAACTGAGCGTTTGGGGACAATTTGATAACAAATCAGTAAAGCAGAAAGTCTAGGAATACTGCATAGAATGTCCTCAAGAATCAGAAAGTTTGATCGATCGACGCGCTTTCGATTGATCGAATACCTTCATCTCTCGATCGATCGAACTGACTTCGATCGCTCGACTGTATCTCTGTTTCGATCGATCGAGCTTTCTCGATCAATCGAACACAGGAACTATTCTGCTGCATGGCAGAGGCATGAGATCACGAGTTCATCATGATCTCCCAACCTGGAGACTACTCAGACATGGTCTGGAGTATCTCAGAGGTGTTTTTGACGTAAAGTTCCATTAAAGGTGTGTCTGGTTGTGATTTTTGCATAAAATCTATGAAAACTAATTGCTTAACTCTAACTAACATGCAAGACTCCAGGATAACAGATTATACTACTATAAACTAAGTGCAGAACATAAACCAAGTAACCTGGAAACGAAAACTTATATTGAACAAGGAGGAATCCAAACCAAACAATGTATAACCTTGATTAAAACCTACAAAAAAAAACCAAAGTAAAGCTCTCTACTCTCTATAAACTGATGAAAATAAAAGTGGGCGTCCTTATGGACGTATACAATACGAGTATATATACTAAAAACCTAATGCTAGGGTTAAAATCCCGCTTCTGCTGCGTGCGCGTAAAATTGATAAAAGCCATGTTCGATCGATCGAACATATTTCGATCGATCGAATGGTGTTCAATCGATCGAGGTTCAGTTTTTATCCTTTGATTGTCTTCATTAGAATTCAGCACTCCCTTTTATCTTTCTCATCCAATTCTTCACACAGCAACAATAATCTGCACAAACTACAGCTAAAACAAACAACTTATCATAGTTTAATCAAATTGTGTACAAACTAGCATTGTAATTCAAATTGCAGATAAATGAAGGACTTGTGAAATAATTTAGTACATTTTCTTCTTTTAGCGCGGTTGTATTTTACAAATACCCCTGCTTGTCATGGCGCCTTTAGTGCCTGTTGTTCACCTGATCAGCACAATACTTAAATAAGTAAGGGTCATCAAAAAAGAAATGGCGTGCGAACGAAATGAACCTTTTCTTGTCCTGATTTGACCAATGGCTCGGGGTCTCTCCTGTAACAAGGTAATTTATTATATCCGCATACCAAGGCAAATTGGAGGAGACAACCATCAGTTGCTCGTTTGGGAATTCATCTTTTATAGGTACAGGCTCAGTGTTGTCAGTGAATGTCAACCGAGATAAATGGCCGGCGACCACATTCTCTACTCCCTTTTTATCCTTGATAGTGATATCAAATTCCTGAAGTAGGAGTATCCATCGGATAAGCCTCTGTTTCGCGTCTTTCTTAGATAGCAGGTACTTGAGGGCTGAGTGATCTGTAAAACAGACTATTGGGGACCCTATTAGATAAGACCTGAATTTGTCTAGAGCGAATACTATTGTCAGTAGCTCTTTCTCAGTAGTCGTATAATTCATTTGAGTTTCGGTAAGTGTTCGACTGGCATAGTAGATTACATAAGGCTTGTTGTCCTTCCTCTGTCCTAGAATTGCGCCAATGGCATAGTCGCTAGCATCGCACATTAACTCAAACGGCAAACTCCAATCGGGTGCCTATATTATCGGTGCGGAGGTAAGGTGTTCTTTTAGTGCATCAAAAGATATTTGACAGTTTTCCGACCATTCGAAAGGTGCATCTTTGACTAGGAGTTGGCACAGTGGTTGGGAGATTGCACTAAAATTTTGGATAAAGTGTCGATAGAATCCAGCATGTCCCAGAAAAGATCGGATGTCTCGGACTGTACGAGGGATAGGCAGATTTAAATTTTTATCGATTTTTGATTTATCGACTTGGATACCCTTATCAGAGTAATGTGGCCGAGGACAATTCCCTTGGTCACCATGAAGTGACACTTTTCCCAGTTTGGTACTAAGTGTTTGTCCTCGCATCTCGCTAACACATTCTCAAGGTTTTCCAGACAGTTATCAAAACTATGGCCAAACACAGAGAAGTCGTCCATAAAGACCTCGAGTGTCTGTTCAACCATATCATTGAATATGCTTAACATGCACCGCTGAAAAGTGGCAGGTGCATTGCATAAATCGAAAGGCATACGACGGTAGGCGAATATACCAAACGGATAAGTGAAAGTCGTTTTCTCCTGATCTTTAGGAGCTATTTTGATTTGGTTGTACCCACTATATCCGTCCAAGAAGCAATAAAATTTATGACCCGCCACTCTTTCTAGCATTTGATCCATGAATGGCAATGGAAAGTGGTCTTTCCGGGTCACATCATTTAACTTTCGGTAATCAATACACATCAGCCATCCAGTGGGGACGCCTGTTGGTACTAACTCGCCGTCTTTGTTTAGGATAACTGTTATACCAGCCTTTTTGGGCACCACCTGGGTTGGACTAACCAAGAGCTGTCAGAGATAGGATATATAATCCCTATGTCAAGAAGTTTTAGGACTTCCTTTTTCACGACTTCTTGCATAATAGGATTCAGACGTCTTTGCATTTGTCGCGAAGGTTTAGCATCTTCCTCCAGATATATCTTATGGGTGCAAAAAGATGGGCTTATGCCTTTTAGGTCGGTAATAGTCCACCCCAATGCTCCCTTGTGCAGTTTGAACATTTGAATCAACTTATCCTCTTGTTCAGAACTCAACATGGCTGCGATTATAACGGGATAAGTCTTTTTAGTCCCCAGAAAAGCATATTTAAGCTCTTTTGGAAGCTCCTTTAATTCCAAATCAGGAAACTGAAAGTTCGAAGGCATAGTTAACTTCATTTTTGGAGGCAAGGGTTCATATGGTGTGACCCACATGCAATCAGCTCTATCTTCCTCTTTAGTTTCCATCATAAGGCAGCCATGATTTAGAGCAGCGTCCAATGGGGTAGAATCGTTAGGTTGATAAGTGGCATCAAATTATGACACAACTACCTCTAAAGAATCTTTGTATTCTACAAGATTAGCCTCATCCTCGATGACTGTTTCGATGAAGTTAACCTCTTCTTCGTCCTCGTATTCTTCGGGTCGGGAATTTGAAAAAATCTTGACATTTAAAGTCATGTTCCCGAATACGATGGTCATGATACCACTCCTTATTTTGATTGTTGCATCAATGGTGTTGAGGAATGGACGTCCAAAAATCACCGGGATTTGTGAACATGGATTAGACACCGGTTCAGTGTCCAGAATCACAAAATCGACTGGAAAGACAAATGTATCTATCTGTACCATAACGTCCTCCAGTATTCCTCTAGGGTATTTGACTGACCTGTCTGCCAGTTGTAATGCAACTCGGGTAGGTTTGAGTTCACCTAACCCTAATTGTTTATATACTGAATATGGCAGCAAGTTTACGCTAGCTCCTAAATCAAGGAGTGCGTTGTCTATCCTTTTATTCCCAATTCGACACGAGACAGTAGGGGTGCCAGGGTCTTTAAGCTTTGGAGATAACTCATTTTGAATGATTGCTCTTGCTTGGCAAGCAACATAGGCATGTTTCTTTACACTTTGCCTCCTTTTGACCGTGCATAAGTCCTTTAGATACTTAGCGTAGGCTGGCACTTGTTTGATTGTATCAAGGAGTGGGAGATTAATTTTAACTTGTTTGAACAACTCCAAGAACTCCTGATTCTTTGCCTCGTGTTGGGGCTTCTTGAGCCTTTGAGGTTAAGGCGCGGGGAAAGGGCATTTAGGTAATTCGTCCTCGATGGGCTCCTTTCCAGGCCTTCTCTCAACTTCTACTTCTTTAGGAGCATCCTCATTTGATTCTAATGATTTTGTCATTAGTGGACGACTCCTCTTCTTGAGTAGATGGGTTGTTGTTAGTTACCACTTCTTCCTCTTCATACTCCTCGGGGGTAGAATGAGGCATGTTTTTCCCTATGAATTTTTTGCTTCTCAAAGTTGTCACGGCTTTTGCTTGTTCATGATTAGGGGGACCATTGTTGTATCCCTTAGGGTTTTGAACTGGTTGAGCAGGAAACGTTTCACTCGACCCCTCTTGACGTGCATCCATTCTCTCTAATGTCGCGGACATTTTACTCATCATTTGAATTAACTGTTGTGTTAAATTTGCGTTAGAGAGTGGTTCTTCCTCTTGCACCTTTTTGTGAGGTGGCACGTAAACATTTGGCTGTTGATTATTAGAGGGTTGAGCGTTGTTGTAGTTATTTGCTCTATTTTTATGGAATGGCTGGGACTGCCTGTTGTATTGCCCTTGATATTGATTATTGTTATTGTAGGGCTGTTGTTGTTGATATTAGTTTTGAGTCCCAGCATTGTTTTTCCAATCAAACCCGAGGTGATTCCATCTATTGTTATTATTTTTTGAATTATAATTGTTGTAGGAATTCCCCACATCCCTATACCCTTGCATGGCATTCATTTCCATGGGGGTTGTTCTTGAAAATACGGCACATTCGGACAGTATTGAGTAGTGTGTCCCAGCATGTTGCATGTGCCGCATGGTTCTTCAGGCAAAAACTGCCTAGAACTCTCTCCTTTCATTCCCAATTCTTCCACTTTCTTCACTAGTTCTTCATACTTATTCATCAGATGATCCTCACTTTTTAGTTGGTATAAACTTTTCTCTTCCACACAGGATATCTGTGAGCGTGGGATATCGTCTGAATTTGACCACTCATGGGCGTGTTCAGCTAACCACTCAAAATGCGCTTCAGCTTCTTCCGTATTTTTTTCATAGAAATGGCCCTGAACTCATGGTCTCGACCAATTTCTTAGTTTCACCATTTAATCCTTCATAAAAATAGCTGATGGTTCGCCATTTCTCGTACCCGTGATATGGGCATGAGAGTAGCAAATCCTTGAAACGTTCCCAAGTTTGGGTGAATGTTTCATTGCTCTTTTGTTTGTAAGAATTTATTTGTTGTTTAAGCTCAGTGGTCATGCGAGGTGGGAAGAATTTCTTCAGGAAAGCAGTGTTCATCGCATGCCAGGTGTAGATGGAGTTTGGCTTCAAGGTGAGTAACCATGCTTTTGCTTTATCCTTCAGAGTGAAAGGAAATAGCATTAGACATGTCACGTCTACAGGATAATTCTGTGAGAAAGTTTTACAAACATCCTCAAAGTCCTTGACATGTAGATAAGCCTTCTCGCTCTCCATTCCATGAAAGGTAGGAAGGAGTTGAATCATTCCATTGCGAAGTTGGAATTTGCCTGCATGAGGTGGAATGAGAATACAAGAAGGTGTAGGCGTATGTTCAGGTGTCATGAGATCGCACAAAGGACGCAGTGAATCGTCGATTGGTACAACCACAAAGGCGTATGTTCAGGTGTAACTATGGGGTTAATAGAACTAGATGAAATGGATGAATAGAATGGGTTTTCGTAAATTCCTTCGATGGAATTATCGGACATAAAGGGAAAGACCCTAAGTAATTTTTAATCTAAAGAACGAAAGAAAAAGAAAAACAGAAAGAGATAAGGATAGATTGAGGTAATCGAAGCGTTAGCTTGTCGCCTTCCCCGGCAACGGCGCCAAAAACTTGACACGAGAATTATTCTGTGTGCGCTTGTGTGATATACCCAAGTGTAAGTAATCGTGCAAGTAGTAATCTGGTTAAGTCCAGGTCGATCCCACAGGAAGGTGTTAAACTAATTACCTAGATTAATCTCAAACAAGAAAATAAAAATCAATATTTTAAAGGAGTGCAGAACTCAAAGTCCCACAATTTATCAACTACTAAAGATAAAGCAATAAAACTAGATTAAACTAATTGCTAACTAATTAATTTAAGCAATGATTTAAAACGTGTTTATATTAATAAAAGGGAATGTTGGGATCACATGAATCCACCGCGACCTAGCCATCTATCATGCAGTTACGCTGAAGCTCAATGGAGTACATTCTCTATAGTATTTCGTATTTTTTTTAGGATAAAGAATCCATAGCCCTTTCATGCCCGGGACTATGTCATCACAATTAGGTTTGAAATACATGGAAGCGGTTTAAAACAATAGTTTCGACTTGCACCTACAATGGTGTTAGCATTGAGGGTGGTTTGCAAAATATATTGAAGAAAAATGCCTCAAGGCTTAAAGTTTACAGACTGTTTTGACAAACTGAGCGTTTGGGGACAATTTGATAACAAATCAGTAAAGCAGAAAGTCTAGGAATACTGCATAGAATGTCCTCAAGAATCAGAAAGTTCGATCGATCGACGTGCTTTCGATCGATCAAATATCTTCATCTCTCGATCGATCGAACTCACTTCGATCGCTCGACTGTATCTCTATTTCGATCGATCGAGCTTTCTCGATCGATCAAGCACAGGAACTATTCTGCTGCATGGTAGAGGCTTGAGATCACGGGTTCATCGTGATCTCCCAACCTGGAGACTACTCAGACATGGTCTGGAGTGTCTCAAAGGTGTTTTTGACGTAAAGTTCCATCAAAGGTGTTTTTGACGTAAAGTTCCATTAAAGGTGTGTTTGGTTGTGATTTTTGCATAAAATCTATGAAAACTAATTGTTTAACTCTAACTAACATGCAAGACTATGGGATAACAGATTATACTACTATAAACTAAGTGCAGAACATAAACCAAGTAACCTGGAAACAAAAACTTGTATTGAACAAGGAGGAATCCAAACCAAACAATGTATAACCTTGATTAAAACCTACAAAAAAAACCAAAGTAAAGCTCTCTACTCGCTATAAACTGATGAAAATAAAAGTGGGCATCCTTATGGATGTATACAATACGAGTATATATACTGAAAACCTGATGCTAGGGTTAAAATCCCGCTTCTGCTGCGTGCACGTAAAATCTGATAAAAGCCATGTTCGATCGATCGAACCTTCAATCGATCGAATAGTGTTCAATCGATCGAGGTTTAGTTTTTATCCTTTGATTGTCTTCATTAGAATTCAGCACTCCCTTTTATCTTTCTCATCCAATTCTTCACACAGCAACAATAATCTGCACAAACTACAGCTAAAACAAACAACTTATCATAGTTTAATCAAATTGTGTACAAACTAGCATTGTAATTTAAATTGCAGATAAATGAAGGACTTGTGAAATAATTTAGTAATTTTTTTTCTTTTAGCGCGGTTGTATTTTACAAATACCCCTGGTTGTCATGGCGCCTTTAGTGCTTGTTGTTCAGGAGGAGCCGAGGGCACAATCGACTATGAGGGAATTTGGTAGGAAGAATCCTCCAGTTTTCTCGGGAGATACGGACCCTGTTTAAGTGGAGCTTTGGTTAAAGAGGATTATTCAGATCTTTGAACATCTCGGTATTGTTGAAGATAATCTTCGTATAGATGCTGCTACATTTCAATTGGCGGGTCGACCCCAAATTTGGTGGGAATTGTTCTTACTATGCAAACTTTGGAGGGTATGTCTTGGAACACTTTTACCCGGTCATTCCTTGATAAGTATTTTTCAACAGTTGTTGGTAATGCCAAGAGGATCGAATTTCTAAATCTTCGTCAAGGTGAGATGTCTGTTACCGATTACAAGGCTCGTTTTGGGGACTTGGCTCGTTTTACACCCGATATCACCGTCTACAATAAGATTAAGGCTAGGACCTTTGAGAATGGACTTCGTCAGGGACTTCGCGCGAAAGTTGTTGGATTTGAATTAGACTCCTATAGTAAAGTGGTTCAGAAAGCACTTGTGTTCGAAGAAGAGTATTTGAGTTCAAATAAAGATAAGGAATTCTGTGCCCCATTAAAAGGTAATCAGTTGGGTTCATCAAGTGGGCACCAATTTAAGAAGCAAAAGCAAGAGTATGTTCGGCAGCAGTCTACATATTCTTCTTTGGTACCTGTTCAGGCTCAACCGGTTTCTCAACTCCTACCTTAATCTCAATCACATCAGTCTCACTCTCGAGGTTCTCGTCATTCTGGTCGTTCCCATGGAGGGGGTAACTTCTGCCTGAGAAATTGTTATGGTTGTGGCGACCCAAACCACCTATTAAGAGAGTGTCCATTTGGTCAGACAGCACCACAGACAGTTGGGCCACCACAGGTTCGCCCACCTTTTCGTGGACCTTATCAGCAGAATTATAGGCTGCCTTTTTTATCACCATCATCAGCTTCTTCTTCTCAGAGCTTCAGGCCTAATGTTCCTAAATGCCAGCACCATCATGTGGGACATCGTGGAGGAGGACAGCAAGCTCCAAAGCCACCTCCTACTGTGTTCAACCTTGTTGCTGCTGCACCTTTCGTAGTTAACCCCGATGCTTCAGTTATTCAAGGTACATTATTAGTGTTCAGTTCTAGAGCTTCTGTGCTTATTGATACTGGCGCATCATGTTCATTTATATCGTCATCTTGTGCATCATCCTTGGGTTTAAAAGTGAGCCATTTAGCTTCTACGCTTTTAGTCGATACTCCTGTTGGAGGTTTAGTTCCCATGGATCGAGTGTGTCATGGTTGTGAACTTGTTCTTGCTGATAGGAACATCATTATTGATTTAATTGTTATAGACATGCTTAGTTTTGATGTAATTTTGGGTATAGAGTGGTTGACTACCTACTGAGCTTTTGTTGATTGTTTCAAGAGAAGAGTCACCTTTGTGTTACCATCCAGGGACCTTAGTCGTTTTGAGGGTGATCGCTTGGACTTCCCGATGCATTCACTTCACAGGTTGTGTAGGGGGGAGAATCATAATGACTACCTTGCTAGTTTGTTTTTTTATGAAGATGAGACAACTTTGATTAAATTTCCTCTGATTGTTAATGAATACTCCGATGTTTTTCCTGAGGACTTACTTGGTTTGCCGCCTATCCATGAGATTGAGTTCGCGATAGATCTAGTTCCGGGTACATCACCGGTTTCAATTCCACCGTATCGTATGGCACCCACTGAATTGAAAGAATTAAAGACACAGTTAGAGGATTTACAACTTACAAGTTTTATTCGTCCTAGTACTTCCCCTTGGGGAGCACCCGTCATTTTTGCAAAAAAGAAAGATGGATTACTCCGATTGTGTATTCATGACCGTAAACTAAACCACGTTACTATAAAGAACAAATATCCGCTTCCAAGAATTGATGACCTTTTTGACCAACTCCGTGGTTCAACTTGTTTTTCTAAGATCGACTTGAGATCGGGTTATCATCAGTTGCGAGTTCGAGACTGTGACATTCCTAAGATAGCTTTTTGCTCACGTTATGGTCACTTCGAATTCCTTGTTATGCCTTTTGGTTTGACAAATGCCCCCGCCGCTTTCATAGATTTGATGAATCGCATCTTTAGCCCGTTCTTAGATAAGTTTGTGATTATATTCATTGATGACATATTAATCTATTCACCTTCTAGAGAGAAACACGAGGAACATCTCTGAATTGTATTAGAAGTTTTGCGAGGGCACCGTTTGTATGTAAAATTTTCTAAGTGTGAATTTTAGTTACCGAAAGTGAAATTTCTTGGTCATGTTGTTTTGGGTGATGGGGTATCCGTTAATCCTTCTAAGATTGAAGCTGTCATGGATTGGCAATCGCCAAATAATGTATTTGAAGTCTGTAGTTTCTTGGGACTAGCGGGTTATTACCATTTCTTCGTTGAGGACTTTTCTCGTTTAGCTATGCCTATGACTAAGCTTACTAGAAAAGGAGTGAAGTTCATATGGGACAATTCTTGTGAAAATGTTTTCCAACAATTATAGACTTGTTAGACTTCAATACCTATCCTTGTTATTCCCAAGCGTGGATTGGGTTATACTATTTACTATGATGATTCACTCGAGGGTTTGAGTTGTGTTTTAATGCAAGAAGATAAAGTTGTAGCCTATGGTTCAAGACAGCTGAAGCCACATGAGAAAAATTATCCTACTCATGATTTAGAGCTTGCCGCCGTTGTATTTGCATTAAAAAGTTGGAGACATTACTTATATGGTGAGAGATTCGAGGCATTTTCCGATCACAAGAGCCTCAAGTATATTTTCACTCAACGAGACCTTAACTTGAGACAACGCCGTTGGATGGAGTATTTGGAAGATTATGACTTTGACTTGCAATATCATCCGGGTAAGGCTAATGTCTTGGCCGATGCCCTTAGTCGTAAACCCCGTGGCACTTTGGCTTATTTACCTATTCAAGAGTGAAAAATGTTGGGACACCTTGATGACTTTGAGGTTCATTACTTTGTTTACTTTAACCGCTCAACCGTCACTTTTGAATCGAATTTTGGATGTACAAAAATCCGATGTTGAGACCGCATCCTTGAAATCTCATATGCTTAATGGAGATTGGGGGAAGGGTTGGACTTTTGATAATGATAGAGGTTTGAGGTTCCGAAACCGAGTTTTCGTTCCTGTAGCTTGTCGAGCGGATGTTTTGAAAGAGTTTTACCATTCCTGTTTCGCTATTCATCTTAGGGTTTAAAAATGTACCATGGTTTACGCCGTCAGTATTGGTGGAAAGGCTTGAAAAGAGCAGTTGTTGAGTTTGTTGCTAGTTGTCCAGTTTGTCAGCAAGTAAAGGCCGAGCACCAGAGACCCGCAGGTTTGTTACAACCTCTCCCTATTCCCGAGTGGAAGTAGGAGCATTTTACTGTGGACTTTGTTACAGAACTTCCTAGGACCTTGCATAAGCATAATGCTATTTGGGTTATTGTGGACCGTTTGACTAAATCGACGCATTTCTTGCCGATTAAGGTAACTGACATCGCAGACACTCTTAGTATGATCTACATCTGAGAGATTGTGAAACTTCATGGTATCCCAGTTTCAATTGTATCGGATTGTGATTCAAAGTTTGTATCTCACTTTTAGCAGAGTTTGCAGAAAGCTTTAGGTACTCAACTTCTCCTTAGTACAGCGTTTCATCCTCAGATAGATTGACAATCCGAGCACACTATTCAAATCTTAGAGGATATGTTGAGAGCTAGTGTTATGGAACTTGGAGGTAATTAGGAAGAACATTTACCGTTGTCCGAGTTTGCGTATAATAACAGTTATCAAGCTAGTATTCAGATGGCACCGTTTAAGGCATTGTATGGCCATCTGTGTCGATCTCCTTTGTGTTGGGGTGAGGTAGGTGAGACTAATCTTCATGGACCCGATATGATTAGAGAGACGTCAAAAAATATTAAAGTGATTCGTGAAAAGTTTATTTCAGCTCAAAGTCATCAGAAATCGTATGCCGATCGTCATCGTCGACCACTTGAGTTTGAGGTTGGTGATCATGTGTTTCTGAAGGTTTCACCCCGTCGTGGGTTGCAGTGATTTGGTCAGAGTGGTAAGTTAGCACCGAGGTTTATTGGGCCATTTGAGATCCTTGAAAGGATTGGCGCCATTGCTTATCATTTGGCACTTCTGCCACAGTTATCGAGTGTTCACAATGTGTTCCATGTTTCGATGCTTTGTCAGTATAATCCCGATCCGCTCCATAAGCCTTATCCCAATCTGTCGCATGTACTTGATTAGACTGATTTGCCTCTTAGTGAAGTTACTTCATATGAAGAACAACCTGTTCATATTCTTGAGATGAAGGACCGTGTGCAACGAGGTAGAGTTATTCCGTTGGTGAGAATTCAGTGGAATCATCATGGTATTTTCGAGTCAACTTGGGAGGACGAGGGTGAAGCGAGGAAGAGCTACCCTCATCTATTTTTCAAGTAGTGTAAGTTCCTTTGGGTGCTATGTGCTTTGTTGTACTTCTCCCTTTGTTGTTGTTTAAGGTGTGAGCAAGTCGTTGCTCCCTTTGCGTGATTGACATTCCGGATTCCGGGACTGAATCCTTTTAAGGGGGGTAGATTGTCATGTTTTAGAATTTTATAAAGGGTATTTGGGTAATTTTTCCTTTGCTGTTGTGGACTCTTATTTAATTGACTGTATATTTAATTTCAGAGCATGACTGAATTATTTTATTTGGCCTTTCATATACTTTGAAATTTATTTCTGTGCCTATGGATGTGTTTATTTAATTTTTGGGGTTACACTGTTGGGTCAGACTGTTCGTGGGAACACCAAACATTTCATTTTTGGAACAAACTAGAGAGTGGGCCCCACCCCACTCCCTAAATCCGGCCAACTCTCCCTCCCCCCTCATTATTCACGTTTCATTCTCTCCCCCTCATTCTCTTCTTCTCTTTCAAGATTCAAGAGTCAAAAACCTTCAAAGATCTTCATTCTTCTTCCATCTCTAACTCCAAGATTTCTAGGGATTCTCAAGAACTTCACTATCTAGCATCTCTAATCATCCTAGAGCTTGGAATCATTATTTGGTAAGCATTCTAGAAAACCACCAAATTCTAGAGTTTCACTAGATTTCAAAATTTTGGATTTTTATTGAACTTCTCATATCTTTTATAGCTTCCTTGGAGTGTTTAGAACATCCCCTAACATTCTGAACCATTTTCCATTAGAGATTCTTAGTGTGGTAAGTTTTCAAATCTCTAACAAATCTAGGATTTTCTAGCTTTATGTTTTCTATCCTAACCTTGGGTTGTTATTGCTTAGTGTAGTCTTCTTGAAGCATCCTTCAAGATTTGGCAAGCTTTGGAGCTACTTGGGTTTTCCTTTTCTAACTCTCTTGAATATTTCCTTGTTTGGATTTCAAAGCTTTGAGGTAGATTTACATTGTTGCATTTGCATATGTTATGCTTGTCTAAGATGTTTTGACTACATTTGATATGCTAGGAGAGAACTTAGACACATGCATGAGGTTTTCCCAGAGTTTTGAATTTAGAGTTGTATGCCAAATTGTGAATCACATGCCTTGGTTGTACTTAGCGTGATTATGTGATGCTAGATGCGCCTAGGATGCTCCCTTTATGTGAAAAAGCATGCTAGGGCGTTAGTTTAGAAATTCTCGTTAGGAATGTTAAATTATGAAATTTAACTACATTCTTTGAGACCCTTGATATCATGTCTAACGGACTAGAACTATTGCTTAATTTATTATAGTGGGTCATTCTTAATGTCATTGTTAACATCATATGCATTGAGGCCTAATCGGCAAGCATTCCATTTATCACAACATAAATGTTTTGTTTGAAAAAGAGAGAAAAACCCCTTGTGTGGGAATTTTATTTAAGAAATTCGGATATGGGTTGTGATGTGAGACAGAGAGAATGACCCTTAGAAACATTCAAACTCCAACTATATTCGGTTAGCTCCCGGAAGTTGGTATGCTACACTCCTGCGCGGGTGGCTCATAGTCCGGTAATGAGAGAGGTGTGCATATATCACGCATAGCCTTGAGGCTCTAATCATTTCATTATAGCCGTGGTGGCGATCCATTGCACCTCATTCCATTTTAGTCATGGATAGCATATAGACTTGTTACAATATTTTCTACGAGCTGTCGTTCTTATAAAAATGACAAAACATTTTTCAGGTGAGCTTGATAAGGGAAAAGGGCACTTGTGACCCGACGTGTAGACTTGACACTTTTTGTCCTATTTTGAAGACTCGTGCTTGGTTATGTATATGGATAGCTCTCTTGTGAATTTTAACTAGTTGGGGAAGTTTGTAATAGTTTAATGCTCTAACAAGGAAAATGGTTGTATTAATTTTATTACAAAACTTCCTGTACCTAAATTTCCATATTTTGATCTAGGGGGAGCCTTGTTGTAACTTTGAGGGACAAATGTTAGTCCTTGCTTTCCACACTTGTTAAACTTATTTGTATTATGTAATTATGTTTCCGAGATCGCCGCGTCTCTTTTAACGTTTTAAGCATGTGTGTTGATTTAAATCCTTGCAGGATTCGGTTATATTTGGTTTTGTCCTTGCCGGACTTATTGCATTTAAATTAAATCCTTACCGGATTTATTCAACTTGCTTTCAAAGGAAATGTTTAAAACTTCTCTCTCCCTCAATCTCTCCCTCTCCCATTCTTCCTCTCTTTATCTCTTTCATTTCTCGTTTTTAATAAATTTTGAGTACATGAAGTTCCATTTGGTTTAGACTCGTGTTGTATGTGGCTTAAGACTTATTTAGTCATGTATTGATGTTTAAACTTGAGGATATAGCGTAGTTGGGAATATTTCAAAATGTTGTCAAAAGAAAAAACTGTACTGTTATTTCAGTTTTCTGTCAAATTGGTACAGAAATGGAAAAAAATGCTATTTTACAAAAGTTGTGCAGAATCACATTTTACATGGATTCACGTGAACAAAGTGTGAAAATTTCAAAGACATAGCTACTTATCGATGTTTTAAAATTCAGCAACTATCTAAAAATGATCTTTGATCAAATTTATTGTATTTTTCCTTCTCTCCTTAAACTAGTGCTTGTCCGGATAGTCTTTTAATTTAATTTTCAAATGCTTTCATCTTTGTTGGACTTGTTAACATGTAAGCCCATTTTGGCTTATATGTTAGTGATTCATAGTTGTAGGAATCCTCGTGGGATCCCAATGTCGCTTCCGCATTTGTGATTGGATTTTAATTCTTTTCTCTCTATCTTTTCTCTTTCTTCGCGCTTCGGTTTGGGGTGTGACAATTTGGGTTTACAAGAGTGATATAGAGAGGTAGAGAGGGAAGACATGAGAGAGATGAGTCATGAGTACGTGATTGGGTTTAGGTTTTGGACAGATGAGAAAAAATGAGGGCATTTTTGTCCATTTTTTTGAGCTACTCTGGCATTAAAGAAATCAGCTTGGCAATAGGGCCACCCTTAGCTTTTCCTAAATTTTCATTGTGCCCCCTAAATTTTTCATTGTGCCCCCTCTAACTTATCTTTTTGCCCTTGGATGGGGTTGTAAAAATAGATTAAAGATTGAGACAAAAACAAAATCCACAAACACAATCCACAAATGCATAAATGTATCTATCGGGATCCACGGACACTGTGGGGTCCACTAATGCTGTAGGATCCATAGAGTAGAGAGATAGGCACACTGTGGGATCCACTGATAATGTAAGGTCCACAGAACAGAGAGATACGTACACACATTTATGTGTTTATAGATCGTGTTTGTGAATTTTGTTTATACACGTAGAACTACCCAAAAAAATTAATTTTCTACACATCCTCTCTCCACTACATTAATTTTTTACCTTAAAAAAATCCACTCTCTCCTTGGTCTATTTCTTCTTTTACTTCTTTTAACTTTTCCTAAAGCCAGTCTCTCTCTCCCTTCTCTCTCTTTCCTCTGCTCACTCATGATACAAAGTCTCTTTCTCTTTCTTTTTTTTTTTTTTTGTTTTGCTAAAGTAGTAAAGCTTTCTTCTCTCACTACCATATTTGTCTCTCTCTTCTCTTCTTGGTTTTAAATTACAACAATACTAGGAGCACTAACAAATTTTACTAACACTCACACCCACACTCTATCTCTCTCCTAGTGGCACTGTTATCTCTCTCCTAGTGGTACTGTGGGGTCCACTACAGGCCCCACAGTGCCACTAGGGGAGAGATAGAGTGTGGGTGTGAGTGTTAGTGAAATTTGCTAGTGCCCCAAGTATTACTCTTTAAATTATTGCTTGTTTAGGCAAGTATTTAGTTATGGAATAATAATATTAAAAAAAGGATTTAGTGATACGGAAGCTATTCGAACACTCTGCAATTGTAACATAAAATGAATTCTACACATAATTCTACACATAAGTATGCATAAATAGATAAAATAAAAAAATTTGCCTCGTGGCCGCTACCCCGAACCCACGTAAGCTTGTGCCCTCCTAGACTAAATTCCTGGCTCTGCCCATGTTCACTATAATGATATAACATGTGTATCACCTGTTTGAAATGCAGAAGTAGACTCTTTACATATGCATGATATAAATTTTTTTTGGCTATTCCAATTGGACTCTAAGATCTGGCCAAAAAATTCGATTCTGCACGAACATGATCATCTCAAATGGTAATAAAGTCAATTGGCTATAAACGCAGAAAACGAGATACATAAAGACGACACTCCCAATTAAAGAATTTTTTGATCGTCGAAGGACCTTGGACGATACAATCCCAAGAAAGAATTTGATCACGGCTTCTGCATGGAAGCGCAGACTTTTTGTCAAACACTAAAGGTTCGTTTTATGCTCAAATTGATATATTTTTTATTTTATAAGTTCATTTTTCATAAAATTTGATGTTTTGGAATCAAAAAAATAAGATTTATCACGCGAGATCAATATTGACCATGAAATACTAAATAAAAATTTGATAATATTTCTGTATAACAAATAAATTATCTATTTGTAGACAGATAGAATGCGGGGCAACTTGTAATTTTTTTAGGCTTAAAAGTCCAGTGCACTTACCCAATGCGCACTAGAGCCAGACTATATATAAATATATATATATATATATACTATTTGGAAAAAGCAAACAGAGTTGAAACATATTCTCTCTCCCTCTCTTTGTCTTTCTCTCTCTCCGACTCTACGCAGCTCAAGCTAAATGCCCAATCCTCAATGCCGACTCCCACTCCGCGGCTTCGCCAGACGACGGCTAAAGAAATAATACTTTTATATAAAGTATAACATATATTTTTACTTGTAGATATGTTTAAATAAACCTAGAAAAATTTATTTTGGAGACACTGCCCCTGACCCCTTATTGTTTAAAGGGTCCCCATTGTTTAAAGGGCCCAATCTTCCAAATCTCACTTAGAACCCCAATTTCTCAGGACCATCCTGATGATACAACTCCAAGAGGTTAGCCTAGGGGTGCAATTTGGCCGGAACAGAATGGAATGGAAGGTTTTGGAAAAAAATTAAATTTTTCAAAACACAAAATCATATTCTGATGCCAATTCTGAAAATTCGGAATCTCAAAATTGCATTCCGATTCTAATTTTTTCAGAAAAATCAGAATTTTCAGAAAATTTCGGAATTGGTGACTTAATCAAAACATAATAAAAACCTAATCCTAAACATAGATTATCACTATTTCACTAGATCAGAAGCTATCAAAACCCTAATTTTTAACACAAATCACTAGATCCTAGATTCCCAATACATAAACCTAAAAGAAGAAATTTTTAGATGTAGATTTCACAAAAAATTCCAATAGATCAAGAGAGAGAGAGAGAGAGAGAGATGAAGGAAGGAATACTTGGAAGGAGAGATGAAGCCAGACTATATATATAATCTAGGAACCTTCGACTTTGTTAAAGATTAGGCAAACCACAAGTGGTCTTTGTGATTTGAAGGAATTTTGATACTACGGGGATGGAAACTGGATCTAATTTGGGAAGTTTGATTGAAAATGATGGTAGAAGTAAGATCTTCCTTGTGAGTTTCCATTTCGACCTCCAAATTAACCTCCTCTACCACCATGAGTATGTCTTATTCTTCCTCTCTCTCTCTCTCTCTCTCTCTCTCTCTCTCTCTCTCTCTCTCTCTCTCTCTCTTGGTGGCTCCGGCTGTGGAGGAGAAACCCTATTTTGGGTCTAATGTATATACAATTACTAAACGTCTAAACCTAATATGTGTGTATCACAACGTATGCAAATATTTTGGTAATATTTGATTGTAAGTACAAAACTCTTAACAAATTATGCTACACCTAAGTCTATGTAACTCAATTTATTTGTATGTATGTGTATCTAATATATATATATATATATATATAAATCTACATAAATCGGAATTAGTTCGGAATAATTTTGGAATTTTTGGAACATAATTTTCAGCATCTTCGGATCATAATTTTTGGAACAGAATTTTGAAATTCTAAATACAGTTCAGTTCCGTTCCGAGATTTTCTGAAATTTTTTGAATCGAAAATTCGGAATTCAAAAATTATTTTTAGTAGCCAAAATCAAAATATTTCGATTCGGAATCGGAATTTCAGTTCCAAATTGCAATCCTAGGTTAGCCTCGTGTTAGAAAGAACTGTGCTAAGCCCGAAATTGAAATCTCCTCTGAGGAGTTTACAGTCTAACTTATCTATGGATCTAGTAGACCTTGCACAATTCCCATGTTAAAAATAAATAAATAAATATATATATAATGGGAGATATACACAAAAAAGAAACAATAAAATAATTATACTAGTTTTTTTTTTGTTTGCAAAATACTGTCCTATTGGGTTTTTAAAATTCTAATAATTTTTTAGTGTTTTAAAATGATGTTGACCTCCCTTTTAAGTGACATATTTACCTCTCTTTGGTAGTTAAATCTAACACCTCCATATAGGGGTGGGCATACTTCGGACTAACCCGAAAAATCAACCCGAATCCGAAGTTTTAACACACTTTGGTTCGGATAAAACCGAACTGAAGTTATTTTAGTTTGAAACCGAACTATTTTACTTAATTTGGTTCATTTTTTGGTACAGAAAAAAAGTCCAGTTTGAAATCGCATATCCGAAATTTAATGAGTATATAATACAAACATGTTTGGGAATTAGGGCTCAATCTCGAAAAATTCAAACTCTCATCTCAGACTCTCAATCTCTCATCTCTCTCTTTAAAATTGTCTCTCACTCTCAATCTCTCATCTAACAGATCTCTCTCTCAGACTCTCACTCTCAATCTCTCATCTCTCATCTTGCTCTCCAAAATTATGGCATCACCGAATAGATCAGGCCTCCATTAGAGAACGATCTCCATTATAGAAATATCAAAAAGGGAGATTTGGGGATCTCACCAGTCACCAGTCACCACAGATCGAGATTTGGGGATCTCACCGGCCACCACTCAGTCGTTCCTCTCTCTCACTGTGTGTGTATATATATGTGTGTATGTGTATGGTGACTGTGATTGTGAGTGTGCGTGTGTGTATATATATGTGTGTGTAAGTGTATAACAATGGGTTTTTGCTTTTCCTTTTTGATCCATAACTTAGTTGTATCTCCAACTTAGTTGTTCGGTTAGGAGCAAAGCTTTAAAAGCTCACTATTTTTAATTTCTAAACTTATTTGTATCTCCATAACTTGTTGCTTTTGATGTTGAACTTTGACGATGAGAGAGAGGAATGATAGAAAATTGATAGATGTGTATAGAAAATTGGGTATTTGGGTTTGCAATGGAGTTTGCTAGTTTGGCTCAAATTGGGTATTTGGCTCAAAAGTTTAAGAACCCGAAAAATCCGATCCGAACCCGAACTAAAGGTTCGGAAACCGAGCTGAATTTTCGAAGTTTAGTTCTATCGGTACCGTTTTGATTAACCCGAACCCGATTAACCCGACCCAAACTTCACAGTTCGAACCCGAACCGACCGATTGTCCACCCCTACCTCCATAGTCCAAGTGGTGTCTTGAAATGTGACCCATCATTTGGAGCTGAATAGCTGATTTCTTAATGCCAACCTATTGAAGATGGTAGATCTAGCACAAGGCATGGTCTTTTGTTTTTGGTCTGGGCTGATAATGAGTTAAAGGGCTTGAGTTGGGCCTAAGATCTATGCCCAAGCTATGACCTCGTTCTATTTTTTCTCAAAACAAAAATATAGTAAACACCAAAAGGTCCAAAACTTAAGCGGCCTTTAAAAAACAAAAACAGAAAAAATAACCACCACCACTCCAAAATCAATGTTTTGAAAATTAGATCGTTTACTGAATCATAAAAATTTACATCTTATGCATCATTTGGAATGCTTGAAACATGGTTAGTTTAGACCCAATTTCATATTTATACAGTATGCATTACCAAATGCGCCATTAATAGGGTGCTCTAGTAGGTTTCGATAACCCCATTTTTTTTGTTGCTCAATAAATAAAATTTCATTAATGAAAATCAAACCTTACAAAGAAAACTAAACAAGCAACAAAAAAAAGAGAAAAGAACAAGTAAAAGTAAAACAACCGAAGGTACAGTAGATAAATGTCCATAGAAAACACTCTGCTAGCTGCATGAGGAATCCATCACTGCACCACAAAGACCACCGCATAGAGAGATCTGGAACCCAGGACAACCTCAAACTTGTAGATAGTAAAAATCACACAAAGAAAGAAGACGACACAAAGCCAAACCTGAACTAGTGAAGTGAAGAAGCTTCACCAAAGGGGGCAACCGAATTGCTTGAAAAGCTTCCATCTATAGAAGAGAGCTCCAAAGCCACCACATAACCTAATGAAGACCAAAAAGCCAATCTACTATTGCCAAACTGCTCTGGACAATATCTACGATCTTGAACCCAAGGAGAAGCCATGCGAGATAAGGAAAATAACCTTCACAAAGGAAGGAGAAAAATTTCACAGAGGAGCCAAACAAGCCCTTATTTAGACTGGGACAAAACATGGAGGAAGACGGTGAGAAAACAGAGAGAGAGAGAGAGAGAGAGAAAGAGGGGGGGGGGGGGGGGGGGGGGGGAGGAAGGGGTAGGCGGCTAGGTTAACATCTCTACTCTCTAACTAGAAAATCTAGAGAGAGAAGCTCTCAACCCATTTTCGTGGCTCTTTTTCGATAACTCGAGTTAGTAAAAGAAAACTTATTATTGTTCTTATTATTGTTCGACCTAGAAAATTTATTAGCATTGAGAATCAAACCCATAACTCAAGCGTGTCCTACCGTCTAAGGAAACTTATCTAGATAGCACTTTTTTTTATTTGTGATTTAAAATTTTTTTTTACCATTAGTACTTGAAAGCACTTGATACTTTTTTTTCATGCCATCATGAAATTAGTTTCATCGGAACAAAGCCAAGATTCAAAAGAAACTAATAGAAATCAAAAGAAAGAAAAATTACAAAGTAAAGCACAACAATCTCTTGAGATGTATTGTAATCTCTAAATCCAAAGATATCTTGGACTGTGGTGAAAATCTATGATTGTGAAAAGAGCCTATCCATGAACCGATCTGACGAAAAAAATGCCAGATCTGCGATAGACAAGGTCGAATCCAACCACCAAAAAAAGAACTGAAGAGATCTACCAGAGCACAAAGTGACCAAAACAAAAAATAAAACCCTTCTAAAGAGGGACAAAACCTTCCCAAGGAGGCACAAAACCCTCCTAAAGAGCCTAAGGAGAGACAAACAAACAAAGAGGAAGAAACCAAGGGCTCCACCATGGCTATGGGTCGGGAGAGCCCCTGAAAAATCGACAATAGTGAGGGTTTTTAGATTTGAGAGCACTTTATACTGTACTTCTTTAGCAAAAATGAAAAATAAAAAATTTACAATATGCTTTAACAATTTCGAACTATTTAGATTTCTACATGCGGGCCAAATGTCACCCCGAAGCCAAGGTAGATGTTTGAGACATAATTCATTGCATCTTTTACGAGCGCATTTGGTTGTGTGAAATATCTTATTTGTAAATTGTTCAATTTTAAATTAGTTGATTAATCCGTAATGACTTAATTGAAATTTTACGTGTTGTTTGGTTGGTTGGCAATCTTACACAGATAGGTAAGTGTGTGTGTATATATATATCAAACAATTCTAACCACAAGTTACTAAATCTATGGGCCTTCAAAATTCTTCAATAAATTACAACAAAATATTTTCGCAACACAATTCCAAAGCGATAAGCCCTTAAAGTAAAAGCCATTATGTCAAACAGACGTTTAGCCAAAAGCCTTTAAGTGAAGTACCATTAAGCTAAATATCCCTTAAGATAATTGCTCACATCATGCGCACAAGCAGTGCACAGCATGCACAACAACACGCATGTGCTCACAGCACACCCACAGCGTGCATTGCAGCATGTGCACACCTTGCACAGCAGCACGTGGACGCACACAGGCAGCACTTAGCGTGCATGGCAATACGCACGCAGCACACGGGCAACCCCCTTTTTGCCACTCTGGAAGCCCCTACTCCGCCCCCGCATGTTGGTTACTACTTTGCACACCTGCTTAAGAACAATTTTGAGCACTTTCGAGCACACATTTTTACGCGCATTGAAGCATACTTGTGCACATGCACATAGGCATACTTTTGCATATTTGGTCAGTCCACTTTCATACACACCACACACGTCATAGACCCCACAACCCACATTTTAATTATGCAGTCCACATTTTGGGCCACCAATTTTACATACACTTTCTTTAAGATCCCCCACACACTCTAGGTCACTACTTACACACTGATACTTCTAAATTACATACACACACACACACACATGTATATACATATATTGTTTTTATTTTTTATTTTTATATCTCTCCCAAAACCCCTCTCTCAAAGAAAAAAAAAACAAAAGCAAGAAAAGCAACCCTTTTTATTTTACTTTAAACTAGAAAACATCTTTTTCTTTGTACTTATTTACTTCCAAAATGAAAAAAAGAAGAATAAGAAAATAAAAATACGAATAAATACTGACTAGACTTTAAAGGCCACCTTCGCACTAGGGTAGACCCTACATGTAAATTTCTTCATCCTCTACCATCGTGAACCAACCTTGTTTGATGATCACTTGGTCACCATCGTGAACTAGCATCGTTTGTGATCACTTGGTTTTTTCAGTTAGCAGGACTGGAACTGTTAGATTTACTTTTATGTCTTTACTGCTTTACACCATCGTGAACTGGCATCGTCCGATCACTTGGTCACCATCGTGAATTGGCATCGTCCCAGATCACTTGATTTTCTGGGTAGCCAGATCGACTAGAACTACTAGATACTAACTCATAAATGTACTAACTCATTACTGTGCTAACTCATTATTTTGCTAACTCATTACTGTGTTAACTCATAATTGTACTAACTCATTACTGTGCTAACTCATAGCGGTATTAACTCATAACTATACTTGTAACACCCGCTCTCCCACGTTTTGTATTTAATATTGCTTTAGCATGCATAATTATGAGTTAATGATAATTATAGTGTTATGCAGGGGCGGACCCAAGATTTTTGGTCAGGGGGGGCCTAAATTATACGGGGGTTCGGGGGCAGCGCCCCCGAGTTGAATTTTTTTAGGTCTACTTATAAATAATTATGTGTAAAACTGTAAAATTGGTTTAACACCCGTAATTTGGGGTAAATCATGTAATTTTAGGGGGCCTATTTCAAAAACATGTAATATATTACATATAAATCTAGAATTTTCAAAAGTCCATGGGGGCCTATGTCTTAAACCTATAAAATATTGTATGTAAATCTAAAATTTTCAAAAGTTCAGGAGGGGCCTGTGTGAATTTTAGGAGGGCCTAGTTGTAAAATTTATAAAATATTATATGTAATTATGTAATTTTCAAAAGTTCAGGGGGGACCTGTGCCGCCCCTGAGTTATACCTCAGTCAGTCACTGGTGTTATGTGACACTTAATGGAGGTGGGTTTAACCCACTAAGTTGATTATGGTTGACCAATTGGGAACCCAGTTATGGCCAATGTGGCATACCCAAATTGGGACATGTATTGATGGGTCCTAGTTGAGAGACAGTGATACGGGAAATACCCTATGTGCATGCCTAAATGTTTATTAATGCTTAAATGAATTATTATTTTATTGTTAATAATAACATATTGCTAGTTAGAGTCTACTTTTGTGGTTAGTTGGGATACCCTTACGAGAAAAAATTAGGACACTTTGCATGATTAGTAGGGTAATTAGAAACTTCATATAGTTATATGGGACCACTTATGAGACCCATACATGACATAGACAAATACCCACTTAGGTTTGGGACAGTTTTTAACATGATTCATGACTAGTAAGGTCGTAATTATAATAAACTAGAAATTTGGGGATGTTATAATAAAATAAGGGAAATGCCATAAAGGAGTTGTCAAGCTTGGAGGGAGACACTCAGTCAAAATATACAGAGAGATATGAGAGAGTTGCGATGGGGTTTGCCGAGCTTCTCGACAATGATTGACGCGCCGTTCGACGTCGGTTTTCTAAATAGAACACATAATCGGACTCTTGGAGGTGAGTGTAATGTGTTAGTTCTAATTTAGATAAGTTTTGTAATAGTTTTTGTGACCATTTTGGGGTTTTAGCTTATAATTTGTAGATTTTGTATAGGATTTGTACCTGGAGCATAGTAGGACTCTAATCCGAAGATTAGGAGCGAAAATTAAGAGGTTAGTGATATTAATTTTGAAGTTTTGATGAATTCATGTTGGGTTCAATTGTGATGCCAAAAGCATGTCTAGATAGCCTAATTTTTATATGTTTAGTAGTAATTGATAATCCATGGTGTAAAGCTATACGTAATTTATTAGCAATGTATAGTAATATGGTGTGATGTTTAAATAAGCATGTTAAGTTACCTATTTGGGTCAATGGGATTACTGGGTACAATATCACCATGAGGTAATCGATGTGGTGACAACCACGGACATTAGATGCCTATAAGACCTCACGTTTGAATATGTGGGTCATGACTAGTCGCGTGGGCTTGGAGAGTAGAGTCGCAGACCAGCCGATAGTGGTGGAAAGTTGTCACACCTGTTCCAGAAATTTATGATTTTTTTAAAATGCATCATTTGAGATTTTTGAAATTATTAATGTTATTAATAATTTGAATTGAGGTTGACTGTGAGTCAACGGTAAGGTGTCAGTAAGGACACGAGAACATGGCAGTTCATATTGCATGGGCATGACTAATGACATTTATATGATTTAAATGTTATTTGACTTTATCTGGTATTTGATGAATAGTAATTTTATCTGTGTTGTGGGAATTCTGGTAATCTTTGATAATGTTATATCATTTTGAGAACTGTGGTGAGAATGCGAGTGATACGTTAATTAAAAAGGTAGGTTGTGTAGAGATTCCACAGAATATAGTTTTCGGACGTTATTTTGGACCCAAACGAAACCTAGTCGGAAACTTTTGAAATTTATAGTTTTCACTCGTAAAGGTATAAACTGGACGTGTGCAAAGTTTCATGGGTTAATTAGAAGTTTGAGAAACTTGCGGGGAGGTAAACGTAAACTTCTAGAAAGTTTGTCTATATATAGAAGTGGATGAGATTTCATTCTCATCCACAACTTCTAAAAATATCTAGAGAGAGAGGAGAGAGAAGGGAGATTGAGCCAACGGGCTTTGCGACGCCGATCGATGACCATTCGTCCGTCAGATTTTCTCCAGATTCAAGATTTGAACTCGTGGAGGTAAGACCTACGTTTTGATACTACTTAGGTCGTGTTTGGCCAATTTTTGTAAAAATATTAATTCTAGACTTTTGGGGAAAATCAGGTAAAACTCGTAGGAATCGCGTATAATTTGGAATCCGACGATTAATTAGCCCCCTAGACGATCCTTTAAAGTTTGAAGAGAATCGCACGAGGTATGAATTCTAGATCTATGAAATATATGGATTTTCATGTTTTGAACATCATTTTTGATATTCTTGGATCCGGGCGAAATTCATGTATTAATTAGGCCCGTTAATTATGCACGTGAAATTATATGAAAAGCACGTATAACTGTTTATGTGAGCATGATATGTGTCTACTTGGGTCAAAGGGGAGTTTGGTGCAAATTCATCAGGGGTAAGCTCCTCGAACCTTGAGGATTGTGATTTGATTGCGATTGTGATGGAATTGGAATTGTGGTTGTGTCTGGATTGGAGGTGGGCCCAACCAGGACACGGTAGCTGATATGGAGGAAGGCCCAACCAGTGTACGAGATGCGTGGGAGAGGTGGGCCTCCTACGGCATCGACCGGATGAATGTGTACCACTCACCCTAGAGACCATTTCTATGTGTTTTAGATGCTTACATCATGAACTGTCATATAAGCATACATTTAGAATTGTACGCTCAGCATATAGCTGAGCAGTGGAGATGAACTCCATTGCAGGTAAGAAGAAAGACAAGAAGTAGCGTGATGAGTGAGGCTGATGAACGCCGGGGAAATTACAATTGTATATGTTTTTGTTTTAACTTCTAAAACTTGTGTAAGGATTTATAAATTGTAAAATGTTGTAATAGATCCATGGATTAGTTTCGCAGTATTGTAATCTTGTAATTGAATGCATGTGGTTATGTTTTAAATGTTGTAATTGGCGTTGTTTGTGATTATTTGTGGATATTGAGAAACATGTGTTAGTATTATCAACACAGGGCTGCCCAGCAAGGGAGCAGTCGACTGGACCCTGTATCAGTCGACTGGATCCCGTGTGTTTGAGACACTGAAAGTGAATAGTAAGAGAAGCAGTCGACTGGACCCTTGATCAGTCGACTGAACCACTGTTGAATTTGGCCACTGCTTTGATTAATGGTAAAACCAGTCATCTGAGTCCATCAGTCGACTGGACCCCTTTTGAAATGTTGCATTTTGGTTCTGTTTGACACAGTCGACTGGGGACCTGGATCAGTCGACTGGGTTCCTTGATCAGTCGACTGGACCTCTGTTGAGAATTTTAGGTTTTGGTTTCTGCTCAGTTCAGTCGACTGGACCCTAGGAGCAGTCGACTGAACCCCTATTTTCAAAAATGATTCTTTTGAATGTGTTTTCTTTTGGCCACAACTTTTTACAACTCTGATTTTAATGGATTTTAATAATGTTTTCCGCTGCTATTGACTTTAATGGAACTGGATGAGCCTTGGTGGCGTGCCACGTGTCCTATTTCCACGCGTAGTGGGATGGGTCGTGACAAAAGTAATCACCGGATACTATAATTTCTTATAATGTGTTGTATTTAACATGTTTATTATCCATGATCACTATTAATGTTACTCACTAAGCCTATAGCTTATATATTGTAGTGGTTAGTGAACAAGGCGATACTCCGAAAAAGTAAATGGATTTGGCGAGATCATGTGGGCAAGTGTTTCCTGTTTAAAGTCTAGAACTTGTAAAAATTGGTTATAATCGGTTTAATCTAGATTATGTTATGTAGATAACTTTGGTTTCAAGACTATGTATAATTATCGTAGTGGAACTTATGTAGTAATTATATCAAGTCATAGTTAGTTCATGTATCAAGGTTGTAATATAAGAGTTCCGGTTATTGGTCTATTGTGTATATCCGTGTTTACAATTATATTTTGCGTGATTGTAATAGAGCGTTAGAGCTCGGAGTTTCACTCAACGAGCTTGGGATTGAGTTGATTAATCATTGTTGTTTTCTTTTAATGTTGGTTGGTACTAGCGATGGCTATTTTTATGGTTTTGTTTATATTCCTAATGGCATGGTAAGAAGTCCTACAAGTTGTTTTGGTATTAATTGAGACTTATCTAAAGTTGTGTTCAGTTAGAAATTGCAAATTAGGGAAAAAGCTATGGAATTCTATAGCAGGTACCTAAGACCGGTCCTTAGTACCCCTAAGCCCGGTCCATGGTACCCCTGGGTGACTTTTAAGTTTTGGTTTTCTGCAACTTTTTAATTGATGAAAGGTTACCCCCAAGGATCCTATTAACCCAAAAGAATACTACTTTTGGAAACTACCCTTTTAATTAACTTTTAAAATAGGATTGTTGTCCAAAACTTGAAAGAGCCATTGTCAGTGTATTCTTTGTTTCAAAACTTTGTTTTAAACTTGTTTATGGAACTCTAATGACGTGAGATGAGCCTTGGTGGTGCACCACGTGTTCTGGAATCATATGGGTGGTTTCAGGGCGTGACAGTACTAACTCATAACTATACTAAATTACTAACTCCTAAATAAATTCATTCATTACTTTACTTATTTTTCATATCCCTTCAAACTTGCACCGACCCTTACTTCCGGTATAAAAACAAAAAAATGAAAAATTCAAAAAACATAAAAAAAATAAAAAATTCAAAAACATTTTATCATTTACCTCGAAAAAGGTCTTTTCTGTCAAGTTAATCAATAGCTTGATGGAAAAGAAATTTGGGCACAATACTCATTACTTGCATGGTCGATCTATTCCTCTTTTCAAGGTTAAAGTCTAGGACTACACCATCAACGGTTAAAGTTCCTAAGTACACCAATTCTCACTCAAATCACTTTTCCAAAACTTACTACTCTTTTAAAGGTTAAATCCTAGGACTCCACCGTACAGTTTAAAGTTCCTAGCTACACCGACTTTTACTCAAAACACTACTTCATACTCGCATGGTCTAAATCGACCAACTTTTCAAATCACTTGCATACACTCACACATATACAAAGCACAGAACTATGTACAGCTTGATTCTCGACTTGAGTTATGTATGAAACCCTTCACTTAGGTGTGGTGGTAATCTTTCATTTTTTGATTTCTTGTAAATATCTTATCGTCTATTTCTTTACTTATGCCTCATTAATATAAAAATCACTAGAACCAAAAATCGTGTTTTCACAGATGTTCGAAGGTGCCTAATACATTCCCTCTACATAACCAAGTTCTTGAGCCCATCTCAAAATCTCTGGTTTTCACATGGCTATTCAGTGTCATCACTTTTAAAGTGCCCACTTTTCTCAAAAAATTCAAAAGAGTTATATTGATAAACATAGAAAGGACATAGATTTCAATATCGGAGATCACGCACTCCTGAAAGTTTTTCCAATTCGAGGTGTCGTACATTTTGGACAAAAGAGAGGGAAGTTATCTCGTCGGTTCATCGGACCATTTGAGATATTGAAATGCATCTAAAAAGTAGCATATTGACTCGCATTGCCACCAAAAATGTCTGGAGTACACAACGTTTTTCATATTAGCATGTTGAGTGAATACAAAGGTGAACCTTCGTATGCTATTGATTCAATAACATTGAGGTCCACGAGAATGTCACTTATAAGGAGAGACCCATACGAATTTTGGATCAAAGAATGAAGAAGTTGCAGAACAAGGACATTTTCTTAGTGAAAGTTCATTGGAAGTACTATGACGAGAATGATGCATCCTGGGAATTAGAATTAGAAATGAGAATTAAGTACCCAGAATTGTTTCAAGATTCGTCAACTTAGATTTCGGGACAAAATCTCTATTAAAACTGGTGAGTGTAGCAACCTGTAATTTTTGATTCAATATTTTAAATAAAAATACCAAGTTTTGTATTACTATAGTGTTTTATATACCCGAAGATCGTATTATATTAATCATAAATAAATACTAATTAATTTATTATTCACAATTTTTGTAATTTAATTACGTAACCACTGTTATTTTATGTGCGACACAAATGGCGCAAATATACCTGACTATCAACAACTTTCGAGCGACAACACGTAAGACTACGGCACAAAAAAATCCTTCAGTTTTGGGAATAGTCACTATTTAAATATAATTTAATGTTCTTTGCCATTAAGGTTCCAAATGATTCTATTTTGGATATTTTCTTAAAAACTAATTAGCCAAACAAGGCTTAAAATATATATGCAGTGTGCTTATGTATGTGTTGTATGTGTGTGTGTGTGTATGTGTGTGTGTGTATGTGTGTATGGTGAATGATTGAAGGGAACTTGGTCCCCAAACTAGCAAAACATTGTATATATGTATACCTACACACACTCATACTCTTTATACTCTCCCTCACCACACAAAATAGAAAATACAGAGAGAGGAAGAGAAATACAGAGAGAGAGAGAGAGAGAGCAACTAGATTTTGATCATCATAGTTAGGAGCTCGGGTCTTTTAGTTTTCTCAGGAGTTCTCTACCCATCTGCAAATTCAACTTTGCGAGTATTTTAAACTCACTCCCAGTGTATTTCAGTGTCTTAATAATATAATAGAGGCTGTGTAGGGGTGTGTGTGTGTCTGTATATATATAATATAGATATATAGCCATGGAAGCTCGAAAAATAACGATACCGAAAATGTTAACCAAAATGCGTTATGTGAATGAAAAATGAATGATTAGGACCTGACACCTATAGAGGCTAGGTTTCAAGTTCGAAAAGATAAAAAATAACAATCGTGACGAATGTTCAATTTTAAGTTTCGCCGAATTATGATTTTTCTAAAATTTGTTAACCAAAATGCGTTATGTGAATGAAAAATGAATGATTAGGACCTGACACCTATAGAGGCTAGGTTTCAAGTTCGGAAAGATAAAAAATAACAATCGTGCCGAATGTTCAATTTTAAGTTTCGCCGAATTATGATTTTTCTAATATTTGTAGAGCTACGGTTAAATTCGAGTTTCAAAACTTCTATATTTGTAATCTACACAAGAAAATCAAGAGAATGGTATATCATAGGACTAATTTGGATTAGGTCAGAAAATCTCAAAATTTTACAGTGACCCAGTAGCTGGAGGTTGAAAATGACCTCCAGGAGCGCTTGAGACCACCAAAGCGTGGTTGCTGACAAACACTGAATATTGCACATTCATGTGCCAATATAATAGACATAGTGCTCATTTAATCCCCCAAACCTCTAGTTTTACCTGCAATTTTAAATTAACATAATTTAATGATGATGCCACTCAATTGTGTGTAATTATGTGCTTTTACATATTTTATATGTTTAGGTGAAAATAAAATGAAACGATGCAATAAAGGGAAGGAAAGAAGTAGCAATAATATCATAGTATATCCCATATGTTAGTCAAAATACGAATAGTAACAAACAGTAAAATTTTCTGTAAACTAGAAAGAATCCAAAAAAAAAAAAGAAAGAAAGAAAGAAAGAAAGAAAAAATGTTTGACAAAGTTGTCACTTGACAACGATATATTAGTTATGTAAGAGTATTTGTTTCCTTTCTTCTTCTTCTTCTTCTTCTTCTTCTTCTTCTTCTTCTTCTCTCTCTCTCTCTCTCTCTCTCTCTCTCTCTCTCTCTCCTTTTCAGCACAATTCAAAGGCTATCTGAGAGAGGAGGAAAAATGGGACGAGGATTGAATAAAAAAAATGGCAAACTCTGTTCAGAATGACGAATACAGTGACGAATTCGCATCAGAATCTCGTCTATAAATTGAGGGAGCCAATGAGAGAAACACAACCATCATCAGATCACAACACAGAGAAATTATATAGCACACCATCGTAGAGAGAATAGTTTAGGGAGCTTATCATGTGAGCACTTCATAGTGTCCCTAAAAGTAGGAAACTATAGTTTTTTTTGCATTTTCTAGTTCTAGTAGTTGTAAAATTTTACTTTTATGTAATTGATGATTTCATGTTCCAAAAAAATGTAACAAAACTTTGTGTACTGTATTTCTCAAATTATAATATTTGTTTTCTTGTACAACCTTTTGTTAGGAAATTATATTTCCTAATAAGAGTGGGCAACATATTAATATCAATTATATTATAAGGCTATTAATTAAATGGGCTTATATTATGTGGTCTAATTGTAGGAAGCCCATGGACTTCTACTGAGTATGGGTTTAATGAGTGGATACCAAATACTGATCCTGTTAGGAATAATGGGAACCCTAACATATCAGTATATAAAGACTTATAGGTTATAGTCCCCAATATGTCAAATCATTATACTACTTCCTCCTCCATCCCATCAAGAGAAGGAACCCATTACAGATCTAAGGAGATTTGACTGAGGAAGACATAACTGATCATCATCGTTTTCCTAAGGTTTGCTAATTGCTACAATGGATACAGGTATGTATTCCAATATATTATACCCTTAATAATCCGACATGATTTGATCCTAGGGCTGTGGTTTTACTACTCTAGGGTTCTACAGTTTTAATAGATCAGATCCAACAAGTGGTATCAGAGCACGTTATCGTGTTGATTATTAGAGATTTTATATGCAAGATTTTGATTCGGCTTATTCATGTTTCGGTTATTAGTGTT
Organism: Hydrangea macrophylla; assembly: GCA_033977485.1. Classification (NCBI taxonomy): domain Eukaryota; kingdom Viridiplantae; phylum Streptophyta; class Magnoliopsida; order Cornales; family Hydrangeaceae; genus Hydrangea; species Hydrangea macrophylla. The sequence continues at coordinate 62,978,659 of CM066983.1, forward strand.
GCTGATTCATAATATGTTTTCTTTGGATGACACTTTATTCGGTAATATTATTAAACTATTATGATGGCACTTGATTCGATTTTGAACGGTAAGGTCACAAAATTGTGTTGATATATTAGTTGAGTCTGTTATGGCATCATGTGCCTTCCCAACAATTTTCCACGTGTTCATCATGGCTGCATCATGATATTCATCTTGCTATCACCTGAAGGCATATAGTATCATAGATTCATGACATATTAGCAAATTGATGGACATCATACATTCTGCGGTGCAATATATTTAGGCATTACATATTATTTTTATTCATGATGAGATTTTAATTCATCAAGTTTTCTATAGCACTTTAGAATTTTGAATTCACACGCGATATGAAATATTGGTTAATTCATAGCATGAATTAAGTTTTATGGTAGCTTAAGATTTTGGGGTCTATTTTAAACTCCAATACAATATGTCTGATATTTTTAAATAAATAAATTGAAATAATATGTTGCCAAAGTAACCTCTGTTGTGTAAATTTATTTATTTTAAAATATTAAGATGGTATATCTGTTGTTTCATGCGATTAACAATCGGCCCAAAGGAAGATTTTTAATTGGCTGAATGACGGGTGTACATGTGGTGGTAAATATGTGACAATTATTAAGCTAATTATCCATGTGGGCAGTGAGTCGGCCCAAAGGAAGGCCACTGTCTGACAGGACTTATTGTCAATATTTGATCACTACACGGAGAGTACCACTTACAGTTGATATTTCTGTCCAAAGACTAAATGTCAATGTTGTCCTAGGTATCCTGTGATGGGCCCACCATCAAGTAAATTATTTAATGTGTCATGCATGCATATATATATATAAAGTATTCATAATACGTTTATGACATGACATGTTATTAATTATGAGCATATTATTTTATTTTATTTTGTTCTCTATTCAGTTTCTGCTACAGCTACAAATGTTTCTGCTCAAATTAGTGCTATCCCAATGCTGAATGGGGGAAACTTTAAGGTCTGGAAAGAGAACGTAGAAATTGTTCTCGGATGTATGGATTTGGACTTTGCGCTAAGGACCGAACGACCCACTTCGACTACGGAAAACCCGAATGAGGGTAAAATTGAGAAGTGGGATCGCTCGAATCGCATGAGTCTGATGATTATGAAACGTTCCATTCCGGAAGCGTTTCGAGGCTCGATCACTGAGAGCACAAATGCTAAGAAGTTCCTCTCTGAATTAAAACTATCTTTTGCTAAAAATGAAAAGTCGGAAACGAGTACCGTTTTGGGTACTCTGATTTCCACGAGGTATAAAGGAAAGGGGAACATAAGGGAGTACATTATGGAAATGTCTCATCTCTGTGGGAAACTCAAGGCACTAAAGTTAGAGCTGTCTGAGGACTTGCTCGTGCATTTGGTTCTCATATCTCTTCCTGCACAATTCAGTCAATTTAAAGTAAGTTATAACACCAAAAGGACAAATGGACTCTTAATGAGCTCATATCTCACTGTGTGCAAGAAGAGGAAAGAATCTAGTGAGACAAGACTGAAAGTGCTCACTTAGCATCAACCTCTCAGAATAATAAAAGGAAGAGAGCTAAGGATGCTGCAGATGTGACACCTCAGCAGAAGGAACTAAAGAAGCAAAATGAGGAATTCCTTTGCTATTTTTGCAAGAAGAGAGGCCACATGAAGAGAGACTGTCCCAAATACGCTGCTTGGCGTGCAAAGAAGGGTAAGCTTCTCGTTCTGGTTTGTTCTGAAGTTAATTTAGCTTCTGTACCTAAAGATACTTGGTGGGTAGATTCTGGTGCTACTACTCACATAAGTATGTCTATGCAGGGTTGCCTGTGGAGCCGGTCGCCAACTGATGCTGAAAGATTCATCCTTGTGGGCGATGGCAAGAAAGTTCTAGTGGAAGCTTCAGGAAATTTTAGATTATTATTAAAGACTGGTGTTTATTTGGATTTGATTATGACTTTTGTTGCACCGTCTTTTAGACGGAATTTAGTTTCTATTTTTAATTTGGACAAATCTGGTTGTGCTTGTTCTTTTGGAAATAATAAAGTTAGTCTATTTCAAGATTCAAAACTTATTGGTACCGGTTCTTTGATTGATAATCTTTATATGCTAAACACTGTTATTTCCTATAATGAAATTCTGCATACTTATTCACGAGGTACAAAGTGAAAATTAAGTATGAATTCTGCCACCTTATGGCACAAGCGATTAGGCCATATCTCTAAACAGAGAATTGAGAAACTTGTGCGTGAAGGAATTCTTGGCCCCTTAGATTTGGCAGACTTTCAAGTCTGCATTGAGTGCATTAAGGGGAAACAGACAAACATAAAGAAATTAGGTGCCAACAGGTGTACAGATGTCTTAGAACTCATTCACACTGATATATGTGGTCCATTCCCTACAGCCTCTTGGAATGGACAATAATATTTCATTACTTTCATAGACGACTACTCAAGATATGGGTACCTATATTTAATACATGAGAAGTCACAGTCCCTGGATGTTTTCAAGTCATTTAAAGTCGAAGTTGAACTTCAGCTTGGCAAGAAAATTAAGGCTGTCAAATCTGACCGTGGTGGTGAGTACTATGGTAGATATGACGAATCAGGTGAACAACGTCCAGGATCCTTTGCTAAATTCCTAGAGGAATGCGGTATCGTCCCTTAATACACAATGCCAGGCAAACCTAGCATGAATGGTGTAGCTGAGAGGCGAAACAAAACGCTTAAAGACATGGTAAGAAGTATGATCAGTCATTCTTCTTTACCAGAATCACTCTGGGGAGAAGCTCTGAAGACTGCAGCATACATACTCAACAGGCTACCAAGTAAAGTAGTAACCAAAACCCCTTATGAATTATGGACTGGAAAGAAGCCTAGCATTAGGTATTTACATATTTGGGGTTGTCCAGCTGAGGTACGGCCTTATAGGCCACATGAAAAGAAATTGGACTCAAGAATAGTCAGTTGCTACTTTATTGGATACACTGAACGCTCTCGAGGCTTTAAGTTTTATGATCCCACTGCTAGGACATTTTTTGAAATGGGAAATGCAAGATTTCTTGAGGAAGTTGAGTTTGTGGGGGGAGATAAGGTTAGAGACATTGATTTTGAAGAGGAATTTATTCCTCGTCATGTTGCTATTGACAATGTTCAGGTTCATATTCCTAAAATTGTTCAAGATGCACATCCAGATATTCAAGACAATGTACAAGAGCTCCCCGTGCAAAATGAAGAAATTATACCTGAAGTGCAAACTCAACAACCTCAAGAGGAGATGCCATTAAGAAGATCCACTAGGGAAAGGAGAAATGCAATTTCGGATGATTATATTGTATTCTTCCAAGAACATGAGTTTGACATAGGGATAGTGGAAGATGATCAATCAACTTTCACCAAGGCAAACAAAGTTCCATCAATGGTCTCAAGCAGGCTTCCCGTCAATGGTATCACAAGTTCCATCAAGTAATCACCTCGTATGGTTTTGAGACGAATATGGTTGATGACTGTGTATATCACAAGTTCAATGGGAGTATTGGGTAGATATTTGGGTAACCCACAAATGGATCATTGGAAAGCAGTCAAACGGGTTATGCGGTATTTACAGAGAACAAAGGACTACATGCTCACGTATCGGAGATCAGATCTTTTGGAGATCGTCGGGTATTCTGATTCCGATTTTGTTGGATGCCAAGACAGTAAGCGATCCATGTCAGGCTATGTTTATATGCTGGCTGGAGGAGCTATATCTTGGAAGAGTGCTAAGCAGACACTCATAGCTTCTTCAACCATGGCTGCGGAGTTCATAGCCTGTTATGAGGGATCCACTCATGGGATATGGTTGCGAAACTTTGTCACTGGACTGCGTTTGGTAGATGGAATTTAAAGGCCATTAAAGATATATTGTGACAATAAGAGTTTCTGGTTATTAAGGAAAGAGTTTAGAGTGGTCAAATTTCGATAGAACATATAGGGACAAACTCCATAATTGCAGATCCGCTGACCAAAGGATTACCTCCTAAGGTCTTTCACGAGCACACTGCTCATATGGGTGTTAGGTTGTCTGACGATACTTTGTTTTAGTGGGAGTTAACTTTGGATGTTCTATTTTTGACATTTATGAGGTTTTATTTTCTGCAGAATAAATTTGATGGTTTATGGTTTATCTCTGAATCTAATTATGCGGTTTTGCATTATTTTGGATTGATCTCACTAAAGACTAAAGTAGGACCAGTTGGAAATAGGCATGTTTGAGATCACATTGCATGTAATTTCCATGCTACTCATCCATACTTGATCTATGTCGTTGAATGTGTTGGTATGGTGACCATTGAAGGTCTAGTTACGATTTTGTGTGACGAAAGCCGCCTTGATCCCATATTAATATAGGAAATGGACCAGATTGAAACTAAAGTGAAGTCCAAAGATAAATAGCACAGGTGCTTGTCTAAGGAACATGTAATATAATTGTTTCAGGAATCGTATGTAGCCCAAGTGGGAGATTGTTAGGAAATTATATTTCCTAATAAGAGTGGGCAACATATTAATATCAATTATATTATAAGGCTATTAATTAAATGGGCTTATATTATGTGGTCTAATTGTAGGAAGCCCATGGACTTCTACTGAGTATGGGTTTAATGAGTGGATACCAAATACTGATCCTGTTAGGAATAATGGGAACCCTAACATATCGGTATATAAAGACTTATAGGTTATGGTCCCCAATATGTCAAATCATTATACTACTTCCTCCTCCATCCCATCAAGAGAAGGAACCCATTACATATCTAAGGAGATTTGACTGAGGAAGACATAACTGATCATCATCGTTTTCCTAAGGTTTGCTAATTGCTACAATGGATACAGGTATGTATTCCAATATATTATACCCTTAATAATCCAACATGATTTGATCCTAGGGCTGTGGTTTTACTACTCTAGGGTTCTACAGTTTTAATAGATCAGATCCAACACCTTTGTCAATTTGTAGTAGTAAAATATTTCTATTTGAAATTTAGATTTAATATTTTTAATCTAGTAGTACTTGTAGTTGTCCCCTAAAATAGTTTGAAATCTCAAATTTTCAGTTTTTATAGCAATATTTCCATTCACTAGAAGACAAAATTTGCAAGTAAGTGCCAGATTTCTTTATCACGTAGTTGCTATAATCACCTACCAAAGCCCCAAGCACACCATACCCATATCTCATTCCCAAATTAGATTAGGATTTGGTTTGGCCTTGCTTGTGTTCTTGGAGTTCAACCACTGTGACCCCACAAGAAGTCAAAGTTAAAGGTTTAGTATTTTATTTTTGGTTCAGTATTTCCATTTATTTATGTTTTATTAGCCTAGTTGTACTAAACTTTGTTATTTTGCAGATTCCACAAATTCAACCCCAACTCATGTTAAGTGAAGAAAAAAATATAATAATATTATATTTTACCCTTACCTTGGTTTTATAACTTTAATTTTAATTGGACGGTGATTGTGTGTAGCTATTTAATTTATCATTAAATTTTATTTAGAGTACAGTTTCAATTCCAAAACGGTAGGCTAAAACTTTAATTCGGAATATGCAATAAAAACTTAGAAACCACAGCTTCTGTGCACCAATCTTAAATGGGCAAATTTATTTGGATGGGTTGTTTTTCCATTTATGGCCAAAAATATCTATGTATCTATAGTTTATGACCATTTAACATGTTTATAGACTATGGCTATATTGGACGTCAAAAGATTACATATTTGAAATAAAAATCTAATTATGTGGATTGTCAAACTATGCCTTTTGTCATAAAAAAAAACACCTAGTATACTCAAACAATTTATTTGACAAAGTTTATATTTCAAATATGTGCATATATATATATATATATATTTCTATCTATTAATGTACAGGCAATTGTGTAGTAGCAGAGTGGTGGGGGCTGTGCGTCGAATAACCCACGTCCGCGGCGGGTTACGGTTCGAACTTCGCTACTGTCCAATTGCCTCTTTATTTTTCTTTAAATCAAACGACGTCGTTTCATATCAAACCTGACACTAACTAGTGTAAGTTTATTTTCAAATAAAGATCAAATCCTTTACAAATGCACAAAAGTTGTGTGATCTAGTGTTGGTTTGCATAATCCCAATTCCTTTAAATCATTTCATCCAAATTAATTAATATTCACTGCTTTTAGATAACTTAGATTAAATTTTTGTATTATTTCTATCTTTCGCTATAATAAAATCTACAAAGTCCATTTCACGTAAATTTAGCTTTTATTTCTTTTTCTTACTTTTCTTACTAGTATCTTAGTTAATTTATTTTGCACTGTTAAAATCTTTATTGTAAACTGTTAGCAAAAAAATAGCTTTTAATTAAAGTTTTTCTGCAAAAAATATAAAAGCTAGTAGTTTAGTAAAAACCTAAAAAATCCATCATCTTTTATTTTCTTTTTAGGGACAAAATAGTTACTGCCTATTTTTATATAATTATTTTCCGTTCCCTGTGGATTCGACCTGGTCTTCCAGAACTTTATTACTTGTACGATCACCTACACTTGGGTGTTGATAACAAAACACGTCAATAGGACGTCAAGTTTTTGGCGCCGTTGCCGGAGAACGGTTAAAAAATTAAAATTAAAAACATAAAGTTAGATTTAAAACTATTTCTCCCACTATATATATACTTATTCTACCTTATAAATAATCTAGTTTTTTTTTTAAGAAAAAACTGTATATAAAAAAAAAATTTAAAAAAACTATATATAATTTTTCCTTGTGAAATATATATAAATACATATTTATAAGTATGTACTTGTGCATCTTCTATATAAAAAAAAATAAAAAGACGTATATATATATATATATGAATTTTTCTTCTATAAAAAAATAAAAAATAAAAAAATAAAAAAAGAGGTTTTTTTTTTTACTTAGCTATAAATAAAAAAATAATAATAATTATGCTTTTATCACTTAGTTTTTCTTTTACTTCATATGTCCTTAGATACTACTGAAGCTTTATATTAAGTACCACATAATTCTAATATTTCTAGTGGTTCATCTAACATATAGTTTCCTAGAATCAAGACTGAAATTGAAGGCATAGAAGGAATAGCTGATGATACTCATAGTGAACATAGGGAAAATATACCACAACTTGAACATAAACAATTTTTCTTTACGTGTTCTATTTACCCCAACACAACACATCACTCCTTCTTGCATCACTCTACCTAGATATACTGGAAACATTAATTTTAGACATAACATGTTCCTATCCTTACCAACTTACCACATAAATAAGAAAGAACGTGTTTATTTACATATTCGTGAATTTGAAGAAGTTTGTAGTACGTTCTCTGATCAAAGCTGTCCTATTGAAAAAATTAGTCTTAAGCTTTTTTCTTTTTCTTTAAAAGATAAAGCTAAAGCTTGGCTTTTATCCTTCCGTCCTGGATCTATAACTTCATGGCATGATATGAATGAAGCCTTTCTAAAAAAAATTTATCCAAAAAATTTAACTGATAGCATGATGCGTCAAATTGAACTTTTTACTCAAAAAGAAAATGAACCATTCCCTGAAGTTTGGGAATGTTTTAAAGATCTCCTACAATCTTGTCCACATCATGGATTTGAAAAATGGCGTCTAATTAATTTCTTTTATGAATGAATAGAACCAAAATCAAAGAAATTAGTTGACACTATATGTCAAGGAGAATTTTTGAGTAAAATTGCCAAAGAGGCTGAATCATACTTTGATTGGCTTGCAGAAAAATGCTTCCCAGTGGGAAACAGAAGAAATCGGTAGGACGAAAAAGCTACAAGTTTATACCAATTACAATCAGAAGATGAATTAACACTGAAATATGAAGAATTAGCATGTAAAGTGGAAGCTATAATAGTAGAAAAAAAAATAATCCACCTAAGAAGAAAAGAGACCTTTGTGATAAGTGTCAAACGTTAGGACATCCTACGACTGAATGTCCTAATAGTTCAAACTTTAAAAAAATTTCTCTAGTAGAGATAAATACTGTGAATAATTATAGGGGTCCCCAAAACTCCTATGGTAATTCATACCAGTCTAATTGGAGGAGTCCTCCAAATCATATGTATACCAAAGAAGGATTTTTACAATTTTAACCTCAATGGTATAGTCCTCAAAATAATTAGTCGTATTTACCTCCTCCACCTCAATTTCAACAAACACAAAATACATATCCTAATACACAGCAAAATTCTAATGTTTATGTGCCTCTGTACAAGAAAGTACAAGAGGAACCTTTACAGTCTATGATGCAACAATTAATACAAATCATGGGAAAACAACAAACATTTGTGGATAGGATTAATAATCAACACGATTCTAAAGGAAAAGGCATTTTTCCTAAACAACCACAACCTAATCCAAGGGGACAACCACAAGGTGATCCCTCAACTTCTGAGAATAGTCAACACGAACAACTAAAAGCTATAACTGTACTAAGAAGTGGTAAGGTTGCTGGACAAGAAATTTCACCTTCTTTAGAAGAAATTGAGCATACAAATAAGGATGATAATATGATAGAAATTGAGGAAGAAATAGATGAAGATAAAATTGCTAATGAAGTTGAAGTTGAAACCTTTGTAAAACAACAAATTTCTCAAGAAAATGAAAATCTGATTTACCAATGGAAAAAGAGAAAGAGGAAACTCTTGAATATTCTCCTCAAATTCCTTCTCCACAACGTTTAAGAAAACACCAAAATACTAAGATTCAGGAATATTTAGAATTATTTAAACAAGTGCATATTAATATTCCTCTCTTAGATGCGATTAATCAAGTACCTGCTAATGCAAAATTTTCAAAAGATTTATGTACTATCAAACGTAAACAAAATGTAAGAAAGGATGCGTATTCCGCTGACTTTGTTGAAGAAATTAATTCCATCGTACAACATAATTTACCAATAAATTTAAAGACCTAGGTATACCAACAATATCGTGTATCATTAGAAATCACACACTCCTTGACTTAGGAACTTGTGTAAACTTGCTTCCTTATTCTGTTTATCAACAGCTTGGATTAGGTGAGTTAAAGCTTACTCGCATGGTATTACAAATTGCTGATAGATCTACAAAATCGCGAGGAATTTGGAAGATGTTCTCGTCAAAGTTGACAAATTTAGTTTCCCAGTAGATTTTGTCATCCTTGATACAGAACCAGTATTAGATGCTAATGTGCAAATACTAGTCATTTTTGGAAGGCCCTTCTTGGCTACCATTGATGCCACTATTTGAATCCATAGTGGTATGATGACTGTAGTATTTGGAAATATGACTTTAAATATTAAAGTTTTTTCTAATCCACAATATCAAGAAGAAGATGAGAATATTGAAGAAGTTCATGCTATTGAATCTCTATCACGAGAATATTTTAACTTAACTTATTATAATGATTCAGTAGAATCTGTTATTAATAACTCTATTCAGAAACTAGATAATAATAATCTGCAAGAACACATTAGAAGTCAAGTATGTTTTAATGAAGATTCAACAAAAGAACTAATTCAAGAAGCAATGTGGACCACACATTTTGAACATTTACCACCAAAAACTACATTAACACTTCCATCTAATTTACAAACTCCATAGTTAGAATTAAAAGAACTCCCTAAAGAGCTTACATATGCTTTCCTTGATAGTAATAATACTTATCCCGAAATAATATCTTCTCTAGCTTCTAGACTCTAGTCAAGAAAATAAACTCATTAGTATGCTTCAAAAGCATAAAAGTGCAATTGGTTAGAGTATAGCAGATTTAAAAGGAATAAGCCCTTCAATATGCACCACAATATATATCTTGAAGATAATGCTAAAACCTCAAGAGAAATGCAAAGAAGACTTAATCCTATTATGCAGGAAGTAGTCAAGAAGGAAGTTCTCAAACTACTCGATATGAGCATTATATATTCAATTTCCGACAGTAAATGGGTAAGTCTAACACAAGTTATGCCGAAGAAAGCAGGAATTACAGTTGTTCCGAATTCAAAGGGAGATTTAATTCTCACTCGTGTCACTACTAAATGGTGTGTATGCATAGACTACAGAAAACTCAATGTTGTAACCCGCAAGGATAACTTTCCTTTACCTTTTATGGATCAAATGTTAGAAAAAATAGTGGGCCATAAGTATTATTGTTTTCTAGATGGTTATAGTGATTACAATCAAATAGAGATTGCACCAGAAGATCAAGAAAAAACTTCTTTTACATGTCCATTTGGAACTTTCGCCTATCGCCGGATGCCCTTTGGCCTTTTGCAACGCACCTGTGACTTTTCCAAGATGTATGATAAGTATTTTCAGTGATATGGTAGAAAAGAATTTAGAAGTTTTTATGGATGATTTTTCAATTTTTGGCAAATCCTATGATGATTGCCTTAGCAATCTTCAGAAAGTTCTCCAGAGATGTGAAGAAAAAAGTTTAGTTTTAAATTGGGAAAAATGTCATTTTATGGTCACTAAAGGTATTGTCTTTGTTGGAGATAAGATTTCGTATATAGAATTTCAGTCAAAATTCTATCCCAAGATTCTAGGATTAGATTGATTTTATTTCCTTTCTTTCTTATTTCCTTTCTTGTATTTTCTTTCCTTTAATTGTTATCTTGGATGTGTATATAATGGACTCATTAGAATGAATAAAATATCAGAAAATTCTCCTTCATCTTTTTCCACTTGGTATCAGAGCCAAATTCGATTTTGGCATTGTTTCCGCGATTCCACCTTCGGCGGGTGACGGGTCGTCACCCGCCGGACCACGCTTTCAGTCCGACACCACTATCTAGCCATCGTCAAGCCCCTACGGGCACTGTCCAGCCGTCGGCCAGCCCCTAAGGGCACTGTCCAGCCCTTCCGGGCCTCTTCAAGCTGCCGGCCAGCCCTCTTGGGCCTTGTCCAGCCGCCAGCCAGCCCTCTCGGGCCTCGTCCTGCGCAGCCCATAGCCATTGGCTGCCTCCTCTTTCTTGCGCAGCCCTTGTGTGGTGCGCCTTTCTTCTTTGCACAACATTAGTGTTGCGCCTGTCTTCCCAAGGGCATGTTAAAGGCATGTATGGCTATCGATGGTTTTTCCGATGCCATTCTAGTTTGGGATTTGCTTTCGCTGTTTTTCGGGAGCATTCTTATTCGGTCCACCGGTGTTTTTCGGTGCCATCTTTGTTCGGGGTTCCAGTTGATTAGCTCTGCCGTGGTTTCCGGCGGCCTTGTTCGTTTTATTGCACTGTGATGTCCAGGCAATTTGTCAAGGGATTGTTTCGCTTCTATTGGAACTTCCACGCTTCTTGGTTATGACTGTTCGACATATGGTAGGATCATCCAAAGTCCAAGTTCAAGTTGCTCACGTCATCAAGTTTTCGTGACTCAACTTGCGGGGGAGTGTTGGAGATAAGATTTCGTATATAGAATTTCAGTCAAAATTCTATCCCAAGATTCTAGGATTAGATTGATTTTATTTCCTTTCTTTCTTATTTCCTTTCTTGTATTTTCTTTCCTTTAATTGTTATCTTGGATGTGTATATAATGGACTCATTAGAATGAATAAAATATCAGAAAATTCTCCTTCATCTTTTTCCACTGTCTTAGGACACATTATTTCTATAAATGGGATATAGGTAGACAAGGCCAAAATAGATCTTATAGCTAATTTACCTATTCCCAAGACTGTAAAAGACATCCGTTCATTCTTAGGACATGCAGGTTTTTATCGCCGATTCATAAAAAAATTTAGTACTATTTCTAGGCCTTTATGTCAATTATTGGCCAAAGACACACCTTTTGAATGGACTAAAGAACGTCAAAACCCCTTTTAGCAATTAAAAGAGCATCTCACTACTGCACCTATTATGCAATCTCCTGATTGGAGCTTACCATCTGAATTTTGAATTAATGTGTGATACAAGCGACTTTACCATTGGAGTTGTCCTAGGGCAGAGGAAGGATAAAAAGGCATCAGTTATATACTACGCCAGTAGAACTCTGGATAGTGCTCAAATGAACTACTCTACTACTGAAAAAGAATTACTAGCCATGGTATTCGCCCTTAATAAATTTAGGCAATACTTTATTGGTTCCCCTATTATTTGTTTTACGGACCATTCAGCTCTGAAATACCTACTTTCAAAGCAAGACACTAAGCCTAGGCTTATTAGGTGGATACTCCCACTACCGGAATTTAATTTAATAATCAAAGACAAAAAAGGAGTAGAAAATGTGGTAGCTGATCACTTATCCCGCCTCACTTTTGAAGACAATAACAGTGAACGGTGAACCCTTACCTATTCAAGACTCTTTTCCTAATGAACAGTTATTTTCTGTGACTTCCCTGCCATGGTATGCTGATCTTATTAATTATTTAGTAACTGAAAAAATACCAAGTAATTGGTCGTCATCAGATAAAAAGAAATTTCTAGCTATAGCTAGGCATTTCTACTTTGATGACCCATATCTGTTTAAATATTATGCCGACCAGGTAATTAGAAAATGTGTTCCTAATGAAGAAATCAAAAATGTACTTTTCATGTGTCATTTGTCCTTTTGTGGGGGACATTTTTCATCTCGAGTAACTGCCATGAAATTTTTACAAAGTGGTTTATATTGGCCAACTATATTTACAGATTCATATTTATACTGTAAGGCTTATAACTGCTGCCAAATGTTGCGCAGTATTACAAAAAGAAATCAAATGCCAATGAACCTTATAATTACATTTGAAATCTTTGATTGTTGGGGCATTGACTTTATGAGACCTTTTTCTCCATCTTGCCAATATGAATATATTTTATTAGCAGTCGAATATGTTTCAAAATGGGTAGAAGCTATTCCTACAAGAAAGAATGATCACTGTACACATTTTTAAAAGATAATATACTTTCTCGATTTAGAACTCCAAAAGCAATTATAAGTGATCGAGGAACTCATTTCTGTAACAAGTCATTTGAAAAATTAATGAAAAGATATGGAGTGACCCATAAGGTGTCAACTGCATACCATTCACAAACAAATGAACAAGCTGAATTAGCTAATAGGCAAATCAAACATATTCTCGAAAAAAACTATGAATTTTAATCATAAAGACTGGTCTTCAAAATTAACAGATGCTTTATGGGCATATAGAACGACTTATAAGACCCATTTAGGGATGTCTCCATACAGACTTGTCTATGGAAAAGTTTGTCACCTACCAGTAGAATTAGAACATAAAGCTTATTGGGCTATTAGGACTTTAAAATGTAATATTGAAGAGGGAGGAATTTTAAGAAAATTACAATTAAGTGAGCTTGAAGAAATTTGTAAGACGCACATGATTATGCCCGAATTCATCAAGCAAGAACTAAAATGTATCATAATAAGAATTTTTTGCGCAAAAGATTTACCCCCGCGCAAAAAGTTCTATAATATGACTCAAGACTACATCTTTTTAGAGGAAAAATGAAATCTCGATGGACTGGTCCGTATATAGTGAAAAATATTTATCCTTATGGAACTGTCGAGATTGAGGACCCTAAAGATGGAAATACCTTTAAAGTTAATGGACATAGATTAAAGCCATTTTTAGAAGGATTTGAACCTGAGTTGGAGTCCATTCCTTTGGAGGACCCCAACTATAATGCTCCTTAATATCGTAAAACATAATTGGTATAGGACATAATGTATCAGAGTATTTATGTTTTCATAGTCCTATACTTTTAATTAGATAACTTTTTATGTAACGCCCCAAAAACCTAAGCGCGAGGAGAGATAAATGATAGAGAAAAAAGAATAAAAGTCCAATCACAAGTGCGGAAGTGACTTTGGAATTCCACAGGAATTCCTACAAAGATGACTTACTAACACATAAATCCAAACAATACTTACATGTCAACGAGTCAAACGAAAGCAAAAGCTTTGAAAATTTTAATTAAACGACTATACGAACAAGCACAAGTTCAAGGGATAAAACGAGGAGTTTTGTGAAGTAAGTACTTTGAAACGAGGTATTAGAATATAAGAAGGAATGCTCATTAAAACATTGAAATCACATAAGAGACTTATGCTCTTAATCTATGAATTCTACTGAGAGTTGGATCGAGCAGAAAAAGTTTGATTGAGCGAACTCTGGGCAGAGAGTTTACTCTACAGAAGTTGGATTAAGAAGAGAAAAGTTCAATTAAGCGAACTATGGGCAGAGAGTTCACTCCACAAAAGTTGGATTAAGCAGAGAAAAGTTCGATTGAACGAACTATGGGCAGAGAGTTCACTCCACAAAAGTTGGATTAAGCAGAGAAAAGTTCGATTGAGCGAACTATGGGCAGAGAGTTCATTACCGCCGTTGTTCTTAAGCAAAAATTCACATGAACACTATACAATAATCAAAAGGAGTTTCTAACAAGAACAATATCGCTGGAAAGAAGTTTAATAAGTAGAGTTTAACGAATCCGACTAGGATTATAGGCACAACAAATTCCACGATGAGTTCAACACAATTGGACTAAAGCAACAAGAGCAACAACAAGTAAAAGTAACCCTACACGAACACTAATCGACTTGGCGATTCCCAAACTCAAGGAAATAAGTAAACAAGTGACACAAGGTGTATCCAAACTCACTCACAACGAGCTAAGCATGAACAATCCCAAACGGGAAACATAAGGCGCTAAATATAAAGCATAGACACAGGCAAGATTCAACGATCTCTACAACGATTACAAACTAGGCTAGATATGTAAATCAAGGATAATACACGCACTCAATTATAACATCAATATAAATTACATCTCTAATCCTACAAAGAGCTAAACATTGGCTCTAGCAACAAGATGAATATAACGGGTTGTGACATATGAACAATATGCAATTGAAAATGGAGTTAAAGTACATTTTCAAAACACAAATCTTTACAGGATCGTTGAAGGAGTGTTGTCGTGCCTTCTTTGGAAAACCTATCAAAATGTTTGTCGTTTATGTGAGAACGACAGCTCGTAAGAAGTATTACAAGTATATGTTGTAAATTTCATACAAACTATGAAATGAATGCTATGAATGCCACCGAGGCAAATGCGAATGAAAAAGCCCAAGGGCCATGCATGATGGAACCATTCCCCTCATTACCGGACTGTGAGCAATCCCCCACTGGGAACTTAGCATACCAACCATCCGAGAGCTAATTGGCTATTAGTTGGAGTTTGGCACGTTCTTAGGTACGTCCACCCTGTCCTCACACACAACCCACATCCGGATTTTCAATTTTATCATTAATCCACTCTTTGGGATTTATCCCCCACGTGGGATTTCTCATAACATGCATGTCATGCTATGCGGTTGCCTACTTGGCCATAAATGATTTGAATCCCTTGATTCGTGTGTCAATGCCCACACATGAATGAAATTAACATTTCTATATCAATGTTGAATAATCAACGAGCAATCATCAACAATTATGAAATAATCAATTCATAGCAATTTAACACAGTTTCTAAACTTTTAAAGAAACGTCATTACTTGAGTTCTATGAT
This sequence comes from Hydrangea macrophylla, assembly GCA_033977485.1. NCBI lineage: Eukaryota > Viridiplantae > Streptophyta > Magnoliopsida > Cornales > Hydrangeaceae > Hydrangea > Hydrangea macrophylla. Next base: position 62,994,186 of record CM066983.1, read on the forward strand.
TTCGAGAACAACATATAAAATTTTACAACATGCTTTTCACTTCAAGTGTGTTGTCACGTAGGCATTTAAACATTTAATTCCCTACTACAACATATGTATTTCATAACACATATTTTCAACCCAAAGACTAAACACATAAGCACATAGTCAAATAATTATGCTTTCCCCCAAATTGATAAACATTTAATCAATTAATCAAATAACCAATTAGTAATATTTTAAACATTTAATCAAGCTCATCAACACACACTTAAGCTATGGAGGATTCAACCTTGAACCCATTCCAAACCCTAACTTTCAAAATCACAAAGAAATTCATAGTAAGCATGAACTTTACAAAATATAAAGGTAATAAATTCTACCTTGGTGTCCTTGAAAAAGAAGCACCCAAACAAGCCCTATGGAGAGAGAAGAGAAATCCCGAAATGGTCATGTATGCCAAAATAAATGGCACCCAAGCTTAGCCCTTGAGGAGGTGATCAACTTTGCCCCTAATGGTCAAGCTCCAAATGTGGCTCTAAGGTCTTTAAAATTGAGCTTGAAGCTCTAAGCTTCCATGGAGATTTGATCTCTTAACCAAGAGAGAGAGAGAGAAAAGAGGGATATAGAGAGAGAGAAAGGAAAAGAAAAAGTGAAGAGAGAGAGAGAGAGAGAGAGAGAATCGGATGATAAGGGAGAGGGGAGGAGAGAGAAGAAGTTGTGTTGGGGAAGTTTCCTAAAGTAAGGGGAGTGGTTGGGTGTGGTGCCTGATTCGAGGTGAAAAGTGCATATTTATAGTGTAATATATGGTCTTTTATGCATATTTTTATCCCCAAAGTCCCTACATTTAGGTGCATTCTAATACTAATATTATTTTTATTGTGTTAATGCTAAAACATATGTTTTTGCATTGTTTTATAGGTATTAGGATGTAAATCAATGAAGTGGAGCTAAAGAAAAGTGATTCTGGTGGATAGAACAACGGAAGCAGCTGAGAAAACGCCAATTTTGACAATGAAGACTTCAGATTTGGAAGATTTTCCCGGAGATATAAAATGTAGATCTTTGAGTCACGGTCGCTTGGCCGCAAACGGGAGGTCAATCCGAGGTCTGAGTAAAACGTTATGGTCATTCTCCCATCGGTGCGCAGTGCTGTCAAAATCAGAGAAGTTCAAGCGATTGAGGAGAGTTCAATCGATCGAACCTTAGATCGATCGAACTAAGCTCGATCGATCGAACCTTATTTTCACCCAAAAGTTGCGTAAACTCTGCGGGAACCCTATATATAAGCCGTTTTGACGCCAGACGAAGGGAGGACGCTCCAGAACGCAGAAAATAGCAGTTTAGGGTAGTTTTAGGGTTAGATTAGGAGTAGATTAGGTTAGATTCATCTTTTTCTTCCTCTTTTTCATTAATGTATTGAAGATTATTGAAGATTCAAGTGGATTTCATGTTTATTTCAAGTTTATTTTAGATTATATCCAGGTTTTTGTTTCCAATCCTTGTTATTTGATTGCTATTAGTTTATATGCTATGATAACTCTAGGTTACTGTTTCTGCACTAGTTTTATTATGTTTTCGTAGTTTATACGTTGGGAATATGTGTTGAAACATTGATTCCCAGCCTCTACCATGCAATCTTTAGAAACCCTAGGCTCGATCGATCGAAGGTATTTCGATCGATCGAACCAAAGCCATAGTCAAGCGATCGAAGGCATTTCGATCGATTGAAGGATAATGATGTCCGATCGATCGAGAGCGCTTCGATCGATCGAACATGCAGAATCTTGAGATAATTCTTTTAAGTATTCCATGACTTTTTGTTTTTGAAATATGTTATCAAATTGTCCCTATAAACTCAGTTTGTCAAAACAGTTTTTAGAACTTAAAGCCTTAAGGCCTTTTCTTCAATGACTTTTGAAAACCACTTTGAATGCTAACACCATTTAAAGTGCAAGTAATTACCATTGTTTTAAACCGTCTTCCTTGTATTTTAAATCACTTGTGATGATATAGTCCCGGTCATGAAAGGGCTATTGATTCTTTATCTTTAGAAAAATACGGAATACTGAAAAGGGATGTACTCCATAGAGCGTTAATGAATATGCATGGTAGATGGTTAGGATCAATGTGAATTCACGTATTCCTAACACCTTTAGTTTATCTGTTTAATTAGTTATGTTTCTATAAACTTTAGTTTATTATTTAGTTTAATTTAATTAATTAGGATTCGCTAGAACCTCCAATCCTTCATTTTTATTTCATTTTCTTTAGGTTTTAACTTAGTGGATATTCTTCCTATTCCTTCTCTGTGGGATCGACCTGGACTTATCCAGTATTACTTGCAGGATCACCTACACTTAGGTGTTGCACAAGAGCGCACAACTATTTAGTCGTGTCAGTGCCCACACATACATTAACCACACACTCACAATATGTAACATATATACACACACATGTGACCAAATAAACAACTAGTGGTACCAACATGCACCAAAATTTAAAATACACTACCCAAATCAAGACCCACATTGGTCCAAAATTACCAACACACCCTTTATTAAAATTTGGGTTTCTACAATCTACCCCCCTTAAAAGAATTTCATCCCAGAATTCAGAACAAGAACGAAAGGAACTCAATCAAAGAATGGTCCACAACCACACCAAAATGCCGAAGTGCCACAAACAACGTGAACACTAGCACCACGTGAGAAAATGAAACATCTCACATTGATTCCAAAAAGGAAAGGAAAGGAAAGCCCAATACAACACTCTGTAGGCACACCAAAGTGCTGAGGAACAAACGCAAGGAACATATATGTTCAACATTAAAAGATGGAGTCAACTCCAAAGATTAATGATAATAATGGACATGAACCTCCAAACAATTGGATCAACCAAAAATTTACTTGAATGAAAATCAAAGTACAACTGGATGTCTCAAATTCATTGAATCAAAACAAAAGTAATCCCTTCAAAAGGAACATGTGATCACAAGAACACAACAACTGTTGTATACCCAAAATTTGACTCAAAACGAATAAGCAACAAGTATACAAAGGATATGTATACCAACTAAAGATATGATCCAATCATCAATCGGGAACCCAATCCAAAGAATAGAGGGTAACCTGTAGAATGGAGATAACATTCTACAACCATTACTCATGGTGAAAACGTTCACAAGACCCAAGGAATAAATGGGATAAGCTCCAATCGATATTTAAAAGAATCGAATGAAGATATTACACCAGTGTGAATATCACATAGAGGTCGAATTACAATTAAACACAAGATTCTGAAAGTAGGTTGATGATATGCTATCAAAGAATTTTCATACGAAGCAAAAGTATGATATCTCAAGACACGAGTTCCAAAATGAACCAAATGACTAGGTAAACTCCCAAAGAATGATCCAAACACTCAAGAATGAAACCAAAGAAAACTTCATAAAACAAATGATATACTCGGTACTAAAGACCATAACGACTCAAAGCTATATCTTAACCACATAGGAGGTACGAGTCACAAGGACTTACTCGTAATACATCGCTCCTCACAATAAGACAATGATTAATATAAACACAAAAGTCTACAATGATGGTAATGAAAAGTCGATAGAATACACAATGATCACTTCCCAAAACATAAACGTCGTTATAGTCAACTATAACAATTCCACTAATAGATGGATCTATTGATAGATCCCATCTCAAAACAATACGGTAAAAGAAATGCCACTGCCAAAAGTCAAAGGGTCTTACAAGAAAAGAAAAAAAAAATGTCTAAGAAAACACAATGACGCCATCAACAAGACAACAATAAATCAAACAAGTGAACGAATAGATATAAACCACGAGTTCACCAAGTAACAACCAAAAAATATATATATCTATATCAAAGAGTTACGCCTTGTCCAAAACAAGGAAACATATGGTCAAAATGTTGTTAAGCTCCCGAACCTTTAACTATTGAAAGCCCGAATCACATCAAAACGAACTGGAAGTTCTCAAACGAGATGATCTTGAAGCGTCACACGAAAGATGGAAGCAAACTAGGAGACACACATAAAACAAGGGTTATAACAAACTCACATCACAAACGGACCACAAATACGAAGGTGTTCAAAGAAACACAGTCGAAGGTCTTCAACAAAATGAAGGCAACTTAACAGAAGTCTCCACACTAACCGAAAGTGATCTCAAAACAAACGATCACTAAAAATTCTCCTCTGCTCAAAGCAAGGATCAAATCAAAAGATCGCAGTGATCTTGAATAAATCACTAAATCACAATAATCTTACGACCGGGTGAGGAAAAAGGACTCATCGATCACAATAAACAAGTAATACACCAAGTGTACGAATCAAACTTGTCAACAATGACATCAATAGAAATTTCTCAAGAAGACATGAAAGAAAAAAATCTAGGGGTCCGACCAGCTATCGAAGGTTGTAACCCAAATATATTGACCTAGAAGGTCCAACCACAACAAGCATAGAATCTCACACGATCCACCTCTAAACACGAAGAATTTCAAAATTACTAACAGAAAAATATGCCCTAGGGATACTCTTAGCATTGATACAGAAGTAAGGTGGATTACGTCGAGTAGATACTCTCATTCGAATAACAGAAAGAGAGAAAATCAACAAAAAAAAATAAAAGTAAGTACAATCAATTATATACTCTACAGAATCAACTAAATTCCCCTACAAATCAATCGTAGGATCATAGGAATAATAATGGTTTACATCGATAGGCCACCTCAATAGGCCACAAAATTTGGCAATTGCCAAAGAGTCCAAATAGCATGGAAATTACAACAACGCCCCTTGACAAGGACCAGGTAAGTTCGAGTTCAACATGAAACGGAATCGGAGAGCTCACAAACGACTACTAAGTCCAAACGGGTCCATGGTTAAAACCACCGATGCCCAAAAGCAGAGAAAAGAGAAAGAAAAGATCAGTTATGAGGAAAACAATCCTTACAGTCACAACAAGAGCTACATCTAAAGTAGATTTACACAAAAATCTTGCACAATACAACAATAAGGTACTATGCTAACGACCATAGTATTCAAGGTATGGAAGATCATATAATTGCGAAACAACAAGCCCTCAAGGTATACAATAAAACATAATCGGATTTTTGCCTTAGCGAACAATAAATTAAGGCTACTAACAACAGAGATCCACAACACGTAAGAGATCTTACTCCTATAATTAAATTTACGGAGATAACAAAATCGAGACTCTCAATAATAAATCATCCAACAACATCTATCCCTCAAGAAGTAGGGAAAGATCCAGGTGTTCAACAACTCAAGTTTGAATCCCATGAATAAATTCCAAGAATTTAGTAAGACAAAACAGTCAGAGGAAGATCGATTCAACATTCAACGAATCCAAAGAAAAAGGTCATCACAACACTACAATGCGATATATCCAAGTTCAAAACTTAAGGGTGAGCTAGTTTGAAATCAACAATCCTCAATCATGAGAATCGAATCAACATGGCACAAACATGCGTCCAAGAAAAGATTTGGAAGAATGGAACCACAACGCTCTAGCAAGAGCTCAGAGACCATAAGGTTCAAGTATAACTTACTTCCAAGAAGTATAATAGAAATGAGAATCCATACTTACTCATACAGGAAGAAACACCAGAACGTACATGTTTCTAAGACCAACGTCACAGCATTAACCATACAATGTTAATACGAATCCTCAATGAAAATCATAACAAAAATCGATAACGATCGATAAACAACTCATAGAAAAGATTTCAGTACCAATCAACAGGATATGCAGTCTCGAAAGAAGAAACGATCTTCAGAGTCACGAAAATTCACTCAAACATGAAAATTAGCAATTAAAGGAACTAATAGACTTGGAACAACACCAATCTATTCCCCACAAAAGTTAGAATCCTTACAATGATTCATACGATAAGATTTGATCATATGCAATGATTACATTGTGAAACGACAATTTGATGGTGAAAATCTAAACAATCACCGAAAAATTGGGTCAACGAACCAACCACATGATAGAAAACTTGTAATCTACTCGGGAGAGTAATTATAATGTCAAACTGACATTCGAACAATGATATTCTCACAAGACAAAGAGTACGACAATCCTATAAGAAAAAAGAATTATTCCAATGATAAACAACAAGTATTCGTAGCCATAAGAAACATACATGGACTACCGGTCACAATCGAGGGCCATCAAGATAGAATGCTCTCACAAAGATCAGCATAGCCTTTAGAGAGGCCTTGCATCACATGCGAAATAAAATGCATGCCACCCGAAGAATGAACGCAAAAATGTAGGAATACCCGAGTCCGAAGACACAACCTATATAAGCCGTCTAATAATACGTAACGCCACGTTATTAGAATCACTAAGTTGATCGTCAAGCCAGAAAACATCTTTTAAGTACTTCAAAAGTACATATACATATAGGTTTTCAAATACGCACAACATGCTACCATGTTGGTTTTCATAAGTTCAAAACTTGTCTTCCAAATTTTCTACCCAAGAAATCATATTATGAAACGCCGATCAAAGTATCTATGAATACGCATATGAGCAATTCTAAACACGTAAAACTTGGAATATTTTCTCGACATGCTATCGTTATCATGCTTAACAATTCCGTGACATAGAAGCAAGTAGTCACATAAGCACATATGCACATTACCATGTTGTCACAAAATCCAGAAGGTAAGTAAGCATACTTTTTATCCTTTTCATTTATAACATGAAAGTCTATCGTGTAATGTGCTAACCAATACATTATGCTACACTTGCGTAAACATTAAAAATATGCACAAAAGCCTATAGGCATATAATCTCAAAGGTATGTAGCACCTAAGCATGCTCGCTTAACATCTTCCAACTTAAAGAAAATTGATGACAATTTCGTTATATAGGCATTCAACATTTTAAATGTTTCCTCAATAATTAAAATGCATGCAACTAGAGATATGAGGTCATTAAAAAAAATTGAGATCTTTTAATAATACAACTTGATGTAAGGCACTGTTCAATACCTAACTATCAACCCTACAAGGCGCAGTACGTCGAGCGATCCAAACAAGGAAACCCTCATGTATATACCTTTTAACCTTGCATGGTCAATGATTAAACATTAACAGATAGTCACACCAAGATGTTTTACAAAAACCAGTTCTAATGAGTGTAGCATTAAAGTGAAACGAAAACTAAAAGCCACCTCATGTTCACAGATCACATAGTCAAGATAGATAGGCATGTGATCACATAACACATAAGCACCTAAGCATGTAAACACGAAATCCCGTAGGCAAGTAAACATGCTATCATATACAACTCATCATATAAATGAAATAAAACGATGCATTTAACCTTGAATGATTGAAATCAAAAGAGGTGCAACGGCCACACATGGACCTAACTAACTCCCAGAGTACCAAGGTATTCGAACCCGGTTAGCTCTCATACCAATCTGTAATGCCCCAAAAACCTAAGCGCAAGGAGAGAGAAATGATAGAGAGAAAAGAATAAAAGTCCAATCACAAGTGCGGAAATGACTTTGGAATTCCAATCACAAGATGAATATAACGGGTTGTGACATATGAACAATATGCAATTGAAAAAGGAGTTAAAGTACATTTTCAAAACACAAATCTTTACAGGATCTTTGAAGGAGTGTTGTCGTGCCTCCTTTGGAAAACCTGTCAAAATGCTTGTCGTTTATGTGAGAACGACGGCTAGTAGGAAGTATTACAAGTATATGTTGTAAATTTCATACAAACTATGAAATGAATGCTATGAATGCCACCGAGGCAAATGCGAATGAAAAAGCCCAAGGGCCATGCATGATGGAACACTCCCCTCATTACCGGACTGTGAGCAATCCCCCACTGGGAACTTAGCATACCAACCATCCGAGAGCTAATCGGCTATTAGTTGGAGTTTGGCACGTTCTTAGGTAAGTCCACCCTGTCCTCACACACAACCCACATCCGGATTTTCAATTTTATCATTAATCCACTTTTTGGGATTTATCCCCCACGTGGGATTTCTCATAACATGCATGTCATGCTATGCGGTTGCCTACTTGGCCATAAATGATTTGAATCCCTTGATTCGTATGTCAATGCCCACACATGAATGAAATTAACATTTCTATATCAATGTTGAATAATCAACGGGCAATCATCAACAATTATGAAATAATCAATTCATAGCAATTTAACACAGTTTCTAAACTTTTAAAGAAACGTCATTACTTGAGTTCTATGATTTCGAGAACAACATATAAAATTTTACAACATACTTTTCACTTCAAGTGTGTTGTCACGTAGGCATTTAAACATTTAATTCCCTACTTCAACATATGTATTTCATAACACATATTTTCAACCCAAAGACTAAACACATAAGCACATAGTCAAATAATTATGCTTTCCCCCAAATTGATAAACATTTAATCAATTAATCAAATAACCAATTAATTATATTTTAAACATTTAATCAAGCTCATCAACACACACTTAAGCTATGGAGGATTCAACCTTGAACCCATTCCAAACCCTAACTTTCAAAATCACAAAGAAATTCATAGTAAGCATGAACTTTACAAAATATAAAGGTAATAAATTCTACCTTGGTGTCCTTGAAAAAGAAGCACCCAAACAAGCCCTATGGAGAGAGAAGAGAAATCCCGAAATGGTCATGTATGCCAAAATAAATGGCACCCAAGCTTAGCCCTTGAGGAGGTGATCAACTTTGCCCCTAATGGTCAAGCTCCAAATGTGGCTCTAAGGTCTTTAAAATTGAGCTTGAAGCTCTAAGCTTCCATGGAGATTTGATCTCTTAACCAAGAGAGAGAGAAAAGAGGGATATAGAGAGAGAGAGAAAGGAAAAGAAAAAGTGAAGAGAGAGAGAGAGAATCGGATGATGAGGGAGAGGGGAGGAGAGAGAAGAAGTTGTGTTGGGGAAGTTTCCTAAAGTAAGGGGAGTGGTTGGGTGTGGTGCCCACACATACATTAACCACACACTCACAATATGTAACATATATACACACACATGTGACCAAATAAACAACTAGTGGTACCAATATGTACCAAAATTTAAAATACACTGCCCAAATCAAGACCCACATTGGTCCAAAATTACCAACACACCCTTTAATAAAATTTGGGTTTCTACATTTTATATATGAATTAATTTTGTCATCATTATTCTATCTTTTCTTTGTCTGTTTCTTTTATTATAGGTATTATCCTTGGCTTCTTTTTCTCATCTCACTCATTGAGTACAATGTCAGACTTAGTTGGGGGGGGGGGACGGTTTCACGATTAACACCTGTCTGTTTATTTTATCTTCATTTCTTTAAAAACTGAAAAAGAGAAGATGGCTACATATAGTACTTAAACCCTAAAAACTTTTCTCATCTCTCTTTTTCCTTTCTTTTTCTTCTTCCTCTCTTCTCGCGATCTCTACCTTGTCTCTGCAACTCTCTCCCCCGATCTCTCATTCTCTCATTTTCTTTTCATTTTCTCGATCCAAAATCAAGATCCACTCTATCAATCACTAAAGCTAAGATCTATAATCCAGAGAAAAACTTGATTTTGATTTTATTCTCTATTTTTCTAATTTCGGCTTAAATCTTAAATTTTTAGTTTTTTGATTTTTATTTTCTCTCTTTTCCATTATTTAACAAAAAAATAATACATAAGTTGTAGGTACCCACTCACTAGAAAAGCTTGGAAATACCACTCGATCTACGGCCCTACCAGGTTCTCAGATTTTCAAGAGACATATGATATTTTTCCATTTCCTTACTAAAAAAAATGAATGACACACAAGTCAGCGCCCTTATAATTTATGAAGTTTATACCATAATTCTTCTTATTATTATTGTTGTAATGATGCAATGTCTTAAACTTTGTTACTAAAAATAAAAATTAAAAAAGAGAGAGAAAATGTAGTTTTTCTAGTTTTCTGTGTTAAAAAAAAGTAGTTCTTAGAATTTAAAAAAAAATAAAATTTTTTTTGATTAGTTTCTAAATATATATTTCTTAATATAAATATTTTTTATTTTTAAATAAATTCCCCCTCCCCCCCCCCCCCCCCTCCTTCCCCTCCCCTCCCCTCCCCTCTAAGCTCTCTTTAATTAGATCTTAGTTGATAGTTGGAAGGAGTGGAGGGTAGAGTCTAAAAGAAAATTTTGATTGAGAAAGAGGACTAGATCCTTTAATACCCAAATAAATTTTGTTTTCCCATCCCTCATTTCTTTTCATTTTTATTGTTTGTTTTTAAATTTATTTTCAGTACATTCAATAATTTTCAGTCAGGTCAAACTTTAAAATGATCCTATGTGTACATCTGGCTTTCATTAGCTGGTTCGATAGGAGTAATTTGCATAATCCTAACATCACCAGATATGTCTAGTGCGGTGACTGACTCGAGAGGTAGCGAAAAACTAGGTAAAGCCATAGTTATCTCCTAGCCTGATGTTTTAGCTTGCTAGTGGTTCTAGACCCATCTATTTTACTAGAGGTGGATGGGCGATCGTGACAACTTGGACGCTCTGGATTGCGTAGCCTCTTTTGTATAGGTGCAGAGAATACTAGTCGCACCATATATGTATCCAACCTAGTGGATACACTAAAGATTTTCTTAGATGTTTTTCTTCTACTTCTATATAGGACAAATTTGACACGTTAATGTTATTGCGGGTATATTAATAGCATACAACACATTGTCACATGTTTAACTATTTTCAAATGCTAAAAACTCTTTAAACTTTAAACATTTTAAAAATAGTGTGAAAATATTTACTGAATCTAAATGAATGAGTAAGCATAAACTTTGTCGTTTAAAGACATGTAGTGGAAACTAATTAATCCATGTGAGCTTTTGTGATAATCTTTCTTTATGAGGGTTATTGTTCTTTTCAGTCTTATTCTTTTTATCATATCACTCGTTGAAAGTCTCATTATTTTTTTTTCTTTGACTGATCATTAGAAGAGAACGTGCAGGATTTACCATAAGAACTTCTAAATTGCTTAAATGAACAAAGTCAATCTATTTTGAAAATGACTTAGTCCATCTTTTCTTTCCAATGCCCCCCCCCCCCCCCCCCCCCCCCCCCCCCCCCCCCTCCTTTCCCCTTTTCACCTAATATGGTCTTATTCTCAGTTCTCTCCAAATCATGCCTTACTTCACCTAGGAGTATAAACCTCACTTCTATATCCAGGTATGTAATTGGGCTATAATAATATTGCAAGAAGTGATAAAGAAATAAAGGAGTTGATTTAAAAAAATAAAAAAAACTATACAAATGATAAAAAGGAGAAGAAAAGAAGAGGTTGGAATGAATTGCGCAAACACTCGAATCACATGCTTAGAACAAATACACCCCAAATCTCTTACTCATCTTAATTTCTAACCTACCAGTCAAAGTTCTAATGATCGGAAAGAAATTGATTTTTAAATTTAAGTGATAAGGATCTTCTCTACGGTAGATCGCTCTTCTAATGCTAAGTATTATTTCATGAGACTTATTGTACTCCAAATGCATATATATTGAGTCATCAAAATAGAAGCAATTTCTGTCTTTGCTTTCCCTACCAACTAAAATGTTCTCTATATCGGTTTCTGAGAGTTTCTCCTTAAAAGAGTGAAATCCCAGTGATATTTGAGTTAAAACTACAAATTTTTTGACGGCTAATAGTTATGTAAACTTTGAAATTAAGATCAGTTGCTTGACTTTTCAAGTACACACTGTAAGTTTAAAGAGTATAAAAAATGTTACCATTGACAAACTGTGAGTATATGTGTTGCATTACTATTACATACTTGGAAATTTCATTTTATTGTCAAATTGAATCTTATCTGTTGTAAAAGGAGAAAATCTATCTTTATTTTTATTTTACTTTTTTTTGTATTTAAAAAAATTTTAAAAATTGAATTTTGTGGTATATTCACTGCAAACCCTCACGAGACAACACTCGTCCACTAGGGGTAATCAAGGGGTTTAACGGGCTTGTTGCATACGCTAAATGCAATCGCGATTCCTGCGATATTGAGTTAGGTTTTATTTTTCTTAGTCTACTCCTACTTTTTAATAAAAAAATTAGAATAATTACTCTTTCACTTCATTGCTAGGGACTAGTAATAAGTTAGTTGTGGGGTGTGACAAACATTGAATATTGCATATTCATGTGCCAATATAATAGACATCGTGCTTATTTAATCCCCCAAATCTCTAGTTTTACATGCATTTTAAAATTAATATGATTTAATGATGATGTCACTCAATTGTGTGTAATTATGTGCTTTTACATATTTTTTATGTTTAGGTGAAAATAAAGTGAAACGATGCAATAATGGGAAGGAAAGAAGTAGCAACAATACCATAATATATCCCACATGTTAGTCAAAATATGAATAGTAACAAACAGTAAAATTTTCTGTAAACTAGAAGTAATCCAAAAAAAAAAAAGAAAGAAAGAAAGAAAAAAAGTTTGACAAAGTTGTCACTTGACAACGATACATTAGTTATGTAGGAGTATTTGCTTCCTCTCTCTCTCTCTCTCTCTCTCTCTCTCTCTCTCTCTCTCTCTCTTTCTCTCCTTTTCAGCACAATTCAAAGGCTGTCTGAGAGAGGAATAAAAATGGGACGAGGATTGAAGAAAAAAATGGCAAACCTCTGTTCAGAATGACGAATACATTGACGAATTCGCATCAAAATCTCGTCTATAAATTGAGGGAGCCAACAAGAGAAACACAACCATCATCAGATCACAACACAGAGAAATTATACAGCGCACCATTATAGAGAGAATAGTTTAAGGAGCTTATCATGTAAGCACTTCATAGTGTCCCTAGAAATAGGAAACTTTAGTTTTGTTTGCATTTTCTAGTTCTAGTAGTTGTAAAATTTTACTTTTATGTAATTGATGATTTCATATTCCAAAAATATGTAACAAAACTGTGTACTGTATTTCTCAAATTGTAATATTTATTTTCTTGTACAACCTTTGTCAATTTGTAGTAGTAAAATATTCCTATTTGAAATTTAGATTTAATATTTTTAGTCTAGTAGTACTTGTAGTTGTCCCCTAAAATAGTTTGAAATCTCAAATTTTCAGTTTTTATAGCAATATTTCCATTCACTAGAAGACAAAATTTGCAAGTAATACTAGAAAATGCAAACAAAACTAAAGTTTCCTATTTCTAGGGGCACTATGAAGTGCTTACATGATAAGCTCCTTAAACTATGCTCTCTATGATGGTGCGCTGTATAATTTCTCTGTGTTGTGATCTGATGATGGTTGTGTTTCTCTTGTTGGCTCCCTCAATTTATAGACGAGATTTTGATGCGAATTCGTCACTGTATTCGTCATTCTGAACAGACGTTTGCCATTTTTTTCTTCAATCCTCGTCCCATTTTTATTCCTCTCTCAAACAGCCTTTGAATTGTGCTGAAAAGGAGAGAGAGAGAGAGAGAGTGGAAACAAATACCCCTAACGCCGTACGAAATTACGTTTACCTCCCCTTGAGTTTTCAAAACTCCTAATTAGGCTCTGAAACTTTCTACACAGCTAATTCATAACTTCACGAGTAAAACCTCAAAATTATAAAAGTTTCTGACTAAGTTCCATTTGGTTGCTAAAATGCGAATTTCTACATAACGATTCCGAAATTGTTAATTAGCCTACCAAATTAATAGCGTGTTAATTTGTACTCACCAGGATACTAAATCTAACAATAGAAATATATTCTAAGTCAGAAAATAATACAGATAGTGAAATGCACAGGTAAACATTTATTTTTAGATAAACATTTAAAGTATTCCACAATGACCGTCTCATACTCGGAGAGACGTTACAACAACAAAATGCTCAACAACACAGTCTCAAAGGGTTCTCTATCACAGACTCCCAAATCGACTTGTGAGTCAAAACTCACTCAAACACGTGCCAAAGTGCACAACACATCACATCATCATGCAAGACAATGTAATGAAATGCGATAACACAAATGCGGGTGTTATACCCATATCTCATTCACAAATTAGATTAGGATTTGGTTTGGGCTTGCTTGTGTTCTTGGTATTCAACCACTGTGACCCCACAAAAAGTCAAAGTCAAAGGTTTAGTATTTTATTTTTGGTTCAATATTTCCATTTATTTATGTTTTATTAGCCTAGGTGTACTAAACTTTGTTATTTTGCAAATTCCACAAATTCAATCCCAACTCATGTTCAGTGAAGAAAAAAATACAATATTATTATATTTTACCCTTACCTTGGTTTTATAACTTTAATTTTAATTGGACGATAATTGTGCGCATCTATTTAATTTATTATTAAATTTTATTTAGAGTACAGTTTCAATTCTAAAATGGTAGGCTAAAAATTTAATTGGGGATATGTAATAAAAACTTAGAAACTACAGCTTCTGTGCACTAATCTTAATGGGAAAATTTATCTGGATGGGTTGTTTTTTCATTTATGGCCAAAAATATCTATGTATCTATAGTTTATTACCATTTAACATGTTTATAGACTATGTCTATATTGGACATAAAAAAATTACATATTTGAAATAAGAATCTAATTATGTGGATTGTCAAACTATGTCTTTTGTCATAAAAAAAACATCTAGTATACTCAAATAATTCATTTGACAAAGTTTATATTTCAACTATGTGCATATATATTTATATATATTTCTATCCATTAATGGACAGACAATTGTGTAGTAGCAGAGTGATGGGGACTGGGCGCCGAATAACCCACGTCCGCGGTGGGTCACGGTTCGAACCTAGCTACTGCCCAATTGCCTCTTTATTTTTTTTAAACCAAACGACGTCATTTCATATCAAACCTAACACACTTGATATGACATCAACTAGTGTAAGTTTATTTTCAAATAAAGATCACTACAAAAAAAACAGCCTATAGCCACGTAAAGAAAAAAATGACAATTTTACAAACCGTGGTTAATTATCCATGGTTAGGTTAAAATCCGTGGTTAATCAATGACGGTTACACAACCTGGTTAATTAGTCACAGTTTTTAAATAAATCATAGTTAATTAATCACGGTTTGTAAAATCATGACTAATCCGTGACTGTTTGTAAATAAACCGTGGTTAATTAATGACAGTTTGTAAACCGTGGCTAATACTAAGTATAAATAGTTAAAGGCCTAATTGCACTTTACCCCCTCGTACTATACACGTGTTTTCAATTGGGTACATAAACTTTTTTTTTTTGCAATTGGATACATGAACTTTCATTCCCTTTCCAATCAGATACATTTGATGACGCCGTTAGTTTAAAACTAACGGAATTGCCTAGAATTATTCTTTTTTTGCAATTGGGTACATGAACTTTCATCCCCTTTCCAATCAGATCCATTCTCCCAAATTTTGACCATTTTTTATAAACCCCTTTACTACTTTTCGACATCAAAAAGAGATAAAACCCCATCACTGGAACAGAAAAATGGCTAATTTGGAACCTCTTTTTTTGATTTTATGTCAAAACAGATGATTTTATCTATTGACAGACAAATAATATTGAGCTAAACAAAACAAGGCTGCAACGTATATTTTTTTGTGAAATTTTGAACCTATTTTTTTCATTTGATCTGTCAAAACAGATGATTTTATCTGTTGACAGATAGATAATGTTGAGCTAAACAATCCTAATTTTCTTATCTTTTGGCCTTTTGGGATGATTTTTTTATTTCAAGTATTTGTTCGAGATCAACGCAATGGGCTTCAAAATTTCGCAAAAAAATATACGTTGCAGCCTTATTTTGTTTAGCTCAATATTATTTGTCTGTCAATGGATAAAATTATCTGTTTTGACATAAAATCAAAAAAAAAAGAGGTTCCAAATTAGCCATTTTTTTGTTCCAGTGATGGGGTTTTCTCTCCTTTTGATGTCAAAAAGTAATAAAGGGGTTTATGAAAAATGGTCAAAATTTGGTGGAATGGATCTGATTGAAAAGGGGATGAAAGTTCATGTACCCAATTGCAAAAAAAGGACAATTCTAAGCAATTCCGTTAGTTTTAAACTAACGGCGTCATCAAATGTATCTGATTGGAAAGGGAATGAAAGTTCATGTATCCAATTGCAAAAAAAAAAGTTTATGTACCTAATTGAAAACACGTGTATAGTACGAGGGGGTAAAGTGCAATTAGGCCATAGTTAAATTAGGGCTTTATTCACAAAACTCAGAGAGAGAAAGAGAGAGAGAGAGAGGGAGTGTCGATTCTTTTAGAGAGAGAAAATTGGATCTCTGGCAATGGCATTAGGGCTTTTACCTATCTCACTCAGACGGCGCCGGTGACTGGAGAGTAGACGACAATCATCGTGACCGTCAGTAGGGCCGACGACGAGGAAACTTGCAATGGACCGACGGTGCCGCGGTGGGCTTGTGTAGTTTTGTGCAACACCCTGCAGGTTCAATTTCTTTGCATGTACTCCTATTTTTCCATTTATCCTTCCTCTTTCTCTCATTGTTTGTGTATTTGATTCCATTTCCAGCCCTCCTCTCTCTCTCTCTCTCTCTCTCTCTCTCTCTCTCTCTCTCTTTTTGTCTCTCCCCCATGAGCTCAAATTTTTAACTAACCACACACAATTTCATCAAATCTTGGTGTTGATAGCTTTTTAAGACAAGAAACATGAGGTAGGTTTATTTATTTATGGCCTAATTGCACTTTACCCCCTCGTACTATACACGTGTTTTCAATTGGGTACATGAACTTTTGTTTTTTGCAATTGGATACATGAACTTTCATTCCCTTTCCAATCAGATACATTTGATGACGCCGTTAGTTTAAAACTAACGGAATTACCTACAATTGTCCTTTTTTTGCAATTGGGTACATGAACTTTCATCCCCTTTCCAATCAGATCCATTCCCCCAAATTTTGACCATTTTTTATAAACCCCTTTACTACTTTTCGACATCAAAATGAGAGAAAACCCCTCACTGGAACAGAAAAATGGCTAATTTGGAACCTCTTTTTTTGATTTTATATGTCAAAACAGATAATTTTGTCTACTGACAGACAAATAATATTGAGCTAAACAAAATAAGGCTGCAACGTATATTTTTTTGTGAAATTTTGAAGCCCATTACGTTGATCTCGAACAAATACTTGAAATAAAAAAATCATCCCAAAAGACCAAAAGATAAGAAAATTAGGATTGTTTAGCTCAACATTATTTATCTGTCAATAGATAAAATCATCTGTTTTGACATATCAAATGAAAAAAATAGGTTCCGATTTAGCCATTTTTGGAGGAAAGACACTTGGACAATTCTGTCCAACAAAATTTCACGCCGTTAGCGAATGGATCTGATTGGAAAGGGGATAAAAGTTCATGTACCCAATTGCAAAAAAAGAACAATTCTAGGCAATTCCGTTAGTTTTAAACTAACGGCGTCATCAAATGTATCCGATTGGAAAGAGAATGAAAGTTCATGTATCCAATTGCAAAAAAAAAAAAGTTCATGTACCCAATTGAAAACACGTGTATAGTACGAGGGGGTAAAGTGCAATTAGGCCTTTATTTATTTACTATTTTCTCTTGATGTTTAGTTGTTGATTGATTGAATTGTTGGGGTTGAATATTGAATTGTTGATGCAATGATGATGATGTTGATGTTGAATTGTCAAATTTTTGCCTTAGGTTTTAGTTTCATGCCATTGAATAACCCTAAGTTCCTCACAGTTTTATTAAAATATTCAGGTCCAATGTGTTACCTCAGGTTCAAAGGGGCTTAGAGTGAGAACAACTCTTTGTATCTCTCCTACAATACAGGTCAGTATTTCTTCCTCCCTCAATTAGAGCTCATCGATTCCTTTCTATGTTTCTTGTTTTTTGAATTGTTAAGTTCTTGGATATATCTAATCCATGCTATACAATTTGATCTGTTTGAAACTAAACTGGCACGACTTTCTGAACTCTGTTATTATTTCCTCAGTAATTATATAGCTTATAGTACTAGCTTAAGTTTGGACAACTTCAATAATACATAACACCCCCTTTAGTTCCTACTCAGTTTTGCTTATCTAGAAATGTGACATGTCGTAAATAACATGATTAACTCTTGGGGCTAAATCCTAGTAGAATTTGTGAGGTCATGACTGGTGTTGAACTTTTATGGATATAGATGAAATATAAAAGAGAAAACTATGAGACAGCAATGATTGTATTGGTATGGATGCCATGGCGCCACTGTTTACCAATTGGTCAAACAATTAAGATATCTATTGGTGTTTGATTGACAGACGAATAATTGGCATTTCGTCGACATACTTTGAAATGAGTTAGGTAGTCAGCAATTTCCTTTTTGGGTTTGGGAGTTAAATTTTCCGAAGGAATTTGGGTGAAATTTAAAGAATTTGATGAAACTCAACATCTTGAATTAAGAAAAACTGTGAAGGAGACACTACTTTAATAGTTGGCTTAATTTGGCCGTTCAGATTAGTACTGTAGGTAATGGTCAACAACTCACGTAGTTTGACCAACACATGTTAACAACGACTCCACGTGTATTCAATGTTGTCACCAAGTGATGGGCCCCGCTATAACCAAAAATACCCAATCCACATGCCTACCCATCAATGAACTCACTTAGAATAACTATCCCAAAGCCCACTTCAGAATGCCAACTATGAAACTCCATGACTGAAATAGGGCAGCCTCGAGCAGCTCACTCCAAAGTCCACCCAGAGTAATCACCTGAGGCCCACTACGATTGAGCCCACCCAAACAAAGTGAAGGAAAGCAAAGTGGGCCCATTTCACCTACTGCCCTCCCCGCTCGCTACACCACCGCCCATGGGACACGTGGACATTATTTAAATCCATCGATCACTAGTCAAAGCTTGCTGTCACTTGGAATGACCATTCGTGTCATCGATTAAGCCATGGCGTCGAATGACCATTCGTGTCATCGATTAAGCCATGGCGTCGAATGACCACTCACCACAAAATCAACCATTGCTTGTAGTCACCACTTGCTCTCAAGCCAGCTTACAAGGGATCTCTCCTCCGCACCCCCAATGAACACTTTATTACAACACAAACACACATTCACAAGTGGATTTCCCACCCTTGGTCATGAAGCAGTACTAAGGGTGGCCATGTCCACTGGGAACTTGAGAGTTCATGGTTCGGTGGCTAGAACCAGGGGTATCTCCCTACCTGAGCATTTCACAGCTAGGGTTGGTCCCAAAGAGAAAGAGAGACACATGACCACCGATCACGTGCCCTACCCCTTTAGCCTCACAACCAATTAGAGAAGCCCATATCCAAACGACCAGCTGAAAACCTTTGACTTTCACCCTGCCCAGTCACTCCAACCTCGCTGAGCATTCTGCAAACCAATAGCACGACCTCAAAGAACCTCCATGCTTAACCTTCTGCACCAATAACCTCGCTGAGCATTCTGTAAACCAATAGTATAATCTTGAAGAACCTCCATGCTTAACCTTCTGCACCAATAAAACCATCGCTATTGAGCCATCGCTCCCAATGACAATACATTTCGACGAACCAATAAGAAAAAACCTTAATATTTTCCCTCGCTTAAACCCTAGAGCCAATAGGAGAACATCGTTTGCCCCTTCGCTGCATCTTCTGCGCCAATAGTATTCCTCCCCTTCTGTCTCCCTTTGGCCAACCAATTGGTCATCAGACGACGACAATACGACAAATACCTCGTCTCGCCTTCCCAATACACTGCCCTGTCCACATCCCCATTTAATGACCCCAACTACCTCAAACAAACGGCCACTCCGAAGAGGCCAACTCAGCTACCTCCAGCTGTGCCAAGGACCTCACAAGCTCTGTATAAATACCAACCTCATTCAATACGTTCAACAACTAGAGCTCAACCTAGAGTTTAAGCTTTAACCCAGTCTTAAGCTGCGATTCTAAGCACTTACGACGTTCATCACCTTCTCCAAAATCCCCGGAAACACAACTCTCAGCCATTACTCAACCTTCCCCTACCTCTCCTTTAGCCTCACGGAATAACTCCCTCCCATACACCAGTCTCCAACCGATAACCAACCCTCTACTGCTTTCTCTCTCTCTTATTTGGGACTACTCTGGTTCTCACTCGAGCCATACACTCTCCAAGTCCCACCATCGTTGGTTGTTTACATATATTCATTATTATTATTATTATTATTATTATTATTAGTATTATCTTACCAAACTCTCACTCTTACTTCTCCACCGCATCACTTGTTGCTCCACTTGGCACTAACCAGCCTACGTGTTATACCTATCCCTCATATACTATCCACATCGAATACAGAACTCACACATTTTGGCGACCACAGTGGGAGGTATACTCGAAAACATGGTTAGTGAGCGAGAGCAACAACCTCCTAAGGGTAGGGCTGGACGCCCCAAAAAGTCCAAGGCCCAACCTACAGGGTCAAATGTCAACCCATTAAGCATTAACCCCAGTAGGGATGAGCCTGCCCAGTCTCAAACTCAGGATTCGCGTGGATCCGTCACTGCAGATGTCGAACTCGATATTCTGCGATGACTTGAACAGATGGAGGGACAACAAAAGCATCTCCAAAAGCTTGAGGAACAGAATCGCCTCATCATTGAGACTTTGGCAGCCATGGCTCAGAAAGGACCATCACCTGCCCCAAACGGCACCTCTGGACTGGATAACATCGTCAGGACATCGGTTAACATATCCGATGTCAACAATCAGCACCACATGCCACCAAAGGAATCAACACCTACCATCACCGCACGGACAGAAAAGCAGCCACCCACGACTTTCGTCACCTTGGCAGAAGTTGAATCACTCCTAAGAGAAAAGGCGATGATGACTCCGACACCTCTCCTCCCGTTTGACACTCGTCCTCCTTATCCACTCAAGTTGGCCAGCCTCCCCTACACAGAAGGGTATGGTAACGTACACTTTGCGTGGTACGATGGAAGACGAGGAAACTCAAAGGAACATGTGGCCAGGTTTCTCGATAGCCTTGGAACTTTTCGTGAGAATGAAAATCTCCATCTCCGAGAGTTCTCTAAGTCTTTAACTGACCGAGCATACACCGGGTATGCTAACTTGGAACCAGGTTTTGTTACGTCTTGGGTCCAGCTGGCTTCTATGTTCCATGCTAAGTTTTTTAGCGTGACGGAAAGGGTAACCACCGTCTCTTTGTCTAGAGAGGCCCAAGGTGACAACAAAAACTTGGTCAAATACGTGGACAGATTCCGCGATCGGGCTATGGAATGTCATGACAACACCACAGAAGAAAGCCTAGTCCAACTTTGCATTCATGGCATGCTCCGAGATTACAGAATCTACCTCATCAACCACTCCTTCGCAACATTTTCGGACCTGATGGTTGCAGCTCACAATTTGGCTAAAGACGTGAGAGTGTCGTCATCAAGAACAAGCACCAGCAGGGATTCTCGTCCTCCGCCCCCACGGCGGTATCCAACCGCCGCTATGACCGAAGAGCGAAGGAATGGACGAGATAGGGAATACAATGACAACAAGCGCAAAAGAGAGCAGACGAAGGCGCCAGCTCCTTTTCCTTGCAGCATGAGGGAAGTTTTGGCCGTGCTCAAGAGGTGGATAAGGGATGACGTAGTCACCCTTCGTCCATCGGCCAGGCCTCCCACCGAGGCCGACAAAGCCAAATACAACTACTGCTCCTACCATCAGATAGTAAAGCATGCCACCAAGGATTGTTGGGCCCTCTGTGGCATCTTCCATAGAAAGATTGCAAACGGAGAACTGGTAACGACCACTCAGCCAGAGGCCGCCGAGGAAGCACCCTGCCAACTTCGAAGGAATAACGAAGGGGTCGTCCACATGGTCTCTTTCCATATGGTTCCCCATATGACCCCTTTTATGCAGTTTATCCAGGAAAAGTCGCTTGCGCCAGCAGAAGTAGCGGCCCCCCTCATCGAGCTCATCGAGGAAGAAGAGAAAGGAGAAGAAATACACTCGACGGTCAAAAGCCCATCCACAACCGACCCACGTACTAGCACTGGGGAATTCATCGCATCAAAGGTCAAGGACCTCACCAAATTCAAATGTTTCTTCGACCAAGTCGGATTCTGCGAAGAAGCACGACTCGAGGCCACCAAAGCTATACTACAGGTCGCAGAGACCTACCAGCAAGCATGCATGGCCTCAGGAGGGTCCATACGACGTGCCACCCAAGAAGCAGAATCAATGATCACTTTCACAGATGCAGACATACAAGTCCCACACCCACACAATCGCCCATTATATGTGGCAGCAACCGTACATGAGGTGGAATTCAAAAGGGCCCTGCTCGATGGAGGGGCCTCACTCAACATAATGCCGCTAACAACCTTCAAAGCCACCGGTATCCCCAAGGAAAGGCTCATCCCGCAAGCCATCGATATTGCGGGCTTCGGCAATGACGTACGACAGACCATTGGGTTCGTCACCACATCATTCCGCCTTAGAAAATTTCAAGCACCAGCTAGATTCCATGTGATCGACGCTGACACCTCCTACCACCTCCTCATGGAACGAAAATGGATGCACAAGTTCAGCATCGTGCCCTCCACCTACCATCAATGCATGAAAGGGAAGGTTAACACAAGCGAAGGAAGGAAAGTATTCACCGTCGCTGGCACCCTGCGACCATTCGGCATTCATGAGGCTCACATGGCAGAGGCAGACTTTTTCGATAGCCTGGACTCTGAAGAAGAAATCACGCCTCTTACGTCTCCACGCGCCCTTGCCATTCTGAAGTGGGAGGACGCTCAAAAAGAGGATTTTTCCTCAAAGAGACACACCAGAAGCCGCCATGATACCTCTCCCGAGTGTATTCGGATCAAGCTCCCCGATGGACGATTTGCGTATCGTTGTTTATGACGGTGCGCAGGGTCGGGGGTCAGATACTCCACCACGTGATCCTGAGCCCCTGCGTGCAACGTCATTGAAGCTCAAGAGTCAACCGAACCCAAGATGGCCCCAGAAACACTCCAAGATGGACCACGTACCACGGGACCAGAAGTAGAAGAAGTCAACCTTGCGCCCAAGGGAGAGGCACCTCGTACCACCTTCATCTCCAAAATGATGATTCCAGAAGAGCGAGAAAAGTTGGTTTCTCTCCTTCAAGAATACATTGACGTGTTTGCCTGGACATATGATCAGATGCCTGGGTTGGATGCGACTCTTGTAACCCACAAGCTCAACGTTGATCCAGGCCATCGGCCGGTAAAACAAGCTCCCTGAGTGTTCCGCCACGAACTCGAACTCTAGATCAAGGTCGAAGTGGAGAAGCTCCTTCAAGCAGGGTTCATTAAGCCCATCAAGCATCCCACGTGGTTGGCAAATGTGGTACCTGTGAAAAAGAAGAATGGACAAATCAGGGTATGTGTCGACTTTAGGGATCTCAACAAAGCATGTCCAAAAGATGAGCTTCCCCTTCCTAATATCGATACTCTAATTGACGCCACGTCTGGACATCAAGATTTTTCGTTCATGGATGGATTCAGCGGATACAATCAAATTAAGATGGACTCAGAAGACGCAGAAAAGACGGCCTTTCGTACCCTATTCGGTAACTTCTACTACACTGTCATGCCCTTCGGATTAAAAAATGCAGGTGCCACTTACCAAAGGGCTATGACGGCCATCTTCCACGACATGCTCCATCATAACTTAGAAGATTATGTGGATGACATCGTGGTAAAATCCAAGCAAGAGAAGGGTCATGAGGACGACCTCCGTGCCGTCTTCGAACGATGTAGAAAATTTAAGCTCCGAATGAATCCCCTCAAATGTGCCTTCGGGGTCACGGCGGGAAATTTCTGGGGTTCGTAGTCCACCGCCATGGCATCGACTTGGACCCAACGAAGGCCAAATCAATAATGGACATGCCTGCACCAACCACCCAAAAGCAATTGAAGCAATTCATGGGAAGGGTGTCCTATCTTCGTAGATTCATCCCAGCATTAGCAGAAATCTCTCACCCCTTGGGAGATCTACTGAAAGGAAATGTCAAGTTCAGGTGGGACCAAGTTCACCAAAACTCCTTCAATGCCGTCAAAAAGACATTTGCAACACCGGCCACTATGGTGGCGCCGGTACAAGAGAGGCCACTTCTCCTCTACCTCACGTCAACATATAAATCAATAGGAGCATTACTTGCTCAGGAGGTGGAGGGACAAGAAAAGCCAGTCTACTACATCAGCCGAGTGATCCGAGATGCTGAGGTAAGATACACGCCCATCGAGCGCCATTGCCTTGCACTCATTTTTGCAGCTTAGAAATTTAGGCACTACTTCCTCAGCCATGCAATACACTTGGTGACGAGGTGTGATCCACTTTGATACCTCCTATCTAAGCCGGCTCTCTCTGGACAAATGGCAAGATGGCTCCTCTTCCTGGCAGAATTTGACATCACCTGTATAACTCCGAGGGCAATAAAGAGCCAAGCACTTGCTGACCTTTTGGCTCAATTCCCAAGTGGCAACTTCGAACCACCTTCGGAAGCACTCCCAGGAGAGGAGTTGGAAAGTTCCATGACCATTGAAGATCTAGGTGAATGGACTCTCAGCTTTGACGGCTCCTCCACATCACTTGGAGGAGGAGCTGGAATCAACTTGACGTCCCGAATCGACGGTTCCAAACTCCATTTGTCTTACAATCTTGACTTCAAATGCTCCAACAATAAGTCAGAGTATGAGGCACTGGTCCTGGGGTTGCTTGAAGCCACTAGGATGGGTATCAACCAGCTATGCATAATGGGAGACTCCAATTTTGTTATCAAACAAACCTCGGGAGAGTTCGCAATTCGAGAACCGGAGTTAGCAGAGTACAGGACCATCGTGCAGAGAATGTTGGACAAATTTGAAACAGTCCGAGTGGAACATGCGCCGCGATGGGACAATCGCTTCCCGGATGCCTTGGCAACTCTGGCCTCCAAAGTAGATGTGCCTGAGGGTTCCACACACATCGAAATTATCAAGAGAACTCTCCCATGCACAGTGCTGGAGTTACTACCCCTCGAAGAAATTAACGATTGGAGAGCCCCCATCGTCACCCAGCTACGGAGCCGCGAAAGAAAGTTGGCAATATCCGACCTAAGGAATTTCACCCCCCTCGGGAACAACCTCTACTTTCGTGCACCAACAGGGGTCTTAGCACGATGAGTAGGGGAGGAAGAGGGCAGACTCCGCCTCCACCAGATTCACCGTCATTTTTGCGGAGAAAAGGACATCAGTTTGTACCGAATAGTGCAAAGAAAAGGATACTACTGGCCAGAAATGTCCAGAGAAGCTTTGATACTCCAACAAGCATGTATGAAGTGCCAAGACGCCCCAAATAAGGAAGAATGCAACTTTACTACCCAAATCACAGACTGGTGATGCCCATACATCGACTACTTGACAGAGGGTTCACTCCCAATCGATAAAGCTGATGCATCAATCATAAGAAAGCAGGCTCCCAAATTCTTCATCCGCGAAGATATGCTTTTTCGACGCAGCTTCAATGGAGAACCATTACGGTGCGTAGCCAGAGGAGAAATTCACCAAGTCCTAAGCGAGGCACATGAATTCGAACACCAAGGAGGTAGAAAATTATATCGTCACCTCTTGGATCTCGGGTACTACTGGCCAACAATGGAGAAAGATTTGAGGCCCATGTCAAGCGATGTTACCCCTGCCAAATCCATGGAAATTGAATCCACGCTCCTGCCGTCGATCTACGAGCACTGTCGACACCATGGCCTTTCCATACTTGGGCCCTTGACCTCATAGGACCGATCTCCCCTGCGTTAAAAGGCAATATCTGGATTCTTGCAGCAACAGAACTTTACACCAAATGGGTAGAGGCCATTCCGATGAGGAGAGCAGTGGGACCCGCAGTGGCAGCCTTCATCCGAGAACACATCGTATGCCGCTTCGGAATCCCCAAGGTGATCTTATCCGATAACGGGACCCCGTTCGTCAACAAGCACGTAGGACAACTTCTCCTGTCCTACGACATCACCCACCACAAATCCACGCCCTATTATCCAAAATGCAACGGTCAAGCAGAAGCCACTAATAAGACGCTACTGAAGATCCTGAGCAGAACAATGAAGGACTGTCCCAAGATATGGGCTGATCAACTCCCCCTAGCCCTTTGGGCCTACAGGACCTCGAAAAGGCGACCAACTCAAGCAACCCCATTTTCATTGGTCTATGGAGCTGAATCTGTCTTACCCACAGAATTGGTGGTGGCCTCCGCCCGGATAGCTATGAAAAGCGAGGTTCTGCATGACCCACGCCCAATGATGTTGGAGCAGTTAGACGAACATAGAGACACATCACGATCAAACCTCCATAAATGTCATAAGAAAATCGCACGTGCCTACGATGCTATGGTTCGCCCTAGGGTCTTTAAGGAAGGAGACTTGGTCCTAAAGGCGGCTACACACATCATGAGAGGAATCTTAGCGCCCAAATTCACCCCCAAGTGGGAAGGGCCGTACGAAGTCAAAGAGGCCAACCCCAGCGGCTATTATAGGATCCAGAAAGTTGATGAGACCTCCCTATCTGGACCTATCAACACCCAATGGTTGAAGCTATATCATGCTTAGGCAAGATAGTAGTTGTTTACTTTCCCTAAGAAGAGTTGTTTCCTACACACATGTACCACATCATTTATAAACAACTTTTCCTTTTTTTTGCAAATACTCGCAAAAATATTCGTCACATTATTATTGCTACACCAAGCTTGTAAAAAAAAAATTTATTTACAAGTTGTGACCACCACCATAAAAGTCCAGGTTAAAATCCACCAACTAAATATTCTTTCACTCCACAAACAAACCAGCAGTCACCAATGTCTCATTATCCACCTCATCTACCTCATCGATAGCAATTCCAGCCCTCAAACGCTGCTCTATGATTCTTGCTCTTGCCAATCTTTCCTCATACATCCTGCACTCCTTCCCACCGCTATCTACAGCCGCTTGAAGCCACAACGCTCGAGCTTCTTGTTGCACTGTACGAGGAACACCTGTTCTCCTCAATTGTCCTGTCGTTGTTACCAACTCCACTCGAGCTCTCCGATAGTTCTCACTAACTGCGGCAAGTTGTCTTTCTTCAAATCGCCGCCTCCGCCGTGCCTCCACAAATTGTCGAAGTAGGACCACCATATCAAGGTGCTCCGTCAACCACAACAGCCGCAGTCCCTGCGTACTCATGTCATGAATACTTCCCCTTACACTTTGCATGTAGTCATAAGTGGCAGCACCAAGGTTAGTCCTACATAACTCTAAAATTACCTTACCTAACATTTCACAAGCTAGCAATCGTTCTTGTTGATCCATATAGGCTAACCCTGTAAAAGTCTGCGGATAGTTTACATATATCCTCTCCAATTGAAGGATAAGTTCTTCTCATACAAGAATGCCTCGCCAACCCCCCGGCGCATCACCAAATCTCGCTGGTAAGCGCGACTGACTCAGCCCTAGGTTGGACGCTCGTGAGGAGGCGGCCATAGCTTAGCCCTCCACCTTAATGTTACTTATGCACGCCTTAGAAAGACCAGCCCTCTTTTTATATTAAAAAAACTAAACACATACCCTTGCATAATACAGACACATGTCAAGTGTTTGCATCGCTACCCATTTTGCATAAACACGTGTTTACACCCTAACCTATTTGTACATATCCCGTGATTTAATTTCTCCATTATTTTACAAAATTGTCACGGATTTACTAGTCATGCCCTTTTCTTAAAAAGAAAAGAGAGATAAAGAGGATCATAAATATAATTTCAAAAAAAAAAAACAAAACAAAAAAAATCCTAGAGGAACAATTTAGGGAGTCATTGTTCCATGTAGGACAAAAAAAGGGGTGCCTCAAACATTCGATACAATCATCGTCAGTATTACCTATTACAATCGTCACTGATCACTTAAGAACACCAAAGACACTGTAAAAAATAATAATAATAATAATAATAATAATAATAATAATAATAATAATAATAATAATAATAATAATAATAATAATAAGATATACATCAAATAGAACCACCCCCACACTATCGATGGAGAAACGCCAACTCCCCATCTAAAGACAAATCACCAATTACAAAATCTTCGGGAGGCAAGTCAAAAGACACAGTTGACCGCAACTGCTCATCCTCGCACAGTTTAAGCACTATCTCCCTCTGACCGCTAAACTCAGCCATCAACAACTTGATGGCCTATTCTTGTGATTGATGGACTAACAGCCTGGCCCTCAAAGACGACATCTCCGCCTCTATCACCCGTATACTATCAAGGCATCGCCGCTCTTCTCCTTCTAACTGCGCAAGCTACCCATCACACAGTTCTACCGTCACTTGAGCACCCCGAACAAATAAGCACGATTTAACCAGAGCAAGACGCTGCTCCAACCACCTTATGTCTGAACCACAAAAGTCACCAAGCGATTTAATCTCCTTAAGAATACCATCAAAAGCCAACATATCCATGTCGCCTAGACGAACGGCACACAAAGATCGCATCACCGACGAAAGGACACCACAGAAAAAAGACTTGAAACGAGGAGCGGTATCCTCATTGAGCATGGACCCGAATGTCTCAGGATACTGCCCATAAACCATCTCCAATACGGCTGCATCACCAACAGAACAGTTAACGCCGTGCCACATAATATCAGATGCCACATTACCAACATCACCAACCGAAACCGTCACCGGCAAAGGTACCGAGACCGAAACAACGGTGCTATCCATTATCGAAACTTCCGAAAAAGAAGGCCCTGACACGGAAACCCTCGAGGCGAAAACAGCCGGAGATATAAGATTAGCAACACTCGAAAGCTGCGACTGAAAACCACTGAAGCCACCCTCCGAAACACCAAAATGTGCAGTAATACCAGAAGTCGCAGCCGAACTGGCCACATCCCGAAAAGCAGTAAAGGCTGAGGATAGCGCAGACTCCTGACACACACGCATCGTAGGCACGATTGCAGCAGAAAAACCTCGTGCCAACAACCCTTGCCGCTCGAATGGACAAGTAACAGAGGACGATACAGACGACCCATAAACAAAAAAACCAGTAGGCGCCGACGCCATCACAGAGCCAGAAGCAGTAGGCGCCGACGAAGAAACCAAGACAGAAGGTCGTCCCCCACCACCCACTACCTCCTCCTCTTCCTCGTCCTCACCATAGTTTTCAACGCTGTCAATGCCATCCTCTTCCTCCTCCTCAGCATCCTCAGCATCATCGCCCCTAGAGTCGCACATGAAAACAGATTCCCTCTCCTGAAATAATCCATCCGAGGCTCTAACCACCTCTTCCATCAATAAATCCACCTGAGTACCACCAATAAACTCTATATCCCCTAAATCATCGCAAGGAACAGCCAGACCTGTTGAAGTCTCCCCACCCCCACTAGCAATACCAGCATTATCAAAACGAATAGGCCCTCTGGATCCCCCACCTCTACGCAGCCATTTCCTTTTTGAACTAGATGCTGATGACACTATCACCTAGCAACAAAAATTTTTAATCAAAAAATAATAATAATACAATTTTTTTTTTACTTCGCAATAGGGTAATACAAAAAAAAACGAAGGGATGACATAATTAATTTTCTTTTTACCTCTGCCAAAACCTCCTTTCCTACGATATAATTGGCTTTCTTCTTTAAGGCTTTCTGAACAGCCGTACCAAAAGGATCTGCGTACACTGCACCAACTCAGCCCTCCGAAGTTGTGGTCCAGGAAATATCCTTAGCCCCGAAACACGACAAACCCCATTCATCATAATGCCTAGGAGTAGGGGCACGAAGAGATACATCGCCACATCGAATTTGCCCAATGACCAGGGCAGGAGGAGAACCCTCACATTACGAACGAAACGCTAACAAAGAACTCTGCCAAAAAGTATCATAATCAGGGAATCACCGCCCCCGTCTCCCTAGCGGTGGCAACACCATATCACACCCAAACCGTAGATATCCGTCGCTGAAACCAACACAACATAAGGCAAAACTATCGGAAGACAGAGCAGTGCGTGCCAAAGGAGTACCTTGATCCAAACCTAACTACCGCCTAACCCGATCAGGACGGTACGCCATTACACTGCCACCTACCTCCCAAACTACGGGAAGATAAAGACAGGTATAGATGGTCATGGCAGCAGCTACAGTAAGAGAAACTACACTAAACTCATCAGCCAAAACGTGAGTACTAGCAGCCTCACTCCATGGAGAAACCCCCGCTCGATAGCCCGGGCCTGTCCGACCATAGGGACGCCAATCAAATGAATCCACATCATCTATAACCGATGACAAAGAACGCTCAGGTGGCCCACAATTACTCCACCGACATACTCGATACTCTGGTGTAATGCGATGATGATTTGGAATCACTAACCCGCGGTGATAACGCTCATAAATAAAAGTCTGCAGAAATGGAATAGACACAAACGTGGCAACATCATACCTACCAAACGAGCGAGACATATCCAACACGGCCACGTCCAGCCGCGCATATAACGAACCCAAAAAGAGACCAGCTAGGGGAACAACTTTCCCTCTAGATAAAATAGCAGCTACCCCAAACCAACGAAAGCTCGGCCCATGCTCAGGAGATCCCTCAAAAATGCACCGTGA
This sequence comes from Hydrangea macrophylla, assembly GCA_033977485.1. Classification (NCBI taxonomy): domain Eukaryota; kingdom Viridiplantae; phylum Streptophyta; class Magnoliopsida; order Cornales; family Hydrangeaceae; genus Hydrangea; species Hydrangea macrophylla. The sequence continues at coordinate 63,024,856 of CM066983.1, forward strand.
AAGCCAACACGCCAAATAGGCGGCATATCTATAATCATGCATCAAGCCAATCTCAATATCACGTGTACCACCCTCAGGGACGAACCTTTCAGGCTGGTGGTCTTCCCAAAAGTACCGCATAAACGCTTGAAAATAAGCTTTCTTGCCATTCCCCTTCGCCGGTCCAGGAATACGAGCACCCGTACTAGCATCAAATACCGAAGATCTCTGACAATATTGCAACCCCTCCTTAAGTACTTTCACAATCTGTTGCTCCTCCGCATCTAACACATAGGTCACCAGATTAATATCCCCCAAGATGCTGAGCTTCAATAAGACTGATACATCCTCTAAAGTCGGCGTAAATTTACCCCAGGCAGTGATAAACGTATGTGTAGAAGTGCACCACCGAGACATCAATGTCACCATATCCGACTCAACCCGAGATACACTAGCAAGATCACGCCAGCACATAACTGAGTCATAGATTTGGGCTTGCCTAAGTGGTCCCTCAAACTCTCGGATAATGGCGTCTGTCCATTCTTGCCAATCCTCCTTCAGAAAAAGCCTGTTTGCAAACTTCCAATTCGAATAGGGACAATCCCCACGTTCCACTTGAAATCGCATCACTTTTGCAAAATCAACAAGATCAGCATCAGAAACTAAGGCAGGTAAAGGAGAAGCCACACCCAAGTCTGTAATAGCCTGTTCAACCTGAACCCAAAATTCGTCTACGTCACCAAGGAACGGCGCTCTCAACCAGCGCGATAAAGGGGGAATTGAAGGAGCACTCTGTGAATTGCCTTTGAATGGCTTACCAAGCTGCGAATTGTCCTTCAACGGCTTACCACCACAGGGAGCCATAACACCTGCATTTTACAATGCCAACAATCAACAGAAATATACTTGCAACACACAAACAAATGCGTAAATATAAACACATATAACAAAATATATCGACGGTCACCAAGAAAGCACACACTTACAGCAAATGACAACTATCCCGACTTCACACAACCACAAGTAGCCCGCCTACAACCGAGATCAATAGGAAAAGGAAGCACCAAAAGAGTGATAAGATCACACAACCACCATAATGCAGGCAAAAAAGCAACGAACCTCGGTCTCCTTCACCTAAGCATCATCAAACGACACCAATAGATAAGTACAAATGCTCTCTTTCTAGATTTCTTATCACTACAATACACTCTTGGACACTTAAAGCTGACGCCAACACTGGCACCACCACTTAACACCACTACCCCACTCGACGCCATTGATAAAAAAAAAAGAGAAAGGTCCATCGTTGAAACTTACTGTCGCCAACTAGTTGGCTTACAAGATTCATCGCCTAAGCTAATGGGACCCACCCTTTATGCCTTCACCACTAACCGACGATTTATGGTGTCGACAAGCCCATCATCAATAGAGTTGGACCATCAACAACCCACTCCTTAAGCGACAACTAGTGTCGACGACTACACCTCCAAACACCCACCCCAACTGCCGCCCAACCTAAGGAGTCCTATCCTTCACCCAACGACATACCCAAACCCTCACTACTTAACAATGGCTAACCCAACCAGCCTTGCGACACACACCCCTCAGTTGACACCCCTTCTGTCGATAGTGCAACCCATCGCTATAACCCCTGTCCACCATCGACAATAGCCTTTGCTATTGCCACCATGCCAGTGGTCCCACACCACCATCCAATCCCGTCGCCGAGATTGTCGACACCCATACTTTCCACAGACAACCCCAATCGACGGCACTCCCATCGCTACTGTCGGGACCATCAACCTTACTGCTAGTATACCCCCACCCCGGCCATCGCCTCAGACTCGTAAATCCCAAATCAGCGCTTGCCAATACACTGCCCTGTCCATATCCCCATTTAATGACCCCAACTACCTCAAATAAACGGCCACTCCGAAGAGGCCAACTCAGCTACCTCCAGCTGTGCCAAGGACCTCACAAGCTCTGTATAAATACCGACCTCATTCAATACGTCCAATAACCAGAGCTCAACCTAGAGCTTAAGCTTTAACCCAGTCTTAAGCTGCGATTCTAAGCACTTAAGATGTTCATCACCTTCTCCAAAATCCCCGAAAACACAACTCTCAGCCATTACTCAACCTTCCCCTACCTCTCCTTTAGCCTCACGGAATAACTCCCTCTCATACACCAGTCTCCAACCGATAACCAACCCTCTACTGTTTTCTCTCTCTCTTATTTGGGACTACTCTGGTTCTCACGCGAGCCATACACTCTCCAAGTCCCACCATCGTTGGTTGTTTACATATATTCATTATTATTATTATTATTATTATTATTAGTATTATCTTACCAAACTCTCACCACTTGGCACTAACCAGCCTACGTGTTATACCTATCCCTCATATACTATCCACATCGGATACAGAACTCACACAAGTACTATACAGGTTGGCAAAATTCTTGCTGCAATATTTGCAATTGAACCTTCCAGTGAAACTTATTATGGCTGCCAAGGTATAAATCTGGTTATATTCCTCTGTATGAGTTTTCATATAAAAAATTGTCCATATATTCTTCCAATACCTTATAGTGAATATCTTTGTTTTATCTTATTTAAGGAGATTCCCCGGTTTTGACGATTTATCAACTTTGATTTCCCTTCAGGTTATTTTATTGGGAAGGTTACATCACAGAAACCTTGTGAATCTGGTTGGATATTGTGCAGACAAGAGCCAGCATATGCTCATCTATGTCTACATGAACAAAGGCAGTTTAGCTTTTCATTTGTATAGTGAGTTCTCAATAACTTTTGTGTCTATGGAAGATTAATAGGAAAAACAAGTTTTTCTGTAGTTGACATTACAAGACACTTGTATGCATTGTATTGCAAGTACTGAAATTTGATCGTATCAAAATTCTAAACATTACTATTAAGTCGTGGATTAGAGTCTATAGAATGGATCATTTTGAGTCATCCATCATGATTGAATTTTGTAGTAATTGAAGGGCCCTACGTGTTACTTCTTTCGAGGTTATGAGCTTAAATAGATGCTTCTTTGGTTGAAAGGTTCTGACCAAGAAAACAAAGCAAAACAACTGCGGCTAATGCTGTACTTTCGCAAACACTACTGCCTCATGCAAGAGCAAACCATGAACTTGAAGTTGAACTCTTCTCAGCGCCGGTATAGAATGGCCCAAGTTAGAATAGAGCTTATCTTTTAGTGTTACGACGTACCAGACATTGGTTTCGGGTGTGTAGTTTCCTAGTTCTCAAGAAATCAGTTTCCTTCTAAATATGAGGGGAAAAAAAAGGAAAATGGATTGTGAGTTTTAGGCTACTTTCTTTGATATAATAAGTTTTAATGATCCTTCTCTACTTATTTTATTCATTATATTTATACTTCAACATATGTTTTTCTAATTCTTTAGTGTTTAATGTTCATTTGTTCAGATGAAAAGCATGAACCCTTGAGCTAGGATTTGAGGGTACAAATAGCTCTAGATGTAGTAAGAGGTGTGGAGTATCTTCATGATGGAGTAAGCTTTGAACTTTATTTGCACTAAATAAGCACTCTATTGTGCACTCACAGTAAATGTTTATCATTCTGCTCTAACATGTGCATCATTTTGTGTTTATGGTACTTATTTTGACCCCACCCTTTTTTTTTCCTTGTTTTTGTAATATTTGTTTTTGGACTAGCATTTGGGCTTTTCAAAAGTTCATTTGAAACCACCCATTTGGACCAAAAAAGAAGCCAACTATGACATAAATTCCTTTATAAACTCATTTTGGGGAAGAATCTGGGACTAGTAGAGCTAGTGAAAGTACAGTATTTTGTGAAAGCAAAGTGATACACCCAAAACTAGTCCATGCCCAGGTGGTTCTATTCTGCAACTACTGACAAGCATCATCCCGAGCGGGTTGGTTCACCTGATGCCTCCCGAACGGTTCATCCACGACCCGATCAACAGATCGGAAAGACGGTACAGGCACATCCCACCGCGGGAACAGCTCATCCGGGCCCACAGGCATGATCCCGAGCATTCCGGGCAGTTTCCTACTCAAGCTAGAAGACTAGTGGAAAGTGCAAACTATTTTCTAATCCAATTAGGAAACCCCCACAATTAATGTCAATCAATCCTAATACAATTAGGAAACTTACTTGATTGCTGTCAATCACATCTTAATTTGATTATATTTCCTTATCCATATACGAGTAGGTCTCTTACATCTATAAAAGAGACCTCTCACCCCCCATTGAAGGGGCCGACTTTTCAGTCTACACAGTACCTCTAGCATTCATCAACATGCCCGGCTGGCCTATGTTAGCTCTAGACTTGTTGGTTCACCACAGGCCCCCGGCTCTTTTATAGTATAGTGAACGTGCTCAGACACACACGTGGACGTAGGTACCTTCATTAACAGGGCCAAACCACATGCAAAAAACCAGTCTCTCACTCTCTCTCCCCTAAACTTGCTCTAATTTACTTTAACCAAATTTTGACATCATCAGCTTGGCGCCGTCTGTGGGAACGACAAGTTCTTCATCAACAAATGTCTTGGCTGATAGTCATGCCTCCAAACAAGAGTGAGAAGACTGCACATCAGGCCAACCGGAATGTTCCGCCGGCCCCGGCACTGGCTGCGGCAGTGATGACATCTGAGCAGATCACCGCGACCCTCACACAACTCTTGGAGGGCCAGCATCAAATCCAGCAATAGATCGAAGCCCTGCTGGCTTAGCAAAGCAGTCCTCCAGTGGCCGGGAAATGACCCGGGAACCGATCTTAACCAGACAACATGCCCGAGCCAACTCGTCCCGCGTTGAGGATACCAGAGACATCAACAATAGGCGTACTATCCGAGAGGAAAGGCAGGAGTATATGGCTTGGGAATCAGTCCAGGGTCACTCGGTCAAGAGCCGAGTTGTCCCTAGGCACACGATTACCCGGAGTCATAACCGAGCCCGATCCCAGAGGATAGCACACCGCCATGAAGAAGAAGCATCTTCCACCAACCCGACCAACCCCTCGGATACCGGTCGGGAAGGAGTGGAAGCCCGAATCAAGGACTTGCAGAAGCAGATTGACGGAGTGGCCAAAAAGCTTGGTCAAAATCGTGCTCAGATACCGAGACAGACTCACCGTTCTCTAGCCAGATCACGAGATTCTCCATCCCGCGCAAATTCAAGTAGTCTCGCTTGGATTCATACAATGGCTCGAGGAGCCCGATCGACCATATCCGGACCTACAGGGCTCGGATGGCCCTGGCTACCCAAGCCGACGAGCTATACTGCTTGCCCTTTCCCAACACTTTGAAAGGCCCAGTCGCCCAATGGTTCTACTCCTTAAAACTCTGATCGGTACGTAGTTTCAAGCAACTCAGCAAGCAGTTCATCAACCAGTTCGCCTGTATGCATAAACGGCCAAAGCCTGACATGTGGCTGCTGACGGTCAGACAATGGAATAATGAGTCGTTCAAGGAGTTCACCGACTGTTCAACCAACAGAAGCTTCAAATCCACAATCTAAACTAGACAGTCGCCATTATAGCCTTCTGCTCGGGAGTTCAACACACCAAGTGCGCCGCATCGTTCCACAGAAACCGACCGGAAACTTTGGTTGAGCTCTCTGAGAGGGTTGGAAGATACATCGACACTAAAGAATTTCTAAAGACCAAAGACCCCGGGCAAATGGACGACGAGCCTTCCAATAGTAAGCGAACGCGAGAATAGCCCGGGAAGAGCAATGCAAATAAGCTCGACAGCTCTGACCGTTCTCTCAATTCACAATGGTCCAAGTCCGACAGCCCCGACCCGACCTCTAGTTCACAGAAGTCCGGGTTAGGCAGCCCCGACCGGACCTCCAGCTCACAGCAAGCAGGGTTCGATAGTCCCGACTCGACCTCCAGTTTACATCGATCAGGATCAAGCAGTTTTGACTTTGCCTCCAGTACAGAGAAATCAGGAGCCCGACAATCCTGATCCGACCCCCTATCTCCATCATTTTAGATGAGCCCAACTACAGTGGTACTTGCCTGATCACCACATGAGGCTCCACCGATTGTCAGAGAGCTCTTACAAAGACCTCGGGCCTAAGCTTGAGGCATACAAAGACCTCGGGCCTAACCCCGAGGCATCCAAAGACCTCGGGCCTAACCCCGAGGCATCCAAAGACCTCGGGCCTAACCTCGCGACGACCAAAGACCACTGTTACGCAGTTGGCAAAAGACCTCGGGTTTACCCCCGGGGCATCGGCTTTGGTTAGGTCCAATCGACGATGAGGGCAAACCCCCTAGGTGGCTGATGATGGCAAGCTTCAAAAGACCCTGCAACCACCGTGTTCCAAGTCGATTACCTACAGTCATAACCTCTGTAAGACCCTCGTCTTAGCGAAAGCTAGGGGGCCAAGATGGCGCAATGAGCTAAATAGGCAATCACACCGGGTATCTACAGGCCTCGCAAATAACTAAGTCAAAATCTTGGACAACCCGAGCACCTACAGTACTCAAAGGCATTAACTCCACTTAGGTCCAAACCAATGATAGAGGTGAGTAAAATCTCTTAGGTTGGCCCATGATAGAGGAGTAAAAAGGACCCTACAGGGACACGCTCTAGGTCGACTCCACCAACATGGTCAAGCTCTTCTCCCAACAGTCTTGATGAAGGCTGGCTGGGCAGAAGACAACCATCCTGGGGAGTTAACATAAAAGGACACTAAAGTAATACGCTTTAGGTCGGCTTTTCCAACATGGTCAAATTCTTCTACCCACAACCTTGACGAAGGTTCACGGGTAGAAGATAACCATCCTGGAAGCTAACTCAAGCAAAAAGACTCTGAATTAGGCCGGGTCTCAACTCCCGGTCAGTTTTCGAGCACTCACAAGACTCAGAAGCTTCAAGGCAGCTTCCCGAGCACTCAGACTGGTATCAGGCAGATTTCCAAACTTGCCCCGATATAGCATCTAGCCAACCTTGGAAATGGGGGGCAACTGATACACCCAAAATCAGCCCATGCCCGAGCGGTTCTATTCTATAACTACTGACAAGCATCTTCCCGAGCGGGTTGGTCAACCTGATGCGTCCCGAACGGTTCATCCACGACCTGGTCAACGAGTCAGGAAGACCGTACAGGCACATCCCACTGCGGGAATAGCTCATCCGGGCCCACAGGCATGATCCCGAGCATTCCGGGCAGTTTCCTACTCAATCTAGAAGACTAATGGAAAGTGCAAACAATTTCCTAATCCAATTAGGAAAACCCCACAATTAATGTCAATCAATCCTAATACAATTAGGAAACTTACTTGATTGCTGTCAATCACATCCTAATTGGATTATATTTCCTTATCCATGTACGAGTAGGTCTCTTACATCTATAAAAGTGACCTCTCACCCCCCATTGAAGGGGTCGATTTTTCAGTCTACACAGCACCTCTATAACATTCATCAACATGCCCGAACGGCCTTTGGTAGCTCCAGACTTGTTGGTTCACCACAGGCCCCCGACTCTTTTACAATATAGTGAACATGCTCAGACACACACGTGAACGTAGGTACCTTCATTAACAGGGCCGAACCACATGCAAAAAACCAGTCTCTCACTCTCTCTCCCCTAAACTTGCTCTAATTTACTTTAACCAAATTTTGGCATCATCACAAAGTTAATAGATTCTGTTTTAAATACTATGCCTTTTCTACCTAAAACAGAGAATAGTTGTTTTGGTGCTTTTGAACTTAAAGTAGAAATTTAAAAGGACAATTCTATGAACCTCTACACAATTTTTGTGCACAACTTTAAAAAATGTGTCTATCTCTTTCTCTCTCTCTCTCATGTGTCACAGTGGGGTCTACTAGGGGTGGGCATACTTCGGGCCAACCCGAAAAACCAACCCGAACCCGAAAATTTTCAAACTTTGGTTCGGTTATTTTTTAAACTGAACTTATTTTAGCTCGAAATCGAACTATATTTACTAGTTTGGTTCGGTTTTCGGAAAGGAAAATAATTTCGGTTCGAAACCGAATATCCAAAATTTAGGGAATATATAAAAACTACTCCATGTTTTAGAAATTAGGGTTAAACTTTCAATATTCACATTCACTCCTCAGTCTCCTCCCACAGTCCCACCCCTATGGTTGAAAACCCTCCTCGTCTCGTCCTTGGCCTCAACTCACGCAGACACAGACAGACAGAGTCGCAAACTCGCAGCGGCAGCCGGCAGACCAAGACCTTCACTGAGTTCACTCCTTCCAGCGGCAACGAGCCGGCCGGCGACTGCTCCGAGGTGCGCAGAGCCGCAGGCCCGCGGACAGATAGATCTCTCATCTCACTATCTTAGCAGTTTAGAATTATGTGCTTTTTCTTCTTCCATTTTTCAAAAGCACTCCAATGTTATTTTTCATAAGCACTCCAATGTCATTTGCTTACTTCAAATATGACTTATGTGCTTTTTCTTCTTCCATTTTTAAATTTGACTAATGAATTCTTGAATTTAGGGACTATTCTCTCTCTCTCTCTCAATATATATATATACAGTATATATATGTGTGTGTGTATCAGTGTATAACAATGTGTGTGTGTGTGTGTGTCTATGTGTGTCGGTGTGAGATCTGAGCATCCAAAGTGGGTTTTGTCTATTGTGCTCAATTGAATCAATTGATGTCATTATGTCAATACGAAGTGAGATCTGAGCATCCAAAGTGGGTTCTTGATTTAGCACTTTTAAAATCTGATTTTCTATGTTGTTGATTTTGTCAATCCAAGTGCTGATTCAATTCTTTATTTGATTGGTTAGATTCATATGAGAACATCTTGACTGAATTTCGAAAACCGAACTTCAAACCCAAACCAAAGTAAAAGTTCGAAAACCGAACTGAATTTTTGAAGATTAGTTCAGTTTAGATTTCAGTACCATTTTAGCCAACCCGAACCCGAACAACCCAAACCGAACTTTTCAGTTCGAACCCGAACCACCCGATTGCCCACCCCTAGGGTCTACTGATATCACAGGAGAGATATTGACATTTTTTTGTGCACCAAATTTTATCTAATTTAAAATGCGTATAAATGACATCTCATAATGACTCACCTAAATCTTGGGCTAATAAGGTATTTGAACAAGGGAAATCCATTTAACATTTCTTTTTAGGGCCATTTTCACTTTACTACCTATGAATAGCAAGGTTTTTTCAAACATGTATGTTATGTTTTGACAAAATCTGGATCATAGTTTTTTTAAGTTTTATGTAAACTTACCCATTGTAACAAATTTGTACTTATGGTTTCTTTTGTACTCTTGTTTTACAGGTACATGAGGAATAAGGAGCATAGAATTTCTGCATTAGTTATCTTTTGTCTGACTCTATTCCCAACTAGTAGGAAACACTTCTAGACTTTTTATGACTTTCCATGTATCAAGATATTGTGGAGATTTTAATGTTTTGATGTTTTGGGATGTAGACTATTACTTATTACTATTGTGGTTATAATTTTATTTGGGTGTTGCATTTTTTTTTTTTTTTTTTTGCATTTTTCAGCAAAATAAATTCGAGAAACAGGTTCAATTAGGTACCATGCAAGAAATAATTACAAATTATTTCATTCATCACAACTATAACTTGTAATCACGGTTATAATGTTTGTTGAAAAAGGTAAAATATTAAAAAGTGCATTTAGTGATGGTTTACAAACTGTGACTATTCCTCCCGTGTTATTTAAACGAACCATTAGCCGCGGTTTCTAGACTATTGTAAATACAACAGGCAATACCCACGGTTTCCTCAATTGTCGCCCCAACCGTCGCATAAAATACAAGAATCTAACACTTTTGGTAAATCATTTACGACGGGTGTAACCGTCGCAAAAACTGTGCGTAAAACTATTCGCCACAGTTTACCAACCGTGGCGTATCAATAACCACAGCCACAAATTCCACGAGTGGAAAAACTGTGGTAAAACCGTCGTAAAAGGTTTTTCCCACGGTTTCTACTACCTTTGGCGACGGTTTTTGAACCATCGCGGAAGGTCGTTTTTCTTGTAGTGGATTCATTTTATTTAGAAATACCAAATCCTTTACAAATGCACAAAAGTTGTGTGATCTAGTGTTGGTTTACATATTCCCAATTCCCTTAAATCATTTCATCCAAATATTTCATGCTTTTAGATAACTTAGATTAA